>CM059427.1:168528790-169128790 GCA_030390025.1 Squalus acanthias | reverse complement strand
ATCTCTCCTTATAGGACAGCCCTCTCATTCCAGAAATCAATCTAGTGAACCTTCGTTGTACCCTCTCTAAGTCAAGTATATCCTTCCTTAAGTAAGGAGACCAAAACTGTACACAGTACTCCAGGTGTGGCCATCAACAAAGCCCTATATAATTGCAGCAAGACTTCCTTACTCTTATACTCCAACCCCCTTGCAATAAAGGCTAACGTACCATTTGCTTTCCTACTTGCTTGCTGTACCTCCATGTTAGCTTTCTGTGATTCGTGCACAAGGACCCCCAAATCCCTCTGAATACCAACATTTACTAGTTTCTCATCTCTTAAAAAATATTCTGCTTTTCCATCCTTCCTACCAAAGAGGATAATTTCATACTTCCCTACATTATACTCCATCTGCCAACTTTTTGCACAATCACTTAACCGGTCTAAATCCCTTTGTAGCCTTTATGTATCCCCCTCGCAGCTTATTTTCCCAACTAGCTTTGTATCGTCAGCAAACTTGGATATATTACACTCGGTCCCCTCATCTAAGTTATTGATATAGATTGTAAATAGCTGAGGCCCCAAACACTGATCCTTGCAGCGCTTCTCTAGTTACAGCCTGACATCCCGAAAATGACCCGTTTATTCCTACTCTCTGTTTTTTGTCCGTTAATCAATCCTCAATCCATGCTAGTATATTACCACCAATCCCATGCGCCCTAACCTTGTGTAACAACCTCTTGTGTGGCACCTTATCGAATGCCTTCTGAAAATCCAAGTATACTACATCCACTGGTTCCCCCTTATCTACCCTACCAGTTACACTCTTAACAAACTCTAATAGATTTGTCAAACATGATTTTTCTTTCATAAAACCATGCTGAGTCTGCCTAATCATATTGTGATTTTCCAAGTGCTGTGTTACCACACCCTTAATAATAGATTCTAGCATTTTCCCGATGACTGATGTCAGGCTACCTTGCCTGTAGTTCCTTGTTTTCTCCCTCCCTCCTTTCTTGATAAGCAGGGTTACATTTGGTACCTTCCAATCCACGGGGACCATTCTAGAATCTCAGGAGTTCTGGAAGATCAACACCATTGCATCCGCTATCTCTGCAGCCACCTCTTTTTAAACCCTAGGGGGAAAATTTGGGTGGCGCCCCTTTTGGGGCGCTAATGTCGCCGGGGTGCTAATTTTAGCGCCCCGAAAAAGTTAGCACCCTTCCGCTGTGAATTCAATAGTAGCGCCCCAAGCAGGAGGTGGAGCACTACTGGAAGCGCTCCACCTCCTTCTTGGGGCGCTACAACTGAAGATCGCAGCGCTACATGCAACAGTGCTACGTGCGGCGGCACGTAGCTCCGTGTCATTGCAGGCCTCCCTCCCCTGATTAAAGGGGAGGGGCCTAGCGCTGCTCGCACAGGGACCATGCTAGACCACCAGGGAGCGGAATGCTGTGGAAACAGCCCGGCACTCAAGAGGAGTGGCGGGCTGAGTGATCGCGGCCAGCAGCCCGAGAAAAGAAGGGGAAGGGGCCAGATGCTGGCAGTCGGCCAAAGAAAAAGGTCACCCGACATCTGCCCTTTAAGTAGCGCCGCCACAGCTGCAAAAACGCCCCTGACCCTGTTGGATATATCGTCCGGCGATAGGTCAGGGGGCGCAAGCGGAGTTTGCAGCCGGGGCGCAAACAGGGCACTGCGCACGGTGATGATGACATCGCCAGCGGTGCAGCGCCACAAGGCGCTACCGGCTATTGCTGCCGCTAACCTCCCGCTGAATTTTTCGGGAGGTGTTAGCAGCGCTGCACCCGGGCGCTAGGGGATTTGTGCCCCATTAGTGCCCCCTGGGGGCGCTAACGAGAGGCACAAATCAACCCAATTTTCCCCCCTAGGACTTTTGGCCATCAGGTGCAGGGAATTTGTCAGCTTTTAGTCCTGTTATTTTTTCCAGTACTTTTTCCTTTACTAATATTAATTACTTTAAGTTCCGCACACTCATTAGGCCCTTGGTTCCCCACAATTTCCGATATGTTCTTTGTGTCCCCTACTGTGAAGACAGACACAAAATATTTGTTTAATGTCTCTGCCATTTCCTTATTCCTCATTATCATTTCTCCTGCCTCTGCCTCTAGGGGACCCATGTTTACTCTTCCTTTTTACATACTTGTAAAAGCTCTTACAATTATTTTTTATATTTCTTGCTAGTTTACTCTCGTATTCTATTTTCTCCCTGTTTATCAATTTCTTGGTCATCCTTTGCTGATTTAAAAACCCATCCGTTCCTCAGGCTTACGACTCTTTTTGGCAATACTGTAAGCTTCTTGTTTTAATCTAATACTATCCTTAACTTTTCTAGTTAGCCACAGCTATGTTCCATAAACAGCAATGAGATAAATGACCAATTGAACTGTTTTTTTCGTGTTGTTGGTTGAGGGATATATGCTGGCCATAAGGACCAAAAGAACTCCTCTGCTCTTCTTTGAATAGTGCCATGGGATCCTTTACGTCCACCTCAGGGGGTAAACGGGATCTCGGTTTATCGTTTCATCCAAAAGACGGTACCTCCTATAGAGCAGCACTCCTTCAGTACTTCAAGGAGGTGATTCTGAATGCAATGGACCAAAGTGTACCATGCAAAGTAAAGGTATTAAGCTTAACGGCCTGGTTGAACATGATTACCAAGCAACTCATAAAGAAGTAGCACAAATATTCCAGAAATCATTGAATACTGGAAGGCGCCTGGATAAATGTCACTCATTCTAAAAAAGGTGGCAAAAATGACCCAGGAAACTACAAAGCAATAAGTTTGATGTGATTGTGGGTAAAGATATGGAAATCCTTTTTAAGGGTTGAATATACTTAGCATCCACAACCCTCTGGGGCAGAGAATTCCAAAGATTCACAACCCTCTGAGTGAAGAAATTCCTCCTCATCTCAGTCTTAAATATCTTTTGTCATTTAATCACTTCTGCCTTCCACCCTATCACAGACCTTCCCTTTTGTTCTTTCCCTCCCGCCCCCCCCCCCTTTCCCTGCCCCTGCACTTGCTTAAAATCTGTTACATCTCTAACTTTTTCCAGTTCTGATGAAAGGTCATTGACCTGAAACGTTAACTCTGGTTCTCTCTCCACAGATGCTGCCTGACTTGCTGAGTATTTCCAGCATTTTCTGTTTTTGCTTTTGTATAGCTGTGCACAAATTGGCTGTCACATTTCTCTACATTACAACAGTGACTACACTTCAAAAGTAATTCATTGTCTGTGAAGCGGTTTGGGACATCCTAAGGTCGTTAAAGAACATAAGAACATAAGAATTAGGAGCAGGAGTAGGCCATACGGCCCTTCAAGCCTTCAATAAGATCATGGCTGATCTTCGATCTCAACTCCGCGTTCCCGCCCGATCCCCATATCCCTTGATTCCCGTAGAGTCCAAAAATCTATCTATCTCAGCCTTGAATATACTCAATGACTCAGCATCTACAACCCTCTGGGGCAGAGAATTCCAAAGATTCACACCCCTCTGAGTGAAGAAATTCCTCCTCATCTCAGTTTTAAATGGCCGATCCCTTAACCTGAGACTATGTCCCCTCGTTCTAGACTCTCCAGCCAGGGGTAACAACCTCTCAGAATCTACCCTGTCAATCCCCTTCAGTATCTTATATGTTTCTTCTAAACTCCAGAGAGTATAGGCCCAATCTACTCAAAGGCACCATATAAATGCAAGTTCTTTCTGCCCTCCACTCCATTAGCCATATTCAAACTTGCCAGGCCCACTCTCATGTTGGTCCTCTTAAAAGTTGGCCATTTTGCTTAGGTTTTAATAACCTCTCCCATTCTTGCAATGCCAAATGATCCCTGGTACTTAAAGCCTCACCCACCTTTGTGCTGGATTGTCCCTAGTACTCAAAATCAAGTCCATCTTTTCTCCCCTTGTTCACTCCTTTACAAATTGAGTCACAATACAGTCTTCCATTAACTCTAGGGATCATTATTGTTACATTATTGTAATAGTTAATTTCTGGTAAGTTAAAATATCCAACTGCTATGTAGTTGGTCCCTTACCAGTCATATAATTGGCAAATGAATTTCAACACGGATAAATGTGAGATATTACATTTTGGTAAGAAAAATAAGGAGGTCACGTATTACTTGGAAAATAAGAATCTAAATGGGGTAGAAGAGCAAAGGGA
This sequence comes from Squalus acanthias, assembly GCA_030390025.1. Classification (NCBI taxonomy): domain Eukaryota; kingdom Metazoa; phylum Chordata; class Chondrichthyes; order Squaliformes; family Squalidae; genus Squalus; species Squalus acanthias. The sequence continues at coordinate 169,124,623 of CM059427.1, read as the reverse complement.
TCTTGGTGTACAAATACACAAATCACTAAAGTACCGATGCAGGTTAATAAGGCCATAAAAAAGGCAAACCAAGCTCTAGGGTTTATTTCTAGAGGGATAGAATTGAAAAGTAGAGAAGATATGCTAAACTTGTATCGAACCTTGGTTAGACCACACTTGGAGTACTGCGTACAGTTCTGGTCGCCATATTATAAAAAGGATATAGAGGCACTGGAGAGGGCGAAAAAGATTTCCAAGGATGATACCAGAAATGCGAGGTTATACCTATCAGGAAAGGATGAACAGCCTTTTCTCTTGAAAAGAGAAGGCTGAGGGATGACCTAATAGAGGTCTTTAAAATTATGAAAGGTTTTCATAGAGTAGACACAGAGAAAGTGTTTCCACTTGTGGGGAAGAGCATAACTAGAGGCCATCAATATAAGATAGTCACCAAGAAATCAAATAGGGTATTCAGAAGAAACTTCTTTACCCAGAGAGTTGTGAGAATGTGGAACTTGCTACCACAGGGAATAGTTGAAGCGAATAGTATAGATTCATTTAAGGGGAGGCTAGATAAGCATATGAGGGAGAAGGGAATAGAGGGTTATGCTGATACAGTTAAATGAGAAAAGATGGGAGGAGGCTCGAATGGAGCACAATCACCGGCATGGACTGGTTGGGCCGAATGGCCTGTTTCTATGCTGTATATCCTATGTAATCCTATGTAATCGCCTTCCTTATCTCATCCCACAATTCCAAATCAAGGCTTTCACCTTGGCCTGGGGGTGTATAGTATACCCCCAGTAATAGTTTACCTCTGTTATCATCTATTAATTCTACCCAAAATGATTCTGTGTCTGCCCTTTCCTTTTATATATCCTCTCTCACTTGTGCCTCAATACTGGAGGTTATATATACTGCCACACCACTTCCTTTACTCCTGATGTGGTCTCTTCTAAACAGCTTGTATCCCTCCAGATATCTATCTTATTGATTGGAATCATTCCACCATGTCGATCATCCCCTGTAGGACCTTCAAGGTCACACCATCGTATTTGTCAGACTTCATGCATTAATGTAAGCACAGTTCCAATGCTTTTTAACTTTCCCATTTACCTTATTAACATTTTCACTGTTACACCTTAAGGTTTGCTCCAACTTGTTCTCTCTTACACCTACCACAACCACCCCCACATCAAGCGTCAGCCTTGGCTCAGTGGTAGCACTCTCGCCTCTGAGTCAGAAAGTTGTGGGTTCAAGTCCCACTCCAGGGACTTGAGCACATAATCTAGGCTGACACTTCAGTGCAGTTCTGAGGGAGTGCTGCATTGTTGGAGGTGTCATCTTTTGAATGAGACGTTAAACTGAGGCCCTGCCTGCCCTCTCAGATGGATGCAAAAGATCCCATGGCACTTTTTGAAGAACAGGGTAGTTCTCCCTGGTGTCCTGGCAAATATTTATCCCTCAACCAACATCACTAAACAGATTATCTGGTCATTATCTCATTGCTGTCTGTGGGACCTTGCTGTGCGCAAATTGGCAAAGTGACTACACTTCTGGCCCCCTTTCTAACAGAGACACATCCTCCTCCTCTAGGTACTGGGATCTCCTCGCCTACGCCGAGCCCCAGCGTGGTCTTCTCTAATACCTCATTTATAAAAACTTCTCCTTCCCTAATATTTTGATGCATGGCCAGTCACTCACTAAGCATGACCACTTCAGCCTTGAGTGCATCGACCAGTTTGCATTTGTTGCAGATCAAACCCTCCAGAAACTGGACCTGGAAAGCAACCATCTCTCAACTTCTACAATGCACAGAAGTTAGCAAAAAGTACATAGGTACAGAAATAGAATATATAACAGTACACTGTACTTTTAAACACCGTATTCTACACTGCAGTGAAACCCAGAACGTTGTGAATATAGAATATTAGGAATTTCTGTTTTCTTTTCCTCTCAGTTCAAAACTGCTGTTCAATAATAACAGGTTATTTTAAAATTCTTTCTCATGTGTGTCTGCATGTCATTACTGATCTATTTAATTTGATGTACCTAATTATATGGTAGCTTAGTTAAAAGAAATGTATAAGTCAGCCCTTTGGTTATGTACAGCAGGAATGTAGATAGGTTTAGAGACAGCATACAACAAAGAGCTAGAAATCGACAGTTGGGGGGTGGGGGGGGTGGGGGGTCGGCGGGGAGGGGAACTTTAACACCCAAGGACGGGTGGGTTGGGGGCGGGTGGGAAGATAAAAATTATTAAATTCTCAAACCCGATCCCAACGCACCTACTTACGGGTTTAACGGAGACGCGTTTGGCTGCGTACGAGTCACCTGCTCGCCGGAGGCGGGTTGATCATTATCACATGCTAATGAGACGCATGTGAAGAGATTTCAACAGGGATTTGCATTTAATGCCTCCAGCATGGGTTTCCCAGGGCTCGGGAAACTCGCCAGTGAAACAGTGGTGAGATTGAGTGGCACTTTCTGAGGGTGTTTAACGTTCTGATTGCCCGACATGAATAAAGGCTCAGACCTCACAGCTTCTCTCTCAGTTTCCTCTGGCAAACGTTTTTCAGGAAGTTCTTCTGATCATAGACGTGTTCCAGAAGTTTGGAGGCTGTCAAATGGACAACATCAGGATGGGGGCCGCTATAGATGTTTTCGATAGGACATCGGACGAGGAACACAATCACCATCCACGGCAGCAACATCATGCTTTGGTGGGATCTGCACAAGAGAGAGAGATACACAACATATATCAGGACAACACAGATCTGGAGAACAGAGCGGAGAAAAGCAGAGAGGAGAACAGAGTGGAGAGCAGCAGAAAGGGGAGCAACAGAGGGGCCGAGGTCTCATGAGGCACTACCCATGTGAGAGGGTCTACAGGCAGAGGCTCAGCTTCCTTGACCTATCTGAAGAGCAGCGCTTCTGCAGGCTTAGATTGGCACACCAGGTGGTCGCAGACATCTGCAGCCTCCTTCAAGAAGAGCTGCTCCCTGCTGGACCCGGTGGCCACACATTGCACATCGCTGTGAAAGTCACCACTGCCCTAAATTTCTTTGCCTCTGGCTCCTTCCAGTGCACCACTAAAGCCATCTCGAAGGTCTCCCAGTTGGCTGCACATAAATGTATAATATTCCACACCTCTTCATACCAGGAAACAGAATTAAGGGCTGGCTCATAGGAGAGAAGGGGTACCCCCTTCAAACCCAGGCTCATGACACCTGTGAGGAACCCCATTAGTGAGGCGCAAGAGCGCTACAACGAGATCCACAACTAGGTGTGTCAGCGAGCAAGCCATTGACATGCTCAAGATGAGCTTCAGGTGCCTAGATAGGTCTGGAGGTGCCCTTCAGTACTTGTCAGCGAGCGTGTCCAGAATAATAGTGGTGTGCTGCATCCTGCACAACATTGCGAAGCAGAGAGGAATGCAGGTGGAGAAGGTGCTCATCCTCTGATGATGAGAACATTGAAGAAGATGATGAGGAGGAGGGGGATGATGAGCAATGTGAAATATTTTTAACTCTGTCACCAGGCATCTATGAGTTCCCAGTCTCCCCATCTCCGATTGACAGTGACGCAGATGGGCCACGATGTCTCTATGGCCTCCTCCTCTGCATCTGTGAGCTGCACAATTTGTGGCAGGCCACTTCCAGTCCTCTCCCTCTACCTTGTGTCTCTTCTCCTACAAGGGGCAAAAAAACAGACCCGTGTGTAAATGAAGGTCACGTATTCACCCGATGGATGCAGGGCATTCGGTGAGGGAGACTATCAGAAAAATGCATCACATTGCATAAGGATTGGTGTGACTGGCAGCGGTGGATGGATAAATGAGGAGATGAGGAAGTGCATCGAAAGGGAAGGCTGGGTGCTGTTAACCTTAAGTGGTTGTGAGGAGTGATGTGATGGAGTTCGATCGGCAAGACGGAGTGTAAAGGGCGGGGGTCTTAAACCACAGGATGTAGGTGAATCAGCAACTGTACTCACTTTTACTGATCTGGTTAGGTCATGAATCCACTTCCTGCACTCCATCCAAGGCCAGGGCACAATGCTCCTGCTGCTCACCTCCTCGGCCACCTCCAACCATCTCTTCTTGGTAAGAGCAGTAGGTTTCTTCCACCCATTGCAGGGGAAAATTATCTCCCTCCTGCTCCTGACTGCACCCAACAGTAAGTCATTGGAAGCTTCATTAAATCTGGGTGCTGGTCTTGCTCATCGTGAATCCATGTTAAATACTTCTCACTGTCTCCTTCCAAAACCTCCTAGCTTCTCCAAATTCAATTTTTGCTTGGGCCCTTAGAATAGCGGACTTGGGATCGTGTCACATGGGTGCGCATTACGCCCGCCGTGCAGCTTGGAGAGACGAAATCCGGAAGGAAAAATGTAATTAGCAATCAACTTGAAATCGGAGATTCCGACCCGCTAAGTTTTCTTCCAGGTTTCACAGACGTAATTCCCGCCTCACCACCCTCCCCCCACCGCGCTCAGAACCCAACTTAGCATTAATATCGGGGCCTTGGGCCTTGGTCTCACTTGAAACAGAAAGCTACAGTAGATGAAATTAGCCAGAAATCTATACAAAACAGCAGGCAGGGATCCTTTGAATAAAGAACAAATGAGGGATGGTGACACAATCTGGTAACATCAATCTGGGTTTTGTTTGTCAGAAACTTAAAAGTAAAACATATTGGGGGAAAATTGGTGATCGCCAGTAAAGCAGTCGTTGTCACCGTCAACTGCCATTAACGGCCGCCCGAAATGGCCGCAGCGCTAACCGATCTAAATTGGTGTGGGGGACATGGAGGTAGGTGGCGCAGCGCTAACCTTAGGTGCAATGCCGTCCTGGTGACGTTGCACGAGGGATCCGGGACCAGTTTGTAGTCCTGGTGCGGCGTTGCTGCTTCCCCGAGCGTCTGTGTGCGAGGCTGTGAAGCTGGCAATGCATTGTGGGCAGTGAAGAGCTCAGAAATTTAAAGGGGCCATGCACATTGAAGCAAGGGAAAATAAAATGCACTGAGTCAATACATTTTTCAGCTCTTTCTGTCTTTTTACAAATATTCAATATTTAAAAGAAGTTCCAAATGTGATTATTCAGCTCTTAAAGCTGAATTACCTTCCTAAACTGATCAAATGGGAAAACTGCCTCAGCACTAACACAAATGGCTCAGCAAGCCAGGGAAGGGGCACCCAGGGTCTCGCACGCAGCACTCCAGCTTTGTGCAGAGGGTTAACACTGCAAGACAGGCCCTCTACCCACAGGGGCCAGGAGGCCCTCCAGAAAGAACAATATGTGAGTATGTTACCAAGGCTGTCACTGCCAGCAGTGTCACCCCCACCATCCTGGCTCCAGTACCCAAAGAAGCTTCATGACCTCAGACCACTGGTCAAGGTCAGTGAATGCATCTTCAAAAGCCGTCACCTACCAACTGAACCACTAGCCTCACACACTGCTCAATGCAGGACCCCCAATCACTCACCTACCAACAATTTGCACCAATGACAAGGCACATCTCCCATTCCTAGCATCAGCTCACCCCCTTAGAGGAGATGGTGCAGGCCATTCTTGGCAGGGGCATGGTTGAGCCCTTGGCCAGCGGTGGGCTTTGAAAGGATACAAGATGTGGGTATCCTCGTACGTTATACCCCTTCTGGCATGCAGCTCTAGGTTTCCCGCTCTCCCGTCAGCACAACTCCACCCTTGTGCCTTCCTCATTTCACACACCCAAGAAATGCAGCCTGCCCAGCCAGTGGGTCAACAAGAAGAGGTAGCCTGGCTAGCCAGTGGGATCGCAGGTGGATGATTCCATCCCGGATAACCTGGCCACAAAGGAGCTGTCTGGGGTGCATCCTTCCATCTGATTGCTCCTCTTCTGCGTCTTCCTCTTCCCTCTGCAAGTGGATGCTGTAAATGTGAAATGACAGCATAAGATGCTGCAAATACTCAGTGGGTCAGGCAGCATGTCGACCTGAGGCGTGAACTCCACGGATGTAGCGCGACCTGCTGAGTATTCGCAGCATGTTCTGTCTTCTCAAAAGTGTTCACTTACCATCTGAGCCCTTGCAAGCATCCAACAACACTCCTAAAACACTTAAAAAAAACTTTTCACATATATTGCAGCAAGCCACCACTTCAATAAAATCCAAAAAACCAAGGCCAACCCTTTAACAGCTGCAGATATCGCCCCGTCAGCGTCCGTCAGCCTGCTTGTACGCCAGGTTAACCTGGCGTGCTTAGGGCCTAGCACTGAATTGAGCACTAGGGTCGAAGTTCGCATAGGTGACGTTAAGTCAGTGTTGCACGCCGACTGACGTCACCACGCCACCATTTTTTTTTTACAGGGCGCTGCCGGTAACCAGCAGCGCAAAGGGGCCCACGAATATGGCGGCCGCCGCGGCAATCGCCTCCAGCTGGCACAAGAGTGGCCACTGCCATTTTTTTGAGAATCGCTGACACTAACAGGTGGTGGTAAGTATATGAATTTCTCGCCTTAAAAATAAAGTTGGTGTTATTATATTGTGTTGTCGACTAGCTCTGTATTCTATCGGTTCCTAGATGGTTCACAGGTCTGTGGATTACTGGTGGTCTCTTTATTCTATATATCTCTGACTGGCTCTGAGTTCTACAGATTCACCTCTGGCTCTGTATTTGATGTTGTTCTTGCCCTTACATAGAATCATAGCAGTACACAGGCCTGTGCCGATACTAGCTCCTCAACTTCCCCATATCCTTTTAAAGTCATCCTTTTCAAATACTTAACCAATTCCCTTTTAAATGATGTAGAGGGTAAATTTTATGAGTCAGTGCTCCTGGTGTGGAGCCTGGCTTGACAGAAGGGCAGATCAGACAATTTGGTGCAGAGGTCAGCGCACCCAATTCGCCACCCTCCTGATTCCCTGGTCATTATAATTAATAACTGGTAATTTGGGAGGGCTATGAAAATGTTGCTCTGACCTCCTATCCTATGGTCTTCCCATTGAGCAAGGCTCTGTCTCAGGAGTACGAACTCAGAAAGTTAACTTCAAAGTCTCAATAACCAATTGTGGTAAAGAATACCATATTCTAATAACCTTCTGTGAAAAATGTCTTCCAACTTCCTCCTTTCTTTGTGTGAATCGTGAATCTATGTCTCCTTGTTATAGATTTGACAACCAATGCACACAATCTTTGATCTGATATTGCTCATTTTACACTATCGCCCAAGGTCAAAATTAGTCCCATTCTCAGAGTTCCTAGAATTCCCATAGTTACTACTCGCCTTTTCTCCGCACTTTCATTTATTTTCCCTGGATAGCCACCTGCTCATGATTACACTCTAAGTGTTAGTCTCCTTGCCTGCATCATAGTTATCCTGCACAGTATCCCTAGCCAACAACCTCAGAGCCTCAGGAGTTTTATGTACAGTCTGTACCTGAATCCTCAACTAATAGAACTTAGATTTCCTCAAGTGTGTAGTGGATGGTCAAACACTTCCCTTCCTTTGCCTTACTATTCTTCCCTAGTTATGGGAAGACCACCTCCTGCAATGTGTGTTCCAGGGACACTTACTTCCCTCCTCTCGCGTAACACGGAATGTCTCCAACTGTTTCTCAAGCACTGTTTCTTTGAGCTCAGTTGCTTTGAGTTGAGGCAGTGCTATAATTCTAAGTAATTACAAAAGAGAATCTCTTTTTTTAATCTATAAATTTATCAGCAACTTTCATGACTTTCCGATAAGCTCTTGGAGATTATCACAACTAAATATGATTAAGGAGACAGTTTACTTTAACACGTGCTTTTTATCTACAACTTCAATGAGGAGGGAAAATTAAAAGGCCTAAAGCAAGACTTAAAAGGATTTTCTCCACAGTCATGGATATGTGGAACAGACTCCCAGCTAAAGCAATTAATGTAGCATTGATTAACACCTTTAAAATAAGCTTGATAAATATCTGATTAGGAGCAGGATTGAGCGTTAGAAGGATAAGTACTGATAGAAATGATTGAATGTGGCGTGGATTATGATAGGCTCAGTTAGCTGGAGGGTGCATAATCTAGAATGTAAATTCAATATGGATACTGGAGCTTTGTTTTGTTTTGCTTACCTTTGGGGACTGGGAGAAAGTTTGTAGTTCTTCTCCTCAGGAGATGAAATGGATTTGGCAGAGCCCTGCACAGACCAAATGGTACATGACCTGTGCAAGGAATGGTCTTAATGGGCCGATTGGCCTTTTCCTGCTTTCATGCTTTCTAATGGGGTTTTACAAAATAAGGCAGAAATTCTCTTCTCACCGTTATGCTCCTGTTATCTCAATTTCACATGTTCCATCTAGCTATGGGACAGAGGGTGATAACAGATGCTCTTTGTGAATACACAGGAGAGTAAATTTTGAGAACCACAGCAGATGCAGGTCAGTAAAAATGAGCGCAGCCATGCATAGCCTTGCATACCTAATTTGCAGCATGCCCAATTTTCTAATGCGTGACTTGGGCAGAAATAATGAGGCCAATGGCATATGAGGACTCATTTAAAAAAAAAGTTTGAGTACCGTCTACCTTACACATAAGGTATGTGTGATCATGGCTGATCATGGCTAATCTTCTACCTCAACTCCATTTTCCTGCACTATCCCCATATCCCTTGATTCCCTTAATATCCAAAAATCTATCGATCTCTGTCTTGAATATACTCAACGACTGAGCCTCCACAGCCCTCTGGGGTAGAGAATTCCAAAGATTCACCACCCTCTGAGTGAAGAAATTTCTCCTCATCTCAGTCCTAAATGGCCGACCCCTTATTCTGAGACTGTGACCCCTGGTTCTGGACTCCCCAGCCAGGGGAAACATCCTCCCTGCATCTACCCTGTCAAGCCCTGTAAGAATTTTGTATGTTTCAATGAGATCACCTCTCATTCATCTAAACTCTAGAGAATATAGGTCTAGTCTACTCAATCTCTCCTCATAGGACAATCCCCCCATCCCAGGAATCAGTCTGGTAAACCTTTGTTGCACTCCCTCTATGGCAAGTATATCCTTCCTTAGGTAAGGAGACCAAAACTGCACACAATACTCCAGGTGTGGTCTCACCAGGGCCCTATATAATTACAGTAACACGTCTTTACTCTTATACTCAAATCCTCTAGTAATAAAGGCCAACATACCATTTGCTTTCCTAATTGCTTGCTGTACCTGCATGTTAACTTTCAGTGATTTGTGTACAAGGACACCCAGGTCCCTCTGAACACCAATCTCTCACCATTTAAAAAATACTCTGCTTTTCTATTTTTCCTACCAAAGTGGATAACTTCACATTTCTCCACATTGTATTCCATGTGCCATGTTCTTGCCCACTCACTTAGCTTGTCTATATCCCCTTGAAGCCTCCTTGCATCCTCCTCACAATTTACATTCCCACCCAGCTTTGTATCATCAGCAAACATGGATATATTACATTTGGTCCCCTCATCCAAATCATTGATATAGATTGTGAATAGCTGAGGCCCAAACACTGATCCTTGCGGTACTCCACTAGTTACAGCCTGCCAACCCGAAAATGACCCGTTTGTTCCTACTCTCTGTTTTCTGTCCGTTAACCAATCCTCAATCCATGCTAGTATAGAACCCCCAATCCCATGAGCCCTAATTTTGTTTAATAACCTCTTGTGTGGCACCTTATCAAATGCCTTCTGAAAATCCAAATACACCACATCCACTGGTTCCCCCTTATCTATTCTGCTAGTTACAACCTCAAAAAACTCTGACAGATTTGTCAAACATGATTTCCCTTTCATAAATCTGTGTTAACTCTGCCCAATCCTATTATTATTTTCTAAGTGCCCTGTTACCAAGTCCTTAATAATAACTTCTAATATTTTCCCTACTACTGATGTCAGGCTAACTGGTCTGTAGTTCTCCGTTTTCTCTCTCCCTCCTTTCTTAAATAGTGGGGTTACATGTGCAACCTTCCAATCCATGGGAACCATTCTAGAATCTATGGAATTTTCACACAGAACACAGAATCACAGAATCCCCACAGTGCAGATAGAGGCCATTTCGGCCCATCGAGCCTGCACCGACACATATCCCACCCTATCCCCGTAACCCCACGTATTTAATCCCCCTAACACTAAGGGTCAATTTATCATAGCCAAATCAACCTAACCCGCACATCTTTGGACTGTGGGAGGAAACCGGAGCACCCGAAGGAAACCCACGCAGACACGGGGAGAATGTGCAAACTCCACACAGACAGTCACCCGGGGCCGGATTCGACCCGGGTCCCTGGTGCTGTGAGGCAACAGTGCTAACCACTATCCCACCGTGTTGCCCTTTTTGGAAAATGACAACCAATGCATCCACTATCTCTATAGCCACCCCTTTCAAAACCCTAGGATGTAGGCCATCAGGTCTAGGGGATTTATTGGCTTTCAGTCCCATTAATTTCTCCAGAACTATTTTTTTATTAATACTAATTTCTTTCAGTTGCTCATTCTCGCTAGACCCTTGGTTCGACACTATTTCCAGGAAGTTTTTTGCGTCTTCTTCCGTGAAGACAGACACAAAGGGAGGAATTTTGCCGGCGCTCGGGGCGGGTTTGGAGGCGGGACTGCTGGCAAAATTGCAAAGATTGACAGCGGGTCCCGAAGCCGCTGTCAACCCACCTCCATACAATCTTCCCAAGTGTCGGGTCCCCGATTTGCGCAGGGACCCAACATCTAGCAGCGGGAAGAGGATTATAGGCACTTAACTACTTGTTAACAGGTAGTTAACAGGCAGTTAAGAGGCTTTTTTCAATTTTGCCAGATCAACTGCGGGCTTCCCGATGTCCGGACATCACGCCAGGGTAAGTGTGGTGTCTGTGGGTCTATTGTAAGGTTTGTGCATTGATGACAGCTGCAGACGTGGTGTGAAGGATCCAATGGTACACTGGTGAGTTTCAGAGGTAAGAAAATGTTGGAAAAATCATTTTTAATGTATTTATCCTTTTCTGTAGGTAAAAAGGTTTGAAGTGTTTGTGTAGTCCCAGCTCATTGGGAGAACCTTTCTCACCAGTGACAGATCACTTCTGTAACCTCACCTGCAGCTGCCATCTGTTTTATCCTAAGGAGAGAGTCTCTGGAGAGCCTGGGTGCAAGGGCTCACCTTTGCACAGTGATTGGCAGTGTTTGCAGCACCTCAATGCTGTCAAACACTGAAAAATCATCTGTCAAAAAAAGATAAGCGTGTCCCCTTTAAGAAAACCGGCAGATGACGCGTCATCAACTAACGTCATCTGACACCGGCTTTCTCTTAATTGGTCGGCAAGCCTGCAGGGCGGGCTTAACAAGGCCAATTGATGTAAAATTATGTCTGTGCATCGGGCGTCATTGGGGGCAGGATTGAACCCGCAAGTCAGCTGACCCACTCCTAACTCGCACTGAAAGATAAGATCACGCCCAAAGTATTTGTTTAATTTCTCTGCCATTTCCTTATTCCCCATTATAATTTCTCCTGTCTCAGCCTGTAAGTGGCCCACATTTACTTTCGCTAATCTTTTCCTTTTTACATACCTATAGAAGCTTTTACAGTCTGTTTTTATGTCTCTCACTAGTTTACTCTCATATTCTATTTTCCCTTTCTTTATCAATTTCTTGGTCCTCCTTTGCTGAATTCTAAAATCCTCCCAATCCTCAGGCTTACTACACTTTTTGGCAACATTATAAGCCTCTTCCTTTGATCTAATACTATATTTAACTTTTCTTGTTAGCCACGGTTGGACCACTTTTCCTGTGGGGTTTTTCTGCCTTAAAGGAATGTATATTTGTTGTAAATTATGTATTAATTCTTTAAATGCTAGCCATTGCTTCTCTACCATCATACCTTTTAATGTAGTTTCCCAATCTACCTTAGCCAATTCGCCCCTCATACCTACATAGTTTGCTTTATTTAGATTTAAGACACTAGTTTCAGATTTAACTAAATCACTTTCAAACTCAATATAAAATTATATCATATTATGGTCACTCTTCCCTAAAGGTTCCTTTAGTACAAGGTTATTAATTAACCCTTTCTTGTTGCATAATACTAGATCTAAAATAACCTGTTCCCTAATTGGTTCCTCAATATACTGATCTAGAGAACTATCTTGCATATATTCCATGAATTCATCCTCCACACTATTACTGCAAATTTGGTTTGCCCAGTCTATATGTAGATTAAAGTCCCCTATGATTATTGTATTAGCCTTGTTACATGCGCCTCTAATTTCGTGATTTATACTCTGCCCTACATTACAACTAAAGTTTGGGGGCCTATAAACAACTCCCACCAATGTTTTCTGCACCTTGCTGTTTCTTAGCTCCACCCAAACTGATTCTACATCTGATTTTCGGAGCTAAGATCCTTTCTCTCTACTGTCTTTATCCCATCCTTTATTATCCCCTCCTCCTTTTCCATTTTGCCTATCTCTTCTAAAAATTAAGTATCCTGGAATATTTAATTCCCAACCTTGGCCACATTGCAACCACGTCTCTGTAATGGCTATTAGATCAAACCTGTTAATTTCTATCTGTGCTATTAATTCATCTATTTTGTTGCGAATGCTTCGCGCATTCAGATATAGTGCCTTTAGCTTTGACTTATTTCTATTTTTCCCTGATGTCACCTTAGACACTGATGCCTCATTATCTTTGTTACTCTCTCTGTTCCTTCCTGACCCATTCTGCTTATTTTTACCCAAAACACTATTCTGCTCTAGAGCCATGATATTTCTCTTGCAGCTTTTAAATTTACTCTTTCCTGAATCTTCCCACCCCCACTTCATTAGTTTAAAGCCCTGTCTACTGCCCGAGTTATTCGGTGCGCCAGGACACTGGTCCCAGCCCGGTTTAAGAGGAGCCCGTCACAACGGAACAGCTCCCTCTTTCCCAAGTACTGGTCCCAGTGCCCCATGAACTGAAATCCCTTCCTCCCACACCACACTTTGAGCCACGCATTTAAACCTATAATCGGTTTGTCCCTATGCCAATTTGTGCATGGCTCAGGTAACAATCCAGAGATTATTACCTTTGAGGTTCTGCGTTTTAATTTGGATCCTAGCTCCTCAAACTCCCTCAGCAGAACCTCATTCCTAGTTTTACCTATGTCATTGGTTCCTACGTGGACTATGACAACTGGATCCTCCCACTCCATGTTTTCTTCCAGCCTCGAGGAGATATCCTTAACCTTGGCATGCAACACAACCTTCGGAACTCTCGGTCGCGGCTGCAGAGAACAGTATCTAACCCCCTGACTATACTATCCCCTACTACAACTACATTCCCTTTCACTCCCCCCACTTGAATGGCCTCCTGCACCATGGTGCCATAGTCAGCTTGCTCATCCACACAGGCAGCAAGAACCTCATACCTGTTGGACAAAGGCAAAGGCTGAGGCTCCTCCAGCACTGCACCTGGGGTCTCCTTACCTGCCTGAGTTGCAGTCACACCCTCCTGTCCCTGACCACTAACCAGACCTGTACCACTACTGAACCTAAGGGGTGTGACTGCCTCCTGGATCAAAGTGTCCAGGTAACTCTCTCCCTCCCTGATGCCCCGCAATGTCTGCACCTCAGACTCCAGCTCAAAAACTCTGAGCTGAAGTTCCTCAAGATGCAGGCACTTACTGCAAATGTGGTTGTCCGGGATCACAATGCTCTCCACAAACTCCCACATGCTGCAGTTGTGGCACACCACCTGCACTGCCATCCCCATAAGACCTTGTTTTATTTAATTAAATTCAATTAAATTTGTAATTAGGTAACTTAGTTTACAGTGTAGTTTCTTGACTACTTACTTGATCTAGATTAAGTTACGGGTACTGAAATTAAATATCTACCTGTAACACAAAGCACTACAAGTAGTGTAGGCAAAAAGCAGCAACTCCTTCTCCCTCTTCTCCGAATTCCCACTCTTTCCAAATTCCCAAATATGTACACTGCGTTTTAATCCCGGTCTGTGCAGACGGCTCTGTGCTCTGCAGACCTGTTTACTCTTATACTCTAGGAGCCTCACCCAATTTACAAGTGTTGACTCAGCTCCCCTGCTCCTGGTGATTCGCACCTATTCAAGTCAAAGTCTTACAACATGACTGACAGTTAACTGCCACTGGCAGGCAGCTTCTGTTAACTACAGTTTTTAAAGTTCTAGGTTAAAATCAAAATGTTAAACTAAATTTCACTTTTTACATCTACTGCTTACCCAATACTTACGAGAAATTCCTAGGGGGAGAAATTCAGTATCGCCCCATTTGGGGCGCAATTATCGGCCGGGCGCAAAGATTAGCGTCTGGCGCTACTTATCGCCTCCGACTGCAAACTTGGCTTTTATCGCCCCTGGAGGTGATTGGAGAGCTAAATCAGGCGCTTCACACCTGTCTAAAGGCGCAAAGGCCGAGGAGCGAGGCACTACCTCAGAGCGCTGGCGAAGCTCATGTAATGTCAGTCAGCAATGGAACACAGACACACTGGCGCTGGCCAGTTCTTAAAGGGGAGGGTTAATCTTGCTCTCCATCCACACCCTGCTCATTGCAGCCTTGAATCTCGGCCTGGAGAGACCTGTACATCAAATCTGCTGGAAAGAACAATGGAGAGACCCAGGGAAAGAGCTCAGAGTGCAGCCCCCATATTCTCTTCTAAATTGATGCAAGGAAGATTAAATCAGAAAGAACCTGCAAAGTGCTGCTCAGTACCCAAAACTCCTCAACACAGCTTTGAATATCTCTCTCTCACTCAGAATGCGTGGTGCAAAAATTTTGCCGACAAAAAAAGGCAGGAAGCGGTCGCCTTTAACTAGCGCTCCCCCAGTCCCTTCCTGACTGCAAAACGCTCCCCTCAACCTGTCGTTGCTAGCGGCAGGCGGTAAGACAGGGGGCACCACTCAATATCCGGTCCGGGGCGCTACCGGGGCGTTGCACTCTCGACTGACGTCACAATCGGCCGGCGCAGGAGATCGTGGCGGTAGTGTTTAGTGCCGCCGCAAAATGTCTAGTTAACTTCGTGAGCGGCGCAAACATCGCCACGCACGGGCGCTAGTTGCTTTGCGCCCCATTAGCGCCCTCTTAAGACGCTAATGGGAGGCGCAAACCAACCGAATTTTTCCCCCCTACTCTTTCCAAATTCCCAAATAAAACACTCTGGGCCGAAAATTGATCTCGGTGCGCGAGAGTACGCACTGCGTACTCTCGCGTATTCCCACTCCAATTGCCGGTTTTCTGCATGCCCTGCGCATGCGCTGAAAACCGGCAATTGCTCTTCTGAAAAGGGGGCGGGGCCTGGGTGCATCGCGTGCGCGCTACAGGCTGCGCGCACGCTGTGCACTTCATGCTTTGGACGCGCAGGTAAGTAGGGAAGATTTTGGAAATGTAAAAAGGAGGAGTAAGACCCGCTTTTAAGAAGGTAAGTAGTGAATTAAGTATTTTTTTGAATTTTTTTTTACAGGTATATCTTCTTTATAGACTTTAAAGACAGGTAAGTTTATTTTTATAACTTTTTAAAAGATTTTAAATTTTTTCAAAAATTTAATTTTTTATTTAAAATGGTTAATTTAATTAACTATACTTATTTTATTAATGTGATGGTTTTTTTTTTTAATTTAATTGAGGTTTAGCTGTTATTTTGGGGGGGTGTAAGATTCATAGATTTCACAGCCATGCTGTGAGACTTATGAATGGAAGATGGTCTGCTGCCATTGGCTCTAACTGAGTCACGTGATCCCACAGCTCACACGAATTCACTACGCCGCTGGGATACGCAAGCCCAGCACAGCTGATGTCTGGAACATCAAGTTCGTGCGAGCTGGAGCTGAAAAAGCATAAGCGAGGTGAGACATCGCGGGGAAGGCTTACCCCCGCGGGAACAGAGCGAGATCAATTTCTGGGCCTCTGTTTAAGTACACTCCATTTTAATCCCATTCTGTGCAGACCACTCTGTGCACAGGAAGCCAAAGGGGCTAGAGAATTGGGTCTTGGGGGCATGGCAACCTGCATACCTCCCTAGATAGCTGGTGGGTGTCAAAGTTTCCAGCAACATGGGACAGGTGGGCACTCGAGATCTGTCCGCAGTGACATGGGCTCCTGACAGTCCCATACAATTGAGGTGACCTCCCACTGACCCTACTAATTGGGGCCGGGTCAGTACTGGAGGATGCCGGCATAAATGCTGAGATTACAACCCCTGGATTTTTGCCTCCATGTTCTCTATAAAAGATGGGTCACTATTTCTCAACTTAATGCATTGGTCAGCGTATGTTCCAAACTCAAATTAAAATAGTTTGTGCATGAATTGAATCTTAATCAGAATTTTTTTTCTGTTTACATTATGTAAATAAGCACCAAAAGTATTTTGGTATCCTTTTAATATCAATGAGACCAGGAATATAAATTGGAATCCTGGCGTGTGATCCAGTTTATAACTCCATTTCCCAGAAGCCAATGGTGGTGGTTCCATATTATTGCACTTGCTTTGGTTAACCTTGCTGCATATGGCCTGAGTCATGGCCAGTCAGAGGGGTACTCCCATGCCACAGAAAACAGATTTCTAGCTCTGAGTCTTTTTCAGTGGCAGCTATGTTGAGGGAAAATAGTGGCTTTTGCACCCTCTGTTATCACTGAAGCACAGGCCTACCTTCTCTGACACTTGGGATGTCCCTTTTCTAGGTGCTCTTTACTTGACAAAAAATGTAGGATGGGTATTAAAGAGGAGCCTGAGTTGTCAATAGGTCTCGCAAAACATCTTACCATGTTTACGCTGGGAAGCGAGCAATGTCATTTTATGCCAACCATATCACTGGTCCTATGAAACATCACAAATTCATTATCTCTTTTAGAATACTATTGTTGTCTTCAACGTTTACATATCTGGATGAATCATTGTTTATATAAAATCAGTGTTCAGGATACAAACAGGAATATTGATTGACAAGATTGCTACTCAAAATGTTATCTTGTCTTTTTTGCTCTACAGATGCTGTGCATTTCCAGCATTTTCTGTTTCTGTTTTGGAATATATAGAAGTGGACAGTTAGGTAGTGCTACATGTAGACAATACAACTTGTATTTATATAGCGCCTTTCATGTAGTAAAACATCCTAAGGCGCTTCACCGGAGCTTTATAAAACAAAATTTGCCACCAAGCTACATAAAGAGATATTAGGCAGATGAACAAAAGCTTGGTCAAAGAGGTTGATTTTAAGGAGCGTCTTAAAGAAGAGAGGTAGAGAGGCAGAGAGGTTTAGGGAGGGAATTCCAGAGCTTAGCGCCTTGGCAGCTGAAGGCATGGCCACCAAAGGTTGAGCGATTAAAATCAGGGATACTCAAGAGTGCAGAATTAGAGGAGCGCAGATATCTCAGAAGGTTGTGGGGCTGGAGAAGATAACAGAGATAGGGAGGGGGCGAGGCCATGGAGGGATTTGAAAACAAGGATGAGAATTTTAAAATCGAGGTGTTGCTTAACCGGCTGTCAATGTAGGTCAGCACAGGGGTGATGGGTGAACGGGACTTGGTGCGAGTTAGTACACGGGCAGCAAAGTTTTGGATGACATCAAGTTTACGTAGGGTAGAACATGGGAGGCCAGCCAGCAGTGCATTGGAATAGTCAAGTCTAGAGGTAACAAAGGCATGGACGAGGGTTTCAGTAGCAGATGAGCTGAGGCAAGGGTGGAGTCAGACGAGGTTACAGAGGTGGAAATAGGTGGTCTTAGTTATGGCATGGACATGTGGTCAGAAGCTCATTTCGGGGTCAAATATGACACCAAGTTATGAACAGCCTGGTTCAGCCTCAGACAGATGTTAGGGAGAGGGATGGAGTCGGTGGCTAGGGAACGAAGTTTGTGGCGGAGACCGAAGACTATGGGCTGGATTTTGAATGACCCATGGAGTCGGGTTTGGAGGCGTGTGGGGGGTTAAATTTGCGGGGTCGGGGGTCCCGACCCCATCCCGACTCCATCCCGCCTCCACGCAATTTTGACAAAATCAGTCGTGAGGTTCCCGACTCCGTCCCGCCTCCAAGAGGCGGGAGAGGCCATTAAAGCCCTTAACAAGCCCTAAATTGGCTCTGTAATGCCATTTTGAAACGTTTTAGCTAGTTTAACCCTTTTCTGATGTGAAGTACGCCTGATGTGAAACACTCCAGTGAAACCTGGCGGGAGCACAAGTGGATAGCTGACTATCAGCTGCAGGTCCACTATTACAACGGAGATGTGATGAAGGTAGTAGTAGTATTAGGCCTGAAAGTCGCTTCTGATGCTGCTGAATTGAATGTCTTCAGAGACTGCCTGGCCTTTGCTGTGAGAGGACTTGGATGCAAAAAAATTCTCTCTCGCTCTCTCTCTTCTCTCTCTCTCTCTCTCTCTCTCTCTCACACATATCAATTTTGCATCCAGGTCCAATCACATCAAAAGCCAGGCAGGTCCTCTCTGAGCAACAGCCAGACAGTCTCTGAGACCAGGCAGACAGTCTCTCACCTGCAATGCAGCAGGAATGATGACATCATCAGAGGCGACTTTCAGACTGAATCCATTAATTAGTTCATGGGTTCCCACATGCTGGAACTCAATTGCCCAATTAAGTGAAAATTGCATCATTCATCCACATTAATCTGGAGTCGGGGGGAACACAAAATGCGGATGACACGACCCCAACCCGACCCCAAGACAAAATCCAGCCCTATGGCTTTGGTCTTCCCAATATTTAGTTGGAGGAAATTTCTGCTCATCCAGTACTGGATGTTGGACAAGCAGTCTGACAACTTAAAGACAGTGGAGGGGTCAAGAGAAGTAGTGGTGAGGTAGAGCTGGGTGTTGTCAGCGTACATGTGGAAACTGATGCTGTGTTTTCGGATGAGGGGAAGCATGTAGATGAAGAATAGGAGGCATCCTGGCAGGAGGCTGTAAACTGAGTGGCAGAGCTGGGATTGGGGTGAGTTGGTCGCCAGGTGGACAGACAGTTTAAGGTTTTTAATGGTATTTGAATTTGATATGTATCCAGTTGCCGGTACAGTTGGTGTGTTTCTTGTTCAGAATTATCAAATGTCTGTCTGGTCTACATATTCATAGCTGGAAGTGGAAGGACCACCTTGTTACATTATAGGAGGGGTATACATCTTCTCATTGTTAATGAGAACTGTGTGAGTTTAAGTGTTGCAGGTAATCTCTGTCTGCTGGGCAGTACAAATTTATTATCTTTGCCTTAGCTTTAATAAAAACTTGCAATAAAAACTAAGGTAAATAAATAAAACAAGTAATTAGAAGTGTCACAACTCTATTATAATACTCTCTGACCTAAGTGTGTGCAAACAGTATCTCTTCCATGATATTCTGTCTTGTTCCTTTCATACATTGACTTACTATTGAATATCTTTTAAAAACTAATAAAGCTTAATTAAAAAAAAATACATGGGAACCGAGTAATGTCGTTGGTTTGCCATGGTGCTGTCACCTCTCTTGAATCCAGCTTAGACATAATGGGATGAAAGTCTTCTCTCTCTGATGGTAATAAAAATCTCAACCAGTTTCCAGTTGGCCTAGAGCACAAATATGACCGTAATTTGGCAGTAATTGGCAATCTGACTCAGATTGGGGGGGAACGGTAGTGTAGTGGTAATGTCACTGGGCTAGTAATCCAGAGGCCTGGACTAATGATCCAGAGACGTGAGTTCAAATCCCACCATGGCAGCTGGGGAATTTAAATTCAGTTAATTAAATAAATCTGGAATAATTACTAGAATCAGTAATAGTAACCATGAAACTATCGGATTGTTGTAAAAACCCATCTGGTTCACTAATGTCCTTTAGGGAAGGAAATCTGCCGTCTATACCTGGTCTGGCCCATATGTGACTCCAGACCCCAGCAATGTGGTTGACTCTTAACTGCTCTCTGAAATGGCCCAGCAAGCCACTCAGTTGTACCAAAACGCTACGAAAAACAATAAAAAGAATGAAACCAGACAGACTACTCAGCACCAACTACGGACACGGCAACGGCACACCCAGCCCAGTCGACCCTGCAAAGTCCTCCTCAACAACATCTGGGGCCAAAATTGGGAGAGCTGTCCCACAGACTAGTCAAGCAAGAGCCTGACATAGTCAAACTCACAGAATCATAACTTTCAGTCAATGTCCCAAACTCCTCCATCACCATTCCTGGGTATATCCTGTCCCACCGGCAGGACAGACCCACCAGGGGTAATGGTATACAGTCGGGAAGGAGTGGCCCTGGGAGTCCTCAACATTGACTCCGGACCCCATGAAGTCTCATGGCTTCAGGTCAAACATGGGCAAGGAAACCTCCTGCTGATTACCACCTAACGCCCTCCCTCAGCTGATGAAACAGTACTCCTCCATATTGAACACCACTTGCAAGGGCCCAGAATGTACTCTGGGTGGGGGACTTCAACGTCCATCACCAAGAGTGGCTCGGTAGCACCACTACTGACCGAGCTGGCCAAGTACTGAAGGACATAACTGCCAGTCTGGGCCTGCGACAGGTGGTGAGAGAACCAACACGAGGGAAAAACCTATTTAACCTCGTCCTCACCTGTCGCAGATGCATCTGTCCATGACAGTATTGGTAGCAGTGACCACCGCACAGTCATTGTGGAGACAAAGTCCAATCTTCACACTGAGGACGCCCTCCATCATGTTGTGTGGCACTACCACCGTGCTAAGTGGAATAGATTCAGAACAGATCTAGCAGCTCAAAACTGGGCATCCATGAGGCACTGTGGGTCATCAGCAGAATTGTATTCCACCACAATCTGAAACCTCATGGCCCGGCATCTCCCTCACTCTACCATTACTATCAAGCCAGGGGACCAACCCTAGTTCAATAAGGAGTGTAAAAGAGAATGCCAGGAGCAGCACCAGGCGTACCTAAACATGAGGTGCCAACCTGGGGAAGCTGCAACACAGGACTACATGCATGCTAAAAAGCGGAAGACAGGGCTAAGCGATCCCACAATCAACGGATCAGATCAAAGCTCTGCAGTCCTGCCACATTCAGTCGTGAATGGTGGTGGACCATTAAACAACTAACGGGAGGAGGAGGTTCCATGAATATCCTCATCCTCAATGATGGTGGAGCCCAGCACGACAGTGCAAAAGACAAGGCTGAAGCGTTTGCAACCATCTTCTGCCAGAAGTGCCGAGTGGATGATCCATATCGGCCTACTCCTGAGGTCCCCACCATCACAGAAGCCAGTCTTCAGCCAATTCGATTCAATCCACGTGATATCAAGAAACAGCTGAGCACACTGGATACAGCAAAGGCTATGGGCCCTGACAAAATCCCGGCTATCATGCTGAAGACTTGTGCTCCAGAACAAGCCGTAACTCTAGCCAAGCTGTTCCAGTACAGCTACAACACTGGCATCTATCCGGCAATGTGGAAAACTGCCCAGGTATGTCATGTGCACAAAAAGCAGGACAAATCCAATCCGGCCAATTACCGCCCCATCAGTCTACTTTCAATCATCAGCAAAGTGATGGAAGGTGTCATCGACAGTGCTATCAAGCAGCACTTACTCATCAATAACCTGCTCACAGATGCCCAGTTTGGGTTCCGCCAAGACCACTCGGCTCCCGACCTCATTACAGCCTTGGTCCAAGCATGGACAAAGGAGCTGAATTCCAGAGGTGAGGTGAGAGTGACTGCCCTTGACATCAAGTAGCATTTGACCGAGTGTGGCATGAAAGAGCCCTAGTAAAACTGAAGTTAATGGGAATCGGGGAGAAAACACTCCACTGGCTGGAGTCATACCTATCACAAAGGAAGATAGTTGTGGTGATTGAATGTCAATCATCACAGCCCCAGGACATCACTACAGGAGTTCCTCAGAGCAGTGTCCTAGGCCCAACGATCTTCAGCTGCTTCATCAATGACCTTCCCTCCAACATAAGGTCAGAAATGGGGATGTTCACTGATGACTGCACAATGTTCAGTGCCATTCACAACTCCTCAGAGAAGGTTTACTAGACTAATACCTGGAATGGTCGGGTTGTCTTATGAGGAAAGGTTGGACAGGCTAGGCTTGTATCCGCTGAAGTTTAGAAGAGTAAGAGGTGACTTGATTGAAACATATAAGATCCTGAGGGGTCTGGACAGGATGTGGAGAGGATGTATCCTCTTGTGGGAGAATCTAGAACTAGGGGTCACTGTTTAAAAATAAGGGGTCGCCCATTTAAGACAGAGATGAGGAGAATTTTTTTCTCATGGAGGGTCGTGAGTCTTTGGAACTCTCTTCCTCAGAGGGCGGTGGAAGCAGAGTCTTTGAATATTTTTAAGACAGAGGTAGATAGATTCTTGGTAAGCAAGGGAGTGAAAAGTTATTGGGGGTAGGCGGGAATGTGGAGTAATCTGATCAGCCAAGATCTTATTGAATGGCGGAGCAGGCTCGAAGAGCCGAGTGGCCTACTCCTGCTCCGAATTCATATGTTCGTATGAAGCAGTCCATGCCCGCATGCAACAAGAGCTGGACGATGTTCAGGCTTGGGCTGATAAGTGGCAGGTAACATTCGCGCCACAGAAGTGCCAGGCAATGACTATCTCCAACAAGCGAGAGTCTAACCATCTTGACATTCAATGGCATTACCATCGCCGAATCCCCCACCATCAACATCCTGGGGGTCACCATTGACCAGAAACTTAACTGGACCAGCCACATTAATACTGTGGCACCAAGAGCAGGTCAGAGGCTAGGTATTCTGCAGCGAGTGTCTCACCTCCTGACTCCCCAAAGCCTTTCAACCATCTACAAGGTACAAGTAAGGAGTGTGATGGAATACTCTCCACTTGCCTGGATAAGTGCAGCTCCAACAACACTCAAGAAGCTCGACACCATCCAGGACAAAGCAGCCCGCTTGATTGGCACCCCATCTACCACCTTAAACATGCACTCCCTCCACCACCGGCGTACCGTGGCTGCAGTGTGTACCATCTACAAGATGCACTGCAACAAGTCACCAAGGCTTCTTCGGCAACACCTCCCAAACCCGCGACCTCTTCCACCTAGAAGGACAAGGGCAGCAGAATATTGGGAACACCACCATCTCCAAGTTTCCCTCCAAGTCACACACCTTCCTGACTTAGAAGTATATCGCCGTTCCTTCATCGTCGCCGGGTCAAAATCCTGGAACTCCCTCCCTAACAGCACTGTGGGAGTACCTTCACCACATGGACTGCAGCAGTTCAAGAAGGCAGCTCACCACCATCTTCTCAAGGGCAATTAGGGATGGGCAATAAATGCTGGCCTTGCCAGCGATGCCCACATCCCAAAAAAAAAAAAATCTGCTTGATTTCTTCAGTGAGAGGCCAGAGCCATTTTGCTGGTCGGGCCTCATTTAGATCTCACTGGTGAACTGCGAGTGCTGAACCACATTGACAGGCAGCTCACAGGGGGAGGGGAGGGGAACTGAAAATCTGGCAGCTCCTCCACGGAGCTGAGCCAGAAGTCGAGAGACTAAAATAAAAGAAAGAAAAACTTGCAATTATATAGCGCCTTTCACGACTTCAGGACGTCCCAAAACATTTTACAGCCAATGAAGTACTTTTGAAGTGTAGTCACTGTTGTAATGTAGGAAACGCGGCAGCCAATTTGTGCACAGCAAGCTCCCACAAACAGCAATGTGATAATGATCAGATAATCTGATTTTGTGATGTTGATTGTAGGATAAATATTGGCCAGGACACAGTGGATAATGCCCCTGCTCTTCTTCAAAATATTGCCATTGGATCTCTTGCATCCATCTTACAAAGCAGACGGGCCTCGGTTTAATGTCTCATCCGAAAAGCAGCACCTCCGACAGTGCAGCACTCCCTCAGTACTGTGCTGGTGTGTAACCTAGATTTTTGTGCTCAAGTCTCTGGAGTGGGTCTATGAACCCACAAGCTTATGACTCAGAGGGGAGAGTGCTACCAACTGAGCCACGGCTGACACGAATTAAGGCATCAATCCCTGACACACTTCAGAATCAAGTAGTAAAGATCTAGCAAGTGGAATCCATCAAACTTTGATGGATATCTTAAGGGAAATGCCAAATATTGAAGTCTTTTTCGGAAGGCGTTTGACAAAGTACCACATAAAAGGTTGGTTAACAAAATTGAGCCTCATGGAATAGGTGGGTCAGTGGCAGCTTGGATAAGGAATTGGCTTAAGGACAGAAAACAGCGAGTTGTGGTAAATGGCTGTTTTTCAGACTGGAGGATGGTAGACAGTGGTGTTCCCCAAGGGTCAGTGCTGGGGCCACTGCTTTTTTTGATATATTTTAAATGACCTGGATATTGGAATACAGAGTAGAATTTCTAAACTTGCCGATGACACCAAACTTGGGGGGGTGGCAAACGGTGAGGATGATACCAATCGACTGCAACAGGACATAGAAAGGCTAGTAGAATGGGCAGACAAGTGGCAGATGGAATTTAATACAGAGAAGTATGAGGTGATGCATTTTAGCAGAAGGAACAGGGAGAGGCAATATACACTTAATGGCACAGTTTTAAAGAGTGTGCAGGGACATAGGGACCTGGGAGTTAATGTGCATAGGTCCCTGAAGGTGGCAGGACATATTGAGTGAGTGGTTAGCAAAGCATATGGGATCTTGGGTTTCATAGATAGAGGTATTGAGTACAAAAGTAGAGAAGTTATGCTGAACCTTTATAAAGCACTGGTTAGGCCACAACTGGAGTATTGCATCCAGTTCTGGTCACCACACTTTAGGAAGGATGTGAAGGCCCTTGAGAGAGTGCAGAGGAGATTTACCAGAATGTTTCCGGGGATGGGGGATCTTAGCTACAAGGACAGGTTGGAGAGGCTGGATTTGTTTTCATTAGAGCAAAGGAGGTTGAGGGGTGATTTGATAGAGGTGTACAAGATTATGACGGTTTGGATAGGCTAGACTGGGAAAGGCTGTTCCCACTAGTTGATGGTACAAGGACTAGGGGACACAGATTTAAGGTTTTGGGCAAGAGATACAGGGGGGATGTGAGGAAAAACCTTTTTTACGCAGCGAGTGGTGAGGACCTGGAATTCGCTGCTGACGGAAGTGGTGGAAGCGGACACACTCAATGTTTGCAAGGGGAGACTGAATAGGCACTTGAGAGAAATAAACTTGCAGGGCTACGGGGATAGAGCGGGGGAATGGGACTGACTGGATTGCTCTACAGAGAGCTAGCATGGACTCGATGGGCCGAATGGCCTCCTTCTGTGCCGTTATGACTCTGAGGGAGTGATTTTCTCAATGGGGAGCTTTTGGAGGCGGGACTCCCACTTGTTGGGTTTCAGTCCGCTTCCATCAACTTCTGGCCAACCCACGCTATTTTCCCTTTATTGACCTTGTTAAGCCTGCCCAGCGGGCTTAGCAGGCCAATTACGGAAAAGCCGGTTGCAGAGCACGTCAACGTATGACGTTTCATCTGTCAAAAATTTTTGACAGATGAATTGTCATTGTCTGACAGCTCTGTGAAGCTGTCAAACAGTGACATTCTCTGTAGTTTGATGAGATCTTGAATTCAAGACCTCATCAAACTTCTTTCTTTTACAGAAATGAGATGGTTATTGCATCTGAGAATGCAACGGCCATCTGTCATCTCCAACACGGAGGTCCGAGAGTCTCCGCATACACACCGACTGAAGCCTGCAGGAAGAAACAAAGGTAAGTACACTTTTACTAACACTTTGCACTTACCTCAGATACTCACCCCTCCACTCTTGCACCCATCACTTACCTTCACAGCACACTTTTGCAACACCAGCACCCCCCCCACCCCCCCCCCCCCCCACCCCGGACCCCCACAGACCCCCTACTCGCCTCGGTGACCTGGCGGGTTTTGGAGCCTTTGGGAAGCCCGCACTTGTGAGGGCTAAAAAGGGGATAATCCTATTTTCTGCCTGTTAACTACCTGTTAACAGGCAGTTAATAGGCTTTAATCCCTTCCCGCCTCCAAGGAGATGGGACCCGGCGCGGGACAGCTACCCGCCTCCTGGGAAGATGGCATGGAGGCGGGTTGGGCACCCGCCCCCAAATTCTGCCATTTTCACGGCAGTCCCGCCTCCATACCCGCCTCCCGCCTCCCCAGGGCTGGCAAAATCGCCCCCTTTGACTCTTGCCAAGGGACAGGTGAGAGGGAAATGTGGGAATTTATATAAAAGGGACAAGAATAACTCTGGGTGCTATTGATCTGTGAACTGCCATTGGTAGTTAGGAAATAATAACATTTATCCTGAAAAAGCGAAGAGTGAAACTTCAGGAGAAATACAGAATGATAAAAAACAACAATTACTTGGCAAATCTACTCGAGATGTTTGAAGATACAACTGAGTTATTTGACAAAGGGAACTCAGTAGGTTTCATTTACTAAGGCTTTAGCAAAGCCTTTGATAAAGTACCACATAGGAAATTACTTTACAAAGTATAAAGGCATGGAATAGGAAGGAAGCTTTTGAAGTGGATAACCAATTGGTTGAGTCAGATGATGCAAAGGTTAGTTGTTAAGGGAGCAGCATCTATGATGAAAGAATTGGTTAGCAGGGTATTGCAGCAATCAGTTCTGGGACTTTCAATGTATATTAATGATTTGAAGGTAGGGATTGTAACAAAGCTCTCCAAATTTAATGATGATACCAAATTGGGAAAGGTTGTAGATAGAGAGCAAGCAGACCAGTTGTCGAGGGGTCTGGATAGGTTGAGGGATTAGGCCAAAAAGTGGGAGATGTTGCTTTCTGTAAAGAAGTGCAAAGCTGCAGAGAAATGCAAAGCTAGAGAAAGGAAACAAATAGTTGGAATTCAAAATCAATGGGAACTGCATTGATTTTACATAACAGGTGAGGGTTCTGGGGGTTTCAGTGGAAAACACCCTTAAATGTATAACAGTAGTAAAAAAGGTAACAACAACTTACTTTATCTAGTGTCTTAAACATAGAAGAATATCATAAGGTGCTTTACAGATGGAAAAATAAAAAGGATGGATACCAAACTACGGTGGAAGAGTTAGCAAAGGTAACCGAAAGTTTGGTCAAAAACTGGTTTTTATAAAGACATTTAAAGGCAGCGGAGAAGTAGAAAGGCAAAGGGGTTTAGGGAGGAAGCTCCAGTGAGTGGGACTGAGGCTGCTGAAGGCTTTGCTACCAATGGCCAGGCAATGGGATGTGAGGGCTGCATAGAAGGCCTGAGTCAGAGGACTGAAGGGTGTGGAGGGGGTGCAAGGCAGGTGGAGGTTACATAGGTAGGGTTGGCTGAGGGATTTGAAGATGAGCATGAGAAGTTTAAATTAAATGCATTCGGGTAATGAGAGCCAGTATAGATGATCATTGAGGATAGGAGTAATGGGCAAATGGGATATTGTACAGGACAATATACAAGTAGCTGAGTTCTGAATGATTTGGAGTGTATGAAGGGAGCGGGTGGAAGGAACAAGTCTAGTGGTCACTAAAGCATGGATAAGGGTGTCTGCAGCAGTGAGGGTATGGTAGGGATGAAGGCAGTTAATTTTATGGAGGTGAAAAAAGACTTGAACAAGTGGCCATGAAGATTGAAGCAATCAGTGACAAGGAAGCAGAGTTAATGACGGGGGCCAGAAAACGATGGTTTTGGTCTTCTCAATATTTAGTTGCAGGAAATTCTGACTAAGCCATGACTTAATTGTAAGTCAAGCGATCTGACAGTACAGCATATTATAGGCAATAACATCTTAGAATATATAGCTAAATCCTAGGAAGTGATAGTTAGCTTATACAAGGCAGTGGTCAGCTGCCAGCTTAAGTATTGTGTACAATCCTAGGTATTTAACCAGAGAAGACATCTTGGCCCTGGAAGGAGTACAAAGAAGGGTAATTAAGTTGATCAATGGAATTGGGCACCTGAGTTATGAGGAAAATTCATAGAATCTTAAAACGATAAGGAACTCACACTCGACATGATGAGATTTCTCAGGTTTTATAATTATGCAGATAAATATTACCACTAAATATTGCAGTGATCTTTTTCAAGCTGCAGCTGAACTTTCTCTAAGTATGTTGTTAAAGTATTCATGGAAAATAAAATAAATAAATAGCGTTCATTTAGAAGTTGAAGTAAAGCTTAATCACAATAACAACTTGCATTTATACAGTGCCTTTAACATAATAAAATGTCTCAAAGCACTTCATAGAATCAAAAACAGGCACCAGGCAGTCGTGGGAGAAGAGTTAGGGGAGGCGACTGAAGAGATGGTCAAAGAGCTAGGTTTTGAAAAGGCTTTTGAAGGTGGGAAGAGAGACTAGCGAGATGTAGAGGTTTAGAGAGAACATTCCATATGTGGGGCCAAAATAACTAAAGGCTCTGCAACTGATGAGGAAACAGAGGAAAGGTGAATGCAAAAGAGGCCAGAGTCAGAGGAACAGAGGGGATCTGGTGCCATGTCGTGATCTCCTGATTTTCTCAAAAAAAGGCTCTCTTGATTTTATGAGCTACATTCATTATATTAACCAAAAGTTTGGAGGCTAGAAATGATTGTTGTGTTATTATGGAATGATCATTTAATGCGTTTGTGTGAAATTCCCTTGTCCACTTTTTTAGCAGAGACATTAGCCTGAACTAGACTAGCAGACAGAGAAACGTCACACAAAATTGGTTGTCTGCTAATTTCATCACAATATTTCTAAGCTAATCTTTATCGTTAGAATTAATTTACAAAGTCGAACAAGAGAGATGTAAATGAGTATAATGGTTTGTCTGCTGACCCATGATACACTGTGTTACATTCAATGAATATGAGATGCAAAACATTTTATTTCAATAGTTTGCAATAGAATATTTTGGCACTTTAACACATTACTTGAAAAGGAAAAACATTTACAGGGTGATGGAGAAAGAGCAGGGGAGTGGGACTAATTGGATCGCTCTTTCAAAGAGCCAGCACAGGCACGATGGGACGAATGACCTCCTTCTGTGCTGTACGATTCTATGATTCTATGATTAGGGCATTTTTTTTTAATCTTTAGTGCTCCTGGGGCAGGGCTCACACAACTGGGTGCTAAAGATGAAAATGTATCCTATTGTTTGGTTCAATGAACATTGAGTTTACTTTTATCCTAATTATGGTAATGAAACAGGGAATAACATGATTGATAAAATATGCATGTGACGTTTAAAGCAGACAGATAGATTAGTACTCCAAAGTGAAGGTCCCCACACTGAAAATTTTAAACATAAACATAATGACCAGGATATCCCACCCAGCCAATTTTTCAATTGATTGGAGGCAGGAAAAGGCAGAGAATGACTTGGGGACATGTTCTACTGCCTCCGTGCCATGTACTGCAGCCTTCTAGTTCCAGCATCCCAGGCCTGTGGCAAATAGTATGCCCGTATATGGGCAGTGGGTGTATGAAAACTAAATGCAAATCAGGGAAATCCCATGATTTCTGTCTACAGAATACTAGGTTGTAAGGGATGCCGGTTAGTCCCAGGCGTCCTGCATTCCAATGGGGGCGGATGGCAGCCACGAAAATCTTTCATGGCCACGAAAATCTTTCAACATGGAAGGCCTGTGCAGTCGCTCTCAGAGTGATGAGGTGCACAAAACATAGGGTAAGTTTAAAAGTTTTACAACATTTTTAAATAGCTCTGAGGCTGAAATATCGGTCAGGGTCAGGGTCAGGGGCGCATCTCTGTGGCAAGCAGAAGTTCAGCACTTCACCCCTACCCCCTCTGGAGATATACTCCAAAGAAAGAAAGGCAGAAGCCTTAAGACGATAGATTTATTAACTTCAGCTCACTTGCTGTAAAGTGTCTCTCAGTTTAAAAAATACAATTGTTTGAAATTATCTGAATATATTTCTATGGATTCTTCAATTTACATCATCCATATTTTCTGGGAGTAATGAGTTTTAAAGAGATTATTTTTAACAATTTAGCAGTGCACAAAATGAGTTTTTTAAATTAGTTTAATCCAATTTGAAGTGTTTTTAAGCAGCTTCGGAACAAACCATGCTGATGCCAATCCAGCAGGTGCCTTGCTGCATTACCAAAGAATCTGATGATGAGTGTTAACAAATAAGAGCATGTATTAGTTAATAAGCAGGACGTAACTACATCAGCACTGGCATAAGAACAATACAAAAAAAGAAATAAACAGACTAAGAAGATCGTTCCCAATTTTAGATTGTTCTTTTGCCAAAATGCTCTAGTGTAGCTTTAAGCAGCTACCTGGGTGCTGCCAAATAATTAAAAAGTGTGCAAATATTTCAAATGTAGTGTTATTTTATTAAGGAATACATAGAATTATCAATTTTAATGCTTGCTGATTATTGGCAATTAGTTTATGCTGAAAAAATAACACCATTCAGGACCATGAGAGGACCAATCCAGACCAATCAGTCCCTTTGCAGAGCAGATTTTAAGCAGGGTTTTCATGTACACAGAAATTCTGTAACAGCTGGAAGCCCTGAAGAGAAAGCATTGAAAAAAAGAGATATAAATGTACAGAGACAGTGTTGTATATAGCACAGCACACATGGAGAGTTAGAGAGAGCTCTTCTAGGAATGCACTTTCTTCTTTTCTATAGTGATCTTTTTCATATTTGCATATTAGAATAATTGTTGCTGTTTCACTTAACATTTGGGCTGCAGTGATCTGCAGGACCTTCCAAACTAGCACAAAACCAAACTTTTCTATTGTTTTCAGTAATACAGATCCACACCTTCACTTTCTCTTTGTTGTATTGAAAATTATGCACTTATAGATAATTTTTTCTTGTGTGGTGCTCGTCAAGTTGAGGGATGCTGGTGACGGGGAATAGAGCTTGTCCCATTTCAGGCACCAGCATCACATACTCCCAAATCAGGGACAGCACAACCAGATGCAGATAAAGTTCCCTCTGTTCTGTCTCAACAGCATGCCTCAGCCTCAGCCTCAGCCTCAGCCTCAAATTCAGAAGAGCACCCTCTATTGCACCAGTGTGACTTTATTTCACCAGCCACATCCTGTGGCCTTTCTGAGTGAGATTGCCAATTCGTGCCAAATTAGGAACAGCATTGTGCTTAGGCCATGCTCATTAGGAGCTGAGTTAAGACTGTCGAAACTTATCTCACATAGGACCTTTCCAGCCATCAGACAGAGTTGACTTTCATCCCAACAATCTGAGCTGGATTTTGATCCAGTTTCCAGAGATGAAAGGCCAGTGTCCAACTCACTACAGTAGCCAATTTCCCACAGAACATTTTTAAACAAAGATAAAATTGATCGTACAAAAAAAGTGTGTTCCTCAGAAACACTGGAGCTGTATAGGGCAGACGTTACATTTATGCTGGGGTGGGTGGGGTGAAGAGACATGGAACATGGCTGGATCCTGGCTCTGCTGGGATTCCATCCCATTTAGATTGGACTTTTAAATTCTGGTCAGGGAGGCTATGGGCAGACCTTCCCATATCAAGAGAGCGTGGAAAGGGAGTTCCCAGGCTTCCCTGAGGAATTCTTCTCTTTACACCCTTCAGTTGAGTCCTGGAGTGAGTCCCTTTGAGGCCATCTAAAGGCTCCAAAGCTTCACTAGAGTAAGGTAATTGATTGTGCGAGGGATCAGTTACTTTCTCTCGTTGGAATGGCTCCAGTGGGAGCTGGAGTCTAGAAGAAAATTTATTTGGCCCGTTTGGGCCTCCAGAGGACTCCGCTCTTCCTTAGAGGAAGTGGAGCAGCTCCAGCTGAGGTGGCTGACACTGATGCGCCCTTGCCGACACTGGTGACCTGCCCCAGCAATGCAAATGACCCCCCGGAGTTTGGGGCAAGATCTCTGGTCTTAAGGAAGGGCGGGACAGGTTCTGATCTACTGCACGAATGAGGCGGAGCTAGACCTCAGGAATTTCCAGGATTATATCTTTATTGAAGGGTTAACCATTATCATTTAACCAAAAGAGATTGATTTCATACAAATGTATTTGGCAAACCTCTTTCCCTTGTCAAACACTTCAAACGATGATGCAATTCACATCAAAACATGCTATTGGATTGAAAATCATTAATGTGCTACTTATATGAAACATGTTACAGGTTATGATGCCATCATAACAAAAATGATGTGAGGCTATTTTCTGGCTCTTCTTCCTCCCCGTTGACCAAAAATGATTATTGTCAAATGTACATAAACCCTCATCTCCAAAATGAATTCAGTATCTGAGAAATTTGGAAAGTACGTGGATTGTTGGACAGTGATCTACGAGCTTTCTGGTCATTTTTTTTCTTCCACTTCTCTCCTGAATGTGGTCATTTATGTTGGCTGTAGCAGTACTCTGCTATCTCACTTAATTATCCAATGAGCTTAGAGAGTGAGTGTCCGCATGATATTTGACCATGGGAAGAATCATAGCCAATCCCAGTGCTGTCCATACCTACTTTTTGCAGGAGGCGTCACTGGATAGCAACCAGGAATGGGAACCTTGACTGTTTTTCCCCAAGGACACTGAAGCTAGTTTTAATACTCCCACCACTGTCCTAGCTGTGATTAAACCTGGGGTGTTCCTAATATATACGGCTCAGTATCACACCGTGCAATGCATTCACCTGACAAGCCATTGTCGGAGCCTGTAACTTCAACGTTAACCAGACAAAATCTTTAAAGGTAAAAAAATAAGTAAATCCCATCTTTGGATAAATGAGAAGGCAGGCAAGAGCTGCAGCGTAACACAAAGAATCAGCAGCAGGAGAGTGAACACAGTGAGACGAGCAATGAAGGATGGGAGGCAAAGAGATAAGAAATATCCCATTACTTGCAAGCTGACAAGATCACTTTGTTTCTCAGCCACCCGGAAGCTGGAGATTAGATCCCTCAGATTCCTTTCCCTCCCTCAAGTAGCAGAAAGTTCCAGCCCTATCATCCATACAATGGAGAAGAAGAAAATGGCAAGTGACAACTGTTATTCCAATAGACACACAATGTGTCACAGCTATATACATATGTATGGAGCAGATTGTACATAGAAACTGAAAAACAGAAACTTAACTTTTTTTACGCTTTTTGTGAAACTCAACTCTTACGGGACTTGTTGACATTGTAGGAAAAACCTGGCTTCCTGTTTAAACTCTGAAAGGTACTGGAAGGTATGAGTAACTTCAGATCTTGGTCGACTTGAAAGGTAAATTGTGGTTGAAGGTTTCTCACTTTTTTTTCTCTAACGCAGATGAAGTTTAAAATCTTTGTGACACTGCCTTCTGTTGAAGAGAATGTGAGATTGTTATCGGAGTGCCTGGGCTGTTACGAAATTTATACTTTGTGAACAGGTCAGAAAGATCAAATACGATTAGCTGGGTGTTTGATCTGACATTGTTCGCTTTATAAATGTGGTAGATGTTGGAAAGATTTCTAAGGAAGGCATCATAGGCAGTTTTACATATGCCACTATCAAAAACAAAAACAAAAAATTAAAAAGTGCCCTTTTTTAGACTTACCAAACCTTGCATCTGTCTGTTTGTGTGCTGTCAATATTTTTGAATTACACTAGATTTGATATCATTCTTTATTGATTGCTGCCAGTTTGGTTTTCTAATCAATGATCAGACACTTTCAGACATTCTAAATGAATGAGGACATCACCTCTGGTGGAGATGGTCAGTTGGAATCGACTGGATCTTGTAAACCAAACCATTTTTTTATGAATGAATCTTTTTCTCATCAAGTGCAAGTGTCCTTCCCATTCCCAATGTTCTTTGGAATCACGTTTTGTGGCATTTAGAGCTGGCCACCTCCTCACTCTCCAACTACTTCATCAGATGGAGATATACAATTTCACACCATTCTGCCTACATCCATCTGTTATCACTAATGGTGGTTTCTTGTTAGTGAAGAAGATATCTCACAGTCTACCCTGGCATCTGATAAATATACCATCAGTGAGCTTGACCACAGAATCCATGAGTGGTATTCTGTATATTTCCCACTTGTGGGGAAGAGTAAAACTAGAGGCCGTCAATATAAGATAGTCACCAAGAAATCAAATAGAGAATTCAGCAGAAGCTTCTTTACCCAGAGAGTGGTGAGAATGTGGAACTCGCTACCACAGGGAGTGGTTGAGGCAAATAGTATAGATGCATTTAAGGGGAAGATAGATAAGCATATGAGGGAGAAGGGAATACAGGGTTACGCTGATATAGTTAGATGAGGAAAGATGGGAGGAGGCTCGAGTAGAGCATAAACGCCGGCATGGACTGGTTGGGCAGAATGGCCTGTTTCTGTGCTATTCCCTATTTGAGTTAAACTCACTTTCGCGGGCTTTTTTGCAGAGACCAGTGTCGGGAGCGGAGAGAGCAGCAGCACAGTGAGTAGTTAAACGCACTTTCGCAGGCTTTTTTGCAGAGGTCAGTGTCGGGAGCGGAGAGAGCAGCAGCACAGTGAATAGTTAAACTCACTTTCGCGGGCTTTTTTCAGAGGCTTACCAATCTCACAGACCGACGGCGGCGTTCCAGAGCCACATCACAATTCAAAAAGTGATGCGGACAAGAGGAAGCAGCTGATTGGGTGAGTATGGCCAGGTGAGTATTTATACTACTCTGTAGTTTGACAGTTAAGGTTAATAGTTTATAAACTTTAGTAGGTCCTAATTTTTGTGGTTATAGTTTC
Organism: Squalus acanthias; assembly: GCA_030390025.1. Lineage (NCBI taxonomy): Eukaryota > Metazoa > Chordata > Chondrichthyes > Squaliformes > Squalidae > Squalus > Squalus acanthias. The sequence continues at coordinate 169,090,070 of CM059427.1, read as the reverse complement.
TAAGGTCTCTGTTGTGTAGCAGGGAGTGCGAGTATACAAGGGCCCTTGAGTATATCATTTAATTGTAGTGTAATTTGTGGTATTGATTTGAGTTAATTTAAATTAATTAAAGGATAAGTCATGGCAGCACAGCTCAGCCCCATGGCATGCTCCTCCTGCACTATGTGGGAAATCAGGGACACTTCCTGTGTCCCTGTTGACCATGTGTGTGGGAAGTGTATCCAGCTGCAGCTACTGGCAGACCGCATTGCAGCGCTGGAGCTGCGAATGGATGCATACTGGAGCATTTGCGATGCTGAGGACATCGTGGATAGCACGTTTAGGGAGTTGGTCACACCGCAGGTAAAGGCTGCACAGGCAGGAAGGGAATGGGTGACCACCAGGCAGAGTAGTAGGTGCAGGCAGGTAGTGCAGGGGTCCCCTGTGGACATCCCCCTCTCAAACAGATATACCACTTTGGATATTGCTGAGGGAGATGGCTTATCGGGGGAAGGCAGCAGCAACCAACTTCCTGGCACCATGGGTGGTTCTGCTGCACAGGACGGGAGGAAAAAGAGCGGGAGAGCTACAGTGATAGGGGATTCTATTGTAAGGGGAATAGATAGGCGTTTCTGCGGCCGCAAACGAGACTCCAGGATGGTATGTTGCCTCCCTGGTGCAAGGGTCAAGGATGTCTCGGAGCAGCTGCAGGGCATTCTGGAGGGGAAGGGTGAACAGCCAGTTGTCGTGGTGCATATAGGTACCAACGATATAGGTAAAAAACGGGATGAGGTCCTAAAAGCTGAATATAGGGAGTTAGGAGGTAAATTAAAAAATAGGGCCTCAAAGGTAGTAATCTCAGGATTGCTACCGGTGCCACGTGCTAGTCAGAGTAGAAATAGAAGGATATTTCAGATGAATACGTGGCTAGAGGAATGGTGCAAGGGAGAGGGATTCAAATTCTTGGGACATTGGAACCGGTTCTGGGGCAGTACAAACTGGACGGTTTGCACCTGGGCAGGACCGGGACCGATGTCCCAGGGGGAATGTTTGCTAGTGCTGTTGGGGAGGGTTTAAACTAAAATGGCAAGGGGTTGGGAACATGTGCAGGGAAACAGAGGAAAGGGAAGCAAGGATAGAAGCAAAAGACAGGAAGGAGAAAAGCAAAAGTGGAAGGCAGAGAAATCAAGGGTGTAAATCAAACAGGGCTACAGTAAATAATAATTCTAAAAGGACTAAGAGTGTTAAAAAAACAAGCCTGAAGGCTTTGTGTCTTAATGCGAGGAGCATTCGTAATAAGGTGGATAAATCAGCTGCGCAAATAGATGTAAACGGATATGATATAATTGGGATTACGGAGACATGGCTCCAGGGTGACCAAGGCTGGGAATTCAACATCCAGGGGTATTCAATATTCAGGAAGGACAGACAAAAAGGAAAAGGAGGCGGGGTAGCATTGCTGGTTAAAGAGGAGATTAACACAATAGTAAGGAAGGATATTAGCTCTGATGATGTGGAATCTGTATGGGTAGAGCTGAGAAATACCAAGGGGCAGAAAACGTTAGTGGGAGTTGTATACAGACCCCCAAACAGTAATGCTGAGGTTGGGGATGGCATTCAATGGGAAATTAGAGATGTGTGCAATAAGGGCACAGCAGTTATCATGGGTGACTTTAATCTACATATAGATTGAGCTAACCAAATTAGTAACAATACTGTGGAAGAGGAATTCCTGGAGTGTATACGGGATGGTTTCCTGGACCAATATGTCGAGGAACCAACTAGAGATCAGGCCATCTTAGACTGGGTATTATGTAATGAGAAAGGATTAATTAGCAATCTTGTTGTGCGAGGCCCCTTGGGGAGGAGCGATCATAATATGATAAAATTCTTCATTAAGATGGAGAGTGAAGTAGTTCACTCAGAGACTAGGGTCCTGAATTTAAATAAAGGAAACTACGATGGTATGAGGCGCGAGTTGGCTAGGGTGGATTGGGAAGCGTTACTTAAAGGGTTGACGGTGGATAGGCAATGGCAAACATTTAAAGATTGCATGGATGAACTACAGAATTTTTTGATCCCTGTTTGGCATAAAAATAAAACAAAAAGGTGACTCAACCGTGGCTAACAAGGGAAATTAGGGATAGCATAAGATCCAAGGAGAGGACATAGAAATTGGCCAGAAAAAGCAGCAAACCTGAGGATTGGGAGCAGTTTAGGATTCAGCAAAGGAGGACAAAGGGATTAATTAAGAGGGGGGAAATAGAATATGAGAGTAAGCTTGCAGGGAACATAAAGACTGACTGTAAAAGCTTCTATCGATATGTGAAGAGAAAAAGATTGGTGAAGTCAAGCGTAGGTCCCTTGCAGTCAGAATCAGGGGAATTTATAATGGGGAACAAAGAAATGGCTGATGAATTAAATACATACTTTGGTTCTGTCTTCACAAAGGAGGACACAAATAAACTCCCAGAGATGTCGGGGAACATAGGGTCTAATGAGAGGGAGGAATTGAATGACATCACTATTTGTAGGGAAATGGTGTTAGGGAAATTGACGGGATTGAAGGCCGATAAATCCCCAGGGCCTGATAATCTACATCCTAGGGTACTTAAGGAAGTGGACCTAGAAATAGTAGATGCATTGCTGGTCATCTTTCAAAATTCTATAGACTCTGGAACAGTTCCCATGGATTGGAGGGTAGCTAATGTAACCTCACTATTTAAAAAAGGTGGTAGAGAAAAAACGGGGAATTATAGACCGGTAAGCCTGACATCGGTAGTGGGCAAAATGCTAGAGTCCATTATAAAGGATATAATAGCAGAGCACTTGGAAAACAGTGACAGGATCGGACAAAGTCAACATGGATTTACAAAAGGTAAATCATGCCTGACTAATCTACTGGAATTTTTTGAGGATGTAACTGGCAGAATAGATAAGGGAGAAACAGTGGATGTGGTGTATTTGGACTTTCAGAAGGCTTTCGATAAGGTCCCGCATAAGAGATTAGCGTGCAAAGTTAAAGCACATGGGATTGTGGGTGAGGTACTGATTTGGATAGAGAACTGGTTGGCAGACAGGAAGCAAAGAGTTGGAATAAACGGGTCTTTTTCCGAGTGGCAGGCAGTGACTAGTGGGGTATCACAGGGATCGGTGCTAGGACCCCAACTATTCACAATATATACTAATGATCTAGATGAGGGAACTAGATCGAATATCTTTAAGTTTGCAGATGACACAAAGCTGGGTGGGCGTGTGTGCTGTGAGGAGGATGCAAAGAAACTCCAGTATGATTTGGACAGGTTGGGTGATTGGGCAGATGCATGGCAGATGCAGTATAATGTGGATAAATGTGAGGTTATCCACTTTGGTGGCAAAAACAGGAAGACAGATTATTATCTGAACGGCAATAGATTGGGAAAAGGGGAAGTGCAACGAGACCTGGGAGTCCTTGTGCACCAGTCGTTGAAGGTAAGCATGCAGGTGCAGCAGGCGGTTAAGAAGGCAAATGGTATGTTGGCCTTCATAGCGAGAGGATTCGAGTACAGGAGCAAGGATGTCTTGCTGCAGTTGTACAAGGCCTTGGTGAGACCACACCTTGAGTACTGTGTGCAGTTTTGGTCGCTTTATCTGAGGAAGGATGTTCTTGCCATGGAGGGAGTGCAGCGAAGATTTACCAGACTGATACCTGGGATGGCAGGAATGACGTATGAAGAGAGATTGGGTCGATTAGGCTTATTTTCGCTAGAGTTTCGAAGAATGAGAGGCGATCTCATTGAAACTTATAAAATTCTAACAGGACTAGACAGACTAGATGCAGGAAGGATGTTCCCGATGGCGGGGGAGTCCAGAACCAGAGGTCACAGTCTAAGGATAAGGGGTAAGCCATTTAGGACTGAGATGAGGAGGAATTTCTTCACCCAGAGAGTGGTGAACCTGTGGAATTCTCTACCACAGAAGGCAGTTGAGGCCAATTCATTAAATATATTCAAGAAGCAGATAGATATATTTCTTAAGGCTAAAGGGATCAAGGGATATGGGGAGAAAGCAGGGACAGGGTACTGAATTTGGATGATCAGCCATGATCTCATTAAATGGCAGAGCAGGCTCGAGGGGCCGAATGGCGTACTCCTGCTCCTAGCTTCTATGCTTCTATGTGCTGTATATGCTGTATATTCTATGTAATTCTATGTATAAGAGCATGAAAGCCCTCTATTTGCCCTTTATTCTCCCCTTACACATCTGACTGCCAAGTACTCTCTGCAGCCAAGAGGGCAGGCAGACTACCCTCTCTTAGGCCTGTGCTAATGTTGCTCTTTAGGCAGTTAACTTGGAGATGTATGATAGTGGCTTGGCGACGACTCTCTCTCCCTTCCACTGTCCCTCTCTCACTGTGGGGAGGTGGTTGGCTCTATGCATGCACCTCTTCTCATTGGCATGGTGGAGACTGAGAGATGAGCAGAACAGGCCATCAAGCATGCAGTCCTCAGCTTGGTATTTCCATGGGTTAGTGCACGAATATGCTGTGCCCAGGACTCCATGGCCCTGAAGACTTCTATTTGCAGTGTAATAAAGATCCAGTGGAAATAAATCAGTTTAAATTATTAATGTTTGCAGTTTTTAAGGAAAGAAAATAAGTCAAAGCTACTTTATGATATCACTTTTGTCATTTTGGAATTGGATTTTTATTTCACCAGTGTGATAGTAACTGATATTCCACTGACCACGGCAGTATTACAGTGCTTAAATAAAAACTCTGATGTCACAGTAGCTATCCCGTGAGATCACATATACAACTGAAGCTCCCTCTGTACATGCAGCATGTGGCGCAGCCACTGAGCCACACAGACCAGGATTCAACCTTTGGTCTGTGTTCAGCTTGCAGATTTTGCTGGCACTGGTGCAATAATTAATCCCCATGTTGGGGAAGAAAATAATCAATCTGGATTCCTGCTCCTGATTGCTGTGCAGTAAAGCGGGCTGTGCGGAAAGTGATGAGGACATGACCAGGCTTATCTGTGAACGTCATAGTTAGATAACCATGCAATACTCACTGCCCGGGAATGTAGACATACATCATAGTTATTTGGATGAGATATTGTAGTACTACCAATACACATGAAACTTCCTTGCAACAAAATTCACTGGGGCTGAAATTGATCTTGGGCAGGAGCGCAAAACGGGTGATAGCGAACTGGCAGCCCGGTTTACACTTCACCCGATTTTCTTTTCGATTGAAGTCTGTTGTCCTTTAAGTTTATTCAACTTTTCCAATTCTTTCCTTTGAAAACAAGATCAATCCAATTTGTTTTCACATGGTATGTTGTCTGTGTGTTTCTGCTTAACCATCTCAGCATTGTATAAATTAAATCGATAAATAGGGAGTTACTATCACCGGAAATTTGCTCAGGCCTTCTCCTACTCCACCGTCGTAACATTGACAGAAGTTCAGCAGAAGCCCCATTTACACATGTAAACGGAGCATATGTTTCATCCTTAATTTTCATTGCTACAGTACTTCGGTGCTTTCCGAAGTAAGCAGATCTAATAATCTTACAATCATGGTTCTTCAAACACTTATCATTTTGCAACTGGTGTGTAGGTTTCCAATAAATTAATCCAGTACAAGCAAATGGAACAACCAGATTCTGTCGTGCGGTGACCTGTCCGCTTTTTCTACAGGCTTCGATTATTTGTACAGTATTTTATGCTTAAATATACAAAATTTATATTTGAGCATCTATTTGCTGTGGATTTACTGTCACTGAGCTCGGATCTACATAATGATGCATAACCTAGACTCCAGGGACATGAGGCGGCACGGGGATGTCTGAAGATCAGTTTCATTGAAATTGTGCGCTCTTTTGTTTCATGTGAGTTGCGATACTGAACTGCCAATTGATATTTAAGTGATAAGGTTAATGGTTTGGGCAGTCATACTCAGAAGGACACTGTCCAAAACACCAACCCATCTTTTTCCCTCTCCAGATGCTGACTGACGTGCTGAGTGTTTCCAGCATTTTCTATTTTTGTTTCAGGTGTCATGGACCACGAAAGGTTACGATCCGGCGTCACATTCACGTGATTTCGATGCAAGCCATTGGCAGGGAGAGGGGTCGAGGTGCTGAGCGAAGTTGAGGCACTTTCTTTACACAGTTGGAGAAAGAAATCTGAAAGCAGATCCCTTTCATGGACCTTTGAGAATGCTAGTTACAGAGTAGCAGTGGCCTAGAGCCAAAGAAAGTCTCCTGCCTGCTGTATCTGCCAAGGAATGGTGCGTGGCACAGGCGGGGCCAAGCAAGGGCGAGATGCAAAACAAATATTAAAAATATAACAAGATTATGTGTTTTCAATTTAGTCCAAAAATACCGTGAGTTAAGCATGTCTGTGGTTCTGCAGTTGTCTATAATTCTACTTCAAATGTGTATCATCAGCACAAATTAACAGGAAATCTTCCTTATATCCAGGAAAGAAATAATATCATTAAACCTGAAATAGTTCATCATACTCACAGGGTCTTTTTCTTGTTCAAGGCAGAATGGTTCCACAGTGCACTGGGGTCTGTAACGTCTTGTGCTGTGGAGTGTTCGTGCATGGGTTGGTGCATACAACTGCTGTACTGTTGAATGGAGTAAAGAGCAAAAAAGAGTTAAAACTGGAGGGAGAGCCACCCATGACCACTTCATAAACCTCCCAGATGCTGGCTACAGAGTGACATTGATAGAGTTCTGGGAACCAGTTACGCTCACGTCTTTCCAGCTGGATATGGAACATACCCTAAAAAGACCATAATATAATATACTGTCAAAAATAATTTTTCCTCTATTTTATAAAAAAAAATCCTGCCTCAATGCCACACTGTTTTCCAATTAAGGACACAGTCATATAACAGGTCACAGGACACAGTCAATTTTTTCCAAGTGTTTGCCAAAACCAATTTGGAATCAAGTACCAAGGTGCACTACAGTGCTAACTTTAGGTTTCATGGGTTTACTTTGAGAGTAACATAGGATGTTAGTTTCTCAGTGATGGAGAGTAAAAGGCACAATGAGTTTGAACATTGTCCCCTGGGATTGAAGCCAACAACATCTTGGAGACTATCTTAATTGTAATCTAACCACAGTGTCTGACAGACAGGTTCTACATGCTAGTAAATCTCATTTGCTGACATTTGGCTCACAACCCAAAGCAGCAAAATGTGATTTGCTGTCAGTCTTTATTAATAATGAACTATTAACTCAAATCTCAAGGTGTTTAAGTGGTTTCGAATGTTAAAAAGGGACAAGCATGTGAATAATGTAAAACTGTGGCTGGAAGGACCCTGTCCTGTGCAAAACATGTAAAGATTTCTGTTGGTCTAATACTCAGAAGACTTATCAGTAAGTTATTATAGGGACAATCACCTGGAAATTCCATGGGGGTTCTCTGGTAAGAGATGAGGAAACCCCTGGAGAAATGGCATAAACAGCAAAAAAAATTGGGGTTTCTGATGATTTTGTGCCAAAGTTGCAGCAGGAGATCAGGAGAACCCCATGGAATTTCAGGGCCACTGTTTTCAATCCCATAGAGAGAGAAGAGCCAAAACTATAGGCTGCCATTTTGGTTGATGATGCCATGTGCAAGCAATGGAATGATATTTTTTTCACTACTTAATTGGCAAGGCCACATTTATTGCACTTATTACCCATTCCTATTTGCCCTGAGAAGGTCGTGGTGGGCCTTCCTCTCGAAGCGCTGCAGTCTTTGTGGTGATGGCGCTCCCACAATGGAGTAAAGTAAGGTATTCTAGGATATTGACCCATCAACAATGAAAGAATAATGTCAGGTGTGTGATTTGGAGGGGAACTTGGAGATGATGGTTTTCCCAGGCTCATTTTTGTCTCGGTGGTAGCGGTTGCAACGGAGGGAGGTGCTGTTGAGGTAACCTTAGTGAATTGCAGTGTATCCTGTAGGTCGTGCATACTGCAGTCACAGTGTGCCAGTGGTGGAGGGTTTGGATATTAAGTCCAGCGGCAGGATGAAATGAACTGCTCTATCTTGGATAGTGTTGAGCTGTGTGGGTGTTGTTGCAGCTGCACATAACTAGGCAAATGGTGAATATTCCATCATACTCTTGACTTGAGCCTTGGAGATGGTGGATGTGCTTTGAGGGGTCAGGAGGTGAGTTAGTCCAATTAAGATCCTCGTCAATGGTGACTCCCAAGATATTGATGGTAGAGGACTTGGTAATGGTGGTACCATTGAAGGGGAGATGGCTTTCTCTCACCCTAGTCATTCCCCCGGTATACCACTCATCTCTGTTCCCTTAAATCCAAGGGATGCAGATTTGAAAGTTTTTGGCAGACAACCGGTCTAATCATCCATCACCAGATTTAGCTAGATCATATAAAGCACTACTGGGTCCTGCTCTCCATCACTAAAACCGTCCATTATTCTAAGATCATCCAGGATGGCAAAAATAACACCAGGCTTCTCTTCTCCACCACTAACAGTCTTTTCAAACCACCCTCCCCTGTCCACTCCTCCCTCACCTCCAACAATAAATGTGAGGAGCTCACGGACATCTTTGTTAAAAAGATCGACAACATCCGTTCAACTGCTTCTGCTTTCAATTCCCTCCCTTCCGCGAGCCCACCGGACTTTACTTCCTCTCTGTTTTCCCCTTGCCCTCACCCTAAATTTGCATATTTTTCTAATTTCTCTCCTGTCTCCCCTCTTGCCCTTTCAAAGCTCATCTTGTCAAAGAGACCGACCTCCTGCTCTCTCGACCCTATTCCTACTAAATTGCTGACAACCCAACTTTCTTTCCTGGCTCCCATGTTAGCGGATAATGGCCCAGAAATTGATCTCGCTCTGTTCCCGCGGGGGTAAGCCTTCCCCGCGATCTCTCACCTCGCTTGTGCTTTTTCAGATCCAGCTCGCACGAACTTGATGTTCCAGACATCAGCCGGGCAGTGCTTGCGTATCCCACCGGCGTAGTGAATTCGTGCGAGCTGTGGGATCACGTGATTCAGTTAGAGCCAATGGCAGCACACCATCTTCCATTCATAAGTTTCATAGCACGGCTGTGAAATCTATGAATCTTACACCCCCCCAAAATAACAGCTAAACCTCAATTAAATTTAAAAAAAAACCCATCACATTAATAAAATAAGTATAGTTAAATAAATTAACCATTTTAAATAAAAAATTTAATTTTTGAAAAAATTTAAAATCTTTTAAAAAGTTATAAAAATAAACTTACCTGTCTTTAAAGTCTCTAAAAAAGATATACCTGTAAAAAAAAAATTCAAAAAAATACTTAATTCACTACTTACCTTGTTAAAAGTGGGTCTTACTCCTCCTTTTTACATTTCTAAAATCTTCAGTACTTACCTGCGCGTCCAAAGCATGAAGTGCACAGCGTGCGCGCAGCCTGTAGCGCGCACGCGATGCACCGAGGAACCGCCCCCTTTTCAAAAGAGCAATTGCCGGTTTTCAGCGCATGCGCAGGGCATGCAGAAAACCGGCAATTGCAGAGGGAATACGCGAGAGTACGCAGTGCGTACTCTCGCGCACCGGGATGAATTTTTGGGCCATTGTTAATGGTTCTCTCTCCACCAGTATTGTCCTCCTTTCCTTCAAATCTGCTGTCATCACCCCCTCCTTAAAAATCCAACCCTTGATCCCTCCGTCCTTGCAAACTACTGCCCCATCGCCAACCTCCCTTTCCTCTCCAAAGTTCTTGAATGTGTTGTCACCTCCCAAATCCGTGCCTATCTTTCCCAGAACTCCTTGTTTGAATCCCTCCAATCAGGCTCCCGCCCCTGCCACAGTACTGAAACTGCTCTTACCAATGTCACAAATGACACCCTAATTAACTGCGACAACCTATCCCTTCTCGTCCTTCTGGACCTGTCTGCAGCCTTTGACATGGAAATTCTGCTCCAACGCCTCTCCACCATTGTCCAGCTGGATGGGACTCCACTCGCCTGGTTTCATTCCTATTTTTCCAGAAGTAACCACAGAATCACCTGCAATTTCTTCTCTTCCTGATCCCACATTGTCACCTCTGGTGTCCCCCCAAGGATCTATCCTTGGCCCCCTCCTATTTCTCATCTACATGCTGCCCCTCAGTGACGTAATCTGACAACACAACTTGAGTTTTCACATGTAGGCTGATGATAGCCAGCTCTAGCTCTCCTACACCTCTCTCGAACCATCCACCGTCTCCATCAGACTGCTTATCCGGCATCCAGCACGGGAAATTTCCTCCAATTAAATATCGGGAAGATGGAAGCCATTGTCTTCGGTTCACGCCACAAACTCCATTCCCTTTCCACTGATTCGATCTCTCTCCCCGGCAACTGTCTGAGGCAGACTAAGTCTGTTCACAAACGTAGTGTCATATTTGATCATGATTTAAGCTTCCTACCTCATATCCATTCTATCACTAAGACTGCCCACTTCCACCTTCGTAATATCGCCGATCTCCGCCCTTACTTCAACTTATCTGCTGCTGAAACCCTCATCCGTGCCTTTATCACCTCTAGACTTGACTATTCCAAGGCACTCCTGGCCGGCCTCCCTAGTTCTAAACTTGAGATCAACCAAAACTCTGCTGCCTGTGTCCCAACTCGCACCAAATCCTGCTCACCTATCTCCCCTGTGCTCGCTGACCTACATTGGCTCCCCGTTAAGCAAAACCTCGATTTTAAAATTCACATCCTTGTTTTCAAATCCCTCCATGGCCTCGCCCCTCCTTATCTCTGTAATCTCCTCCAGCCCTATAATCCCCCTGGACCTCTGCGCTCTGCTATTCTGGCCTTTTGAACATCCCCGATTTTAAATGCTCCACCATTGGCAGTCGTGCCTTCAGCTACCTAAGTCCTAAGCTCTGGAATTCCCTTCCTAAATCTCTCCGCTCTACACTTCTCTTTCCTCCTTTAAGATGCTCCTTAAACCTACCTCTTCGACCAAGCTTTTGGTCACCTGCCCTAACATCTCCTTATATGGCTCAGCGTCAAGCTTGGGCTGCTTCATTATCAGAGGAGTTGTGAAAAGAGTTGAACATTGTAGAATTATCAGCAAACAACCCCACACCTAACCTTTCGATGGAGGGAAGGTCATTGATGCAGCAGCTGAAGATGGTTGAGCTGAGGACGCTTCCCTGAGGAAGTCCTGCAGTGATAACCTGGAGCTGTGATGACTGGCCTCTGATAACCACAACCATCTTCCTTTGTGTCAGTTATGATTTCAGCCACTGGAGGGATTTCCCTTTGGCCACCATTGACCTCAGTTTTTTGAAGGCAGTTACTCTCACCTACCCTCTGGCATTCAGCTCTTGCATGCATGTCAGGATCAAGGATGTGCTGAGGTCTGGAGCTGAACGGTTCTGGTGGAACTTGAACTGAGTGTCGGTGACCGGCAGGCTCTTTTCCCTGAATGGTAATAGTAAACTAGTTGGGTTTTTATGTCAATCTACAAGCTTTCATGCTTTTTTTTTGCTGCTTGCCCACAAATTATCAGGTTTATTGAATTCTATTTCACAACTTGCTGTGGTGGGATTATAGGCTATCATACCCTTTTACACACATATGGAGTTGGTAAGCAAATAAAAAAAGATTTGACACGCACTTTTTAATGAAGACTGCGCAGTTTTAAGAACTAACACTTTTGATGGCTCAGCAGGTTTAGGCAATGAGTAAAGGGATGTTAATATTTATCCCAATTCTTCTTAACTGGTTGATTTTTAAAAGAGGCTTGATGGTGAGATTCCTGCTTTCAATTGCCTCTGCTAAGTACATAATTCTTAAATTATAGAATCATGGGCATAGAAATTGGCCCACTTACCGCCGAGTCACCACTGCGATCCGGTCTAAAAATGGCGGCTGCCACTCTAGCGCCCTTCTGTGGCGCGGGACTCTCCAGGCGCCATTTTGGTGAGGGCCTTAGCGCTGCCGATAGCAGCGCTGGCCCTGGAAATATAAATTAAGAGAGGGTGACGTTAGTCGGCGTGCAACACCGACTTAATGTCACCATAACGAACTTGGACCTTAGCGCTGAGTTCAGCGCTGGGTCCGAAGCTTGCCATGAAAACCCAGTGTTCAGCAGACTGACAGAGATGCTGTCAGCACCTCTTAAAGGGACACACACATCTTTCAGGAAGTAGTGGCTTGGTGCAATACATGTTAAAAGTTTTTTAAGTGTGCAGGGAGTGCTGCTGAACACTTACAAGGCCTCAGATGGTCAAGGAAGGCCTCTGAGAAGACAAAAAAATGCGGGAAATACTCAGCTGGTCAGGCAGCATTCGTGGAGAGAGAAACAGAGTTTACGTTTCAGGTCAAGATGCTGCTTGACCAGCTGAGTATTTCCAGCATTTTATGCTTTTATTTCAGATTTACAGCATCCGCTCACAGAGGAAGATGCAGAAGAGGAAGAAGCAGAAGAGGAGGAAGCAGAAGAGGAGGAAGCAGAAGGAAGGATGCAATCCAGACAGTCCCTTTCTGGCCGGGATATCCGGGATGGTATCATCCGCCTGCGGTACCAGTGACCACAACCCCAATTCCCATTTCAACAATAGTCCCACACCTTACCTTCCCTCTGTTACTGACCATCACAGCATCCTCTTGGCCACAATGTTGGAATAAAAGCCACCACAAAGCAAACTTTCCAATTCAATTTTATCCATCTATCCATCTAATATGACATCAAGAAATCAACTAATCACCCTTATATACTCCCTTAGTGACTGTCTTGCATGTGCCTTTGCCTATCCTACTGATGTCATGCAGTGCTACCCCAGTGGCTGCAGCATGGCTAGTGGAAGGCTGCTGACTTTCAGTGGGGGACACTGCAACTGGCCTTGCAGGTTGACCTTGAGGAGCTGGTGGCTGGGAGGGAGAAATCAAGTGATGGTGTTTATTCTTCTTCACTCTCCTCTCCCTCTTCTTGGTCAACCACTGGCTGGGCAGGCCGCATTTCTTGGGTGTGTGAAATGAAGAAGGCACAAGGGTGGAGTTGTGGTGAGGAAAGGGCGGGAAACCAAGAGGTGCATGTGAGAAGGAGGATACCATATTAGGGTACCCGCATCTTGTATCCTTTCAGCCCCGCCACTGACCAAGGGCTCAGCCATGTCCCTACAAAGAATGACCAGTACTGTCTTCTCCAAGGGGCTGAGGTGAAGCTACAAATGGGAGGTGTGCCTCGTGATTGGTACAGATTGTTGGTAGGTGAGTGATTGGGGGGGGGCGCGGGGGGAGTTGTGCATTGAGACGGCTTTTGAAGATGCATTCACTGACCTTGATCACTGATCTGAGGTCATGAAGCTTCTTTGGGCACTGAAGCCAGGTTGTGGGAGCGACACTGCTGGCAGTGACGGCCTCAGTGATCTGGTCCCATATCGTTCTTTCTGGAGGGCCTCCTGGCCCCTGTGGGTAGAGAACCTCCTTGTAGTGTTGACCCCCTGCACAAAGCTGGAGTGCTACGTGCGAGACCCTGGGTGCCCGTTCCCTGGCTTGCTGAGCCATTTGTGTTAGTGTTGAAGCATTTTTCCCACTTTTTTTTAGGTGCGGAAGGTAATTCAGCTTTAAGAGCTGTAGACTCCCATTTGGGAATTCTTTTTAATGTTAATTTTTTTTCAGAAGGCAGTTGAGCTGTAAGGGCTGAAAACTGCATATTTTTACATCATTTTTATTTTAGTCATTTCAGATGGCATTGCCCTTTTATGATTCCACAATGCTTTGTAAAATCACAGCCTCGCTTTCAGAGGCTGTTCGAAACTGCAACGCCGCTTCTGGACGCCACTTTGGGGCCTGATGCTGGGAACACCACCAGGAGGGCGTTGCATGGTGAGTTTAGCACTGGGCCAATAATCATTAGTCCCCAACGCAAATTTTTCAGTCCTGCTAGCGCCACCATTTTTGGTGGCCATTAACTCCTGGCCGCGGTGGCACCGGCAGCTTTTGTGGCGGCCATGAATTTCCAGACCATAGAATGATACAGCACAGAAAGAGGCCGTTCGGCCCATTGTGCCTGTGCCGGCTCTTTGGTAGAGCTAGCCAATTAATTCCACTCTCCCGCTCTTTCCCCATAGACCTCTAAATTTTTTCCCTTCAAGTATTTATCCAATTCTCTTTTCAATGTTACTATTGAATCTGCTTCCACCACACTTTCAAGCAGTATATTCCAGATCATCATAACACGCTGTGTAAAGAAATGTTACCTCCTGTCACTTCTGGTTCTTTTGCCAATCACTTTAAATCTGTGCCCTCTGGTTACCGTCCCTTCTGCCACAGGAAACAGTTTCTCTTTATTTACTCTATCAAAACCATTCATGATTTTGAACACCTCTATCAAATCTACTCTTAACCTTCTCTGCTCGAAGGAGAACAACCCCAGCTTCTCCAGTCTCTCCACATAACTGAAGTCCTTCATCCTGGTATCATTCTAATAAATCTCTTCTACACCCTCTCCAAGACCTTGACATCCTTCCTAAAGTATGGTACCCAGAATTGAACACAATACTCCAGCTGAGGCCTAACCAATGTCTTAAAAAGATTTAGCATAACTTCCTTGCTTTGTACTCTATTCCTCTATTAATAAAGCCAAGGATCCCATAGTCTTTTTTTAAACAGCCTCCTCAACTTGTCCTGCCACCTTCAAAGATTTATGTACATACACCCCCAGGTCTCTCTGTTCCTGCACCCCCTTTAAAATTGTACCATTTAGTTTATATTGCCTCTCCTCATTATTCCTACCAAAATGTATCACTTCACACTTCTCTGCGTTAAATTTCATCTGCCACGTGTCTGCCCATTTCACCAGTCTGTCTATGTCCTCCTGAAGTCTGTTACTATCCTCCTCATTGTTGTGAACTTTGAAATTACGCCCTGTATACCCAAGTTCAGGTCATTAATATATATCAAAAAGAGCAGTCGTCCTAATACCGACCCCTGGGGTACACCACTGTATACTTCCCTACATTCTGAGAAACAACCATTCACCACAACTCTCTGCTTTTTGTGTGATTGATGAAAGTGTTAGTGGTAGTACTTTTGTCTTTGAGTTAGAAGGTAATGGGCCGAAAATTGATCCCGGGACGCGAGAGTACGCACTGCGTACTCTCGCGTATTCCCACTCCAATTGCCGGTTTTCTGCATGCCCTGCGCATGCGCTGAAAACCGGCAATTGCTCTTCTGAAAAGGGGGCGGGTCCTGGGTGCATCGCGTGCGCGCTACAGGCTGCGCGCACGCTGTGCACTTCATGCTTTGGACGCGCAGGTAAGTAGGGAAGATTTTGGAAATGTAAAAAGGAGGAGTAAGACCCGCTTTTAAGAAGGTAAGTAGTGAATTAAGTATTTTTTTGAATTTTTTTTTACAGGTATATCTTTTTTAGAGACTTTAAAGACAGGTAAGTTTATTTTTATAACTTTTTAAAAGATTTTAAATTTTTTCAAAAATTTAATTTTTTATTTAAAATGGTTAATTTAATTAACTATACTTATTTTATTAATGTGATGGTTTTTTTTTTAAATTTAATTGAGGTTTAGCTGTTATTTTGGGGGGGTGTAAGATTCATAGATTTCACAGCAGGTCTGTGAAACTTATGAATGGAAGATGGTGTGCTGCCATTGGCTCTAACTGAGTCACGTGATCCCACAGCTCGCACGAATTCACTACGCCGCTGGGATACGCAAGCCCAGCACAGCTGATGTCTGGAACATCAAGTTCGTGCGAGCTGGATCTGAAAAAGCACAAGCGAGGTGAGACATCGCGGGGAAGGCTTACCCCCGCGGGAACAGAGCGAGATCAATTTCTGGGCCAATGTGTTCAAGCCCAACTCTAGGAGTTAAGTCCATGATCTAGGGATTGCTGCATTGTTAGATGAGATGTTAAAGTGAGGCCCTGTCTACCTGCTCCCGTGGATGTATAAGATCTCACGGCACTATTTGAAGAAGAGCAGGAATTCTCCTGGTGATCTGGCTAACATTTATCCCTCAACCAACATCACTGAAACAGATGATCTGGTCATTTATCTCATTGCTGTTTGTGGGACGTTGCTGTGCTCTAATTGGCTGCTGCTTTTGCCTTCATAACTGCACTTTAAAAGTAATTCATTGGCTGTAATGTGCTTAGGAATTCCTGAAGATGTGAGAAACGCTAATTAAATACATGTTCTTACTTTCTGTCTCTGATGTTGGACTGCATAGCACAGAGTATAAGAAAACTCTGTTTTACCTCTAGAACCTGGATCCAAATTCAACACATGCAGTCTCATTACTCTGATGACTTGACAAGGGTCTTAATTGAGTGAATTGAATTTTGTACAACTTAAACCCAAATCCCACTCTATGTCAGTCTGAAATACAAAACTACCCACAATTCATTCAAATGGGCAGTGCTATTAAACCCCCAAAAAGTACTAGAGAATTCAGAATTTGCGACTGCAATCAAATGCAGTACATGGGGTGAAAGTCTCCTCTCAAGGTGGGGACTGAGTTCATGTCCAGTATGGACAGAAAGTCCATAAATCTGACATCACTTCTGGTGGAAAATGCTGGAAGTTGGCGAGGTGGAAATAAGCGCGAAGCCTGCATCATTCAGGAGTGCTCTGTAATATAATATAGCTAATCTCAAGAATCATGGTGGTGTGCTACAAGCTTGCATGCTTCTCAACTTTACCTTACAAAGAGACTTCCTCACAGAGGAGCCAGAGGAGGAAGGCACTAAAGGACAGCAGGGAAATCAGGAAGTGGAGCAACAGCTGCACAGGAAATGGAGGACAACCTGTTGCTGTCAGTAAGAGATATTTGAACCAATCAGATTCTTCTTTTGACTACCACCACAACTGCCCATTGCATGAACAGTGCTGTCTACCTCTTTCCCTATCCCACCACAAAGATGCCACCATTTACACTTCCAAACGTTGCCATAAACAATGGGGGTGAAATTCAATTTCAGCGGGAGTGCAAAATGGGCAGTAGCAAACAAAATGAAAAGGATAATCAGGCAGGGTGTATAAATGGGTGGCTAATTTGTCGCCACCAACTTTGTACCTCTGCCGAAGTTAAATTTCACCTCAAGGGGTCTGATTTTAGTCCAATTTGGTGTAAATCTGTTCTAAATGGTTAAGAATGGGTGCAAACCCATTCGCGTTGAAGTGTTAATGACACTCAATTCTCTGGTGTAAACCTATTTGCAGTAACAGGTGTAGGCTCAGATGGATCTAGGGAGCAGACTAGTGGTGGGAGAGGAAAATTGTGTGTCAGTCAAATTTAATGGAATAGGGCCAATAGAGGACAACATTTCTGGAAGTGTCTGGAGAGCCTCAAAAGGTCACACGATCAGGAGATAACAGCATTGGGATCCGATCTGCATATTTAAAGTAGGACCTCACTTCTTTCCTGTGGGTGTCCCACTCACCTGCTCAAAATAGTAGGTTAACATCGGGGCATGGTGGGAAGCCAATGGGATGAGAAGAGCTAAGTGATTGCCCTCATTTTAACTGCCCCCCCCCCCACCCCCCACCCAACCCAGTTTCCACCAGGCAGGGGAGTTGAAATCGGGGCCCTTTATGCTTTAGTCTCCACATAACTAAAGTCTCTAATCCCTGATGTAATTGTAGTGAATCTCTTCTGTACTGCTTTCATGGCCTTTACATAGGCCTGGATATTAAAGGAATGGGTTACCTAGGCAGGGGAGTGGAGTTTCGGACGGGAAACTTGGAAGTCTGGGTTTTAACTCCACAGCGTGCATCTTTTGGCTCTGACAGGTTCCCCGCTCCCAGAAGTCAGCCTGATTGACAGGCTTGGCTTCCTGCCAGGCGGGGAGGACTCCGGAGCAGGCCACAGGACCAGGTCGGTCCGATCCAAGATCCTGGGGGGGGGTTGGATCCCCGACTCCTGGGGCCTTTGTATGGGGGTGTCTGAGAGGGGGGATCTTGGGCGGCCAGGGGAAGCACTCCTGCTCCTCCTGGCCCACAAGCAGTGCTGTGAAGGCAATTACCTTCTCCCTGAAGCTTTCCTCACCTCACTTCAGCTGTCAGGTTTTCCGAGGCCTGGGAAACCCAGCCCCGCAATGTAAAACCGGCAAAGCAGGTTAAATCAGAAATTGCCAGCGTCATTAAAATATTTAACTTATCAACCCGCCTCCTGGGAGCGGGTTTGCTGCCCACCCCTTGTTCTGCCTCTGTTGGAGGTGGGGCTCAGTTTTTTTAAATTTTCACCCCCACCTGCTCCCAGCCCACCCGTTTTCGTGTGCTAAAATTCCTCCCATAGATTCTAAAGTAGCGTGCCAAAATCTGGATGCAAGAGAATACATTTTCTAAGGCTCTGTGCTGGCAGTGGGACCTTGGATGTAGACAGCACAAATTGGAAAATCGAGGACAACACTTGTGATTGTTGGATCTGAGCTGGCAGTGTCCAAGGCCCCGCTGGTGACGCCAGGTCTCATAAAATTAACTCTAATAACTCCAGTGGGAATGAGACCAATTTAAACAGCCGAGCCTCATTAAAACCCTGTCGGCCACCTTCCCACTTGTTCTAGTTCCTCAAAATGGCTTAGAGACAAAGATACTTCCCTATTCCCTGATTTACCAATTGACCGCTAGGCTCAGTTAATAGCACTCTTGTCACAAGATTGCATGTTCATGGAACTCTAGTGCTATACTGGAGTGCTGGTTTGCAAGAGGTCCATTTCTTTGAGTGAAATGTTAAATCAAGGCCCTATCTATCTCTTCCAGTAATTCAGTTGGGTGTTAAAAATTCATTATTTGGAGAAAAGATTAGGTAGATTTCCTGGTGTCCTGGCCAACCTTCCTTCCTCAACCAACACGATCAAAAATAGACTGATTATTCATCTCATTGTTATTTGTGTAGCCCTGCTGTGTGTAAAATGGCTCCCACATTTGCCTACATAACAACAATGTCTGCATCTTCAAAATAATTAACTACATGAAGTGCTTTGGGATGTTCATGAGAGACACATTAGGCGCTACATGCTTCCATCTCCCATTAACAAAAAAAGGTAAGAACGAAAGCTGTGAATGCTGGAAATCTGAATTAAAAAATGAAAATCCTGTCTCTACGCACAGGTCAGTGAGCAACATAGCAACTGAAAGAGAGACACGTTAACATTTCCAGTGGGACTCCATCAGAATTCAGTGTGGAAGAGGGTTGCTGTTTATGGTGAGTAGGATGACTAAAGAAACCATCTGCCGAACCTACTACACTCAACCCAACTGCATAATATTATGCAGGTAAACCATAAGTGTGTAGCCCATTGTTGCTGAATTATGTCCTAACGTGTTCATTGGCATAATTAAGTCTTCTTAAAACAATAGTGTTTTGGGAACTTTGTGTGACGTTCAGAGTCTTCTTTCACGTGTTCCGCCTGTTCCCAACTTACGTATTGAGTTAGGTCCCAAAGTAAAATAATGGCCCAAAATTCTGTGGGCTGGGAAGGCAGTTTCATAGAATCTAGGATCTAGGAGCAGGAGTAGGCCATTCGGCCCGTCGAGCCTGCTCCACCATTCAATACGATCATGGCTGATCATCCAAATCCAGTACCCTGTCCCTGCTTTAATCCCCACAGTACACATATCCCACCCTACCCCCATAACCCCACGTATTTAATTCCCCCTAACATATCCCATCCTATCCCCATAACCCCACATATTTAATCCCCCCCTAACACTAAGGGTCAATTTTTATCATAGCCAAATCAACCTAACCCGCACATTTCATGGTGTAATGTCCGCAGGAGGATGGATTTGGCTGGGTTACACCCCTTTCTAGCCCTGTTGAAAATCCTGGCAGACATCTTATAATCCACTATAAATGAGGGAAATGCGTCATATGACAGGCTGGATGCCAAAGAATGCGTGTAAGTCCATTGAGTCCAGCATTGCTAGGGCCGTGTGGGGGTGGGGGATGAGCTTCAAAAGCTGTAGGCCAGTTTCACACTGTAATAAATTGCACAGCTGAAATCAGCAGAAGAAGAGAAGGAAACTTCTTGAAATATTGAGCCACGACCTGAGCCCTGTGGGGCGTAAATACTGCAGCAACATTCCTTACCCCCCTGCTCAAGGGGTGCCCCAGTTGCATTGGAAAGGTATGGGTGACCTTGCAGGCTGTACAAATTCACATGACTGCAAGATTTCCAATGGGGTAAAGGATGAGGTCCGTTAATGGGCGTAAGTCCTGCTCGGTCCCTGATCCACCCGCCTTCCCCAAGAATATCAGCAGGAACTTCGAAGCCAGTGTCTTTTTATTTAAAAAACTGCTCATGTCATAACTAGAACGTTGTTTAGAAATGCAATTTTTAAAAAAAGATTTAATTTAAATCTGCTACCCAGCTCAGTGCCAAAGTTAAAGAATGCAGGGACTTGAACTCCAGAACCTCAACATAAGTGTGTCATTACTGAGTGTTCCAGCTGTCCAAAAATAATTCTAGACAGACCCCAGCACACCTGCTGGTACATAGAAAAAAATCATCTCTGTAGGGGAAATTAAATCTAATAATAACAACAATGTGTATTTATATAGCGGATTTAACGTAGTAAAATGTCCCAAGGCGCTTCACAGGAGTATTAAAAGACAAAAAATTTGACACCGAGCCACATAAGGAGGGCAGGTGACCAAAAGCTTGGTCAAAGAGGTAGGTTTTAAGGAGCGTCTTAAAGGAGGAAAGAGAGGTAGCGAGGCGGACAGGTTTAGGCAGGGAATTCCAGAGCTTAGGGCCTAGGCAACAGAAGGCACGGCCACCAATGGTTGAGCGATTATAATCAGGGATGCTCAAGAAGGCAGAATTAGAGGAGCGCAGATATCTCGGGGGGTGGGGGGGGGGGTTGTGGGGCTGAAGGAGATTACAGAGATAGGAAGGGGCGAGGCCATGGAGGGATTTGAAAACAAGGATGAGAATTTTGAAATCGAGGCGTTGCTTAACGGGGAGCCAATGTAGGTCAGTGAGCACAAGGGTGATGGGCGAATGGGACTTGTAATGGGTTAGGACACGGGCAGCTGAGTTTTGGATGACCTCAAGTTTACGGAGGGTAGAATGTGGGAGGATAGCCAGGAGTGCATTGGAATAGTCAAGTCTAGAGGTAACAAAGGCATGGATGTGGGTTTCAGCAGCAGATGAGCTGAGGCAAGGGCAGAGACGGGCGATGTTACGGAGGTGGAAATAGGCAGTCTTAGTTATGCTGCAGATATGTGGTCGGAAGCTCATTTCAGGGTCAAATATGACACCAAGGTTGCGAACAGTGTGGTTCAGCCTCAGACTCAGTTAGGGATAGGAATGGAGTCAGTGGCTAGGGAACGGAGTTTGTGGCGGGGACCGAAAACAATGGCTTCGGTCTTCCCAATATTTAATCGGAGAAAATTTCTGCTCATCCAGACCTGGATGTCGGACAAGCAGTCTGACAATTTAGAGACCGTGGAGGGGTCGAGAGAAGTGGTAGTGAGGTAGAGCTGGGTGTCATCAGCGTATATGTGGAAACTGTTGCTGTGTTTTCGGATGATGTCGCCAAGGGGCAACATATAGATGAGAAATAGGAGGCGGCCAAGGATAGATACTTGGGGGACACCAGAGGTAATGATGCTGGAGTGGGAAGAGAAGCCATTGCAGGTAATTCTATGGTTACGGCTGGAAAGACAGGAACGAAACCAGGAGAGTGCAGTCCAATCCAGCTGGACGACGGTGGAGAAGTGTTGGAGAAGGATGGAGTGGTCAACCGCGTCAAAGGCTGCAGACAAGTCAAGAAGGACGAGGAGGGATAGTTTACCTTTGTCACAGTCACAATGGATGTCATTTGTGACTTTGATGAGAGCCGTTTCGGTACTGTGGCAAGGGCGGAAACCTGATTGGATGGATTCAAACATGGAATTGCGGGAAAGATGGGCACGGATTTGGAAGGCAATTGCAAGAAAAGGTCAATTTAAACATCAATTTTCAAAGAAAGAATAGGAAAATTTGGGGTTTGGCCCTTATTTATGATTCTTGCAAGCCTTTGCTGGAGTATTCCTTTATGCTTAGAACATAGAACATAGAACAGTACAGCACAGTACAGGCCCTTCGGCCCTCGATGTTGTGCCGAGCATTGTCCGAGACCAAGATCAAGCTATCACACTCCCTATCACTCTGGTGTGCTCCATGTGCTTATCCAATAACCGCTTGAAAGTTCCTAAAGTGTCCGACTCCACTATCACAGCAGGCAGTCCATTCCACACACCAACCACTCTCTGAGTAAAGAATCTACCTCGGACATCCCTTCTATATCTCCCCCCATGCACCTTATAGTTATGCCCCCTTGTAACAGCTGCCTCTACCCGAGGAAATAGTCTCTGAACATCCACTCTATCTATCCCCCTCATCATCTTATAAACCTCTATTAAGTCGCCTCTCATCCTCCTCCGCTCTAAAGAGAAAAGCCCCAACTCCCTCAATCTTTCCTCATAAGACCTCCCCCCCAAACCAGGCAGCATCCTGGTAAATCTCCTTTGCACTCTTTCCAATGCTTCCACGTCCTTCCTATAGTGAGGTGACCAGAACTGCACACAATATTCCAAATGTGGTCTCACCAAGGTCCTGTACAGTTGCAGCATAACCTCACGGTTCTTAAACTCAAACCCTCTGTTAATAAACGCCAACACACCATAGGCCTTCTTTACTGCTCTATCCACTTGAGTGGCAACCTTCAGAGATCTGTGGATATGAACCCCCAGATCCCTCTGCTCCTCCACGTTCCTCAGAACCCTGCCGTTGACCCTGTAATCCTTATTCAAATTTGCCCTACCAAAATGAATCACCTCGCACTTATCAGGGTTAAATTCCATCTGCCATTTTTCGGCCCAGCTCTGCATCCTATCAATGTCTCTTTGCAGCCTACAACTGCCCTCCACCTCATCCACTGCTCCACCAATCTTGGTGTCATCAGCAAATTTACTGATCCACCCTTCAGTCCCCTCCTCCAAGTCATTGATAAAAATCACAAACAGCAAAGGACCCAGCACCGACCCCTGTGGCACACCGCTGGTAACTGGTCTCCAGTCCGAAAATGTTCCATCCACCACCACCCTCTGCCTTCTATGAGATAGCCAGTTACTTATCCAATCGGCCAAATTTCCCTCTATCCCACAACTCCTTACTTTCTTCATGAGACGACCATGGGGAACCTTATCAAACGCCTTAGTAAAATCCATGTATACGACATCAACTGCTCTACCTTCATCTACACACTTAGTTACCTCCTCAAAGAATTCAATCAAATTTGTTAGGCAAGACTTACCCTTCACGAATCCGTGTTGACTATCCCTGATTAAGTTGCCCCTTTCCAAATGGTCATAAATCCTATCCCTCAGGACCTTTTCCATTATCTTACCAACCACCGAAGTAAGACTAACCGGCCTATAATTACCAGGGTCATTCCTATTTCCTTTCTTGAAGAGAGGAACAACATTCGCCACTCTCCAGTCCTCTGGCACCATCCCCGTGGACAGTGAGGACCCAAAGATCAAAGCCAGAGGCTCTGCAATCTCCTCCCTTGCCTCCCAAAGAATCCTAGGATATATCCCATCTGGCCCAGGGGACTTATCGACCCTCAGGTTCTTCAAAATTGCTAAAACATCTTCCCTCAGAACATCTACCACCTCCAGCCTATCCACCTTTATCACACTCTCATCCTCAAGAACATGGCCCCTCTCCTCGGTGAACACTGACGAAAAGTGTTCATTCATCACCTCTCCTATCTCTTCTGACTCCATGCACAAGTTCCCACTACTGTCCTTGACCGGCCCTACCCTCACCCTGGTCATTCTTTTATTTCTCACATAAGAGTAAAAAGCCTTGGGATTTTTCTTGATCCGACCCGCCAAGGACTTCTCATGCCCCCTCCTAGCTCTCCTAAGCTCTTTTTTTAGCTCATTCCTTGCTACCTTGTACCCCTCAATCGACCCAACTGAACCTTGTTTTCTCATCCTTACATACGCTTCCTTTTTCCTCTTGACTAGACATTCAACCTCTTTTGTGAACCATGGTTCTCTCACTCGGCCATTTCCTCCCTGCCTGACAGGGACATACCTATCAAGGACACGCAGTAATTGCTCCATGAAAAAGCTCCACTTTTCGTTTGTGCCTTTCCCTGATAGTTTCTGTTCCCATCTTATACTCCCTAATTCTTGCCTAATCGCATCATAATTACCCCTCCCCCAATTATAAACCCTGCCCTGCCGTATGGCCCTATCCCTCTCCATTGCAATAGTGAAAGTTACCGAATTGTGGTCACTATCTCCAAAGTGCTCTCCCACATACAAATCAAACACTTGGCCCGGTTCATTACCCAGTACCAAATCCAACGTGGCCCCACCTCTTGTCGGCCTATCCACATATTGTGTCAGGAAACCCTCCTGCACACACTGTGCAAAAACTATCCCATCCGAACTGTTTGACCTATAAAGGTTCCAATCAATATTTGGAAAGTTGAAGTCACCCATGACAACTACTCTGTGACCTCCACACCTATTCATAATCTGCTTTGCAATTTCTTCCTCCACATCTTTATTACTATTTGGGGGCCTGTAGAAAACTCCTAACAACGTGACCGCTCCTTTCCTGTTTCTAACTTCAGCCCATATTACCTCAGACGGCAGATCCCCCTCGAACTGCCTTTCTGCCGCTGTTAAACTATCCTTGATTAACAATGCTACTCCTCCACCTTTCTTACCAACTTCCCTACTCTTACTGAAACATCTATACCCCGGAACTTCCAACAGCCATTCCTGTCCCTGTTCTAACCATGTCTCCGTAATGGCCACCACATCGTAGTCCCAAGTACCAATCCACGCTCCAAGTTCTCCTACCTTATTCCGGATGCTCCTTGCATTGAAGTAGACACACTTCAAGCCATCTTCCTGTCTGCCGGTACATTCCTGCGACCTTGATACCCTCCTCAGTACCTCCCTACACTCACCACTGGCTCGTGGACTACAGCCCTTTTTCCCATCCCCCTGACAAATTAGTTTAAACCCCCCCGAAGAGCCGTAGCAAATTTCCCTCCCAGGATATTGGTGCCCCTCTGGTTCAGGTGCAAACCGTCCTGTTTGTACAGGTCCCACCTTCCCCAGAATGTGCTCCAATTATCCACATAACTGAAACCCTCCCCCCTACACCATCCCTGCAGCCACGTGTTTATCTGCACTCTCTCCCTGTTCCTCAACTCGCTAGCACGTGGCACCGGCAACAAACCAGAAATTACAACATGGTTTGTACTGGCTCTCAGCTTCCAACCTAGCTCCCTAAATTCCTGTTTTAAATCCCCGTCCCTTCTCCTACCTATGTCGTTGGTACCGATGTGTACCACGACTTGTGATTGTTCCCCTTCCCCTTTGAGGATTCTGAAAACACGGTCCGAGACGTCAGTAGTTGCACAGTGTCCTTCATTCTAGCTTTCTGGCCCATTTCTGAGAGATTTGAAAAGGCGCTCAATAAATGCAAATCTTTTCTTTCTAATCCCCGAGAGATATTTGTTCTGTCCCTCACACATTTGATTGCTTTAGTGTTAAAGAAAATCTTTCAGTTGTGAATAATAAAGACCACAGACTTCATTAGAAGTCTTTGTTTGGTGGGAAGTGGAAGCAATCCAAAAGCGCCATGCAGCTGTCGGAGCCTGGATAGCTGAAAAAAACTTTTGCCTCTTGATATTTTACACAGTTGTGTGACAGTGGGATGGAATCTGTTCCCCGTGCTATGCAGATGAAGAATTCCACTGATGGCACGAGGGTGGGGGGAACGCAAAATGCCTAAGAGAGCAGAACCACCCATTCTAAAACAAAATTACCAAGAATCATGAAATGTAACTTTTAAAGCTTCCCACGCACACCCATAGGCCGGAATTTTCTGGGGTCCATGCAGGTGTGATCGGAGGCAGGTCGGGAACGTGCCGTCATCCCGCCCCCACGCATCTTTCCCTCGGGTGCATTTGCCGGTGCGGCAGTGACCCGACCGGCAGACACGGACAACCTAATTGAAATCATTATCAGCTTGTTGTCACACATTTAAGAGCCTTTTCCCCCACCTTTCAAATTTCCCTGCATGGCCACGGGATTCACACAGCTCGGGAACCACATCTGTCAACCTGAGGCGGGAGTTCAGTGGCCATTGATCCAGCTGATTACTTGACAGTATCAAATGTACTATAAAAGCTCCGACCTCACAGCTGATCACTTTCCTCAGGCAGAAGCTGTTGCTGACTACATTGCCAGCACAGATATTTAACTTTCTGCAGGCTGCAAGTGTTTCCAGCAAAGCCTCCATCCAGTGTCACCTCATTGGAAGAACCTCTCTCACCATTGACAGATTGCTTGTGTCAAATTTCTTTTTATTCATTCATTCACAGGATGTGGGCGTCGCTGGCAAGGCCAACATTTATTGCCCATCCCTAATTGCCCTCGAGAAGGTGGTGGCGAGCCACCTTCTTAAATATAACTGAGTGGCTTGCTAGGCCATTTCAGAGGGCAGTTAAGAATCAACCACATTGCTGTGGGTCTGGAGTCACATATAGGCCAGACCAGGTAAGGACAGGTTTTTAATGACAATCCAGTAGCTTCATGGTCACCATACTAGTTTTTTAATTCCAGATTTATCTACTTGAATTTAAATGCTGTGGTCGGATTTGAACTCATGTCTCCAGATCATTAGTCCAGGTCTCTGGATTACTAGTTCAGTAACATAGCCACTATGCTACTGTACCCGTACTTTACCTGCCATCTATTCCATCAGCATGGGTGCCATTTATACTGTCTCACCTTGGTCCTCAGAATCGGACCACGATCAGCCCCAACACCAACAGCAACACCACCAACCTTCTCCGCAACCACCTGATGCTGCACAGCACAGAGGGCATCAGCACCCGACCACATTGCTGCCCGGGAGGCCAGGGATGGTCTCATCATGGCCAGATTTACTTAAATTTATGAGGTACACCCATATAGCTGCCAAATGCTGCGCCAGGTTGGAACCACCCCACAGCAACACCATAAAGGATCCCTACAATAACCAAGCCATTCCTTTCACACTGACCACCATTGGAGCAATGAAAACTTTCAGTGTGCTGCCTGCACACCCCTAGATGAACCTTCAAATGCAATGTGGCCATGGCTCCTTTAAATATCCCGGCTGAAAACACATCATGGATGATGTCATCAGACCCGCACCATTTAATTGGGCTGGGTAACGCGCAGGGTGGGCTTAATAGGCCCCATTATCGCAAAGTCGATTTCTGCAGCGGGATGGAAGCAACAATGGGGTCGCGACCCGCCACACCGACCGCCCGCACCCAACCCGCCCAGGTACAGAAAATTCCGATCAAAGTTTCTTGAGTCTGTAAACAAATTAACAAGACAGAATAAGAAAAACAAGTCCAAAGTAGCGAAAGAATCATGTAATATGGTTTCTCAGTGCAGTATGATTACAGCAATGACCTCAACTACTCAGGAATGTGGAATGTAAACCGCACACAGTAAATTAGGAAGCGGGAGGATTTCAGGTCAAGGGGGATAAACAGATGAAACTCAGTGTTCAAGGTGTTCTTAGATTGAACAAGCAGAGACTGCAACTGTGTCTTTCAATATGCAATACAAGTGCACAGGTGTAACCAAGTATAAAGGTGCATAGTTTCAAGCGTCTTCCTTCATTCTACACACACATTCAGACATGTCTTCATTTTAATATTAAGCATTAAAATTGCTCTTTTACAAGACACCGTCTTCATCCAAAAGTTTTTTGGGAAATTGTTTTTGTTGTGTGGGGGAGAGAGGAGATGCAGTAGAGCTGTGCCCCATTTTTATCATAATGTTATCACACACAGGTGACGCAGTGATTTTCATCATTACGTTGTGTACTTTTAAACAAATGAAAACAAACAAGCTGGTGCCTCTTTTATATATTGAAGGCGGCTTTTTTCTTGAAAGAGGGTGCTGAGGAAATGGGTTAATATTGTATGTAGAAAAAAAGTAATTGTAGGGAGGAGGGATTCATGGCACGGTGACACTACATATTGATTTGCAAATGATTTGTGTTACATACTGTCAACAAGGACAGACGTCGAAGTCCAACACCGCCTTCAGTGTGTCAGTGCAGCCTTTGGTCACCTGAGGAAGAGAGTGTTTGAAGACCAGGACCTCAAACCCGGCACCAAGCTCATGGTCTACAGAGCAGCAGTGATACCCGCCCTGCTGTAAGCCTCAGAGACATGGACCATGTACAGCAGGCACCTCAAAGCACTGGAGAGGTACCACCGACGCTGCCTCCGCAAGATCCTGCAAATCCATTGGCAGGATAGGCGCACCAACGTCAGTGTTCTCGCTCAGGCCAACATCCCCAGCATCAAAGCTTTGACCACGCTCAATCAGCTCCGATGGATGGGTCACATCGTCCGCATGCCCGATACGAGACTCCCAAAACAAGCGCTCTACTCGGAGCTCCGACACGGCAGAGGAAACCCTTCAAAGACACCCTCAAAGCCTCCTTGAAAAAGTGCAACATCCCCACCGACACCTGGGAATCCCTGGCCCAAGACCGCACAAAGTGGAGGAGAAGCATCCGGGAAGGCGCCGAACACCTCGAGTTTCTTCGCCAGGAGCAAGTGGAAGCCAAGCGCAAGCAGCGCAAGGAGCGCACGTCAACCCAAGCACCCCACCCACCTGCCCCTTCAACCACCGTCTGCCCCACCTGTGACAGAGACTGTAGGTCCCGCATTGGACTCATCAGTCACCTGAGAACTCATTCTTAATGTGAAAGCAAATCATCCTCGGCTCTGAGGGACTGCCTAAGAAGAAGAATATAGTAGTAGGATATGGTTTTGTATCCAACACAAATCCTGATCATGGCTGTAATTCCTCCTAACCATTCTAATATGCTTCATAAAAAATGACCGAAGAGGAACTGTCAATGGGATGGAGAACTGGTCTTGAAGAATTAGATTCACAGCCTATCTTCTTAGGTCTGGAGACTGATAAAGGACACAGGTGGATGAAATAGTTTAAATTAGACTGGAACATACAAATTAATACCACTCCAATAAATTTGATCCGAGACTGTGACATACAAATAGGATTCCTAGCACTTTTCAAAGTACAGCAAGTTATATATAATGTATATTTCATTCTATGTTACAGTCACCTCTACAACTCTTCACATACAAATTCCAGGATAATCAGGGAAATTGGTTAAATCATGTTTTTAATCCATGCGATGCCAGGATTTCTGGCCAGTTTTGGGGATCACATTCTGCAATTTCATTTTTCAGCAGAAAATCAAGGGGGGAAAATTTGGTTGCTTTGCGCCTCCCGTTAGCGCCCTAAGAGGGCGCTAATGGGGCGGAAAGCAACTAGCGCCCGGGCGCAGTGATGTTCGCGCCACTCGCAAAATTGATCAGACATTTTGCGGCGGTGCTAAACACTACCGCCACGATCTCCTGCGCCCGCAGATCGTGACGTCAGTCGAGCGTGCAATGCCCCGGTAGCGCCCCGGACCGGCTATTGAGTGGCGCCCCCTGCCTTTCCGCCTTCCGCTAGCAACGACAGGTTGAGGGGAACGTTTTGTAGTCGGGAAGGGACTGGGGGAGCGCTATTTAAAGGCGACCGCTTCCTGCCTTTTTTTGTCGGCGACATTTTTGCACCACGCATTCTGAGAGAGAGAGAGAGAGACTTCTGGAGAGATTCAACGCTGTGTGAAGGAGTTTTGGGTACTGAACAGCACTTTGCAGGTTCATTTTGATTTGATCTTCCTTGCATCAATTTAGAAAAGACTGAGGGGGGCTGCACTCTGAGCTCTTTCCTTGTGTCTCTCCATTGTTCTTTCCAGCAGATTTGATGTGCAGGTCTCTCCAGGCCGAGATTCAAGGCTGCAATGAGCAGGGTGTGGATGGAGAGCAAGATCGACCCTCCCCTTTAAGAACTGGCCGGCACCATTGTGTCTGTGTTCCATTGCTGACTGACATCACATGAGCTTCGCCAGCGCTCTGAGGTAGCGCCTCGCTCCTCGGCGTTAGCACCTTAAGAGAGGAGTGTAGCGCCTGATTTAGCACTCCAATCACCTCCAGGGGTGATAGAAGCCAAGTTTGCAGTCGGAGGCAATAATTAGCACCAGGCGCTAAACTTTGCGCCCGGCCGATAATTGCGCCCCAAACGGGGCGATACCGAATTTCTCCCCCTAAGTGTTTTGGCTTTATTTAAATTTGTGTGAAAAAGTTGGGTCCCATCATATATTTTCAATAGTTCCATTATAGATTGATGTACCATACAGCTGTAGAGGAGATCAAATTAACTACAGGCCCAGATGTGAATTTGTGAAATATTCTTCCTTTCATACTCCACAAAATAAACTGAAGATGATTTCTGCTAGGACATGGTGCTTCCACACCCTACTGAGTGAATTTGCTTTTTAAGTTATTGAATTTTGTAGATGTTATTTGGAAAGGGGAGTCTCACCATCAAGTATTTGTTTTTTAAAAAGTTAACAATGCATCATAATTAACCTTGAACATCTTTTTGTTTTGTACACTTCAATTTTCTTTTATTCAGCTTAAACAGTATGTGCTGATAACATAATCGGGGCCGTGGTTTGCAGGAGGCTTACTGTTATAGATCTGAACCAGTAGAGATACAATCGTTAAACCCAGCGATGATTTACCATTCACTGGCTGTGTTAATTGAGTCCCCTTACACCATTGGGGCCTTAATGCTTCAAAGTAAATACCACCACACTATTTCCAGAGCACAAGCTGTTGGGAGAATAAAAGCTGCTTTTATATTGTCTTTGGGCACTGGATCCCATCTTGTGCAGCCAGTGGCCACATCAAAATAAATGTGGCAGGTTTTACATGACTGATACCAAATTGGGGGTATAATATGGAAGATTTGCAGAATGGTGGATAAATGGCAAATTAAATTCAATATAACAAAGTGTGTGATGGTTCATTTGGGTCGAAGGAATAAAGAGGCTACTTATTCCTTGAAAGGCAAGAAACTAAATGGGATAGAGAAGCAAAGAGATCTAAGAATACTGATACATAAATCGCTAAAAGTAGCAAAGCAAGTTGATAAAGCCAGAAAGAGTGCAAATGAAGTACTGGGGCTCATTTCTAGAGGAATATAGCACATGAGCAGGAAGATCATGTAAATGTTGTATAGAACCTTAGTTAGGCCATAACTTGGAGTACAGTATGCAGTTCTGGTCTTTACACTACAAAAAAGGATATTGAAGCACTGGAGAAAATGCAGAAAAGATTTACAAGGATGTTACCAGAAGTGAGAGAATGCAACAATCAGGAAAGGCTGAGTAGGCTGGAAAAGAGAAGACTAAGAGGAGACCCGATAGAACTCTTTAAAATTCTGAAGGGGTTCAATAGGGTGGATGTGGAGAAACTGTTTCCACTTGTGGGTGAGTACAGAACAAAGGGGCATAAATATAAGATAGCCACTAACAGATCAAAAAAAATAATTGAGGAGGAATTTCTTTGCACAGAGAGTGCTGAGAATCTGGAACTCGCTGCCACATGGAATAGTTGAAGCAAACAGCAATGATGCATTTACAGGAGGCTTGATGCATAGATGAGGGAGAATGGAATAGAAGGGTATGGGTGCAGGGTGGGAATATTTAATTAGAGTGGGAGGAGGCTGGTGTGGAATATAAACACCAGTATAGAGCAGTTGGGTCAAATGGCCTGTTTCTGTGCTGTGGATTCTTTATAATTCTAATCAGCATTCTAAATGGCTGGGAATTAATCCTTTGTAAACTCAATCTAACCATTTTTAGCAATAGCATAACATAAATTAAAACAGAATCCCTTACAGGTCATTCCCAAAATGTTAAACTACTAGCCCTATCTGTGTCCTTTCCCTTACTCCCTGGATGCCAAGATTCCTGGATGTGCCTTGTGCTTGACATCCTGTACACCCGCATGTTGGGAAAAAACATGCAAGAAGTCCCTGCCCCAATTTGTATGCATTACTAAAGCTTCCACCTGTTTTGACAGGAGCTTCTAATGCTCATCTCAGTCGCAACCAAAAATCTGAACTGTGCAATTTATAGGCAGAGATCAGAGAGGGCTGATCACTGCCGAATTTCCCATTCCATTAGGCCCTGTCTATGCCTGTTTTCAGAGATCAAAATGGGATGTCTAATCTAACGTTGATATAACTAGTCATTTCATGGTATTTCTGTTAAGGCATGCAATGCATGCCTAGTTATTATTTCAAAGTGTTTATGATTTTTACATGATGTTGTTGTACACCATTTATTCCAGGTGATGTTCTTGGCATATACCCAGTCGGTCAGAGTGCCCAAACAGTTGAAAATTAATAACCAGTCCATTTTGAACAATGCGCTTTTGTACATTTTAGTCATAAGATTGATTTGAATACTATGGTGACCCTCACAGTGCTGCTATAAACAGTCAATATCATTATGAACACAGTTACTGCATACATAACACAAGTTCTGTTTGTTTCAATCATTTGTGCTCTATGCATCATGTGTCCAGCAAACTGCCACTTTTTTTTTAAAGTGTCGCACGATTGATGATGTCATCAGCAAGGCAATTGTGTCAATCTCAAACCCAAGTGTTAAATGAAATAATACATTGGAGTGCGGTTACTGAAGTCACACGTCTATTAACCAAATCATTAAAAAATTACGCATGTAAATGTATCTCCCATACGTTGTCATTCTGCAAATTCAAGACTTTCCAGTCTTCAGTTACAAGTGCAATTACATGAGGATCACATTCTCAGAAAGCCCTTCCCTGTTCTATATCCATTAAAATAATAAATCATGTCAGCACTCCTAATGTTCTATGATATCATACTCCTTCTGTTAGCTTCTGCTTCATGCAATGTTATAATATATTCATTCTACAACTTCTCAGCATTCCTGTCCCTTTAAGTCCTCCTGAAATTACAAAGTAAGGTTGCTTAAAAAAATATATTTTCTGCCAGGTTGCCTGGTCTGACCTCAGAAGGGGATGCTACAATTGACGTCAGCGACCCTCGATTAGAAAAGAGACAATTAGGCTGGATTCCCAATACTGATCACTATCCATTGCCCCTGCTAGAGTTTCGCATATGTGGACACCAGGTGAGGACAGCATCAGGCCCAGCAGTGATGCCCTATATTCTTGAATAGACTACCAGCACACACCGTTAAACACCCATGAATAATGGCCAGTGGAGCAAATAACGCGTCATAGAAACAGAATTCAAACAGGAAAGCATCAAATTACAAGGAAAGCACTCCTGATTGTGCATGAAAGAGCTCATTCGCACGGATATCACTCACGTGTTATGTGGAGCTCATTCGCACGGATATCACTCACGTGTTATGTGGCTTGTACTATTTTATTTTTTAGTTTTCAAAATTCAACCTGTATGCTCCCACTCGTGCAGCCATTGGTTAGATTGTCCTTGCCCTTTTCAGTATCCCTAGTAACATGGGAGATTTTATTCACCTGTTTGACTATTTCAGTCCAGGATCCATGAAACCCAGAAAAGGGGGCACATTTTGGTTGTGTCTTCCTGACATTTGGTGAACTCCTTAACTGAAACTGCAAAAATAGTTCATTGGCTGTGAAGCACTTTTGGGACGTGCTGAGGCCATGAAAGGTGCTATACAAATGCAATTTCTTTCTTTCTTAATCATTAAGGCATCCAAGAAACATACAATGGGGTAGGTTTTGACTTTGTGCGATAGTGTAAAGCGTTGAATGCAAATAAGCAGCCGATTTTACCTCTCTCCCCATTTTTACTTCCATTAAAGTCAGGTTATTTAATTGAGGAAGAATCTGCCGTTGGTTCCCAGGAAGTGTTATATTTATGGTGAGATATACTTTTCTCTTTTTATCAAGGTTATTTTCTGTGCCTTAATCTACCCAGGCCATGCATCAACTGCAGCCAAGAAGGCAAGTGGCAACCTCCCTGTGCTACTCTGTAGTCAGGCACCAGGAGGTGTATGTGAGAGACAGGTGACTGTTTATTTTCCACTTTTTCCTCTCTTCCCTACGTGAGAAACTACCAGGTACTCACCCTGCACCCACTCTGCACCTCTCTACAACAGCTTGGCTGTGACCAACAACCTAGTGAAGCAGTGGGCAGTGAACACAGACATCCAATATTTATAATATAAATGCTTACATTTTACCTATTACTATATGGCGCTATCCACTTGTCAGGCATTTCATTGGGTTTTTTTTCAGGCAGTGCTTTACAAAAAAAAGAAAATAATTATAAACCAATATAAGTTCAGTCTATTGTGACATACAGTAACAACATTCAGAAAGACACTGATTGTAACCTAACTCTTTGAAGGTCACGGTACTTTTCCAGTAAAGCGTCAACCAGGTGTGTTACCATGTGTTTACAACCAGTGGCTGATTGCATGGCAGACAAATGATGGAGTGTGTTATAACAGTCAGGTCATTGGTCAGGTTTAATAATAACACCTGTCCGCCATACTGTTTGCACCACAAGACCACAGACAAATACAAGCTTTCTCATGGTAGTGAAACAGTTTTTATTCTTGAAAAATACTCAAAAAAATATTTTTAATTTTCCATAAAGGTGGAGCAATAGCCGTCAGTGTGTTCTCTCCACCCGCCCACCCCACCTCCACCCTCGCCCCACCCCCCCCCCCCCCCCACCCCCCAACTCTGATTTGGAGAGACAGATACGATTGGTCTGGAGGCATTACCTAGATTCTTTGTGGTATCTCAAAAAGAACAAGCAGGTGCAGGTTCAGTTTCTCTTCCCTTAATCCTATTCAGCTGTTAGATCAGGGTCTCAGCTATACTATTGTGGGAGATGCCAAGTAGAATTCAGGTATGTCCTCATAGGGACGGGGAAAGAAAAAAGGGAGGAGGGAAAGAAAGAAGCATTTATATATCATCTTTCGTGTCCTCACAATGTCCCAAAATGCTCCACAGACAATTTATTATTTCTGAAGTGCAGTCATTGTAGGCAAATGCGACAGCCAACTTGTGCACAGCAAGGTGGCACTAACAGCAAATGAGGTAAATGATCAGTTAATCTGTTTTCGTGATGTTAAAGGGCTCTCCCTGGAATGACTCAGAGCTCACAAAATGGTGCACACAGATCTCTTGTATAGATTTAGAAAAGCACATAATTAATCACAGAACTTCCCCACACAAGTTCTCACAGAGTTATTATAAATCAGAGATCTTCCCCTCAAAAATGTGGTGTGCTGTTCTCACATGGACACAAGACATCAGTGATCTTCCCATCAGAAACATGGTGTACACTTCTCACATGGACCCTAAATATCAGAGAGCCCCACACACACGGCACTTGAGCATCTCTCACACTGATTTTAGAAATCAGAAAGCTGCATCTAAGAGGCACAGGGTAAACGACATCTTTTTTGAACATGCAAAACCGTTTACATTGTGTTAACCTTCACAAGCATGACGTTTGATCTTTTTCCATGCATTTACAATTGGATGCCCAGGGATTTATGTCACAGTGCAGGTAAAAATTACTCTCTCCTCCTCGAGTTTAATATTATGGAGTTCATTTCAGAAATGTATCAAGTCAGCTTTCTTAATAAAGGGGTCAAAACAAAAGAAAATGTCTACCCGAGGGTGGAGAATTCACACAAAGATTGAAAACATTTTTTCATTTGTTCTTTATTCATACTTTCTACTTTTGTTTAAATTGTATTGCCATTATCTGTATGTATCTTTTTCTTTCCCTTTTAATTTGAATTTTCCTTTTATATTTTTCCTGTTTCTTTTATCCTTTTGTTCTCTTTTCAATATTCAACACTTCTAAAGAAATATTTTGGGTACGCTTCACAGAAACATTTTGTGCCAGCATTTTGAAGAATGTTAGGTAAAGTATGACCATGAAACTTACCTGCCGATGTAAAATGAGCCATTGAGCTAGACGGTTCCAGTTCTGCTGGGGAGGGGCAATAACTTAGAACACCATGATTGGCCTTGGTGTCCCCAGGCTAAAGAGCAGAAAAATCAGCCAAGGTTCCTACTCCTCATCATTAGCCAGTGATCCCTGCTGAAAAGTGAGCTCATATGGACATTGGCTGAGGTTAGGACTGCAGTCTTAATAACCTGCTGATACTCACTGTTAGCGCATACACATGAAGGGTGATAACTTGAGGAAAATACTAGAGAAAACAGTCATACTTGGGGATGAACAACCACTTCAAGGGGGAGGGAGGGAGAAAATGAAGTGAAAAAATTGGGAGGGAGGGGAGAGCTTGGAAGTTCTTGGAACTACTGGTAATCTAAGGGTTAAAGAGGGAGTCTCAATATTAAGACTGCTTTTAAAGATGGACTCTTGCACATGTGTGCACCTTTGAATTACTCCAATATATATATTTTCTCTCTTTCATGGTAAGAGTGGAAATGGATGTCATTAGTAGTTAGAGCTATTTTCCTGGCAGACATTGGCTAGTGGCCCAAGCCCAGGAAGTTTGATATGCATCTGTCTCCCTATTGAGAACCTGCCCAGTGCCTCCCTGATTACCATGTGCTCATTTTCCTGGTTTATCCAGCAGGGAGAGAGACATCTAATCCATTGTAACCCAGCACTGGAATATACATGTGTTGTTCATGGTGATATTTGAGGCTGATTCATCTGGGGGTGGACAAGGTTTCTGAGTACAGGCCTGTTTTCTCCAGTGCTCTAGGGAGCTCAAGGCATTGAGCAAGATGGAGATTAGATTTCCAGACTTGGCTTCACAAATAGCCTAGATTGGTTGGACTTCCAAAGACAAACCCCTAAGAAGTCCAGATTTTCATGTAGCTATGCAAAAATAAACATAGATTACTGCTCTCCTAAACAGTCTGTTCAAGCCAAAATAAAACATTGAGCCAATGATTACCTTACTGCACCAGTTTTAAAAGTCTGATTTTAGTCTCATCATTATTGCTATAATAGGAAGACAACAACTACAAAATCTCATCAGGTAACATTACAAATTATAAAAATCCAAATCATCCATCTCTACTCACCTTAATCAATTGGGGACAAAATGGATAAAATCACTAATTATTTCTAATCATAATTTCCTGCTGTCCTGCTGAAACAGCTGATGCTTTCCCATCAAGTTATATTGTGTTTGTGCGTTTATTTTTTTCTCAACATGCACCAGGATCCAACTTTCACTCTGCCAAACTATAAGCCACCAATTTTAGCATTTTTCGATATTGGATCTCAGAATTAGGAATTCAAACAAGGCCGTGCTCCGATAATCTGAGTAAAATATTTACTGTGCACATGTATATGTTCATTCGTAGGCTTTTTAATCACTTTGATTTTCTTTCTTCACCGTTTTATTTTTGACAGAAAGGATTCCTTACACCACAAAATGAAACTAATTTCAGGTATGCCATATGTGACATGTGTTATAGGCAGGACAGCTTGTGTGGGAGATGGGGGTTATAACAGTGCCCAGTACACATGTAGTAAGTGTCCATTCTGCCCATGGCTTCTCGGTGTGCTGAAGCATTTACTACCACAATGGATTCATAAATCCTTTTGCCTTCAACAGGAAAAAGACCCGTGCAGCAGACCCAGTGGTGTTGGTACATGGGTTTTCATCTCTCTCGTTTCCTTTCCCTCTACCCCACATTTCATACAGACCATGAAGAAGATGCATTGAGCCAAGGGAAACCATCGCCTCCAAGCAGCCAGTTATGGAGTAACATCGCCAGCGTTTTGGAACAGGTTGTCTGCCCAACCTATCAACAGCATAATGATGCATAGCTCAAGGAGAGAAAAGAAAACTTCTTTTAAAAAGGAACCCTAATAAGAACTACCTTGCTGATTTCCATCAGTTTGTACGAATGAAGTTTCTCTCTGGCATCTGCATTATGTGTTTCATGCCACAAACATGACAGCCCCGTAAAGTCATGAATACCATTGGCATGGAGGTGTTGTACAAAAGATTTGTCACGAGAGGAAAAAAAACCCTAATGTACCAATGATCGTCAATATTCTAATTTATTCAGTGGAATTCAAACATTCTGGAATGGGTTGCCCAGAGCCG
Source organism: Squalus acanthias (assembly GCA_030390025.1). Classification (NCBI taxonomy): domain Eukaryota; kingdom Metazoa; phylum Chordata; class Chondrichthyes; order Squaliformes; family Squalidae; genus Squalus; species Squalus acanthias. Next base: position 169,052,037 of record CM059427.1, on the reverse strand, counting down.
CTTATTAACTGTATAGTTGGAGAACATTTTTAAAGACATTTCTAATGCAGATGATTGTCACTTTGTCAGATACGGAAACATTTGCTCACATTCTGGGAATTTATAGAGGTGATGGAGTGGGCCAGATGGAATGCCTATTTATATGCCTGGGGAGGGTCGCCTCTGAATTCACGAGTGACACAGTCACAAGGGATTTGTGTAGGTGATCCGCACCAGTGAATATAAATAGGTCTTTCACACTGGTCCATTGCAAATTCTGCTTTTATATGATGGAATGCATTGTTCAAACCATCAGATAATACCTTTGAGATATAATTTTAGTAAGGCTATTTTCTATTCATGTATGGGCATTAGATTGTTATCTAAATTTAAAGCGCTATGTAGATCATATCTCACAAGTTATATGGCTTGACTTCTCAAACATTCCCATGACAACAGCACAGCCACCAATGAAATTAAGGGGTGTTGCATCCTGTAAGATCTAAGGTACTTTTCAAGTACACCATGTCCATGTTTATTGGCATGGCACACTAGCACAGGGTGTTGAAGAGACGTCGATAATGCATGGAAGGTGGGAAGCAAGTTCATGCCCATGATTCTGCACATGGTGATTTGAGATCTCCGCTGTATTATTGTGGGAGAAGGTGCGCAATAAAGGTCAGGCATTCTGAAAAGTAACAAAAGAACTTAAATTTATATCGTGCTTTTCATGGCCTCAGGACACCCTAAAGCCTATCACAGCCAACAAGTTATTTTTGAAGGGTAGTCACTCCTGTTTCATAGGCAAACAGGGCAGTCAATTTGTACACACCGCTGTCTGATAAACAGCAATGAGATGAGCGTCCAGTTAATCTGCTATTAGTTGAATGTTCTCCAGGACACTGGGAGAATTCACTGTTCTTCTTTCAAAAAGTGACACGTGATCTTTTACGTCCACCTGAACAGGCAGTGAAGGCCTTGATTGAACACCTCAATTGTAAAATGGAAAACAAGGGAGAATGTCACATTCAGAATCTCCTCATAGCTCTAGAATCAGTCTCAGCATCAGGCAGAGGCCTAGGAGAAGAATGCTTGCCAATACCTCTCAAAAGGAGGATGGTGTAGGAGAAGGTGAATGGAAGAAAAGGAATATTCAGATAACAGAAAATATGTTGGATAATGACCACAGAATAAATTTTGTATCCAACCTGTTACTTGTTTGTTTTGTTTCTTCCATGTCTTTCACTGATAAATCATAAAGAATAGTAGGAAGTAGTGGAAGGACTTGTAGGCTGACTAACAGTCTGACAGGCCGCAATGTCAGTAACCACCATTATACCAGCCAATAGGTCCTATACGATGGGTGGGTTTTATGGATTCCCAGACCCTATACGATGAGGAGGGGGCCACTCACACCACACCCACCGCCGTGCCTATCCCACTGGATGTCAACCCAGAATTCAGAGCTGGTGCTCCAGTCTCTAATCACCAGAACTGTCTGAAGCAGAGTTCGAACCCTGCACCTTCTGACAGAGACAGGAATGCTACCACGAAGCGAAAGGTATGGTATGGTATGTTGCCTATCTGGTGCCAGGTGAGGGACATCTCGAACCAGCTTGAAAGGACATTGGAAAGGGAGGGGGAGGATCCAGTCATGGTGGTCCATGTTGGGACCAACAACATGGGGAAGAGTAGGCAAGCAGTCCTGTTTGGGGAGTACCAGGAACTTGGAGCTAAATTAAAGAACAGGACCTCAAGGGTTCTAATCTTTTGATTATTACCTGAGCCACATGCAAATTGGCATAGGAATAAGCAGATTAGGGAGATGAACACATGGCTGAAGGAATGGTGTGGAAAAGAGGGGTTCCATTTCATGGGCACTGGTACCAGTATTAGGACAGGAAGGAACTGTACCATTGGGACGGGCTCCACCTGAACCGGTCCGGGACCTGGGTCCTAGTGGAAAGGATAAATAGGGCAGTCACAAGGACTTTAAACTAGTAACTGGGGGGGCGGGGGGGGGGGGGGCCTGTGGAAAATGTAGTATAAATAATAGTTCAAACGAAAGGGAAGAGAGTAGAGTAACAGTCAGAAATTGTGCTTTAGGCACTACAGGTAAAGGGAAAACTCAAAGATGTAAAGTGATTAAACCAGGAGAGAGAAATAAGAAACATGTGAGTAAAACATTAGAGTTGAAGGACAGGCTAGGGTGTGTGGCCCAAAGAAGTGTTCTTTATACAAAGGCACGGAGTATAAGGAATAAATTGAATGAGCTGCAGGCGCAAATTCAAATTGGAGGGTATTACATGGTAGCCATTACTGAGACCTGGCTGCAAGACGATCAGGACTGGGAACTAAATATACCAGGTTATAAGGTCTACTGGAAAGATTGGGAAAATTGTAGAGGGGGAGGAGTAGCCTTAGTGATTAAGGATGAAATCACTTCAATGATAAGAGAGGATATAATGAGAGGTAAGTAGGCAGTGGAGACTTTATGGGTAGAATTAAGAAATAGAAAAGGATTTAAGACTGTAGTGGGAGTTGTGTATAGGCATCCTGGTAGCAGCTGCGAAGTGCTAGATTGTATAAATGCAGAGATTAGACAAGTGTGTAGCAAAGGCAGAGTGGTTTTAATGGGAGATTTTAACTTTCATATAGATTGGGATAAGCAGATTAGCACATGTCAGAAAGGTAGCGAATTTCTTGAGTGTGTCCGGGATAGTTTTCTGCAACAAAATGTCCTAGAACCAACAAGGGAGCATGCCATATTAGATTTAGTAATGAGTAACGAGCCATATTTAGTTAACAGCCTAACGGTGCGTGAACATTTATCTAATAGCGATCATAACATGATTGAGTTCAAAGTAGTGTTTGAAAGGGAGAAACGCAAAACAGCTACTAAGATTCTAGATTTAGGTATGGCTGACTTCAACGGGATAAGACAGAGACAGTTTACAGTAAACTGGGCAAATCTGTTGATGGGTAAAACGACAGAAGATCAGTGGGAGGTGTTCAAAAAAGAATTTTACGTGATACAGAACCAGTTTATACCCCTGAGGGGCAAGAACTCTACTTGCCAAAAAAAAAAGCCATGGATGACTAAAGAGGTAAGAGACAACATAAAACAAAAAAAAACATACAAAAATGCAAAAACTAGCACAGGTCCTGGCGAATGGGAAAGATACAAAGAACAGCAAAGGGTGACAAAACAGATAGTAAGAGTTACAAAAAAGAGTATGAAAAGAGACGGGCAAGGGATATCAAAATCAACACAAAAATGTTTACAATTATATTAGGAAAAAGAGGGTGGTTAGGATCAATGTTGGCCCCTTGAAAACTGATATCGGTAATATTGTCAATGATAATAAGGAAATGGTGGGCATGTTGAATAATTACTTTGCATCAGTATTTACAGTAGAGGAAGAGGATAGCATGCCAGAAATCCCAAGGAAACTAATATTGAATCAGGGACAGGGACTCAATAAAATTAACATACGCAAAATAACAGTAATGAAGAAAATAATGGCACTAAAGAGTGACAAATCCCCAGGACCAGAATTTTAAAGGAAATAGGTGAGCACATTGCAGATGCTCTAACTATAATCTTCCAAAATAACAACAGAAAACGCTGGAAAAACTCAGCAGGCCAGGCAGCATCCGTGGAGAGAGAAAGAGAGTTAACGTTTCAGGTCGAAGACCTTTCATCAGAACTGTGAAGAGCCAGAAATCAAATAGATTTAAGGCCAGAGTAAAGCTGGGAAAAGGGGGAGGGGATAAAAGAACAAAGGGGGAGATGAAGAGACATTAAGAGACATTAAGAGATATGCAAGGCTAGAGGTGGTGTTAATGTGACAGATTAAGGCTGAATGAAGTGTGAAATCCACTGGCAGAATGAAGGACAGCTGCCAGCTTCTAGGAGGAAAAAAAAAAAAAAAAAAAAAAAAAAAAAAAAAAAAAAAAAAAAAAAAAGGTGGGGGGGGGGGGCAAATGAAAGGGTGGAAAAAATAAAATATAAATGTGATTGGAGCTGAGGTTATGATCTAAAATTGTTGAACTCGATATTGAGTCCAGAGGGCTGTAGCGTGCCTAAACGAAAGATGAGGTGCTGTTCCTCGAGCTTACGCTGCGCTTCCGTGGAACAGTGAAATCTTCCAAAGTTCTCTACATTCAGGAACCGTTCATTTAGATTGGAAAATTGCGCATGTCACTCCGCTATTTAAGAACGGTGAGAGAGGGAAGCCAGGGAATTATAGACCAGTTAGCGGGAAATTACTAGAGTCTATAATTGAGGATAGAGTGACTGAACACCTTGAAAATTTTCAGCTGATCAGAGAGAGCCAGCATGGATTTGTGAAAGGTAGGTCATGCCTGACAAACCTGATTGAATTTTTTGAAGAGGTGACTAAAGTAGTGGACAGGGGAATGTCTATTCATGTTATTTATATGGACTTCTAGAAAGCATTCAATAAAGTCCCTCATAAGAGACTGTTAACTAAGGTTGCAACCCATGGAATTGAAGGCAAATTATTGACCTGGTTAGGAAATCGGCTGTGCAGTAGGAGACAGAGAGTAGGGATAATGGGCAGGTACTCAAATTGGCAGGAGGTGATTAGTGGTGTCCCGCAGGGATCTGTGTTGGGGCCTCAACTATTCACCGTATTTATTAACGACTTAGATGATTGGATAGAAAGCCACATATTCAAATTTGCCGATGACACAAAGATAGGCAGCATTGTAGGTAGTGTGGATGAAAGCATAAAATTAGAAAGGGATATTGATAGATTAAGTGAATGGGCAAAACTGTGGCAAATGGATTTCAATGTAGGCAAATGCGAGGTCATCCACTTTGGGCCTAAAAGGTGAAAAGCTAAAAACAGTGGATGTTCAAAGAGACTTGGGAGTCCAGGTACATAGATCATTAAAATGTCATGAACAGGTACAGAAAATAATCAAGAAGGCTAATGGAATGCTGGCCTTTATATCTGGAGGATTTAAATACAAGGGAGTAGAAGTTATGCTGCAGCTTTACAAAGCCTTGGTTAGACCACACATAGGGGGAGAAATTCAGTATCGCCCCATTTGGGGTGCAATTATCGGCCGGGCGCAAAGATTAGCGCCTGGCGCTAATTATCGCCTCCGACTGCAAACTTGACTTTTATCGCCCCTGGAGGTGATTGGAGCGCTAAATCAGGCGCTTCACACCTGTCTTAAGGCGCAAAGGCCGAGGAGCGAGGTGCTAACTCAGAGTGCTGGCGAAGCTCATGTGATGTCAGTCAGCAATGGAACACACACACAATGGCGCCGGCCAGTTCTTAAAGGGGAGGGTTGATCTTGCTTTCCATCCACATCCTGCTCATTGCAGCCTTGAATCTCAGCCTGAAGAGACCTGTACATCAAATCTGCTGGAAAGAACAATGGAGAGTACCAGGGAAAGAGCTCAGAGTGCAGCCCCCACAGTCTCTTCTAAATCGATACAAGGAAGGGCAAATCAAAATGAACCTGCAAAGTGCTGCTCAGTACCCAAAACTCCTTCACACAGTGTTGAATCTCTCCAGAAGTCTCTCTCTCTCAGAATGCGTGGTTCAAAAATGTCACCAACAATAAAAGGCAGGAAGCGGTCGCCTTTAAATAGCGTTCCCCCAGTCCCTTCCTGACTGCAAAATGCTCCCCTCAACCTGTCGTTGCTAGCGGCAGGCGGTAAGGCAGGGGGTGCCACTCAATATCTGCTCCGGGGCGCTACTGGGGCATTGCGCACTCGACTGACGTCACGATCTGCCGGCGCAGGAGATCGTGGCGGTAGTGTTTAGCGCCGCCGCAAAATGTCTAGTTAATTTCGCGAGTGGCGCAAACATCGCCGCGCCCGGGCGCTAGTTGCTTTGCGCCCCATTAGCGCCCTCTTAAGGCGCTAACGGGAGGCGCAACCAACTGAATTTTTCCCCCATAGAGTTCTGGGCACCACACCTTAAGAAGGATATATTGGCCTCGGAGGGAGTAGAGCGTAGATTTACCAGAATGATACTCAGACTCCAAGGATTAAATTACAAGGAGAGATTACACAAATTAGGGTTGTATTCCCTAGAATTTAAAAGGTTAAGGGATGATTTGATCGAAGTTTTCAAGATATTAAGGGGAACAGATAAGGTAGATAGAGAGAAACTATTCCGCTGGTTGGGGATTCTGGGACAAGGGGGCAAAGTCTAAAAATTAGAGCCAGACCTTTCAGGAGTGAAATTAGGAAACACTTCTACACACAGAGGGTGGTAGAAGTTTGGAACTCTCTTCTGCAAACGGCAATTGATGCGGGATCAATTGTTAATTTTAAATCTGAGATTGATAGATTTTTGTTAACCTGGGGGGAAAAATTCGGTTGCTTTACGCCTCCCGTTAGCGCCCTCTTAGGGCGCTAACGGGGCACAAAGCAACTAGCGCCCGGGCGCGGCGCTGCCAACGCCTCCCATGAAATTCAGCGGGAGGTTAGTGGCGGCGCTAACCGTTAGCGCCCCGCGGCACTGCGCCACCAGCGATGACGTCATCGCCATGCGCAGCTCCCCACTTGCGCCCCGGCCGCGATCTTTGGTAGCGTCCCCTGACTAACCGCCAGACACTATGTCCGACGGGGTCAGTGGGGTCTACCTGTGGCCGGGGTGGTGCTATTTAAAGGCGAGGTGCCAGGCGGCCATTTTTGTTGCTGGCCGCCTGCCAGCACCTGCCTCCGCTCCTGTCCCCGGCCTCCTGACCCGCCCCCCCCCGCGGAGTGCCGGCTACGCTCCATGAGCCTGGCACTTCTCTTGAGTGCTGAGCTCTTTTGTTGGCACTCCGATCCCCGGTTGCCCAGCTGGGCCCCAGGTCGCGCTGCACAAGGCCCCTCCCCTTTAAAGGAGAGGAAGGCCTGCAATACCGCGGCGCGACATAGCGCCACGATATTCCCTCACAGCGCCCCAAGAGGGAGGCGGGGCACTTCCAGTAGTGCCCTGCTTCCCTCTTGGGGCGCTACCACTGAAGTTCGGCCGCGGGGGCGCTAGTTTTTCCGGGGCACTAAAAGTTAGTGCCCCAAAGGGGGAGCAACTCAATTTCTCCCCCCAAAGGTATTAAGGGATATGGGGCAAAAGCGGGTATATGGAGTTAGGTCGCTGATCAGCCATGATCTCATTGAATGGCGGAACAGGATCAAGGGGATGAATGGCCTACTCCTGTTCCTATGTTCCCTATGTTCCTACTGCTTCTTCTTCTCTTCTTAGGCAGTCCCTCGGAACCAAGAATGACTTGCTTCAACATTAAAAATAAGTTCTCAGATGACTGATGAGTCCAATGCGGGACCTACAATCTCTGCCACAGGTGGGGCAGACAGTGGTTGAAGGGGTGGGTGGGTGGTGTGCTTGGGTTGACGTGCGCTCCTTCCGTTGTTTGTGCTTGGCTTCCGCTTGCTCCCGGCGAAGAGACTCGAGGTGTTCGGCACCTTCCCGGATGCTTCTCCTCCACTTTGTGCGGTCTTGGGCCAGGGATTCTCAGGTGTTGGTGGGGATGTTGCACTTTTTCAAGGAGGCTTTGAGGGTGTCCTTGAAGTGTTTCCTCTGCCCACCTGGGGCTCTCTTGCCATGTCGGAGCTCTGAGTAGAGCGCTTATTTTGGGAGTCTCGTATCGGGCATGCAGACGACGTGACCCGTCCATCGGAGCTGATCGAGCGTGGTCAAAGCTTCGATGCTGGGGATGTTGGCCTGAGCGAGAACACTGATGTTGGTGCGCCTATCCTGATAATGGATTTGCAGGATCTTGCGGAGGCAGCGTTGGTGGTACCTCTCCAGTGCTTTGAGGTGCCTGCTGTACATGGTCCATGTCTCTGAGGCATACAGCAGGGCGGGTATTATTACTGCTCTGTAGACAATGAGCTTGGTGCTGGTTTGAGGTCCTGGTCTTCAAACACTCTCTTCCTCAGGCGATCGAAGGCTGCACTGGCACACTGAAGGCGGTGTTGGACTTCGTCATCGACGTCTGCCCTTGTTGACAGTAGGCTCCCGAGGTATGGAAAGTGGTCCACGTTGTCCAAGGCCTTGTCATGGATTTTGATAATCGGGGGGGGGGCAGTACTGTGTGGCGGAAGCAGGTTGGTAGAGGACCTTTGTCTTACGGATGTTTAGTGTAAGGCCCATGCTCTTGTACGCTTCGGTGAAGGTGTTGACGATGGTTTGGAGTTCGACCTCCGAGTGTGCGCAGACGCAAGCGTCGTCTGCATACTGTAATTCGACGACAGAGGAAGGGTCGACCTTGGATCTGGACTGGATGCGACGGAGGTTGAACATTTTCCCGTTTGTTCTGTAAATTAGCTCCACTCCAGCGGGGAGCTTACTGAGGGTGAGATGGAGCATTGCAGCAAGGAAGATCGAGAAGAGCGTTGGTGCAATGACACAAGTTCCTACTGCAGTGTTTAAAAGACAGAAATGTAGATATTTTTGAATCAATCAAGTCAGCTAGACTCAGCCAACAAGCCATTGACTTTGTTATGCAACATCGTGTGCAGACATTAATGGTGTGTTGCATTCTCATGGGGGTATTGCATTTTTAGGTTACTTTTCCCCCCATTGAGAGACATTTTCATAAAGTCCATGTGTTAAAAGGACGCCATCACTGTGAATAGTTTTGGCAATTTTTTTTTTTTAAGTTGCTTGGAAAGAGAAGAACCGTGTATTGTTTCCATAAAAATGTAATCACATGTCACATGATCCCATGTTTTGATGTAATTTTGTCTCCATATCCTGAAGATAGTATCGCTTTAAATTATAAAAAATGCTATGTATAAAAGATTCCAACCCTGAGCTCCATAGAATCCTACCTTCTTTAACTTGCTCTCCTTCCCACCCTCTTCCTCTAAAAGATAGACACAAGAGGCTAAAAAAAACGAAATCAGAGACTCAATGGCGTTTTTGATCACGATTTGCGCTTGGTTAACTCTAGCCCCGGCCGATGGCATTAAAGTCCTCACTCGCTGCGCCGTAAGGGTCCTATGTGAAATGATTTTGACTATTTATAATCCTATCTGGCACAAATACACAGCATAAAACTGTCCATAATCCAGTAACAATTGCGATTAAATTGCCACTCTCACTCAGAGCGCACAAGGATGACTATAATGGAATATAAAATGTTGCACTTGTGCACCAGAGATTGCAATGAGTAGAGAGGGAGCGTTACACTGTAACTTTACTCAGGTATCAGCTTTGGCTCAGTGGTAACACCCTTGCCTGTGAATCAGAAGGTCATGAGTTTGAGCCCCACTCCAGAGACTTGAGCTTGTAATCCAGGCTGGCATTTCAGTGTAGTACTGAGGGAGTGCTGTGCTGTTGGAGGTGCCGTCTTTTGAATGAGACGTTAAACTGAGGCCCGGCCTACCTCCTCAGGTGGAGGTAAAAAGATTCCATCGCTGGAACTTTCAACTTCGGCATAGGCTTAAAATGGTGATAATGTTACAAACACACAAATTTAGGCACGAGTGGAAAAGTTCAGGGTAGCTGGCTTGAGTTACAATGTAGCCTGGTACTCCGAAGCTGCCTGCTATGTTTAAAGCACATTTTATCTTTTTTCAACCATGGGCACACAATGGAGCCTTGCAAATGCAGAGTGTTTGTCTTATAACACTCCTGTGAAGCGCCTTGGGATGTTTTACTATGTTAAAGGCGCTATATAAATACAAGTTGTTGTTGTTGTTTCACTTTAGAGCATGGTGGGGGCGGGGGGCGGGGGTGGAGTTGAAAGGCCTTTTGCTGCAGATGGTTGATGGCAGTCAGAGAGAAGTCTGACACCTAAACTGCACTAAAAGTTCCAAACTAAAAGAAACAGAGAGGGAGAATATGCAAGAGAGAAAGCCACTAGGAATTACAGAAATGAAAACAGAAGGAGGCCATTCATCCCATCACACCTGTGCTTCTGCTAGGGATTGAAACTAGAACATTTTTGGTCTGTATGGCACACCAGATGTGCATTGACCGACAGCCATCATGAGGAAACAAGAAGGGGTCAAAGCAGAGAGATCAATATCATTTGTGTATAAAATGTGTGATTTCAGCGTTTGATGTCTGTTACAAAATATCTAAAGCTCATATTGTGTTTGAAATATAATTTTGGATAACATGCTGAACTTCAAAAATAGAATAGCAGTGTGGGCAACTGCATGTTTAAGTTGTTCCTCATTTTTAATAGAGTTAGTGAATAGTTTACAAATTATGGCACTTTTCTTTCTTGCATAACCATTTATAATGTTATTTTTCTTTCTTTGAATTTGCACTACAAAGAAGTTCAGGATCCATTGAAGCGGTACTGTGTGATTACTTTCCACTTCAAAGATATTCTGAATTAGAGCAGTGCTTGGTAGGTTGCACCAAGTGCCAAAGTGTGACTAAAGATGTAATGGCAGGATAGGAAGCCTGGTGGTGGAGCACATTGGAGCACCAACACACTGCACAATGCAATGGTGTGAGCAGGTTTAAATCCCCCAAGCCACTAAGTTGTAATTTTGGAAAGGCGTCAAGTAAAGATAAACCTGCCTCCCCATCGGATCAGGGGAGGGCAGGGTGGGGAAGGGTGAAAATCAAGATTAAGAGGAAGGGGGGCGGGGGTGGATGGTGTTGCCCGGAGTCTCTATTGTGTACCTCATATTGGTTGAAACAGCAGCATTGGCAGAGGCCTGGGAACTTGGCGACAGGCAGTGTGAGACCAGAGGGATGAAGGAGAAAAGAAAGGGATTTATACCTTCACAAAAATAAAAGCTCTGCCTGGTCTGAGTGGTGGCAACAAGACAGTTTTGTGCCATTTCTGCTGCCAACAGTGATTCACAAGTCAGTCAATCGATCACGAGGTTCAGATACGGTGATAAATCATCAGATCAATGCTCAAGTGGTTTATGAACCCCACCTGAACTGGTGATGAAATTACTGCCTTTAAATATATACTCTACTCTTATTTTGGGATAAATGTATGTGCTCATTAAGGTGAAAAATTTTAGTGCTGTGGAATGGAACATTTTTGTTCCCAATTTTTAATCTCTCTGTGGCGATATGAAACTCCCCCAAATCAGGTATAATACAGGCAGCTGCAGGGCAAAACTCTCTCTACTCTGTTCCAACATTGTGCCTTAAAACTCTAATCTCAGAAGAGCGCCCTCCATTGCACCAATGTGAATTTTTCCAACTTCCGACACCAACCGTCCAGTGGGATCATCAAATTAATGCCAGGTTATGAGAAGTTTTGAGCTGTACACCAAAGCTCACCAGAAACTGGGGTGAAGCTGCCCAAACTTAATTAATGTAGGACCCTTACAGCAATCAATCCGGACTGGGATTTATGTGTCGATCCCAGAGGTGAAAGGACAGTCTAATGACCTGCTCTGCGACCTTTGTTCATTTTATCGCTCAGTCGTGCGTGGCTATACGTCACTTGTCCCTCTAAGTAGTTCAATAATTTGTTCAATAATTTGTGACATTTATGGAAACTCATCATTGTGCTGAAGAGTGTTCAAAACAAACTACACAGGAAAAAAAATCCACATCAGTACAGTTCTGTTTGCGTGATATGTAGTTCACACTCTGTAGCCAATGGGTTGCACCCCATTAATATAACTCAAGAGAATTTAAGCAAAGGTTGGCAAAAGTCAAGACTTTGGGACCCCCAAGCAAGCGTAGGAGTAATGTTGCAGTTTAAACAGCTAAAACCCCAGAGCTTACCAGCACAGAGCAATGATCAGCTTTCCCCTGCTTGTCCAGCTCGGACTTTCCTATTCTTTAGGGTATTGGTCAGAAAGATTATCTCAAGTCTATTGAAAGGAATCCCAGCTTCTCCAGGTCCTATCAGTAAGCCAGGCTATCTGGTCAAATCATCAACAGTGCCCAGCAGTGCTGCATGGCTTAAGTATCAGTTACCGTGTCTGGCACAGAGTTGACTTGATTTCAGTTTACTATTGGCAGGCATCTCCTCTACTTCCACCTGAGGAAGATAATCATTCATTGTGTCAACATTCTCTAAATTGACAGCAGGCACTGCTAACTCTTCTCAGTAGCATCGGGAGTGTGTAGTCATTTTGCCTGATTTGTTCTGTGTGTAAATGATGGGGGCGATTTTCAGCTGCCTCCCGCCTATTTCTCATCTCAAAAACAGGCTGCAAAAGTGGAAAATCATGGGGGCTGGGTGGGTTGGGCTGGGGGTGAGTGGGTGTTGGCACCTCGGCCACCCCTTGGATGGCCATGGTCTGCTTGATGCAATTTTCAGGTGGATTAGTACATGACAGCACAGCATACAACAACATCAACACCAACAACTTGCAATTATACAGAGCTTTTAACGTAGTAAAACGACCCAAGGCACTTCAGGAGAGAGTAATCAGGCAAAAATTGACACCGAGCCAAGAAAGGAGACATTAGGACAAGTGACCAAACGCTTGGTCAAAGAGGTAGGTTTTAAGGCACGTCTTAAAGGAGGAAAGAGAGATAGAGAGGCTCGGGGGAGGAATTCCAAAGCTTAGGGCCAAGACAGCTGTAGGCACGGCCTCCAATGGTGGGTCAAATGAAGTAGGCAATGCATAATGCTCACAAGTTAGATGATACATTGTTTTAGAATTATAGGATGTTATGGGTAATGCAGGATGTTCAATTCTATGTTTAAATAGGTCTGTTCCTTCAAGGCCTAATAGCTGTAAATAAACACAGCCTGAGGCTAATCAGAGTTTAATTGCCATTTGTTGAAGGAAGTTTGTAGATTGAAAGGTGTTTGTGAGTTTCTAGCTCCAGGTCAGAAAAGAAAGAATATAAATGACCACCTTATATAAATATATATACCGGCACTCAGGCAAAGCATATGGGACGGGGGGGGGGGGAGGTTGCGAAGGGAAGGCGTTCAACAGGGTTCTGATGGTAGGAAGCGGGGGGAAGCCTGGGGCAGCAAATTTTCCTTGTTGTGCCTCAAAGATTACTCCTGCTCTTCCTGGTCTCACTAGGAAAATATTTTTTTACTTATCTTTTAGGAATGTCTGGTTGGTTTCACTGGTCGGAGTGCCATGAGTAGTTGCTCTGGCCAGTAGACTGTCTAAATTGCTTTGGGGTCCCATTTGAGTCATAGGACCCTGACTAGCATATATTATGATGCGGAGATGCCGGCGTTGAACTGGGGTGGACAAAAATGAGAAGTCGCACAACACCAGGTTATAGTCCAACAGATTTATTTAAAATTACAAGCTTTCGGAGCTGTCGCCCCTTCCTCAGGTAAAGTTACAATGAGTGAATCTACAATATTTCACAGTATATAAACACAGAAACTACAGAGATACAATCTTTCAGGGAAGGTGTCCTTACATCAAAGACACACCAAGAGCACAGCCAAGACAATGAGATGTGTCACAGGGGGTCCAACGTGTCAAATCCTGCTGTCTGCAGTTTTGTTTGTGTGTTTTTTTGGGGGGGTTTGTTTTTTTTGTGTTTTTTTTTAAAACTGGAAAGACAGACAACGATGTCGAGTCACGTTCTGTAGCGTGACATGAACCCGATATCCCTATTGAGGCCGTCCTCATGGGTGCGGAATTTGGCTATCAGTTTCTGCTCGATGATTTTGCGTTGCACGACAATGCAAAATCATCGAGCAGAAACTGATAGCCAAGTTCCGCACCCATGAGGACGGCCTCAATAGGGATATCGGGTTCATGTCACGCTACAGAATGTGACTCGACATCGTTGTCTGTCTTTCCAGTTTTAAAAAAAAACACAAAAAAAACAAACACAAAAAAAAAAACACAAAAAAAAACTGCAGACAGCAGGATTTGACACGTTGGACCCCCTGTGACACATCTCATTGTCTTGGCTGTGCTCTTGGTGTGTCTTTGATGTAAGGACACCTTCCCTGAAAGATTGTATCTCTGCAGTTTCTGTGTTTATATACTGTGAAATATTGTAGATTCACTCATTGTAACTTTACCTGAGGAAGGGGCGACAGCTCCGAAAGCTTGTAATTTTAAATAAATCTGTTGGACTATAACCTGGTGTTGTGCGACTTCTCATTTTTAGCATATATTAATGAGGCGTCTGCCTGGATCAAGTGGACGCCTCAACCGCCCAGCATTAAAATTTCCTTCGGTCGGTCAATCAAAGCCACTTAATTTAATCTATCGTTTCCACTGGGGAAGAGGGAATTAAAATTCCCCCTTTTAGTTTTCAATTTTTCGTACCAACAGCCTGGATACAGAGAACAATTAACAACTAGACTTAAGCTGCAATTTAGAAAGAGTAACTACAATGTTCGAACAAATTCATTAATAGCAAAACCTGCTGAGCTTTTCATTAGATCTCAGGGGCCAAATAGAGGAATTTAGTCAGAGGATCCAGGCCAGCAGTAAGATGGTAATTACATTGTTTTTTAATTCCATAATATTAGCAAAATTAAAATTCATATGACTATTTAGAGTTTTACAGTACATAAATATTCAAGCCATCAGCAGATTTAGAGAGAAAATCCCGCACATGAATAGTGCCCTATTATAAAATGGCAACAGCCTTTCAAGTGATCTTCACATTATACCTTTATGTCATTTTATGCATTTGTACAGTATTGCCACAGTAAACATCTGCAAAGGTTTATTGTAATCCTTTAAAGGCTACATTTCACTTGCATGTAAACTGTAAACTTTCCTATCTGTTGGTTGATATTTCTGACTAAACTGTGGTGTAAAAGAATGAGAGTTGAAGAGTTGTGGGATGCGATCTGTTTCCTGTTTGTGGTAATGACCGTAACTCACTGGCAACTGGTCTGTGAGTTATCAGGTCAGCCAATTCGTGGGATGTAAATCATCACCCTCAATTCCTCATGTATAGAGTACACAAGACACAAGAAACTTCTCATGTCAAAGCCACTGGGGCCGATAATGTGATGGTGGGTGGCCTGTACTATCGAGCACAGAGGCCTGAGGCCTACCACACACATGATGGGCTCAGCTTCTACCCCCCACCCCCTCCACCCACCCCCACTGCCAATATGAGCCCAAAGTGTTGCCAAAGCTCAGTGCCTGTGCACAAGGCTCATTAAGGCCCTAAAAATTATGCGCATGAAGGAGCCTGTCTACAATGATATTACAGCTCCAGAGTAGTGTTCCAGATACAAAGCACCCATTCTCAAAAAGTGCTAATGGAGTGGCCTGCCTCAAAAATTAAAAATTTTGATGCACCGTAGCCCTCACCTTCTTATAGGGTTACCCTTTCTTTCTTGTCCTCTTTTTTGGGCTTCAACAGTCAACGAACTACAAGGGCCAGAACAAGAGGGCACAATCTTAAAATTAGAGCTAGGTTATTTAGGAGTGAAATTAGGAAGCACTTTTTCACACAAAGGGTAGTGGAAATCTGGATCGCTCTCCCAAAAAACTGTGGAATCTGGGTCAATTGAGTTTTTCAAGACTGAGTTCGCTAGACGTTTGTTCGTTGAAAGTATCAAGGGATTTGGGGCAAAGGCAGGTAAATGGAGTTGAGATACAGATCAGCCATGATCTAACTGAATGGTGGAACAGGCTCAAGAGGCTGAATGGCCTACTCCTGTTCCTATGGAACCTAAGTTCCTATCACATTTGTGGCCCAAATAAATAAAAAGCCTGGCTGCTGGCTCATTGGCTGCTGGCACCAGAAATGTGGCCCCGATATTAGTGACAACTGCATTCTTTAGAATGTATGTAGCTGTGCTGGTGCTGGTGCTTGCAAACAGGCTGACAATGACAGAAAAGGAGCAAATTGTTGAATACCAAACAAGGCAACCAAACTTGTTATGCAGCAATGCTTCTACTTTACAAGCTATCAAACAGGAGGCCTGTGGCTGTGCTACTCCACCATTTGCCTGCAGTCCACAGACTGAATTTCATGCCTTTATTGGAAATTCCTTCCCTTGCTTATGTCTTACCTCTTTCCCACATCAAAACAGCCATCGGAAAGGCCATCAAATGTGTGTGGGAATAAAATGAAATACAAAACAAGTAGAGATGGAAACAGTGTTCAAGGCAAAGGAAGAGGGGGCACTACAAGAGAGGAACAGATAAATCTACAAGAGAAAGAGGACATAAATTATCCATGAGAAACAAAAATCCAAAAGAGACCACTTGGATTTAACGGGCAGTGTGGTCAAGAAATTCAGCTTGACAGTATTTAATACTATGGTTTCTCATTAATGGTATTTTTGAAGCATTTGAGGAGTGTGGTTTTTATATCTGCTCTTCATTAGTGCAAAGACGGAACATTCCCAATGCTCCCATATTAACACAATCAGCATCAAAAAAATACTGGTGATCCTAGAAACCTCTGCCCATTCAGCAACCAAGTCACAAGATTTTTTTTAACAGAGACCAATATTCCGAAGTGGGATCAGTAGTTTTGCTCTAAGGTACTTCTCCAAAAGTTGTTAACTATGTTTTGTACCTGAGAGATGAAAACTTAGGATCAGAAAGCAGCCTGCTAGATACCTACCAGATGGAGAAGAGATGCTCAAATGATGAATGTGACATTTGTCATTGTCGGATGTCACTACGTTCAGCTGTGATTGGTAGCCTTCCTGGTACTGGATATTGATCCTGTTGCACCAGTGAAATGTTAAAAAGGTTAAGTGCTACACAGAGCTCTAATTTAGATGGAAAGAGCTTCTGCAAAGTCTCTCTTGAAAACCTACCACAGAAACCCCACTTGCATCTCTAAACTCTTATCTTTGTCACTAGCATACAGAATGGCTGTGCTGTGCGACTTAAAAAATAGTAACTTAAAAGTCTGAGTCTGAGCTTAAAATGCTGGTGAAAAGTATATTCGGTCATCTCATTACCAATAAACAAGCTCCAGATTGTTACTTTGATCATAACTGAGCTGGCTTCAGATAAATGCATAAAAACAGAAAATGCTGGAAATACTCAGCAGGTCAGGCAGCATCTGTGGAAAGAGAAACAGAGTTAACGTTTCAGGTCGATGACCCTTCGTCGAAGTGAGTTCTGACGAAGGGTCATCGATCTGAAACGTTAACTCTCTTTCTCTCTCCACAGATGCTGCCTGACCTGCTGAGTATTTCCAGCATTTTCTGTTTTTATTTCAGATTTCCAGCATCCGCAGTATTTTGCTTTTGTATCAGATAAATGCATACCTGATCCAAGCATAGAATTCCATTCCTTTTCACTCCTATTGTATAGAACTCCGATAGACTAAATCATTTTCTATTTAGCACCATTGTGCAGAATTTCAGTAAATCATTTCCCTTCAAAATCACTTATAATGTATGGAACCATAATGGGCAAAATCACTTTTTATTCTCGATTCTAGGCTTTTCCAACACATGCTGTATTGCTGACATTTGTATCACCCATTCTGTGTTCTGTAGATCGACTGGTCCTCTGTTCTGTCGATTCTTGATTAGTTATAGATTTTGAAGCAGTCTGTATTCTGTAGATTCAAGGCTATCGCTGCAATTGGAAGTATAGTGGACACATTCCAGTCAAAGCCAGAGGGAATACGTAGTAGGGTGTCTGAACTAGCTACATATGAATGAGGCATTGTTGCTCCTGGTTGGCGATGACTATGGTGAACTTTACTCTCGTGGCCCAGGTGTTAAAAACTAGGGGTGCCTAAAAATGGATATGGCTACACGAATAATACTGTGTTTAAATGATAAGTTTCGTTTTCCTGGAAAGCTTGCATTAGAATTTGAGACAGTCTTTTTAATCAGTTAGATTTGGTGAAACATAAACATTCCACACGGGGGCCCATAGGATGGCCCTGCTAGGCTAGTTATCTGTTGTTTGTAAGTTAGGGTTTTGACTTTGTTAATGTATCTTTAATTTGGTCAGTGAAGCCCCAACCTATGTTTCTTCCATTATTACTAATAACCATATTATAATCTCTACAGATAGAATTTGGAGTTTGTTTAGCAGAACTGCTTGCGAAAATAAATAAAAGTTAATTAGCAAAAGACATAGAATGAAAGGAATTTGAGGAGGCTAATGTATCCATCTTAGAATGGGCCATTTGCTCGATGAAGGTGAGATAGCGACTGGTTAACATGCAACAGCTCTGGCTGGGGCCATAATTAAGAGGGACAGGGCTGGGCCTTGTACTTGCTGGGTTAAGGAGGATAGAGTCAAGAGAGCTAAGATGAATTCCAATGGAGAAACCTTCAAAATGTAAAAACAAGAAAGATAAATTGGATGAAGTAATGAGACCCTCTTTTGGGGAGAGCTTTCATCCAAGAACCAAGACAAAGAACTTGAGCTGCCATTGGTTGATGAAGTTTTAGAGGAACCTCTATAGGTTAAATGGTCTTGTCAATAACTTGGCCTCAGGCCCACCCCTAAAATGAGAATAAAAGTGACACCCCAAGGGCTTGCCCACAGACGGTGGAGGGGAGAGCCGAACAGAAGTTGCAAAGAGAAGTTGGGCTGGTTGAACGCTCTTTTGAGAGTGATCCCATGCTCACCATTGGAGGTTCTAGAGAGAGAGAGAGAGATGTCAGAAGCCAGAGAACTGTTCACGCATGCCAGCCGTCTGTCTGATCGGGTCCGGTACCAGCTGCTTGTCACGGTCGTATGTTTTTGCTGTATTACTAGTGTGTTATATTCTGTCCTAAACTCCGATTAAACACAATATACCCACCATATTGGTTTGCACTCGATCCTGTTTACCAGAGATACGTGAATCTCTACAAGGTCAACAGAAAGCTAGATACACAGCTGAGCCATCTGCTGCTAAGACACCTGAAGCTACCGTGCAGTATAGGGCTGGCAGAGCCAATGACAATATTGATCAGCTGTGACCTCCAACCTGTCTCTACCTCCTTGAAGGCACACTGCAAATCTGACTGTTGAAGATGGTGCAGTGAAGTCGCAAACAGGACCACCCTCCTTATAACCATCTCATACAGCACCACTTCTACTTCAGCAGTCATTAACGAGGAGGTCGGGAACTGGATTGCATCATCATTTGCCTAGTGACCCAAGCCTGCACTCTGGGTTTCCTTTCCCTTCATTTTTGCCTGTCCATCCCTTCAGTCTTGGCAAAGGCCGCTGATGGTTTCAGATTTTGATCCTTTTGAAAGGCTCTAAGTAATTTTGTCTGCTCATTCTGAAATTTCATTTACACACAATTTTCCACTCCTACCATTAGTACACCCCCACATCCGTCCAAATTGCACCTGGAGCTATTTTAATCAACTGACCTTGAAAATTGTGTGCAAACAGCCCACTTCCATTTGAGTATGCCTAAAACCCAAGCATTCAGGTCTAAATGGCATCCATATTGCAAAATTCAGGCCATGTTGTCCAGTGGTGATGCCGAGATGTTTTCTACCCCTTCCTTTCATAAGTTCTTTGTCTAAGTTGGTGGAAAAGCCAGAGGAAAAGTAACTCAGTGCAGACTGCTTATTCCCAAATATCCACAACTTTGTGGGGCAAAATGGTGCTCATGAGCTTTTTTCTAACGTTTGCTGCATTTTACCTTTTGAAGCGCTGGTCGTTAAACATTTGGTGGACGCAGCACACAGACAGAAGCAATTAACTAAAATCATACACTTTCACAATGGTGGAATCTGTATAAATGCAGACCTGATACGAGTGCAATTCTTGTCCAACGAAAGAATTCAAAGACACCATTCTCATTCACTCACACTAATGCAGGACTTCTAATCCAAGGAGAACATTGTTTGGTACATTCATTGTGCGTTGAACAGGACAGAACAGTGCATCAAAAAGGACAACTTTTGCAGCATGCTTCATGTGGGTACTAGACAAACGGAAGCAGAGAAAGAAAATAGCAACAGAAAAAAAATAACATTACAAGATGAGGTTTTAAAGGAGTAATGCCTTCATGATAAAAGTGATTGGCAAACTTTTTTCTCTTCAAGCCTGTCCCCATTTAAATCCAGCTCACTGAACTGACATCATAACATGCAACAAAGGTCTATAGGCACAATGGTTTATCGCACAAAATGATTCAAAAAATAAATAGGCAAAAAGAGGCAACGTGATGTCACCACAATGAATACAATACACAATAAATGGGAAATGCACACACCAGAGTTACAGACAATTATATAAAAATTCACTGAATTCATAATATACAGAAGCAAAATAAAATGGAATAGAATATCGATCTCGCCCAATCGTGTCTTTGTATGTGCAGATATTTAAAAAAAAACTAAAAAAATAACTGATGTGACATAAGAACTCTCAATAAGTACTAACTGAAAGAACCAGAGCAAATTGGCATGGCAACACATAAAAGAAAACACTCATGGAGAGCTATGTGGAAAGAAAAACTGGGCAGTCGCTCACCCTGCTATGTGATTAACAAATGGACTTACACATACATATGCCTTACTTCATAAAGGAGAGGCTATCCAGAGCCAAGAGATTTACAGCAAGATGGTAACATATTTGAGAAAAGATGAACGAAGCACAGATAATATGTATCCGATGTTCTGCCTAATGTCAAAATGAAGGCAACAAGCGGATAAAATGTCAGAGAGGCACATGCAATAAACCTAAGGCCCACACAAATGAAAACAAAGATCAGAACTTCCTGTCTTCCTCCATAAAGGCTCACAAGTTATCAAAAAAAAAGGGAGAAAAAAAGGAGATAGCATGAAAGCAGATACCTCACACCTTTTCCTTTGAATTGACATAAACACAGGCGTACCACAACATGGACAATAATGAAACAGAGGCTTAACCACTGGGTGTCAAAAAACTAGAGCAAATAAGAAAAACAAACAAACACAGTGCTCGCCAGTGCAGATGTAGAGCAGGTGCAAGTCTCGCCAACCACTTTGTGAGAAAACATTTCTTATAAAAACCCTTGCAGGTGGCAAGCATTGCACCAAACCACATCATACAGTTACCAGGACATAAAGGCACAGAAGACTTCAACACACACAGTAAACTCAACAAACAGTGAAAAAACAAATGTCACAAGTAGCCTCAGTGCACGGCCCGAAACCCACTGTACCGCTCATCAAGCAAGTACACGCCAATACTGAAATAAATAAAGATACGTACACATAACAAAAAGCTGACATTAACTACACCACAAACTTGTACCCAGCAGATGCGCCAGGCAATGCATTTAGTGACCACATCCACAGGTCACAAGTTTAAACATTTTTGGGGTAGAAATTCGAACTCGGCAAAATACGGGCGCAATGAGGCCCAATTTCGGGGACCAGCGTCCTGCGCCCCAAGAACGCCTGAGAAAAGTCCGAACTGAAATTGGGTCGGGACATTTTTCAGGCGTCCCTGGTGACTGCCTGAACCAAGTGTTATGTCCCTTAAATATGTAAATGAGGGGCCTAACATCTGTTTTAGGTCCCCTCGCAGAAATTGGACAGTCGTCGGGCCTAGCCTGCTCGTGGTTCTTCAGCTTCCGCTGCAGCCGCCAATGAAAGGTAAGTTTTTTTTATATAAATTTTTTTTTGAAAACCTTTCGTGGATCCAGGAGGAGCAGGAGTGCTCCCCTGACTCCACAGTTGTTGTGATCTACCCTCGCCCATAGCCCGCGCCAACACTCCTCCCAGGACTTACCTTCAGGCTGATGCCGGTGAGGCAAGCGACCTAACATTCATCATCTTCAATGCGCATGAATGGGCCCAGATGAATTTCCACCCCTTAATCTGAATTTTTCTGTGTTACAGTGGACATGGTTTGTGACCTTCCTCATTGGCAGATGTGGAAGGGCAGATTGTCACTCACTTTGGAAGGAGGAAAGAGTCCAGAAAAGCTGAACATCATTGCTGTCAATGCATCATGAGAATATTTCTCTAACATTATGATGTGAATGATGCCATTGTGCCCCATGTTTGTAAATATAGCAAAGAGAAAAGCTATGCCAACAACTTTACACAGGAGTCAATACCACTTTAATACATTGGGTATCATGAGGTAAAATATTCCCAAAGTGTTTTTTGAAACTTCATTTATAGATTAAATCCACATTGTTAATAAACTCAACAAAATAAAATTAGGTTACACGACGCTGATAGTAACACTTGATAGGGTAACACAGCAACTGAAACAAGTCACAAAAAGGACCTGAATTGCTGTCCCCCAATGCTCCCATTAATCTGTAGATGGATGCCTAATACATCCCAGTAAATTATATTTTATCCTTTCTCCCTGTTGAATATTGTCACTCGGCTGATCTTTATCCTCATATCAATATTAAGCTGAAATTGAACCTGTTCAAATCGCCCATGTCTCTGAAAGGGCACCAGAATGAAGAAAAGAGGTAGAAGAGAAATACTTATTTCACTCTTCCTGCTCTATCTCTGCTTTTCTGTGTTTCTCCCTCTTTCTTCTATCTCTTTTTCTCTATATAAATTATTTTTCTCTCCACAGCAATATCCCTGTCTCTCTATCTGCCTCATTCTTTCTCTCTGTATCTCTGACTCTATCTCCCTCTATCTGCCTCTTTCTTTCTCTCCGTATCTCTGTATCAGTCTCTCTCTGTCTCTTACTCTTTTTCTCTGGGGGTGATTTTGTTAATGGGGGCGCGTTGGAGGCCGGACTGCTGCTTGGCGGGTCGATGTCCCGCCTCCATCGATTTGTGGCCAACCCACGCTATTTTCCTTTGATTGACCTTGTTAAGCCTGCCCAGTGGGCTTAGCAGGCCAATTAAGGGAAAGCCGGTTACAGAGAACATCAGCGTATGACATTTCATCTGTCAAAAATTTTTGACAGATGAATTGTCATCATTTGACAGCTCTGTGAAGCTGTCAAACACTGACATTCTCTGTAGTTTGATGAGCTATGAAGTCAAGACCTCATCAAACCTCTTTCTTTCGCAGAAATTAGATGGTTGTTGCATTGGAGAATGCAACGGCCATCTGTCATCTCTGCCGCGGAGGTGCGAGATTCTCCGCATACCCACCGATTGAAGCCTGCAGGAAGAAACAAAGGTAAATACACTTTTTCTAACACTTTCCACTTACCTCAGATACTCACCTCTCCACACTTGCACTCATCACTTACCTCCACAGCACAGTTTTGGACCCCTCCGACCCCTGCAGACCCACTACTCACCTTGGTGACCCTGGCGGGGTTCGGAGCCTTCGGGAAGCCCGCACTTTTGTGAGTAAAATGGGGATAATCCTCTTATCTGCCTGTTAACTATCTGTTAATGGGCAGATAAGTGGCACTAATCCCTTCCCGCCTCCAAGGTGTAAGATTCTCAAAATTCCCAGATCCCCCAAAACTCTAAGAAAAACCCTAAGGAAAAGACTTTGGACTCTTTTCTAACTATTACAGGGTAGTGAAATGCATTGGGCTTAACCGAAGGACATTTTAGAGCAAAAACCAAGATTTGGTATTTTAAAAGACATGTCTGGACTTGTAAGGGAGAAAAGGCTGTAAAGGAAGGTGGGTTCAACCTCTGTAAAGACAGTTTGGATATTGGAGTTAATGGGAACTGTCTGGGGAACTGCATGACCTCGCTTGGAGTTAAATCGGCCCCTATCAGACATTAACATCCTAACAATACCTGCGGAAAAACAGTCTCCACCCAAATTTACAGAGCCCATTAAAGACATGCATAAAATAGATTTACTTCGGCCTACTCTATAGAAATTCTAGGCCCAGTCAAGAAACCCAAAACATGAGGACAATCAAGACACAACAGATCAACAGGATGGAGCTATCCTGAAACTACTTCACACATTTACAAACCAGTTACTGTTAACGAGCCCTCCAAAATCTTACAATGACCGGGATTTGATTTGGCGTGCAGATAAGGAAGCTTCAATGGGTATAATTAAAGGCCCGTTCTCAACAGTTCAAGTTCGAGTTCTCCAGTACAACCGTACACAGTTCAACAGAAACAAGTTCAACAAGCAGGAAGAAGGCAGTTCCACAGTTCTGCAAGAAGGCAGTTCCACAGCTCTGAAGAAGACAGTTCAACAAGGTGAGGGGGCAACAGAAAGAAGTTCAACAAAGAAGGCCAACAGCTCCAGAAGTAGGCCGACACGCAAGAAGAGACCAGAGCGACCGCCTCAGTGACCATCGGACACCTCGCGGCAACAAGGGCCTTATGAAACTTTTTACTTAAAAGGACTCTAAACCCTACCTCTAACCAAAGGAAAAGTGGGTACTCACCCGATCCAATCCAGCGAACCCCGAAACCGCGAACCAGCTCAACTGTCAAGGATTCGTTTGGTGAGCATTATCCCTGGTCCTCTACAGCCCAACTTAGCTAGTAAAGTGGGATTGGGAGGGGTGAAGTATTCTTCTAATGTTATTTCCCTCGCTTGTACCGAAGTGTTCCCCACTTTTAGAGTGTTACGAGTGTTTGTGCTGTGTTTTTACTTGCTTGAATAAAAATCAAAGTTCTTGCATCAAAACCAGTTGTCTGCTGCACTTTTTGTCACAACCCCCAAATAAGTCCAAGGTCTAGAACCAAGGGAGTGGGAGCAATTCGAACCGCTCAGAAGTCAGAGGTGAAGCTGACACAAAACACCACCCCCTACAAAGGAGACGGGACCCGGCGCGGGACGGCTACCCGCCTCCTGGCAAGATGGCATGGAGGTGGGTTGGGGGCGGGTTGGGCACCCGCCCCCAAATTCTGCCATTTTCCCAGCAGTCCCGCCTCCATACCCACCTCCCCAGGGCTGGCAAGATCGCGCCCTCTGTCTCTGTCTCTATCGCTCTGTCAGTGCTTGCCAATTTTCAGCAGAGTCATTGTCCCAGGATTTCCTCTGGTTGGCCCTCATTATTTATTTATACTGAGCTCCAGGGACAAAGTGGGAGCTCACCAAAGAGGCAGGATGGGGAGGAGTGAGAAATAGTACACACCATGAGCCCTTAAAGGGCTGCTGAGAAAATTAAAGGGATGTGGCCACGTCAATGTAAGTGATGACATGGGAGGAAAAACAGGCTTCGAAATTCGAGCTTGCTGCAGGGGGCACAGGGAATGATCCCTGCACTTGAATGCATAGGCCTGAGGTGCAAGTGATATTGGACCTCGAGCCTCATTAACATCGAGCCGTGGTGCTATGGACACCTAGTGGGTGTCTCGCAGGACAAGAGGACTTAAACATCGGGCCACTGCGATGCCCTCAGGTTTAACAACAAAATTAATGTAATGGGTAAACAATTTGCACATTGCTACAAATGTAAGTTTTACCTTTTAACGAACCAACAAAACTGAAGGCCCAGTGGTAAATACATCGACCCCGTGGTCACAATCCTGATAGTTAGGGTGGGATCACGCCTGTGATTTCCTCCTTTGCTGACCCTGAGAGAGTTTGCAGAGTCAATGGGAAGGCACTTAATTTCCATGGGGCCAGCTGATTCCTGCACCACTATGGGCGCATCTTCAGTGCCTGTTGCCCCATAGGAAGATAGGAATTGCTGAATGAAAAAAGACCGCATTCCATTTAATTCGCCTTCAACTATCCTGGTAGTCACATGATACAATGATAATGGAATTTTGACTAATCACAGTAATCATTCTTTATCAATTAGTCGACAACAGACCCAGACATGACGCAAGGAAAACCTCAGTGGTGGAGAGCATGCTGCTGGTAAATCCAGTACCTGTTCAGTTTTGGGGGTAGAGTGGCCCAGGCCACTACCTTAAAATCACATGCTGCTCCTCCCAGCAGCTGTGCAAGGGGCTAATCCAATTTTTTGACCCTTGGGGGTCTAAGCACTTTCCATTGTGGGTGGGCCCCACTTATGCCCATCTGGAGGCCGGTATGCTCATCCCACTCAGTGCACCGGCCTCCAGTAATATGTTGGGTTCCTACTGAGTTGGGGAAGGGGGTAACTCCCAGCATAAGTAGCACCCAACCCAGCTCTATGCCCTTGGTGTGATAGGCCTCGCAATTGGCATTCAGAGGTGCTGGCCCTTACAAGGCCAACTGGGAAATCCCAAATCGATGGGGATCCGGCATAACTGCGTCCCTGCCGATCTCTGGTGGGTCCCACTGGACTTTCGCTGGAGTCAAAGTAAGAGTCCAGTGCAACCCTCGAGGAAATTCGGAGCCATTGTGTGATATGATACTGATCTATGGATTAGGAAGGTTCTGGGTTTAATCCCTGTTCGGTCCTGATTTAACGAATCTCACCTGGGGTTAAGCAAGGCGTTCTAGAATTAGCCTCAATGTCCTTAAGGCTACGCAGGGACATTCGCAATAAATTGTCGTAAAAACTCATCTGGTTCACTAATGTCCTTTAGGGAAGGAAATCTGCCGTCCTTACCTGGTCTGGCCTATATGTGACTCCAGACCCACAGCAATATGGTTGACTCTTAACTGCCCTCTGAAATGGCCTAGCAATTGACTCAGTTGTAACAAACCGCTACAAAACACAATAATAAGAATGGCATCGACCTCGGCACCGGCTACGGACACGGCAACGGCACACCCAGTCCAGTCAATCCTGCAAAGTCCTCCTCACCAACATCTGGGGACTTGTGCCAAAATTGGGAGAGCTGTCCCACAGACCAGTCAAGCAACAGCCAATGTCCGAAACTCCTCCATCACCATCCCTGGGTATGTCATGTCCTACAGGCAGTGGTATACAGTCGGGAAGGAGTGGCCCTGGGAGTCCTCAATATTGACTCCGGACCCCATGAAGTCTCATGGCTTCAGGTCAAGCATGGGCAAGGAAACCTCCTGCTGATTACCACCTACCGCCCTCCCTCAGCTGATGAATCAGTACTTCTCCATGTTGAACACCACTTGGAAGAAGCACTGAGAGTAGCAAGGGCACAGAATGTACTCTGGGTGGGGGACTTCAATGTCCATCACCAAGAGTGGCTCGGTAGCACCACTACTGACCGAGCTGGCCGAGTCCTGAAGGACATTGCTGCCAGTCTGGGCCTGCAACAGGTGGTGAGAGAACCGACACGAAGGAAAAACCTACTTGACCTCTTCCTCACCAATCTACCTGTCGCAGATGCATCGCAGTGACCACCGAACAGTCATTGTGGAGACAAAGTCCCGTCTTCACACTGAATACAATTCAGCAGTGGCAGAATTGTATTCCACCACAATCTGTAACCTCAAGGCCCAGCATATCCCTCACTCTGCCATTACCATCAAGCCAAGGTCCCAACCCTGGTTCAATAAGGAGTGTAGAAGAGCATGCCAGGAGCAGCACCAAGCATACCTAAAAATGAGGTGCCAACCTGGGGAAGCTGCAACACAGGATTACATGTATGCTAAAAAGCGGAAGCAGCATGTTGTAGACAGGGCTAAGCGATCCCACAATCAACGGATCAGATCAAAGCTCTGCAGTCCTGCCACATCCAGTCGAGAATGGTGGTGGACCATTAAACAACTAACGGGAGGAGGAGGCTCCATGAATATCCCCATCCTCAATGATGGTGGAGCCCAGCACGTGAGTGCAAAAGACAAGGCTGAAGCGTTTGCAACCATTTTCAGCCAGAAGTGCTGAGTGGATGATCCATATCGGCCCACTACTGAGGTCCCCACCATTACAGAAGCCAGTCTTCAGCCAATTCAATTCATTCCATGTGATATCAAGAAACGGCTGAGCGCACTGGATACAGCAAAGGCTATGGACCCCGACAACATCCCAGATATCGTGTTGAAGACTTGTGCTCCAGAACTAGCCAAGCTGTTCCAGTACAGCTACAACACTGGCATCTATCCAACAATGTGGAAAACTGCCCAGGTATGTCCTGTCCACAAAAAGCAGGACAAATCCAACCCAGCCAATTACCGCCCCATCAGTCTACTCTCAATCATCAGCAAAGTGATGGAAGGTGTCATCAACAGTGCTATCACGCGGCACTTACTCACTAATAACCACTCGGCTCCTGACCTCATTACAGCCTTGGTCCAAACATAGACAAAGGAGCTGAATTCCAGAGGTGAGGTGAGAGTGACTGCCCTTGACATCAAGGCAGCATTTGACTGAGTGTGGCATCAAGGAGCCCTAGTAAAACTGAAGTCAATGGGAATCGGAGGGAAAAAGCTCCACTGGCTGGAGTCATACCTAGCACAAGGGAAGATGGTTGTGGTGGTTGAAGGTCAATCATCACAGCCCCAGGACATCGCTGCAGGAGTTCCTCAGGGCAGTGTCCTAGGCCCAACTATCTTCAGCTGCTTCATCAATGACCTTCTCTCCAACATAAGGTCAGAAATGGGGATGTTCGCTGATGACTGCACAGTGTTCAGTGCCATTCACAACTCCTCAGATAATGAAGCAGTCCATGCCTGCATGCAACAAGACCTGGACAACGTTCAGGCTTGGGCTGATAAGTGGCAGGTAACATTCATGCCACAGAAGTGCCAGGCAATGACTATCTCCAACAAGCGGGAGTCTAACTACCTCCCCTTGACATTCAACAGCATTACGGGTCACCATTGACCAGGAAATTAACTGGACCAGCCACATAAATACTGTGGCAACAAGAGCAGGTCAGCAGCTGGGTATTCTGTGGCAGTATCTCACCTCCTGACTCAACAAAGCCTTTCCACAATCTGCAAGGCACAAGTAAGGAGTGTGATGGAATACTCTCCACTTGCCTGGATGAGTGCAGCTCCAACAGCACTCAAGAAGCTCGACACCATCCAGGACAAAGCAGCCCGCTTGATTGGCACCCCATTCACCACCTTAAACATTCACTCCCTCCACCACCGGCGTACCGTGGCTGCAGTGTGTACCATCTACAAAATGCACTGCAACAACTCGTCAAGGCTTCTTCAGCAGCACCTCCCAAACCTGCAACCTATTCCACCTAGAAGGACAAGGGCAGCAGGCGCATAGGAACACCACCACTTCCAAGTTCCCCTCCAAGTCACACACCATCCTGACTTAGAAGTATATCGCCGATCTTTCATCGTCGCTGGGTCAACATCCTGGAACTCCCTACCTAACAGCACTGGGGGAGTACCTTCACCACACAGACTGCAGCGGTTCAAGAAGGCGGCTCACCACCACCTTCTCAAGGGCAATTAGGGATGGGCATTAAATGCTGGCCTTGCCAGCGACGCCCACATCCCATAAACGAATTTAAAAAAAAAATTCTAGCAGGGCCTGGGACAGGCGACCTTAGAAAATTTAGAATTTTTACAATAAAAATGCTTCATTCTGGTTCACTTTCAACAGTTTTTATCTCGCAATTGCTAGATTTTTAATCTAACAAGTACTGTAGAAAAATTAAGTAATATTTGGTTTTATCCATTCAGAGCAACCTAACCATCACTTCCCCAAACGTTACCTCGGCAGTCATTCTCCTCGTCAAAGGGGCACTTCTTTCCTCTTTTACAGAGGCATTCTCCTTGTAGTTCCTTCTTTCTAGCTTACAGAGGCACTCTAACTTCCCAATTCCCTCAGTTCAGAGACAGGCATTCCTAGTGCACCCCTCTGCCAGGGTCCCAGAGGCACCATCCCCCTCCAAGTGCCCCTGAGTTCACAGACACTCTGGCCAGAATTTTGCAGGGGGTCAGCGGGCGCGATTGGTGGTGGGTCGGGTGGGAAAGTGTTTTTTTCACAGCGGGTCGGGACCCCGCTGTGAACCCCCCACCACGCGCCTTTCCCAATGTCAGGTCTGTCAGTGCTGAGCAGACCCTGCCGCAGCGGCAGGGGACACAATTCAGGTAATTAGTGGCTTGTTTAGAGCCACTTAAGAATAATTTTCAGCTTACCTTTTGCATTTGACAGTTCACTCATGGGGTCCACGCTGGTCGTGGCCCACACCTGTCAAGCTGAGGTGGGAGTTCAGTGGCCATTGAATAAGCTGTTGAGTTGACAGCTTCAAATGTAAAGTAAAAGCTCCCAACTTAGAGAGATATCTTCCCTCAGCCGCAAGCTCTTCTTCACTGCATTTCCACAATAGATTCGCCATGCTGCAAGTCTTTCCACAATCCTCCATCCAGTCTGACCTCATTACCTCTCTCACCATTGACAGATCGCTTCTGTCATCTCTACTTCACCTGCCATCTATTCCAGCAACATGGGTGCCCTTTATACTATCTCACCCTAGTCCTCAGAATCCCACCACGATCAGCCCCAACACCAGCAGCACCAGGCACGCCAGCAGCACCAACAACAACACCAACCTTCTCCGCAATCAACTGATGCTGCACAGGACACAGGGTATCAACACCCGACCACATTGCTGTCCGGGAGACCAGGGATGGCCTCACCATGGCCAGATTTACTTCACTTGACACTGTACACCCTGGCTGCCACATGATGCACCAGGTTGCCACCACCCCACACCAACACCATAAAGCATCCTACAATGCCCAAGTCACACTCATGACCATTGTGGGGGGTACTGTTATGTCTCACCATTCACTGCAACTCACTAAGCCACTTCCGAAGGTGCACACAAATCTGTCCAAGAAGGCAAAGTGTTGAAAATAAAGGTTTCAATGTTTGACACCACGTTAATAGAAACTTTACATGAACATTGCATCAAACATCCAAGTGGCTATCCTTGTGTGTTGTTAGTTGGTATGATTGCACTAGGTTGAGGGTGAGTGTGAAGGGTGGCTAGTGAGATGGGGAAGTGATAATATAGATATTGAGGGATGGGTGGATGTGCAAAGTAAGTTGGTGTGAGTAAGGATGTGCAGGAGTAGGGTAGGGAAGGCAGAGTGATGGGGATGTGATGAGAGGCACAGCAGGATGAGGTTGATTGTGGCTTTGTACTAATGTTTCGTGATCTACTGAGATCATTGAAACATTTGTGCCACTGCACCCAAGTCCTCCTGACCACATCCCTGCTTGTGTCCTCCTCTGCAATGTGCAACCAGGCTTTGTTGATCTCCTGGGGAGGTCTCTTACGCCCATGGGAAGGGAAGAGGACCTCCCTGCGTACTTTGACTCCCTCCATAAGCATATGGAGGGAGTCATGGGAGAGCCTGGGTGCAGCCCTCTGCCTTTGTGCAGTCATTGTCAGTGTTTGCAGCACTTCAATGCTGTAGAACACTGACAGCACAAATGTCAAAATAAAGTTGGCCATGGTCCCTTTAAGGAAACCGGCTGATGACGTGTCATCAAATGACGTCACCAGACCCGCTTCCTCTAATTGGCTGGGAAACACGCTGGGCGGGCTCAATAAGCCCAATCAAGGGAAATTTATTTCACGGGATGGAGCCAGCAGCAGGGTCGGGTCCCGCCACCGACATCGCCCGCCACGGACCCGCCGAGGTCAGCAAAATCGCGGCCTCTGCCTCTTAAACTTCCCCCTTCCCCCCTCATTGAGACACAGGGCTGAAACTCTGAGGTCCTTACAGTGCACTCCCACTGTAAGTCTGGAGCCAGAGCGGCTGAATGGCCACACATTAGGCCGAGACCCAGGTATGGGGTGTCCTGGCCTCCCCCACCCGACCCCCACACCCCCCGGTGTTTCCACAGAGCCTCTGCCTGCCTCAAACAAGGGCAGTGGTGTAAGAGAGAATGTGGCTAGGGGAGAGGAGTGTGGCTGGGAGATTCTGCATCACCAACCTGGCAGGGCATCAGCGGGCCAGTAAACTGAGTGAAAACAGGCATGCTTCATAAAATCATAGAATCATACAGCACACAAGGAGGCCAGTCGGCCCATTGTGCCTGTGCCGGCTCTTTGAAAGTGCTATCCAATTAGTCACATGCTATTAATCCCACCCCACTGCTCTTTCCCCATAGCCCTGCAATTCTTTTCCTTTTCAAGTATATATCCAGTTCCCTTTTGAAAGTTACTATTGAATCTGCTTCCACCACCCTTTCAGGCAGTGCATTCCAGATCATGTCGCCTCTGGTTCTTTTGCCAATTACCTTCAATCTATGTCCTCTGATTACCGACCCTCCTGCCAGTGGAAACAGTTTCTCCTTATTTACTGTAACAAAACCCTTCATAATTTTGAGCAACTCTATTAAATCTCCCCATAACCTTTTCTGCTCTAAGAAGAACAATCGCAGCTGCTCTCGGCTCTCCACATAACTGAGGTCACTCATCCCTGGTACCATTCTAGTAATTCTCCTCTGCACCCTCTCCAAGGCCTTGATATCTTTCCTAAAGTGCGGTGCCCTGAATTGGACACAATACTCCAGCTGAAGCCTAACCAGTGATTTATAAAATATTTGCCTCCTGATTGGTGGAATGGGGCCCATCTATGCGTTCAGGCCTGGCTGTGGCTTGAACCGCCAAAGCAGTTAAAATTATGGCAGCATATTTTGGCCCCTTTATAATGGGGGTCCATGGGTAAATAAATTATATTTTCGGGTGGGCCTTGGCACCCCAGCATCCTAGGCTACAATGTCTGGCCTTTTTTGAAGGAGGGCAGTCAAGATGTGCTCCTAGTGACAATGAAACGCGCCCCCATTATTTAAATGAGATGACCTCTCTGCAACTTTAGTGGGTGGTCACCAGCGGGCAGAACCCAGCAGTTATGCCAGGATCAACAGTCCGTGGGTTTTCAGGGTCACTCTCTCCCAGACTAATATAGAAAGAATTACCACATAGGTGAGGTAGAGGACTGAAATGCTGCCAGCACCTGTTGAACCTTACACCAACAACAATGCCTCTAAAAGAGATGGGGAAAAGATCATTTTAAAGGGTCCCTGATATTGAGACTCTCTCCTGAAAAGAGTTTCCAATTGTGACCAAGTGGTTTCCAAATAGTGGGACTCACTTTTTGAAGGGGTTTCCAACGACGACAAGTGTTCCAGATATTGAGACCTCTTTAAATGAGACCTTGATTTCTTAGCCACCTCATTGTAAGGTGTCCAATGGTAAGCTTTCCTCTTTAGGTGACATACCAGGGTATCGGTAAGTGATGGAAAGATACTTGTCTAACCCTAATTATTGCACAATGAAAATTCCATTTACAGTGAAGGGGACATGATTATCGCACGAAAGTAACCAAATGAAAGCGTTACACAGACTGAGACTCGGAGGTGGTGAATTATGCTCCCTTTGCGGCTACAACCATGTGATCTGTAGTAAGGACAGGTACACCGTGTACTTTCTTTTGTAATCAGTCTCAAGAGTAAATTATATTTTGACATAAAACAGAATTTATTGCGCTTGTGTTTTTTTTTAAAATGTATTATTTACTGTAGCCAGTGAAGTTATTTACTGTTAGATTCCAGGTAGGGATAAAGAGAGGTTCTGATTGGCTGCTCTCCACAGCCGCATGGTTTGACTAAGCGGCCGATCCTTTTGCCGTTCCAGGTCAGCGTGCTGCTCTCAGGTCAAGAGAATCGCAGGTGACAAGCGAAAAGAAATGTTGCAAAAACACACCACAGTGTAATTCACTGGCCGATGTCCGGCTCCATTGTCGCCCATTGAATTATTATGTCATGTCCCGACGTTGTTGTCGGCTTTTACATTTACACTATGGTGGGGAGGTTCGATCAAGGGAGAGAAAAAAAATTATGATTTTAATGCAGGGCTTGACGATTTTTTTTTGCAGGCTGTTGGCTGGATTATTAAAATGAGCATTTCAGTGTTCGCGTAGATGGAATTCCGATCAAAATTAATGTGAACATAATGGGACAAAGTCACCAAATTCATTTCTTTCATTTATATTTTTGGTAACTTTGTTGCTCTTTAAACTAAGGGTATCAGCATTTACTGGACCGTGATTAGGATCAGGAGCCCTGATTGATTTTTTTTCTACCTCCAAGGGCATATATA
This sequence comes from Squalus acanthias, assembly GCA_030390025.1. Lineage (NCBI taxonomy): Eukaryota > Metazoa > Chordata > Chondrichthyes > Squaliformes > Squalidae > Squalus > Squalus acanthias. The sequence continues at coordinate 169,018,438 of CM059427.1, read as the reverse complement.
GCACCTTTGCTGTGATTAGTAAACTGAGGAAAGACTGAGATTCCTGAGTAGAACCTAACCAAGCCATATCTTTACTCCTTGAGCCATGTGGGAAACTCATTGTTATAGTCTTTGTCCAAATCCTTGCTATGGGGAAAACAAAGACTTACTTATCACTTGCTTAGTAGCACTTTTCTTTAAACTCACCTAAATTAACTTTGTTGTTCGCCAAGTAATGTTACTTGAACTTGAACCAAAGGAGATAAATCTTATAAAAGGAATAAAATACATCTTTGGTGCAGACAGGGAGCTGCTTTGTTTTCCAGCTCATTGACCCTGGCTACATGTCCCAACCCCAGTGAGTTAGTGAGTGGAGTTTTTCCATCTTTGGCATACTGAGACAATATATGCTAGGAAACCATACTGACTGCAAGTTAAACTGAATGTCACTAGCTGCGTAACTATGACACCCACAACCCAGCGCTCACTGCCGTTTGTTTAGAAGATTTGATGAATTATCGCAAATAAGATCTTTTACACGTTCAAAATTAATGTTTCCCTTAGTTTTAAACAGGCCCTGTGAAGACTTGTCAGCTTGAGGTGCTCGAAAGTGACGCATATCATGTTGCCAGGTGAAGCAGACGAGAAATCAGTGAGAAAATGGAAAAATTAATTTAAGCTTTTGCTGAAAAAAAGGATTTTTAAACTAATGTTGGGAGAGTGCAGTTTCCAGAAAAATTAAATCTATTGGCTTGGGGGGGGGCGGGGGGAAGCTCTGTTATCTGTGGCAATTTGAGGTGTTAAATTCCATTTTCACATTTTAGCAATTGTAATTGCTGGGGGCAGAACAACTTGGAGAGATTGTACTGGGAAACCAAATGGCAACAGATTTCCTATAGTTTAATGTGTGCTCCAACAAACATGGATTCCCATAGCGTAACACATGCTCTAGCAACACTGGATCAGCAAGTAATGGTTAACTCTTGTGTTTGAATTTATATACAGAAGGGTCAGAGTTGCAGGCAGTGACACTATTTGGGAGAGTTCCACAGTTAAGAAGAGTGCACGTGAAGCTTTGCTCCTGGTATTCCATGTGGACATTTTGTACCTTGACACAGAGGCCTAGTTCTTCTGATAAATCCAGGCTGGGATGTCGAGATACTGCTGCAGCACCTCTTGTGTTTCTGGTATAAACATAGTTTGACTTAACCTAGAGCTGTCGACATTGAGCTTTTCTAGGTGTGGGATTTTCAGTCTTGAATCAACTGTATATCCAAACCGTTATCTTACATCAAAACCATAAACTTGGTTAAAAGCGGCAGGCTGCATTATACATGCTGCTACTGCTAATCTGAGTTCAGTGTTTTGTTATTACAAGATCACAAGATAATTATGAATGAGGACGGCAATTCAGCCCATCTTGATTCATCCATCCAGAAAAATTCTAAGGACCCCATTTCAGCATCCAATTATTTCTTAAAAGAGTCCAGGGATTTCGCTTCCACTATTTTTCCTTAAAGTCTATTCCATATATGTTGATCACTCTTTATGTGAAGCAGAATTTTTTGACATCAGTTCTAAATTTACCATTATTAGTTTGAACTTGTGTCCTCTTGTCCTATCGTCATAATTTAATCTAAAGTAGCAATGCAGATTACCTTTTCTAGTCACTTGACTATCTTGTAAACCTCTATAAAAGCAGGTCTCAGATGCCTCCTTTCTAGACTGAAAAGCCCACATTTCTCCAGTCTTTCCCGATAACTCAGACCCCTGATATTAGGGATCAGCTTTGTACCTTTTCTCTGTACTGCCTCTAGTGCTTCAATGTCTCCTTTGAGTCTTGGCGGGCAGAACTGAACGGCAGTACGGTAGTACAATGGTTATGTTACTGGACTAGTAACCCAGAGGCCTGGACTAATAATCCAGAGAATATATGAGTTCAAATCCCACCATGGCAGCTTGAGAATTTGAATTCAGTTTGAAAACAAATCTGGAAATAAAAAGTGACTGTGAAGTTGTTGGATTGTTGTAAAAACCCAACTGGTTCACTAATGTTCTTTAGGGGTGGAAACCTGCCATCTTCACCTTATCTGGCCATTATGTGACTCTAGTCTCACACCAATGTGGTTGATTCTTAACTGTCTTCTGAAGTGGCCTAGCAAGCCACTCAATTTAGGGATGGGCAAGAAATACTGGCTTTGTCAGTGATGCCCACATCCTGAGAATGACAAGGTTTAGTTTGACCAGGGTACTATACAGTTTGGTCATGAATTCCTTTGACTTGTATTGTACTGTTTTGGCGATGCAATTCAACATTCTATTGGTGCTGTTGATTGCTGCTCTGCATTGGTTGGGTGTGCTAAATGCTGAGTGTAGTAAGTTTCATTGGTCTGTTTCTGAGTCAAAGTATTAAATGCGTAACCATATAATTTATATAAAAAGATGTCCAGATTAACAATATCAATAAAAAATATTTCTTCTCCAACATTGTTCCTTACTTAACTTCCTTGATTCAATTGTACTTGGTGCCTGAGACCTAGCTTCTCCAATCTTAGTAGCTTCCGGATCCATTCTTGTGGATAGTTACATTTAATGGCCCTTCTAATTGTAGCTCAAGAATATTATATAGCAAAAATTGCAAGGAATTAGTCTTGGAACTCTCCGGCCCCATGCTTGCTAACAGGATGGAGATCATGTTTTTTTCCCTTTTTCCTGCCTCCCACCTTCACAAGCGGGTGTTCTAAGGATCCTGTACTTCAGGAAAGAAGTGATTCACATGAATGCTAGCGCTGAATAATTTAAACTGAAAAGTTCAGAACTGGATGTTTCCCCTGGCTGGGGAGTCTAGAACTAGGGGTCACAGTCTCCAAATAAGGGGTCGGCTATTTAGGACTGAGATGAGGAGAAATTTCTTCACTCAAAGGGTTGTGAATCTTTGAATTCTCTACCCCAGAGAGCTGTGGATGCTCAGTCGTTGAGTATATTCAAGACAGATCAATAGATTTTTGGATACTAAGGGAATCAAGGGATATGGGGATAGTGCGGGAAGGTGGAGTTGAGGTAGAAGATCAGCCATGATCTTATTGAATGGCAGAGCAGGCTCGAAGGGCCGAATGGCCTACTCCTGCTCCTATTTCTTATGTTCTTATGTTCATCTTCCAAATTACCATTAATTTGAGCACTGCCAGCATTGCTACACAATGTTTGATTGCACACTTGCATCCCTAGCTGGTGGGACCATTTGCAGAATTACATTTTCTCATCGTGAAGAGTGGCACGTTATATTACGGTACTGCTCCAGCCATAATCTTACAGAAGTCTGACAAAAAGTATCTGCCCCTAAGGAACTCAGGCAAATCACAGGTCTACAAAGACAGAACAACATAACAGAGAGAAGCACATACAATTAGACTAATCACTGTGATTAAACAGGAATGTTGGATTTCAGAATTTAGTGCCCTGTGGCTAAAATTTCAATGTCACATATTTAAACAGCTCTGTCTCAATGAAAAAAAGTGTTTCGCAAATCTGGTTATTATTTCAGAAAGAGGATAACCTAAAGAGTTATGCCTCATTTTGTCATGACGGCAATATGTGATCTGATAATACATTTCACCACAATTTGCCTCATTGTTTCTTTATTAATACATTTTTGTGAAGCCAATACTCCTTTAAAAGGGCAATGTTGTCATGATAAAAATGTCAACAGGAGTAGGCCATTCAGCCCCTCATGCCTGCTCTGCCATTCAATTAAATCATGGCTGATCTGTACCTCAACTCCATTGATCCGCTTTAGCTCCAAATCCCTTGATACTCTTACCTAACAAAAATTAGGTCCTGCAAGGTTTGATATACAAAGGAATGCAAACTGCTGTAGTGACATCATTGTGTCCTGCAACACTATTGTGTTCTTCCAAATTTTACTCCTCCTGTCTCGTAGACAGTGACTCATGCTGTGTTATAGTTCCATGGATACCAGCATCCCTCAGGACCATTTTTTGTATGCAAGCCTTAACAGAGAGTGCCATTAAATATTGTAAGGATGTCAAATCTAAGCTTGATTTTGTCTTCAGCTGACAACCACACACATTTCTGTAGAGTCTCGCTAGATACTGATTAGAAGTGGAAAACATGGCTGATTTTTTTCCCCTTTCTTGCCTAGTGACGTAAATTGTGATATTCCCACGATCACCCCAGCTAAGATCAACTAACTCAGACAGGGACCTTCATGGTACCTTGACTCATATCTTGTTATTTGGGACTGATGGGCTACTGTGAAGTCTGATCATTGCATATATGGCCCTTGTGCAAAGGACTGAAGGACTGCTGGTATGTGTGCATACACAGCCCAGAAAGGTAGAAAGTAGATATAGAGATAATGAAGATATGAGATGGGACAGTGAGTATGATGCTTTTGGTCAGTTGTTCAAGGGTCTTCATGAAAAAGTATTTGGCAAACCCTTTATCTGGGGAGAGAAAAGAGCTATCGGGAATTTTTGTCATGATGATATCACACACAAATTATGTGATTTATGTTATCACACCATCTTGTGTTAGTGAACAAGCAAATGAGCCCGAATGAACCCGCATCATTCAAATAAAAAAAATACTAAAACATCACAGGTTAATAATTATTAATGTTGATTCTGCTGTGTCACATTGTTAGGCTCAGTAACTCTTCCCATAAAATGATTCACCAGATTTCACATTTAAACAAAAATTGAAAAGGCAAATCAGAAAAAGCAATAAAGTCTGAAAAATCAGCAAATAGTGAAGTTAGAAAAAAAATCACCAATATCCAAAAATAAAGCAAAATAAATACATTATAGAGAAAGCATAATAAAAATATACTAAATTTAACATGTCTTTGGTCACTGTAGTTTTTCAAAGAGGATTTCTAATGGTTAGACCTTCTCTTTAAGGATTGTTAGCCAACAAGAAACAACATGGCCTAGAAATTTGTTTGCACCGGCCTATTTTACAAACTTACCATTTTGGTGGCAACATGCAGCAGTCCCTTTAATGACCGCCAGTTAGGCCACATGTGGACCTAATTTTCCTGAACGCAGCCAGCCCGTGCCAGCTGCGTTCAGTGCAACCCAATTTTGCTCAGGGCGTTGGGGCCTTATTTACATGCGTAAAGGTGCAGGACCTGGACAGCTATTTTTTTGCCTACATCAATATGGCGGGAGGTGCACTTCTGGCTTGTAATGAGCACGTGCTTCCGGCATGCCAGATTGGAGGCTTAGGCACCTGTTTAGCACCTGAAAAACGGGCATGGCGCCATCGAATTTCAAGGCCCAAGTCTTTTCAAACTCTTCTTTGAGGAAAGGATTGCTTTAATTGCTATGTGTTGCAACACTGTAAATGCATTCACAAAGTTTGGGCGCGATCTTGTCAGCCCAAGGGAGGCAGGTATGGAGGCGGGACTGCCGGGAAAATGGCAGAATTTGGGGGCGGGTGCCCAACCCGCCTCCGTGCCATCTTGCCAGGAGGAGGGTAGCCGTCCCGCGCCGGGTCCCGTCTCCTTGGAGGCGGGAAGGGATTACAGCCACTTAACTGCCCGTTAACAGGTAGTCAACAGGCAGAAAATAGGCTTATCACCATTTTGCCCATACAAGTGCGGGCTTCCCGAAGACTCCGAACCCCGCCAGGGTCACCGAGGTGAGTAGGGGGTCTGCGGGGGTCTGCGGGGTGCAAAAGTGTGTTGTGGAGGTGAGCGATGGGTGCAAGTGTGGAGAGGTGAGTATCTGAGGTAAGTGCAAAGTGTTAGAAAAAGTGTACTTACCTTTGTTTCTTCCTGCAGGCTTCAGTCGGTGGGTATGCGAAGAGACTCGCACCTCCGCGGTAGAGATGACAGATGGCCGTTGCATTCTCCAATGTAACAACCATCTCATTTCTGCAAAAGAAAGAGGTTTGATGAGGTCTTGAATTCAAGACCACATCAAACTACAGAGAATGTCACTGTTTGACAGCTTCACAGAGCTTTCAAACGATGACAATTCAGCTGTCAAAAATTCTCTGCAATCGGCTTTCCCTTAATTGGCCTGCTGAGCCCGCTGGGCGGGCTTAACAAGGTCAATCAAGGGAAAATAGCGTGGGTTGGCCAGAAGTTGATGGAGGCGGGACTGAAACCCGACAAGTGGGAGTCCCGCCTCCAAAAGCTCCCCATTGGCAAAATCATCCCCTTTGTGTTTACAATGTTGCTACACATAGCGGCCAGGGCAATTACAACTCCCTTTGTCTTTTTGACCTAAATACTGTAGTGTGCTTTGACAGGATACCATCACTTAGAATCGTAGAATCTTTGAATCTTACAGCACAGAAGGAGGCCATGCGGCCCATCATGCCTGGGCCGGCTCTTTGAAAGAGCTCTCCAATTGGTCCCACTCCCCTGCCCTTTCCCCATAGCCCTGCAATTTTCTTCCCTTCAAATATTTATCCAATTCCCTTTTGAAAGTTACTATTGAATCTGCTTCCACCACCCTTTCAGGCAGTGCATTCCAGATCATAATAGCACTCTGCATCAAAAATTTCTCCTCATCTCACCGCTGGCTCTTTTACCAATTACCATAAATCTTTGTCCTCAAGTTACTAACTCTTCGGCCAATGGAAATAGTTTCTCCTTATTTACTCTATCAAAACCCTTCATGATTTTAAACACCTCTATTAAATCTCCCCTTAACCTTCTCTGCTCTAAGGAGAGCAATCTCTAGTCTCTCCACATAACTGAAGTCCCTCATCCCTGGAACCATTCTAGTAAATCTCTTCTGCACCCTCTCCAAGGCCTTGACATCCTTCCTAAAGTGTGGTGCCCAGAACTGGACACACTACTCCAGCTGAGGCCTAACTAGTGTTTTATAAAGGTTTTGCATAACTTCCTTGCTTTTGTACTTTCTATGTCTCTATTTATAAAGCCACAGATCCCGTATGCTTTTTAACAGCCTCATAAACTTGTCCTGTCACTTCAAAGACTTTTGTACATAAACCCCCAAGTCTCTCTATTCTTGCACCCCCTTAAAATTATACCATTTAGTATATATTGCCTCTCCTCATTCTTCCTTCCAAAATCCATCAATTCACACTTCTCTGTTAAATTTCATCTGCCATGTGTCATGCAGACTTATGTGCACTGTTGGGTACCAACCTTGTGACATTCTTTACTTTTAATTATTATGGGTGAAATAGGTGATGGAGTTCATCAGATATTGGACTTTCATCCCTGGCAGCTGGATATAAAGCCAGCTGAGACTAATGAAAGGAAAGTCTCCTGTTGGCTTGTCATAAGGGTCTGATGAAATGAGCTTAAACAGTCCCAGTCCAGTTCCTAGTAGGTGTAGGTTCACAGCACAAAACTGCCCATAATTTATCAATCTCACACAGAAAGACCTTAAGTGTAGCTGGTATTGGAAATGTCACCTTTATACAATAGGGGGCGCTCTAATGGGCAAAGGAGAATCACTCTACCTTCAACTGTGCTGCAGCTGTCTGGGGAATGCTTGATGCTAACACTGGGTACCCAAAATTAAAAAGTGCTTCACTTCCCAGAATTAGTACCGCTCATCTTGATAAGCTCAAATTTTACCATTGTTTTTGTTTAAAACAAGCTAATTCGTGTACCTCCATGAGAAAAAACACAGACAGAATTAAATACCCATCACACTTTGTGATCCAGACCATGTGACTACCATCAGTTATGGCATTTTATTTTTTATTTTATTTTCAGAACCTGAATTATTTATTTCCCTTATTCTCCTGATTTTCCATTTGGAAAAGGCATCAGGCAAATGGGCGCAGATGGCTTTCCAAAAATGACAAAAACTAGCAGAAAACGAAACCCAGTGGCAACAATAAACCAAAGTAATAAATGGTCTTATTTTATATTGCGCCATGAAATGTGACTTTGTGACATGACATGTGTTACATGTACCATGGTGAACAATATGAGTTCCATTAAGTTATCAGAACACCAGAAAGTAGTGAGCTCTCTTAGACTGGAAAATCGTAGTGCTGTGGGTGGGGCTGTCTTTGACCACCCACTCCTCACACTTTCAGTTTGCAGTTCAGAAAAAGACCCTAACCACACTGTGCCCATTAAAGTCAAAAGTTTAAAATGTACCAGAAATCCCCCTGCTTCGTTATACTGAAAAAAACAAGCTGTCATTTACTAGATCTTCCCATCTCTCATTCTGAGAAATAAAGACAAAAAAAGTAATGGGCATTTTCAAACCTTGTTGTACACTGCTGACACAAACCTTCCTCCCTCTCTCCCCCCATTCTGGCTTGAAAATAGTAGGTAGCGTGCCATTAACTATAGCTACAATTGAATAGAACCCATAGAACCAAAAAACAAAAATATTTCATTGTGGTCCCTCAGCATCCTTGTACTACAAATAATACAGACCCTTCATTAGGCAGTAGCCTTACTGAATGGAAATATGAGCGAGCAAATTTAAACACCTAATGGCAAAGTTTGTATTTTTGTGATAGTGTTAATGCTGGGGCTATAAGGAGAAGAATTTTCCATTTCTCAACATTTCCTTACCTTAATGAATACAAAAATGTTCCCACATATTGTTGAAGATTTTTGTTATACTGTGCAGGTCACCATTATGGTCAGTGTCTGACTGTTTGACCACTTGGAAGGCAATGTTAGTTCAGATAAGAGCAGCCTGCTGCTACTTTGAAGTTGGTAACCGTAGTTGCAGAACTGTTGAAAGTGTCTTCACACAGGAAGCTTTTCTCCTGGAGACATTCTACCACATTGTGGGGAAGGAATTTCCTGTGCGAACGTTTTTTTTAGGGGGGTGGTGGGGGGGGTGAACAATATATCGTCGCAAATCAGAAGAGTGGGAGAGAATAAGGGACGGTTTGTTCAACATATAAAGAAATGTGTACAGAAGTGATGCAACAGAAAAGGGCCAAGAAGAGAAAATAATCTGTGTGATAGCCTCCTCTTGTTGCTCAAATGTTGCACAAACCTTTATCCAGATATAAATGTTAAATTTAAAATAAGTTGAAATTATACCCTGCACAAACATTTATGAAAACAATGGCATAAAATTGGTTTGGATTATCTAACGTCTACAACTCTTTACATTGATTCCACAGTTTTGCGGCTACTCTGTCAATGCAGAGAGAACTCATTATTTGTTCTAATTCTTTGTTGTATTGATGTGCCCATCAAAATTAATAATGGCAGGCCTGACTGTAGCTAACAGCAGCTACTGGGGCGTGAGTCAAATGCACCTGATTTTGACTCTTTCCATCAAGTCGTGGGGACTGGTCCGCAGAGTGGATTTAGTGCTATTGCCCTTTAGCTTCTGAGACTTGGGCTTGAATCAAAGGCCCAGGCTGCTGGGATTAAAGTTTCCTCCTTCTGCTAGGTACAAGGGTCAAAAGCGATATGGGTTTAGACAGTCTCAGCTTAGCTCCTAGTGGGCGCAAGTCTGCTTCACAAAACTGCCCACATTTTGCGGCTAAATTAACTATCTCAGAAAGGCTACAAGGATGGTTGATATGGGGAATGAAAATGTAATACTGGTTGGAATTAAAACCCATTCTTGAGACAGAGCAGAGGGAGCATTTCTCTGCACCTGACCAGGCAGTGCTTGATGCTGGAGGCAAAAGTGGAAATAATCTATTCTCTGCCATCCTAAACATAACTAAAATGAATAAATAACATTTTTAAAGACTACTAATATGTGGAAAGAATTTAATCTAAACCCATATATCTGGTGTTCTGCTCCAAAATTAGTGTCTTGTTTTATTGGAATTCTATACAATAGGAATAAATGGGAAAGGGCTACACCCATTGGAGTTCTGTATAATGGGAGCAAATGGGAAGGGGTTTGGCCCATTGGAGTTTATTTTTGATTATTGATTAACGGATGTTACTACTGGAACAATTTTTCACTTTTGGCACCCTGCTTCAGCTTTGGGATACGAATACCACGGGATGTATGATGACAAAACTTTATCTACTCTGCCGCAACAATATGCCGAGAATTTCTGCTTTTGCCACAAGGGTGTGCTCCTCACTTTAGCCGATTAACCAAGTCATTTTGCATTTTCTAGGCGGACCCCCACCGCCGCTCCCCGGGGAATCTGTCTGCAGGGAGGCTGGAGATTGACCACGTCAGACGGTACAGGTATGTCACAGCAGAGCATGGTCTGTAGCCTCTGTGCAAAGAAGGACATTTTTCTGTTTTATAAAGCGCTGTATCCTCTGCAATTAATTACCCTGAGTAGGCTCTCTGCTCTTTAGTTTTAACCCACCTCCCCCCTTCTGCTACCCATAGCAACACCAGACGCCAAGGGTGCAAAGGCACTGTTACTAATGTGCAAATAATGGAAAGACATTGGGCTGGATTTTGATACTGGGGCGGGTTGGGGTCGTGTCATCCGCATTTTGTGTTATCCACCCGACTGCAATTGGATGTGGGAGATTGATGCAATTTTCACTTAATTGGGCAATTGAGTTGCAGCATGTGGGAACCCATGAACCAATTAGTGGTTTCAGTCTGAAAGTCGCCTCTGATGATGTCATCATTGTTGCTGCATTGCAGGTCAGAAACTGCCTGGCCTTTGCTGTGAGAGGACCTGGATGCAAAATGAGCAGCATCTCAGAGAGAGAGAGAGAGAGAGAGAGAGAATTTTTTTTGCATTCAGGTCCTCTCACAGCAAAGGCCAGGCAGTCTCTGAAGACATTCAATGCAGCAGCATCAGAGGCGACTTTCAGACCTAATACTACTACTACCTTCATCACATCTCCGTTGTAATAGTGGACCTGCAGCTGATAGTCAGCTATCCACTTGTGCTCCCGCCAGGTTTCACTGGCGTGTTTCAGATCAGGCGGGCTTCACATGGGAAAAGGGTTAAACTAGCTAAAACATTTCAAAATGGCATTACAGAGCCAATTTAGGGCTCGTTAAGGGCTTTAATGGCCTCTCCCGCCTCTTGGAGGCGGGACGGAGACGGGACCACCGCACACGATTTCATCAAAATTGCGTGGAGGCGGAATGGAGGCGGGATCGGGTCCGCCCGCCACTTTTTGCAATTTTAACCCCCACACGCCTCCAAACCCGCCTCCACGGGTCTATAAAAATCCAGCCCTTTGTATGACATATTTTGTATTACTTGCAAGTAATTATAATATGCTCACCCATATTTAAGTGAATGTATGATACATGCCTGATGTCACTTCCGACTAAAAATTCTGGAAGCAGTGGGTATGAGCAGCTGAAGCAGTTCTTGAAGAGGTTTTTATGTATGGCTTAACTCCAGCAGAAAAATCTAGACTTAAGTCTTAAACTCAACTTTAGAAAACATTCCTTATTGCACCAATGTGATTTTTTGCCCCATTTCCCACACCAACCAATTTTGGAGCCCGTCTGAGTGAAATTATTATTTTTACACCCTTTGGCACCCAATTATTAGCAGTTTTATGCCATGAATTTCTATCCTGCTAGGAACTGGTTAATTGGAATTGTACACACTGGGATTTAATTGCAAAAGAGTTCACTACAGAACAAATGTTGTCACCTGAGAAGTCTAGATCTTTGGTAAAAATCAATGCTCCATAAGGAAACATCATGGTAATTGGTATAATTCATTGTACCTCTCCCCTTCACCCATGGACATATTCTTCCAGCTGGAAGAGAGAGGATCCCATCAGACTTGGCTAAACTCAAACACAAGGCCTGTAGGTGAAAGTATAAGCCTTTATTTATGGGGGCTATCTCCAAATTGAAATTTTGGACATCGGAATTGGTGGAAAAAGGTTTGGTTAATTGAAATTGTACATGCTGGGTTAGAATTGGAAAAGAGTTGACTGCAGTACAAATGTTTTCACCTCAGAAGTTTAGGCCTTTGGTGAAAAACAATACACCATTCTGAGACAGTTTAAAAAGGAATAAGAGGAGTACAGTATACATTGGTCTAAGTAAGCTTCGGGAAAACAAAAGTCAATAAATAAACTAAAACTAGAAAATTAAAAAGTAATATAAGGGTTAAGTCATGGCAGTAGAGCTCGGACCTGTGTCATGCTCCTCCTGTAACATGTGGGAAATCAGGGACGCTTCCTGTGTCCCTGACAACCATGTGTGCGGGAAGTGTGTCCAGCTGCAGCTCATGTGGGACCGCATGACGGCCCTTGAGCTGCGGATGGACTCACTTTGGAGCATCCACGATTCTGAGAGGGTTGTGGATAACACATTTAGTGAGTTGGTCACACCGCAGGTTAAGGCCAGCGTAGATAGTACATGGGTGACCAAAAGGCAGAGCAAGGGCAGGAAGGTAGTGCAGAAATCCCCTGGGGTTGTCTCCCTTAGCAACAGGTTCACCGCCTTAGGTGCTGTTGTCGGGGGGGATGACTCATCGGGGGAAGGCACCAGCAGCCAGGCTCATGGCACCATGACTGGCTCTGTTGCAAAGAAGGGAGGGAAAAAGAGTGGCAGGGCTATAGTAATAGGGGATTCGATTGTAAGGGGAATAGATAGGGGTTTCTGTGGTCGCGACCGAGACTCCAGGATGGTATGTTGCCTCCCTGGTGCAAGGGTCAAGGATGTCTCGGCGCGGGTGCAGAACATTCTGGAGGGGGAGGGGGAACAGCCAGTTGTCGTGATACATGTTGGTACCAACGACGTAGCTAAAAAAAGGGAAGAGGTCCTACAAGTAGAATTTAGGGAGTTAGGAGCCAAGCTAAAAAGTAGGACCTCGAAGGTAGTAATCTCTGGATTACTACCAGTGCCACGTGCTAGTAAGAGTACAGAGAACAGGATAGTTAGGCTAAATACGTGGCTTGAGCAGTGGTGTAAGAGGGAGGGTTTTAAATTTTTGAGGCATTGGAACCAGTTTTGTGGTAGGTGTGACCTATACAAAAGGGACGGTCTACACCTGTGCAAAGATGGAACTGATGTTCTCGGGGTAATTTTTGATAAAGCAGTTCGGGAGCATTTAAACTAGTATGGCAGGGGGCTAGAAACCTATGTAGTGAAATAGAGGAAAGTGAAAGGCAGACAGAAATAAATGGTAAAAGGGTGAGGAACAAAAAACAAAGGGCCAAACTAATTCATAAAAAATGTGAGTATAAAAAAAGCCTGAGGGTTTTATACCTTAATGCGAGAAGCATCAGGAACAAGGTAGATGAATTAGCTGTGGAAATAGAGGTTAATAATTATGATCTAATTGGGATTACGGAAACATGGTTGCAGGGTGAGCAGGGCTGGGAGCTTAACATATAGGGGTATTCAGTATTTAGGAAGGATCGACAAAAAAGAAAGGGAGGAGGGGTAGCATTGCTGGTAAAAGAAGGGATAAATGCAATTGAAAGGAAGGATATTAACTCAGTTAATACAGAATCTATATGGGTGGAGCTAAGAAATAGCGAGGGGCGAAAAACATTAATAGGAGTGGTATATAGGCCTCCAAATAGTAAAATAGAGGTTGGGGAGGGCATCACGAGGGAAATTAGAGAAGCGTGCAATAAGAGCACAGCTGTCATCATAGGTGACTTTAACTTACATATAGATTGGAATAGCCTAATCAGTAAAAATAATGAGGAGGAGGAATTCCTTGAGTGTTTAAGGGATGGTTATCTGGATCAATATGTCGAGGAACCAACTCGGGAACAGGCTATATTGGACTGGGTACTGTGCAATGAGAAGGGACTAATTAGTAATCTTGTTGTACGGGGACCCTTGGGTCAGAGCGATCATAACATGATCGATTTCTCACTCGAAATGGAGAGCGAAGAAATTGACTCAGATACTAAGGTCCTGAATTTAAACAAGGGGAATTATGGTGCCATTAGACGGGAACTGAGTAGGTCTGATTGGACAACGTTCCTGGGAGAACTGGAGGTAGATAAACAATGGCAAGCATTTAAAGATAGAATGACAAAATTGCAAAAATTGTTTATACCAATCTGGCATAAAAGGAAATCTAAAAAGGTGACTCAACCGTGGATAACAGGGGAAATTAGAGACAGCATAAAATCCAAAGATAGGGCGTATAAAATAGCCAAAAAAAGCGCCAGAGCGGAAGATTGGGAACAGTTTAAGATAGAGCAAAGGAGGACAAAGGGCTTAATCAAGAGGGGCAAAATAGCTTACGAAAGCAAGCTGGCGGAAAATATAAAAACTAACTCCAAAAGCTTTTATAAGTATATCAAGAGGAAAAGACTGGTGAAAACCAAAGTTGGCCCATTGCAGTCAGATACGGGGGAATATATAACGGGAAATAAGGAAATGGCAGACCAACTAAATGCATACTTTGGGTCAGTCTTTACGAAGGAAGACACAAAAAACCTCCCTGGGATATCGGGAAAAATAGGGACATTTGCAAAGGAGGAACTGACGCAAATCAATATCTCTAAGGATATGGTGTTAAGGAAGCTAAAGGGATTGAAGGCGGACAAATCCCCAGGGCCTGATAACATGCATCCTAGGGTGCTGAAGGAGGTGGCCCTAGAGATAGCGGATGCACTAAGTATGATTTTTCAGAATTCATTAGACTCGGGAACAGTGCCCATGGATTGGAGGGTAGCTAACGTTACCCCACTATTCAAAAAGGGGGGTAGGGAAAAAGCAGGTAATTACAGACCTGTAAGCCTTACATCAGTTGTGGGCAAAATGCTGGAGTCCATCATTAAGGATGAAATAGCGGAGCACTTAGCAAATGGGGACAGGATAGGACAGAGTCAACATGGATTTACAAAGGGTAAATCGTGCTTGACTAATCTATTGGAATTTTTTGAGGGAGTAACTGGTAAAATAGATGGGGGAGAGCCAGTAGATGTGGTGTACCTGGACTTCCAAAAGGCCTTCGATAAGGTCCCACATAAAAGATTAGCAGGGAAAATTGAAGCTCATGGGATAAAGGGGAAAGTATTGACGTGGATAGAGAACTGGCTGTCAGATAGAAAACAGAGAGTTGGAATAAACGGCTCATTTTCTGAATGGCAGGCAGTAACAAGTGGGGTACCACAGGGATCTGTCCTGGGTCCCCAGCTGTTCACAATTTACATTAATGACCTGGATCAGGGAGTCGGATGCAGCATTTCCAAATTTGCAGACGACACTAAACTAGGAGGGGGGGTGGGCTCAGAGGAGGAGACCAGGAAGCTCCAGAGCGATTTGGACAGACTGGGTGATTGGGCGGATAAATGGCAGATGCACTATAATGTGGACAAGTGCGAAGTTATCCACCTTGGGTGCAGGAACGGGAGGGCAAATTATTATTTAAATGGCAATAAATTGGGAGAGGGGGAAGTACAGAGAGACCTGGGTGTTCTTGTACACCAGTCACTGAAGGCGAGCATGCAGGTGCAACAGGCGGTCAAGAAGGCAAACGGTATGCTGGCCTTCATAGCAAAAGGGTTGGAATACAGGAACAGGGATACCTTGCTGCAGCTGTACAGGGCACTGGTGAGACCACACCTCGAGTACTGTGTACAGTTTTGGTCGCCTCATCTGAGGAAAGATGTTCTTGCCATGGAGGGGGTGCAGCGGCGATTCACCAGGCTGATACCAGGAATGGCGGGATTGACCTATGAGGAGAGACTATGTAGTTTAGGGATGTACACACTGGAGTTTAGAAGATTGAGAGGGGACCTCATAGAAGTGTATAAAATTCTGACAGGTCTAGACAGACTAGATGCAGAAGGAATGTTTCCCTTGGCGGGTGAGAACAGAACTAGAGGACATAATTTAAGGATAAGGGCTAAACCATTTAGGACAGAAATGAGGGAGAATTTCTTCACTCAGAGGGTGGTGAACCTGTGGAACTCATTGCCACAGAGGGCAGTGTACGCCAGCTCATTAAATATATTTAAGAGGGAATTAGATATATTTCTACAGGCAAAAGGGGTTAAGGGTTACGGAGAGAAGGCGGGGACGGGATACTGAATTGGAGGATCAGCCATGATCTCATTAAATGGCGGAGCAGGCTCGAAGGGCCGGATGGCCTACTCCTGCTCCTATCTTCTATGTATCTATGTATCTAAGCATGCCAATTGGCTATAATTTCATTGGCCTTCTCCCCTCCAACCACAGACATATTGTTGTAAGAATAAATCATTAGCATTATTGCAATTTTTTACAAGTGTCCCTGTTGTAGGGTGTTTTGAAACAATGAGAGATTAATACGTTTGTAGAATAATGATTCACAGTAAAGGTAAGACGAGACTGTCTGCCATGTGGTCTGGGTCAAGAAAACACAAATCAGTAATTAGTTATTTTAATGATGTGGACTAAAGCTTTATTCCCTCCAGCAAAACAAACTCCTTAAGCTCCCTTTTGCCAGTGTTAGTGTGGTGGCAACATTTTTTGTGTGAACAGAGGGACTTGGATACAGTTCATGACATTCTCTCTAACACCCTAGCTTCCTAAACTACTACAATGCACTTTTTGTCATAGATTCTCAGCAATGCTTCAAGGACCATTGTTACTATGGTTACGTTGGCATGATTGTGAACTGAAGAGGTGCAATGATGCAGTTGGTTTCCACTACAAATAATTTTTTTATCATGATTTTAATGTTCAAAAAATTGAAAAATCTAATGGCTGCCTTTCGAGAAGCTTACATCTCAATAAGTGTTTGTGTCATTGTTGATATTTCACTGTGGTTGTGGCAGGGCTGTTTTTGATAAGGGCATGTGCTTGGCAAATTTCTGCTTTCATTGTCTGCTAATTCTCACCGGTTATTTCTCTCGGGTTTTTTAATCCGCTTATACGTTTTAAGTCATTTACCTGATGGTTTATGTAAGGTTTTGCCCGCTGGCCCCCACCTCCATTTTTGTCTCTGCATCCCATGCACCATCCAAGTCAGGAGGTCAAGTAGATGACCTGTTCCCAGGTTTTTATTGAAACTTTGAAGTGTCTCAGTCCAATGACCCTTTTGTAGACCTTGAGAAGCCAACCACCTCCCATAATACCGACCCTCAGGTGCCACCTAGAAGAAGCACGAGATCAGATAAAAACAAAGGCGCATGTAGGTGCACAGGGGAAGCATGGTGTTAAGAAAGAGCAGGTTGATTGTGTCCACTTTGGAATTCACTGCAATAAAGTAGAATGTGCAATGACATGGCACTTTGTTATTGATGGAGATTAGAGTCATACAGGAAAGGGCGCACTTAGATGGTGCTGACTTATTCAATCAGATGATGATTATTGGTGTGCTCATGTAGGAGTAAAGCGGGCTGATGTGTTGTCATGTAGGATGGGTAGTGGGTTGGAGAGAATGCCCCTTTATTTGAAAGTGGGGGGGGGAGGTAAGGCAGTGGTGTCAAGAAGGACAAGATTTCAGTGATGAGATGTGTTGGGATGCCACTTGTAATAAATGCTGCCTGAGTCTCCTATTCTCCTTCCAGTGTTGCTCCTCCTCCTCCTTCATGATAACGGCATGTAAGTATATGCCCATAGGGAATGCCATACCTGCTCTTGAGAAGTCCACATTGCAGATAGAGTGTGGTGGGGTGGGACCAAAAATCTGCCGGTGGTCTGACCCTGTCAGAAGTAGTGAGAAACAATTCCAGGTGTGTGTAAGTAGAATGGCAAAGAAATCACTATTCAAAAATCCCCAGACTCTCCTGTGTCACTTATCAGGGTTCTATGACATTATTAAGACCCCACCGCAATTTTAACTGAGCGGAACGCCCAGCGGTAAACCCGCTGAGTAAAACCTTGCAGATTGGCATCGGCAAACAGACTGACATAACTGGAAACAATATTTTAAGAGGTTGTGTGCTATTGTGAATCATGGATTACCAAGGCAGTCCTGAGCTGCCAGTTTGCTACTTTCCAAATGTTTTCCCTTACTTACCCTGATTACACACTCACTGCTTATCAAAGGTGCTATTTTTGCTTCATTCTTTTGAGAGAGATTGCAAAATGAAGAGCTGTACTCACCCTTGCTACTCTTGTGAAGTCATTGAAGCGCTTCATGCACTGCATCCAGGTCCTGGGGTCATGCTCCTGGAGCTGACGATCTCCGCAATCTTTCTCCATGCCTGGTACAGATTATCTTTCAGGATCCTTCTTCCATTTGCTCTCACCTCTTCCAACAAGACCTTCAGGGAAGCTCAAGAGAACCTGGGGGCTTGCCTGTGACTCATTTCTGAGTAATTTCCTTTTCCAGCAATGAAACTGCAACATCAGCCAGAAGGGAATGCAATCGTCCTTTAAGAGGGGCATTCCCGCTTTAAATTAGCCTGTCAGGCTCACCTGAAAAAGTGCTCCAAAAGTGGGCAGGTTTCCTTTTGTGTCAGTAAATCGAGTGGGAAACCCACCAATCAAATTAAAATGAGTCCCGGGCTCCCCCCTCTTCCACCCCGCAAGACCCTCCCTAAAACCCCATCCTTACGTTCTCGCCGTCGGGCCTACCTTTCGTGCCAGCCTGTGGCCTCCTGCTGCCCCAACTTCCGTTCTCGCCCACCGTTGAGATGCGAGAGTTGAAATCACCCCAGCCTCACGCTGCCGAGGTTAGAGGGGTTTGGCTCTCAGCCCGCTCCCTGCCCAATCTTGCGGTTAAAATCAGGTCTGGTGTGCATACGGGAGATTTCTTTTGATCCAATAGCTCATTTGTATTTACAGGTTTCTGCCAATGGTACAGCTCAGTTACCAGCAAACACGCAGTGTTAACAGAACAGTGCAGCCGCCATCAGAAACAGCGTACGCCAGTAAAGTTGGTGCTTTTTCAGCTGTGCCTTTCATGGCAGCACAACCGCAGACTCTGAGGTAAATGGAGCTGTCAGAATAGAGGCATTCAAAGACATGGCTGCCAGTGAGTTACTTGACTGTTGCCCGTGCCTACAAGGACAGCAAAGCAACTTGGCTTCTTTTTGGCTTGTATGGGAACTTTTGTAGCTATTGTGGAAGGCCCACACAGGCACATGTAGTATTTAAGTGAATCAGCAAGTATTGAGACAGCAACAGGACTGGGTGCTGCCAATGGGGAACCACTTCAGGAAGCAGTTCTCCAATTTAAATGGACTGTCAGATAATGCATTGGTATTCTGAACCCTCAGACCACAAACAGTTCCAGTGAAATCTGTGCTGCTGGGGTGGATAGGTTTTTTTTATGACATTTTAGGTGACATTAAAAAAAGTGTTACAGTAATAATCCTATTCAGATGTCAGGGAGTTTTGTTACTGTAATATAGTTACATTACTAAAATATATACTTTAAAAATTTCCTAAATTAAAATGCATAGTTTCTGTTTTCTCTGCCGTTTTTTCCCCATTGTCTTTTTGCTAGCTTTCATTTTATTTTCATTATTCTAACTTCAATTACTTTTGAACAATATTCTGTACTTTCCACTTTTACTGCCTATTTTGAAGCTGGGGCCCACTAGTTCAAAAATTGATCTCAGTTTCACTGAAATCTTGCTCCAAAGGTTGAAGTCAGTGGAGCTACCTGATAAAGCTATGATTTTATTTCCCCCAGACAACAATAGATACTAAAGAGTTATCTCAGTGGAGGCCCAGTGAACCTCACTGTAAACACTGCGGCCTACTACAGAAATGCCTGTTTGTCCACTGCCAAATTTCTAGCTCCAGTGTAATTTGAATATAGGAGGCAGGCTCCTTGCCCTCCACCAGGGAGTCATGCCAGACTAGGGGTGAAGACTTGCTGTAACAGAAGAAAAAAAGCAGTTGCTAAAGTGACTCAAACAAATAATTTTTATTGAAAATTTTTTGTGCTGCACATTCACACTCTGCCAACACCAGCACAGGTCCTTTTACATTTATTCCTCTGAGGCCTCTCCACTGACCTTTGATGTTGAACACCAGGGTCTAACAGATGACCTCTGTATCCAGTGTTCAATCAGGGTAGGGTTAGGGCATAATTCCCCCAGTTGAATTGAACATGCATGGGCCCACTCATATGTGAGCAGGCGCATTTTAGGCTGCTGGGTCCACTCACCAGGAAATTAGGGGAGGGGAAAACAGTGACATGGCAGGCCATATATCCGAGACAGTTTCCACCCAGCCCTGCCCCAGCCCCACCAAAAAAATCATCAGGGGTGGGTAGAAAATCTACTCCTGCAAGGGTAACTTATTTTCACATTGCTTCTCCTCTCAATCTAGTTTTATCTCCTTACTGCTGCGTTTTGGTTCTGATTGTATTTTTCTTCTTGCGGAGTCTGTGTTTCTTTGCTTTCTCTGCTGTTTCATTTTCTTTCCTCTTCTGTTATTTCTCTTCTTTGTTGTCCTCAGTCCTTGGCCCCCAATCCTTTAATTTTTTTAGAGCAAGAATTGCTCTGGTTGCTACATGAAGTGTCATCATAAACACATTGGCCGAGATTTTCTCCAGGGAAGGGGGTTGGGGGTGGGGGGCCTCCTAGGCGGGCGGGAAACTCGGGAGGCCGGGTTTCCCACGGGCCCTGATGACTTTAACAGCAGGGCCTGATTTGCATGTGAGGACTCGAATTCCTGCCTGCAGCCAGCCAGATAGAGAGGCTGGCTGGCTGCAGGCGGGTAGGCCTCAGTTGCGGAGAAGGAGCGAGGGGTCGGTCCGGGGGAGGGATCGCGGGGGGTAAAATCGGGGAACAGCTGGCTCATTCGGGGATCGCGGGGAGAGTCAGCGGGGGAACGGCAGGGGAGGATCGTGGATCGTGGTGCGGGGGGGGGTCGGTAAAGGGCTGGCTCGGTCGGGGATCGTGGGCGGGGTCAGGGACCGGCGAGGGGGGGTGGATCGGGGATCGCAGTGGGGTCGGGAAATGGCTGATGAGGATCGGGGGTCGGCAGGGAGGGTTGGCCGGGGATCGGCAGGGAAGGGAGGGTTGGAGGTCAGCCAGGGATTGGGGATCGGGGATCGGTGGGTGGGGGGGGCATGAAGAGAGGATCGGGGCTGGCCTCAACATCATCGGTGAGGTGGGGGTGGGGGGGAGGCCTCATGATGGGGACCGGAGGCCTGGGAATGGCGATCAGAGGCCTCGTGTTGGGGTCTCCGATCGCCATCCAATGGGTTAGGTCGGGACTCTATATCCAGGAGGTAGGTATAAAACCACTTACCTCCTGGATCCAGCAGTCCCCGCTTCGGTTTAACTGCCGGGTTTCACAAATTGTGTGAAACCCGTCCACATGCAGTTAAATTCAACATGGAGGATTAAAAAAAAGGGACTTCCAGCCTCATTACAATATTTAAATTGACGTTCCGCCCTCTGGGAGCGGGTTGGTCGCCCGCCTCCGTTAAAACCGGAAATGAGCGGGTTGGAGGCGGGATCATAGAAACTAGGAGCAGGAGTAGGCCATTCGGCCCGTCGAGCCTGCTCCACCATTCACTACGATCATGGCTGATCATCCAAATCTAGTACCCTGTCCCTGCTTTCCCACACAGAATCCCCATCGAGCCTGCACCGACACATATCCCACCCTATCCCCGTAACCCCACGTATTTAATTCCCCCTAACATATCCCATCCTATCCCCGTAACCCCACATATTTAATCCCCCCCTAACACTAAGGGTCAATTTATCATAGCCAAATCAACCTAACCCGCACATTTTTGGACTGTGGGAGGAAACCGGAGCACCCGGAGGAAACCCACGCAGACACGGGGAGAATGTGCAAACTCCACACAGACAGTCACCCGAGACCGGATTCGAACCCGGGTCCCTGGCGCTGTGGGGCACCAGTGCTAACCACTATGCCACCGTGTTCAGGTCGGGAATCCCATTTTCAACACTTTAACTGCCCCCACGCTCCAAACCCACCCGATATTTTAAGGGGAAAATTGCGGCCAATCTTTTTGAATGCACTTACAATGCTGCGTCTCATAATGACCAGAGCAATTCTATTAAGTGCCTGGAGCCCTCGATACTGCAACAAAGTGGCCAGCAAGATTCACAGGGAAAATACATAATTAAGAAAACTGCTACGAAAATACAATGTAGAACAGTCGAGCACCATCACGCTAAACTTTGAACACAAAACTAACTTTTATATATAGATAGTTTTCTTTTATGGAAGGTTTTTTTTTTCTCTCATTAAGGTTAGGCTCGCCCTCCATCCTGTGTCATTCTTCAGCTGAGAGACAGAAAGGTAATCCTCTTCTCACGCCTCTGCCTGAGCCACTGTGCAATCTGGGGGTGGCAGCGGAAGGAGATGCGCGACAACAACCGCCGGTGTACTCAACCTCTGATTGGTCCTTTCTCACCGTGGGAGTCAGGGCCATCGCATTCTCCAGCCCAGCTGAGATCGGGAATCGTGGGCGCAAAGCCGCGTGCAACCACTCCTGTGACTCAGAGCAGTATTACGCCAACCTGCTGTACCATCCATCTGTCCCCCATCATTGTTATGTTGTTTTGTTCGCAAATGCGATTAAAACTCTCAGGGGTTAATTCAACCACTTCCTTTGCTATAAATAAATCAATGGCAATGATTAAAATCTTACAGGGACTCTACCTTCGTGAAAAAGTATTTATCAAACAATTTTTGTTTATTTACAAGTCGACAATTTGATGGCAGAAGTAACATTGAAATGTATTGTCGTGTCCCTTGTATGACACGTGGCGTTTGGCTCTTGTTCTTCTTCCAACCCCCGACAAAAACAGGTTTACCAAACAACAATGACAACAACAACTTGGATTTGTATAGCGCCTGTAACACTTTTGTTATGTAGCCTTTATCAATAAATACTGTACTTTCATTTTTATTAATTAGTTGATTCTACAAGATAATTCATTTCGTATTTCACTTCTTTAATTATGTAACTTTGGTAAAAAGGATGTCATCTTCCTCAGGAGGGTTCTGGCAATCCTTTTCTCTTTGCTGGCTAAACACACAAGGCAGTGATGTAATTTGCACCGAAACACTCTGTTGTATTGCAAAAAATGTCATTGCACTACGTATGTGTAATGCCATTATAATGAAAATGACGTGCGGTACTCCTGCCTTTGGTCCCTCTTTGACAATGGTAACAGACACCGTTTAAATGACACCTACCCTGACTTTCTGTGGAATTAATCTGAGGCACAATCCTATTAAAAATGGAACTCTTTACGTATCACATTGCTGATGACTTTGTTTCGGTCTGTTTTTAATGAACAATAGTGAGAAATAGGTATTTAATTAGTACTTCATTGGCTGGAAAGTGCTTTGCGGCGTCCTGAGTTTGTGAAATGCGCTACATAAATGCAGGCGCAGGGCGTGCACATAGATTTTGAGGCTTTTCTTCAATTACAGACACGATGGGCCGAATGGCTTCCTTCTGTGCCGTAAATTTCTATGATTCTATGAGTTATCTTAACCCCATAAAATAATAGATACAAGGGTGTAGGTGTTGCAGGAGTTGGGGGGGGGCGGGGGGATTATTAGTCAACTGCAAAACAAATGGTGTCTCGTTAATTGTTTGTCACTTCATTTCTAAGTCTGGTGTTCTATGCCAAATTTATTCAACTTGATTTTCAGATTGGCTGGTGAACCAGCAACCAACCCATAAGGAAAGGAGACTTCAGGTAAATTAGCCTGTTGTGGTGGCACGGTGGTTGAACTGGAGAGCTTTAAACCAAGCTCTGATCTTGGAATAGTGGCCCCAATTTTAACTCCGCTGCCTGTTGGAAACCGGACGAGGGGGGCCAGTTAAAATGAGGGGAACAACTTGCCTCTTCCAATCCCACTGCCTTCCCGATGGGCCCGAATATTAAGCTGCTTTTTTTGAGCAGGCAAGCATTACACCCGCAGGAAGGCAGCGAGGTTGTGTTTAAATATGCAGATCAGGGCCCGATCTGCAATTTTAGTGGCAGGTCTGAGCAGGCGAATGGTGACAGCTTCCCCTACAGGCCATACCTGCCTGGAGCTGGATCGTTGGCCAGAAGAGGTCCAGCAGGTAAGTTTTAACCTTTTAATTTAGGTTTCCTTGTGGGCCTGATGGAGCAAGAGGGTTCCTCCAGGCCCAACAAGGAAGCCTTGGGCCTCCCTTATGCTGGGTTTCCCCCGATCACCTTCGACCCCCCAAACGCCCTCCCCTCCCCCACCCTTACCACTTACCTGACTGCCATGGACTGACACCGTGGTTCCCTGGCTGTGGCCTCCTGCCTGTGATCTTCTGCTCCTGCCCACCGACCAAATAGTGCGTCAGACAGGGTTCGGGTAGGGCTCTGATGAAAGTTATGGTAATGAGGTCTGGCCGTTAAGATCGGCCAGGCCTCCATGTGCCTGGACTCCCCGGGTGTGCCTCCCACTTCGGGGAATCGCGCGCACCGTACCTGCACCCACCCCCCCACCCCCCACCCACCACCCTCCACCCCCCCGCACCCCAATTCAAAATCGGGAACGATGAGTTACAAAAACTGCTAAAATGCAGCTATTTTGGCCTCGGGGAATTCTGCATTATACCATAAAAAAAGAAAGTCTTGCATTCATATAGCGCCCTTCATAACCTCAGCACGTCCCAAAGCGCTTTACACCCAATGAAGTACTTTTGAAGTGTAAAAAACATAACTATACTTACCTCACAATAATCTTTCCCAATACATTTTTGGAATTTTTATTTGAGTTTTTGCTTGAACTTTCAATAAAATGTATTCGTTTTAATTTAATGTTCAATGATCTTGCATCATCTCCCACGTCGTGATGCATGACTTGGTTTGCAAACCTGCTATCCTGTCTACAAGATATGTGAAGGAATTACCTGGCTGAGGTTCAGAAAGTGCAGGGACAGAGAGTGTTGGTATCCCAGCGCACTGTACTGTGGACACAGGTTCAGTCCTGTGATTTCCCACAAGGTTAATTTCAAAGCTCACCTGTTATGTTATGGGGGTGACACACAGCAGACTCACACCTTGAGAGCCACCACAGGGCCACTCTCCTGCACCTCAAGAGCAGCATTGGCAAAATGAGCAAGTTGCACATCTAGACTTTCAGATGGGGAACACTGCATGATACTGGGTGAAAAACTGGTCACTTGAATAAATAGTTCACCGAAAAGAATCTGGCTGGATTATATTTCTTAGATTAATGTACATTGCTTTGTGCAGTCAAACTATTGAATTGCAGCCACTAAGTGCATGTAGAATCTAGTTTCCCAGCCAAGATTCTGGAACATTTGTACACATATTTTCAAACAAAAGATTTTCTTTTTGTTTATCCCACTCCAGAATGAATAATGGACTGCAGTACTTCCAACAGGTAGATGACTTTCTACACTCTGTCTCCAATTAAAGCTACAAGCTTACCGATGAAGCCAATAGTAATCATGCTTGTAAATATCACCATCCCCGAAGAAAGAAAAATTAGGATTGCAGTCCTTTTACTTTTTGAGGTTTTTTCCTTCTGTTCTGCTGACATGCCTAGCCCTGCTATCATGAGATTGTTGCTTTGAACACCAGGATAATTCCGAACCAAGGTTGACTTTCTTTTCCTTTGCAGATACAATGCAATTTTTTGTCTGAAATTCATTCAGTATATTTGAATATGCCAAAGCTGCTTCTGTAAAGCTGGCTTTGCTCTGTATCTCTCTTCACTTCTATTTTTCACTGTCTTCTTGTTAGTCATTTCTATCATGTAATGTCCTGCTCTTTGGTACTTAATCTTAATTGAGCTCCATTCCTTCTCTCCGTTACGTTGCTTTCTCTCTAACGCTGTTCTTTTTTCCTTCTGATTCTTCCTCCTTTTTATTCCAAATCTGTTCTTATACAGCTGTGCTTGCTTAGTCTCTGTGCCAGCCGATCTGATTGCCTTGCCCCTTTCATTTACCGTACAGGTGTTGTGATGCTTCTCATTTTCTGCTAGAGATTCCTAGCTGGCAGAGTTTGTCTCCCCATATCTCCAACACTTATCACTTCAAAACTGCAAGACAGTTATTCTAAAATAATTGAACGTTA
The DNA here is from genome assembly GCA_030390025.1 of Squalus acanthias. Classification (NCBI taxonomy): domain Eukaryota; kingdom Metazoa; phylum Chordata; class Chondrichthyes; order Squaliformes; family Squalidae; genus Squalus; species Squalus acanthias. The sequence goes on along the minus strand of CM059427.1, from coordinate 168,992,631 downwards.
TTAAAATATCAGCAAATCTACAGGAAAATAATCCAGCACAAGACCACTGCTGCTCAAGCACCATGTCCGATGTATGCTGATCGCAACCCACAACATGCTGAATATGTGAAATCATGGCATGTGACTGTAATGTGAGCACCATTTTGTTGGCAGTGTCACAAAGGTATAAGGATCTCTCTCTTCCAGAGAGTGCCTCCCCCACCTGTCTGAGACTAGCTACTGTTGGCATCACAACATCAGGCAAATGAAAAGTGGAAAGGAGAAGAATACAAATTAACTTCACGGAGCATCAAGTCCAACATTGCATTTTAGGCACACACAACTGAGAACCGGACCCGGAATGTAATCTTTTTGTCAATTATTTCAACAATAGTCCATAAAGTAAAATAATGAGTTCCTGAAGGAAAAAAAGTAAAATTGTGTTAAGACAGAAGAGTCTAAAAACAAATACAATAAAGCAGGATTGTGCACCCTGGTTAAGCACATGAAAATATTAGAGTTTGAAAGTGGCAGTGTTGCCATTTGTAACAGTTGGTCATTTGATTTGATTACATTGACACATGTGTCTGCCAGTCCAAATTCTTGTATTTATATTGTAGTTTGCGCCACCTGTTTTGAAAACTCATGCTGTCCTGCAACCTTGGCACTATAACAATACTTCTTTAAATGGCATATTTAAAAAGCAACTTCTGGAGGTGGCGCAGTGGGGCAGCATGTTGCCTTGGAGAACCACTATGTGGTGCCATGATGGAGGAAGGCATGGATTCATACCCATAATCCCCAACACATTTCATTTCTGTATCCATGGCACGTCCCCACAGGAAGGGAGCAGAACTTGGAAGTCATCGTGGACCACTCTCACTTACCTCAGAGCAGCATAGGCAGATGCTTTGGAGTATATTGCCTTCCCTCTTGGCTGCTTCCAATTGCAAACACTTTGGGGGAAAAATTGAGTTGCGCCCCCTTTGGGGCGCTAACTTCGACGGGGCACTACCTTTAGCGCCCCGAAAAAATTAACGCCCCCGTGGCCGAAATTCATCGGTAGCACCCCAAGAGGGAAGCGGGGTGCTACTGGAAGCGCTCCACCTCCCTCTTGAGGCGCTGCGAGTGATGGCGCTGCTTCTTAAAGGGGAGGGGTCTAGCACAGCGCGACCCGGGGCCCAGCTGGGCCACCAGGGATCGGAGTGCCAGCAAAAGAGCCCGGCACGCAAGAGAAGTGCCGGTCTCATAGAGTGCAGCCGGCACTCCGCGGGGGGGGGGCAGAGGGGGCAGGTGCTGGCAGGCGGCCAGCAACAAAAATGGCTGCCCGGCACCTCCCCTTTAATTTGCGCCGCCCAGGCCGCAGGTAGGCCCCCCTGACCCCCTCGGACATAGCGTCCGGCGGTGAGACAGGGGGCGCTACCGAAGATCGCGGCCGGGGCACGAGCAGGGCGTGGCACACGGCGATTACATCATCGCCGGCAGCGCTGCGGGGCGCTAACGTTTACCGCTGCTGCTAACCTCCCGCTGAATTTCGCGGGAGGCATTGGCGGCACCGCACCCAGGCGCTAGTTGCTTTGCGCCCCGTTAGCGCCCTCCTTAGGGCGCTAACGGGAGGCGCAAAGCAACTGAATTTTTAGGCCTTTATACTTCTTTCGTATTCTGAATGATAAATTATTTTTTCAGCAAAACCACAGTGTTTGCAAGCCTCAGAGTAGAAGCAATTGCATTCCTTTAGAGCACTGAAGAGTACATGCATCAAAATTAAATCAGCAACCAATATGTAAACTTAGTCAAATTTATCACCGACGGCAGCAAGCTCCTGCCTGGTACCACTGCAGTCAATCTCAAATTCTTTCATTTGTTGCCTGCAAAGTGTCCTTTGTCTTTTTTTTATTTATCATAGATTTCCATACTGAATAATGGTCCAACGAATTGGGCTGTTCCCTTGCTCTAACAGGAAAAAGGTATCCTGGTTAGATTTACACATAAGCCTAGAAATTACAACAATACCTTGCATTATATTATGCCTTTAATGGAGAAAAACATGTCAAAAGTGAGGAGGTTATGCTTCAGTTGTACACAGCCTTGATCAAACCCCATCTTGAATACTGTGTTCAGTTTTGGGCACCGAACCTCAGGAAAGATGTTTAAAATTACTTATCAAAATTACTTATCAAAAAATAATTTTTTTATTGAGGTTGGTGAAATGAAATTGAAATTCAGTATATTTATATTTATTAGAATTGTGTCATTTGTAGATTTATTTGGGGATTCCACTGCATGTCATTAGGGAATTCCCTTCGTAAATGATTGCAATGCAATTCTCCTTTGTCATTTGAGGACTGGGCCCACATGATCCCAGGGGTGCTTCCGAACCGCCTGCGTCCCTGGAATCCGTGGGCCTTTACGCTGACGTCCGCCTGGAGGCCCCAGACCGAAACTCTCCGTAGTCTGGGTACCTGGAGGTAGGTTCAGATTTGTTTCGTGGGTCGGTGGTGTACTCCGGATGCAATTTCTACCCCGATGATTTTAGGTTAGCAGTATCTTTCTAACAAACTTAGCAAATAATATGAGTGTGTGAGGAGTTGTTGATTTTTGCTGTAGAGGGAGATCGACAGCCAGAAGCTCCCAATTTGACCTGAAGATCCTGGAAGGGGGTGTTTCAAGTTGTATAAATTGACATACCTTGAAGTCTTTGGCCTGCCCCTAGAGGACTTGGTCAGCAGGGGTACAGGGATAGGCCACAGCACCTGGCTTTCTGGATTACCCTGCATTGGGGTGTCCAGCAGGCATTCCGACGAGAAACTAAGGGGGGGAAGCTGGGAACACCCCTCCCACCTCATTGCATAGTCCAACTGGCCTGTGCCTACTGCAAGCTCAAGCCGAGCTCACCTCTGCCCCCACACAAGGAAACCCCAGGGAATGCTAGCACAATATAAAAGGGGCAGGCAGCTGATGAACCAGACCTCTGCCGTTTTTACTGACCTTTGCGCCCAAAAATAATGGGCATTCCCCAGGGGTAAGGGTCAGAAAAACTGGCCATCCTATGTGCAAAGTAATCTAGGATAGCATGCCCAGGGCAAACTATAGACCTGTTTACTGTCTCTAGATTTACATGTAGGATTTCCACTCCAGTTACTTCAGAAAACCATTAATATCAGCCACTTTCAAAACATACAAAACTATCAAACAGATTTATTCACAGATAGAGCCATTTACAGAAGCAAGCAGTAACAGAGAGTTTTTAAAAACAATACGAAAATACAGCAGCTTTGAACCAGTTCATGAAAGGAGTAAACAGGCAGACCTGCCAGTTACATTCCATTCATTGGCTTTCTAGGCAGGTCTTGCATTAAAAAAACGGATAAAGTGATTCTTTACAGCGGAGTAACTACCTGCTCCTGATTCTTTCTCAGAATTATGTAGGTTTCCTATCTGTGGAATGCATCTTGCCCTCATGCTTATCGCAGCTAGGCCAAAATCACAACCAGCTAGTACATCAGAAGTAAAAACAGAAAATGGTGGAAATACTCAGCAAGTCAGGCAGCATCTGTAGAGAGAGAAACAGAGCTAACGTTTCAGGTCGATGACCCTTCATCAGAACTGAAACATTGGGCTCGATTTTGCCCAGCCCGAGGAGGCGGGTTTGGAGGCGTGTGAGGTGTTAAAATCGCAAAAAAATGGCGGGCGGATCCGATCCCGCCTCCAGCCCGCCTCCGAGCAATTTTCCCAAAATCGGGGTTTTAGACCCCGTTTCCATCCCGCCTCCAAGAGGCGGGATAGACCCTTAAGGCCCTTAACAACCAGTTAAGTGCCTCTATAATCCCATTTTGAGAGGCCTTTGTGAATTTAACACATTTCCCCCGTGCTGCACGTCTCCTCTGGAACACGCCAGTTAATCCTGGCGGCCTCACAAGTGGATGGCTTACTAACAGCTGCAGCTCCACCATTAAAAAGGAGTTTTCAGCAATGATCATTTGCAGGTGGCAGAACTTTGTTGTCTCAGGTCTGGGAGAACTTTTAGCAGGCCTACTCATTGTTGTGGAAGTTTGGAGCCTGAGACCCATCTCCAGTGTGACCTCCTGGGAAACCCGTCTCCCCACCTTGAATGAGCGCTTCCTCAACTGAGGTATATACCAGAAGCATGGGAACCATTTATTTCCTTTTCTCCTGGACCTCAGATTCGGACGAAGACCAGCCGCGGCAGCAGCAGCACCCGGAGCAACAGCAGCATCAACAGCAGGAGCAACAACAAGAGCACCAACCTGCTGCTCACCACCTGAAGCTGCACAGGCCAGAAGGCACCAGCGCATGGAAGCACGTTGCCGCAGGAGATACCCCCAAAACAGGGTTTACAGACAGAGGATGAGCTACCTCAACATGACTGAGCAGCAGTGCCAAAGGAGGCTCAGACTTTCGTGAGAGGCAGTGGATGACATCTGTACAATGCTGCAGCAAGACCTGGAGCCCAGAGGAGCGGGTAGACACCCTGTACCAGTGGCCGTCAAAGTCACCACCGCACTCAACTTTTTTGCTTCAGGCTCATTCCAGGGATCAACAGCAGACATCAGCAGCATCTCCCAGGCGGCCGCACACACGTGCATCATGCAGGTAACCGATGCCCTCTTTGCCATCGCGCACAATTACATCAACTTCTCCAAGGATCAAGCAAGTGTAAACGCGCATGCGGTTGGATTTGCCAATCTGGCAGGTTTTCCAAGGGTGCAGGGCATCATTGGCTGCACACATGTGGACCTTAAGGCAACCCATCACAATCCAGCTCTTTTTGTCAACCGCAAGGGCTTCCACTCCCTCAACGTGCAGCTGGTGTGTGACCACAAGAAGGAAATTTTGCATTTTTGCGCCAAGTACCCTGGAAGTTGCCATGACTACTTTATCCTGCAACAGTCTAGTGTGCCTCCACTCTTCAGTCCGCCAGACCAACTTTCTGGATGGCTACTTGGAGACAAGGGCTATCCCCTGAAGACATGGCTAATGACGCCGTTGAGGAGCCCATCCAACGAAGCTGAGGAGCGTTACAACTCCAGCCACATTTCCACCAGATCCATAATCGATCAAACCATCGGCTAGCTGAAGATGCAATTCAGATGCCTTGATAGATCAGGTGGAGCCCTACAGTACTCAGCAGCCAGGGTCTCCAGAATCGTCGTGGTCTGCTGTGCACTTCACAACATGGCACAGCATCGTGGCCTGCAGCTGGCTGAGGTACAAGTGGCTCAGCGCATAGCCTCCTCAGATGAGGAGGAGGAGGAGGAGAGCAACAATGAACAGCTTGCGGAGGCGCATCAACCAGCGGCAGCAGCACGTGAGCACATTGCTGCCCGGGATGCAAGGGACGCACTCATCTTGGCCAGATTTACTTAGCCTGCCCAATCAAACACTTTAGCCTCGCACCTTCTTACCAGAGCATCGACAATGGTGAAGAACCTGCGGATTCCTATCACTCTGACCACCATACTGGCAATTGCAAGTCGCCCTAAGCCCTCAATGTGGAAGTCCCATTTGCGAAATGACACAGGCCACAACTTCAACAGTTTGCCATCAAGTATTTTTTATCACAAAGTCACGGATGGCTTTTCAAAAATAAATGCTCACTTATTTGCTGCTCCTGCCTCGACACCTTTGGCGGGCGTCCTCTGGGGTTGCGAGCCTGTGAGGGCTCGGCAACAGTCTGCTGCTCCTACGGCTGTGCAGGGGCTAAGACGCCGATCTCAGTTGGGTGAGGACTCTGGTGGGGCTCTGACCGAGGGCCCTGCAGTGGCATGGTCGTGTGAGCACTTGGAGAGGAGCCCCCACTTCCTTGTTCTCTGCCACCAATATCCCTCTCATGGGTCAGCCCCACTTCAGAGCTAGCAAGTGGCTTGACAGCACCTTGCTGCACTTCAGGGGGGCCATGAGAACCCGTTTCTGCACTGGAAGTCCTACTCCAGAGGACTTCCATGAAGGTCTGGTTTCTCTGCTCAATAGTTGACCATCGCTCCTTAAGAGATGTCAGTCTATTCTGAACAATGACCATGTTTTCAAGACCCTGGCGACTAAGCTCCTCCATGGCCATAGCCATCCTCTCCTCTACCGTAGCCATCCTTTCCTCTACGGTAGCCAGCCTTACCACGGAGGTAGCCATCCTTTCCACGGAGGTTGCCATCCTTTCCGTGGTGATGCGTTCATGCGCCAACGCCTCCACAAAGGCCCTGTTCATGTTAGCGATGGACTCCTCCATTCATTCCACACTCGCAGCGACCCTGGAGACAAAACCTGCCAGAGACTCCTGCACCTGTTCCTGGAGTTCCAGCACCGCTCTCCTTCTGGATGGACCCGGAGGCACAGGGTCAACATGCAGCGGAGTTGAGCTGGGAGCGCCCTGCGCCCTCTGACGAGACTCTTCACTGCTGTCCCTGTCTCCACCATCTGCTGATGCTCACTTGTAAGCTGTGATACACCAGGTGACAACTCTACTCTATGTCCCGAAGGTCCCACCGAGGTGTGAGTGTCTGCGTTGGTGCTGGGTGCGCTTAATTCTGCTGACGCTGCGCCCTCAGAGGTTGCAGCTTCCTCTGAGGAGTCTGGGGGCTCAGGCTGTTCCTCCTGGACAGTGGGGAGGGGGGCTGTCGATGGTCCTGTGGGGGAGTAAAGGAAAGAGTTAGACATGTGAGATAAACGTTGCATGCACATTGAATTGTGCAGATGATCATAAGTCAATCTGTTAGAACATCAGAATCAATATCAGTCACTCATGCAATGTCAATGAGAGAGTTAAAAAACTATTCTGTCACCAGCTTGCTCTGATGCGCCCATCTGTCCGTCCCCCACTTGCGCATCCTCCTCCACTCCCACGATCTCCAGGGCCGCCTCCTCTGCAGTGGTGAGCTGGGCTATTGAGGGTGGCCCTCCTCCTGTCCTCGCCCTCTCCCTCTTATTGTGGGCTCTCTTTTCTTGCAATGAGGGACACAAGTGGAGTTTGGGTGTGAATGAAGGAGTGAGTGTAGAGAATCCATAGCATAGATGCTTAGAAGGACACAAAGATGGAGTGAGGTGCCAGGACCAAGGGCCCTCCCTGTGTGTTGTAAGTTGTTGTCATTGCATCACAGTGATGGGGAGTGTGAGGGCTGCATAGTCGAATAGTTAAGTGAATGTGAACATACAGAGAGAGGGAATGCTTAAGGGTGCAGGGATGTAAGGGTCAAGTGGGATGTGGAGGAGAAGGTTGACAAAGCAGAGTGCTGGTGATGAGAGGCGATGGGGATCAGATTGAGGGTCATGGGGATGGAATACTCACTTTTCCTATGCGGAGGTCATGAAACCTCTTTCTGCACTGCAGCCAGGTTCTGCTGCACATTGCAATGGCATTCACCTCCTGCACTTGCAGCCACACAGCTTTGGTCTGTTGTGGAGGTTTTTTCCTCCCTGAAGAAGGAAACAGCACCTCCTTATTTGCTCTTGCTCCCTCCACCAGAGCTTGGAGGGAGTTCTCATCGAATCTGGGTGCACACTTTGGTCTGGTGCCTGACATGGTTTTTGCACGAATCCCTCAGAAGTATTATGCTAAAGTTGAAAGACTGAAAATGAACCAAGGCTGCTTGCAGGCCTTAAATCCAGCTGCATAGATGACGTCATCGGAGGCGAGTTTCAGCATCGAAATACTCATTGGGCCAGGGGTTCCCACACGCTGGAAAACAATTGCCCAATTAGGGCAAAATCGCTCATTTGTCCCGCCTCACATCGGAGGCGGGGTCCGGACACGACGACCACCTGACACGCCCCCAATGACAAAATCCAGCCCGTTAACTCTGTTTCTCTCTCCACAGATGCTGCCTGACCTGCTGAGTGTTTCCAGCATTTTCTGTTTTTATTTCAGAATTCCAGCATCCGCAGTATTTTGCTTTAGTACATCAGAAGGGTTGGATTCTTATATCCATAATATCCTTTAAAACAGATCCTCACCTTGATATGTCAGTCTGCATGACAGACACTTTACTCAAGCTAGGACAGCAAACTCCAGCACACATACAAAAAGACTGCCGATGGAGATCTGTGGGGTTTGCCAAGAGCTGCCTGTGTTATTTTGATCAGATTATGTCATTGATTAATCGCCCAGTTATATGCACTAATTATTTCCAACATTTGGTGACTGCTTACCCAGATGCCTACATATGCTGGTAATCTTACGCATTGTCTTAAATGGCTTTATTTTCTGTAATTCATGCAGATCCAGAAGAGAGAAGCCTATCTCCCAGGATGCAGTGGCAGACATTATTTTGAGGATGGTATCTTTCTTAAAAGAACCCATTTAAGTTAAGAAACACAATGCAGAGAGAAAACCCATAAATTAGGGGCAAGAACATTCAATTTTTGTTACCATGGTATCAAAAGCTCTTCAAAATGACAATGGAGGTCGTTTAAGGATAATACAAGGGAGGATCAGGCTGCATATAAAAAGTACAGAGGACAAGTGAAAAAGGAAATAAGAGGGGCAAAGAGACAGTACGAGAATAGATTGGCAGCTAACATAAAAGGGAATCCAAAGGTCTTCTATAAGCATATTAACAGTAATGGGTTGTCAGAGGAGCGGTGGGGCCAATTAGGGACCAGAATGGAGATCTATGGGTGAAGGCAGAAGGCATGGCTGAGGTCGATGTTCTCTCTAATTTGCGGTCAACGTGCGCGGTCCCTTTAAATTTGCTGTGCGTGGCCGCGCATGCGCAGTACCTTTCAGCGACAGCTGCTGGTGAGCGGCCTGCGCGGGACCTCCCGATTGGTTCGCGGCTGTGGACCTTAGGTAGGAATACTGCCATGGGGAGTAAATGAGTACTTTGCATTGGTGTTTACCAAGGAAGAGGACTTTGCCAAAGCTATGGTAAACGAGGAAATTGCCAGGATACTGGATACTTAAAGTACTTAAAGTAGATAAGTCACCCGGTCCGGATGGGATGCATCCTAGGTTGCTGATGGAAGTAAGGGTAGAAATTGCGGAGGTGCTGGCCACAATCTTCCAATCCTCCTTAGATACAGGGGTGGTGCCAAAGGACTGGAGGATTGCAGTGGTAATATTCTTTCCCTATGTTAGACGAACGGTTACCTGAATTACCAGGAATCAATGCTGATGTTAGCATTGGTGATGTTTTGCTAACATTCTGTTCCTTGTGACTTAGCGAAGGTAATAAGATTAATTGCTGCCTATCTCAAACTCTGGTTGAGTAATTGTGTCACCAGGGCAGAATAACCTTGAGTAACAAAGTAAAGCTAAACACTTCAAATGGAGATCATCTGGAACCTTTACTGAAAAGCTGATAAAGTTGCCTGGTATTATACTTCTTTTCTTATGAATACATAAGCGTATTGAAATTAGTAAGTGATCTCTCAAGGTCTCTCTGCCTAGTAAACTAATGCTGTAGGCAACCCCCATCTATTGTTATGATCCAATGCCCTCAAGTAATAACTATCATTCAAAATCAATCAAGTTCTCTTTTGAAAGATTCTGTAAGCTCAGATCCCTTTGAATAAATCTGAGCCATATATTCCACTCTTTGTTTAAGCATTCGGTAGCATGCCAGATTGCCTCCTCCTCCTATTTTCCACTAATGACTCCTCTTATTTCATTTCTCCAAAAAAATGAACTCTGTCCTTGCTTGGCTCAATGGAGTAACAATCTTCAACTACAGTTACATCAACTAACCTGTCAATTCATTTGTAATCTCTTCAAATACTCAGCTTCCTCCAAGTCGTCGCTTCAGCCCTTTTATCTCCACACTTCCTGTGTCAGCAAGCTGCCTTATTTCTAAGTGGGAATATTCTGCAATCCTATCAAACTACTACTGATCAATAATGAATGACATATGAATCCTAACAACATTCAGAACTTTTATATAAATATTGTACAAAACAATACAAATTATCCTTTGCACTAAAGCATCAATAAGGGTGCTTTTAACAATATAACATTTCTAATTAATGCAAAAAAAGTGTAATTGTTATGCTCATAGACAGGTATAAATTACATCAAAAAATTGAAATATAAAATATTACTGGTTGATCTCCCATGGCATTGCACACAGTTCGTCAGAGAATATGGCCACTCTCTTACCGGTCTCTGATGTCTTTCTGTTGCGGTTTCTCTGTTTTTCCTCTTCTGCTTCTGTCTCTTTCTCTTCTCTTCTGCTACTCTTTCCTTAACTCTTCTCTTTGCTTCTCTCTCTGTCCACTTCTGCTTATCTCCATTCTTTTCTTTTCTTCTTTCCAGCTTGGAAGTGTGGGTGCTATGGTGTAGTGTGGTGTTGAAAGACATGACCAATGGCTGCAGGCTGCATTTTGGTTGGAGATTGTTGGGAGTGTGTGGCCCTTAGCAGCTCCCTTCCCATCCTCTCCCCCAATCACGTGTGCTATTCCCCACTGCCCAGCTCATTCCCCTTCACTCCCATCAGTAACAGTACTTCTTCCCCTTTGAACTATCTGTTCAACTCGTCTATCCTCCCCTTCCCCTTGCTCGGCAGTCATTCACCTCACTTTTAACCCTCCATCCACTGCCTCAATCCCAAGCTACAGGCCCCTTCATCCTCAATCATTTCCCCTCCTCCCCTCTGTCTCCTACCTTTCATTATTTGTTTCCTTCAAAGAGGCTTTGTTTGCATTCAAAATTCAACTTTTTTAAAAAGGAAATGATTTGTCTTTGTACCTTTCTCTCGATTTGTGTCTTTATCTTTGTCTCCCTCATTCTTGCTCAGCGGTGTTAAAAATTAAAATCCATATATCACAGGAGTAAGCATTTAGCATTAATTTCTTCTTACTGTCAACAAAGCACTCGTGAGAAAATAGGTTGGTTTCAAAATTGAACTGGTGCTTTTTTTTAATTGAAGTAACATTAGCGGAGAGGTCAATAACCAGGGGACATAGATTTAAAGTAATTGGTAGAAGGATTAGAGGGGAGTTGAGGAGAACTTTTTTCACCCAGAGGGTGGTGGGGGTCTGGAACTCACTGCCTGAAAGGGTGGTAGAGGCAGAAACCCTCATCACATTTAAAAAGTACTTGGATATCTACTTGAAGTGCCGTAACCTCCAGGGGTACGGACCAAGAGCTGGAAAGTGGGATTAAGCTGGACAGCCTCTTTGTAAATGATGTAAATGTAAATGAAGACCAGAAGTTAAATAGTCTTGGCCTAAATTGATGCTATTGGGCAGGGGGTTGTTGCTCATCCCACCCCCACTCACCCAAAACCCACTCGCAATTAAAATCGCCCACCAGGGACACAGCTTCTTGGCTGTTGAAATTGAGATAACTATGTGATTGTGAATTATGTAAACTCTTACTTTGATCATTGGAAATTTCAGATGCTGAGGAATAAAAGACAGATGAAAAAATTTTCAAGAAGTATTTTGAGCAATTTAAATCACAAGGTAAAATAGTCTCATTATGAAGTAGCAACTACTGTGTAATACCATTAACGCTGAGATAGTTATCACAGCGCCACTTACAGGTACTGCAGTTTTTAATGAATCGCGTGTCCCAAGTATGTTAAAGTTTTAGTCATCTCGGCCTAGAAATTCGGGCGTTTAGCACTGGCTGTTAAGGCCCATTTTGAAGTAAAAATGGTGGCCGCCTCGCTTCTGCCTGCTTCGGCGGATCCTGCGGCGGCTGCCATTTTGGGCAGGTCTGCAGCGCTGCCGATGCCTGCGCTCACTGCAGATATTTAGATTAGGTAGATCGTGACATTAGGGAGTGTGCAACGCTCACTTGATGCCTGATCTGCCATTTTTCTCCATCGCTACTCCACTTACCAGCCTGTGTTAATCACAACCAGCTGACCAAGCGTTCAGTCGCAGGAAGGAGCCTCCAGCAGTGATATTTAAAGGAATCATCATCAACAACTTGCAGCTGACATGGTTTTTTCAGTTTGACTGGCTCTGTGTAACTTTCTGCAACTCTTGCAGCTTTCTAAACTTGTTTCAAGTTCCTGAGGTGACAGGGAGTGTTGGTGCAAGTGGAGAACGCCTTTATTCTTATTTAAAGGCTTCTGCTCACAACACTTGCTCACAGTCATGGGGGCTCTACTTGCAGTCCCCCTCACGCTTGAGTATCTTTGGGAGAGGGAGCAGAGGCAGCGAAGAAGAGAAGATGCGTGCAGAGAGGAGGAGGAGGAGGGCCAGGAGGGCTCTCAACAGGAGGCCGTACCCACCTAGGGTCTTCTGAGAGCACGTCTCCTACTTCCACCTAAGCAAGGAGCAGTGTATTAGGAGGCTTCGCTTCACCAAGGAGGTGGTCACAGAACTTTGCCAGCTCCTGCAAACAGACATGCAGCCTCAGAGCACGGCAAGCACGGCTCTCCCAGTGGCCCTCAAGATCACCGTGGCCCTCAATTTCTTCCAGTCTGCAGCAGGAGACATAGCTAACATCTCACAGTCCGCCGTCCATCGCTGCATCTGGGAGGTCACAGAGGCTCTCTACTCCAGGAGAAGGGACTACATTGTCTTCTCTCTGAACAGAGCTGAAATGAAGGCCCGGCTGTAGACTGCACCACCTCGGCATGAGCGGTAGCAGTCTGGGCTGGCTGGATGACAGGCAGCGGCAAGGGCAATGGCGGAGTGGCAGTGGTGGGAGCAGGAATATTGTCATCCTGAGAGAGGACAGCAGCTTCCTGCTCCATTAGGAACAACAGAGCATGGGGCCTAGGTGGCTCAAAGCATGGCACTAATGGTGGGGCGAAGTGAGGAGCTAACAAGACAATGTCTGGCAAGAGATTTTCCCTTATAAGTGAAGCAATCAATAGAGACAGAAAATTTTCAACTATCAGGTATGCAACTACAAATGAGTGGCCTAAGTATATTCAGACTGTTCCTGATGAATTGAGAGAATATTATACTGTATAAGGAGAATGCTTGAGAAGGAAAGAGAGAAAGAAAGAGAGAAAGAAAGAGCCTTTCACGGCTAATTAAGTACTTTTGAAGTGTTACTAATGTAATGTAGGAAACGCAGCACCCGATTTGCACACAGCATGGTCCCACAAAATCATCATATGATAATGACCAGATAATCTATTTTAGTTGTTGGAAGAGGGCCAAGACACCAGTGAAAAATCTGCTGCTCTTCTTCAAAATAGTGCCATGCGATCTTACTTATTATGTACTGAAACAGGATTGTATCTCCACTAGAACTATAGAATCATAGAATGGTTACAGCACAGAAAGCGGCCATTCGGCCCATCGAGCCGGCTCCTTACAAGAGCACCTCAGCTAGTCCCACTCCCCTGCCCTTTCCCCGTAGCCCTGCACATTTTTTTCTTTCAGGTACTTATCCAACTCCCTTTTGAAAGCCGTGATTGAATCTGCCTCCACCACCCTTTCAGGCAGTTCATTCCAGATCCTAACCACTCGCTGCGTAAAAAGTTTTTCCTCATATCACCTTTGGTTCTTTTGCCAATCACCTTAAATCTGTGTCCTCTGGTTCTCGACCCTTCTGCCAATGGGAACAGTTTCTCTCTATTTACTCTGTCCAGACCCCTCATGATTTTGAACACCTCTATCAAATCTCCTCTCACTATTCTCTGCTCTAAGGAGAACAACCCCAGTTTCTCCAGTCTATCCACGTAACTGAAGTCCCTCATCCCTGGAACCATTCTTGTAAATCTTTTCTGCACCCTCTCTAAGGCCTTACATCCTTCCTAAAGTGTGGTGCCCAGAATTGGACACAATACTCCAGTTGAGGCTGAACCAGTGTTTTATAAAGGTTCATCATAATTTCCACGCTTTTGTACTCTCTGCCTCTATTCATAAAGCCCAGGATCCCTTAAGCTTTTTTAACTGCTTTCTCAACCTGCTCTGCCACCTTCAACGATTTGTGCACATATACCCCCAGGTCTCTCTGTTCATGCACCCCCTTTAGGATTGTACCCTTTAGTTTATATTGCCTCTCCTCGTTCTTTCCACCAAAATGTATCACTTCGCACTTTTCTGCGTTAAATTTCATCTGCCACGTATCCGCCCATTCCACCGGCCTGTCTATGTCCTCTTGAAGTCTATCACTATCCTCCTCACTGTTCACTATACTCCCAAGTTTTGTGTCATCTGCAGATTTTGAAATTGTGCCCTGTACACCCACATCCAAGTCATTAATATATATCAAGAAAAGCAGTGGTCCTAGAACTCACCCCTGGGGAACCCCACTGTATACCTTCCTCCAGTCCGAAAAACAACTGTTCACCACTACTCTCTGTTTCCTGTCACTTAGCCAATTTTGTATCCATGCTGCTACTGTCCCTTTTATTCCATGGCCTTCAACTTTGCTGGCAAACCTATTAAAAAAAAAACATAGAATCTAGGAGCAGGAGTAGGCCATTCGGCCCGTCGAGCCTGCTCCACCATTCAATACGATCATGGCTGATCATCCAAATCCAGTACCCTGTCCCTGCTTTAATCCCCACAGTACACATATCCCACCCTACCCCCATAACCCCACGTATTTAATTCCCCCTAACATATCCCATCCTATCCCCATAACCCCACATATTTAATCCCCCCTAACACTAAGGGTCAATTTATCATAGCCAAATCAACCTAACCCGCACATTTTTGGACTGTGGGAGGAAACCGGAGCACCCGGAGGAAACCCACGCAGACACGGGGAGAATGTGCAAACTCCACACAGACAGTCACCCGAGGTCAGATTCGAACCCGGGTCCCTGGCGCTGTGAAGCACCAGTGCTAACCACTATGCCACCGTGTTGCCCATTATGTGGCACTTTGTCGAACGCCTTTTGGAAATCCATGTACACCATGTCAACCGCATTGCCCTCTCTGTTACCTCATCAAAAAACTCGATCAAGTTGGTTAAGCACAATTTGCCTTTAACAAATCCATGCTGGCTTTCCTTAATTAATCCACACTTGTCCAAGTGACTGTTAATTTTGTCCATGATTATTGTTCCTAAAAGCTTCCCCACTACCGAGGTTAAACTGACCGGCCTATAGTTGCTGGGTTTATCTTTACACCCTTTTTTGAACAATTCTCCAGTCCTCTGGCACCACCCCTGTTTCTAAGGAGGATTGGAAGATTATGGCCAGTACCTCCATGATTTCTTCGTTCACTTACCTCAGCGTGCTAGGATGCAGCCCCTCCGGTCCTGGTAACTTTAAGTACAGCCTGCGTTTCTACTACCTCACCTTTATCAATTCTTATCCCATCCAGTATCTCCTCTACCTCCTCCTTCACTATGTCTATGGTAGCATCTTCTTCCTTGGTGAAGACAGATGCAAAATACTCATTTAGTATCTCAGCATACCCTCTGCCTCCTCGCGTAGGTCTCCGTTTTGGTCCCTAATCGGCCCCCCCCCCTGCTCTTACTACCCGTTTATCATTTATATGCCTATCTAAGACTTTTGGATTACCTTGTATGTTAGCTGCCATTCTATTCTCATACCCTCTCTTTGCCCCTCTTATTTTCTTTTTCACTTCTCCTCTGAACTTTCTATATTTAGCCTGATTCTCAGATGTATTCTCAACCTGACATCTGTCATACGCGCTCTTTTTCTGCTTCATCTTACTCTCTATCTCTTTCGTCATCCAGGGGGCTCTGACTTTAGTTGCCCTACCTTTCCCCAAGTGGGAATGTACCTCGACTGTACCAGAACTATTTCCTCTTTAAAGGCAGCCCATTGTTCCACTACAGTTTTGCCTGCCAATCTTTGATTCCAATTTACCCGGGCCAGATCCGTTCTCATCCCACTGAAATTTGCCTTCCTCCAATTAAGTATTTTTACTCTAGATTGCTCCCTGTCCTTTTCCATAGCTAATCTAAACCTTATGATACTATGATCACTGTTCCTTAAATGTTCACCTACTAACACTTGCTCCACTTGACCTACCTTATTCCCCAGAACCAGATCCAGAAATGCCTCGTCCCTCGTCGGGCCGGATACATACTGATCAAGAAAATTCCCCTGAACATACTTCAGAAATTCTTTCCCCTCTCTGCCCTTTACACTATTACTATCCCAGTCTATATTAGGATAGTTGAAGTCCCCCATTATCACTACTCTATAGTTCTTGCATCTCTCAGTAATTTCTCTGCAAGTTTGCTCCTCCATATTTTTCCCACTAGTTGGTGGCCTATAGAATACACCTAGTAGTGTAATGGCACCTCTATTATTTCTTAACTCTAACCAAATAGATTCTGTCCTTGACCCCTCCAGGACATCCTCTCTCTCCAGCACTTTAATATTCTCCTTAACCAATACTGCCACCCCACCTCCTATCTTTCCTGAACACCCGATATCCAGGAATATTTAATACCCACTCCTGCCCATTTTTGAGCCAGGTCGCCACTATTGCCACAACTTCATATTCGCATGTGACTATTTGAGCCTGCAGCTCACTTACCTTGTTTACTACGCTTCGTGGATTCACATACATACACTGTAAACCCATCTTAGACCATCCCGTGTTCTCTCTTAGTCTGATCCCACCTAATACCTTACTATAACTTGCTTTAGTGCTAGCCGTCTCTCTCAATCCTTTGTGCCCTTTGTTTCTCCTTTCTAATGCTACATCCTGGTGCCCATCCCCTTGCCATCTTAGTTTAAACTCTCCCCAACCTCCCCGCAACGATACTGGTACCGGCTCTGTTGAGGTGCAACCCGTCGGCCTGTACTGGTCCCACCTGCCCCAGAACCGGCCCCAATGCCCCAGGAATCTAAAGCCCTCCCTCCTGCACCATCTCTCCAGCCACACATTCATCTGCTCTATCCTCCTATTTCTATACTCACTCGCGCGTGGCACCGGGAATAATCAAGAGATTACCACCTTTGAGGTCCTGCTTTTTACTCTCTTTCCTAGCTCCCTAAAATCTGCCTGCAGGACCTCATCCCTCTTTCTACCTATGTCATTGGTACCGATATGGACCACGATCTCTGGCTGTTCACCCTCCCCCCTCAGAATGTTCTGCAACCACTCAGTGACATCCTTGACCCTGGCACCAGGGAGGCAACATACCATCCTGGAGTCACGTCTACTACGAGGAGTAGCAAGATTCTTGACAGAATCCATGAAGGACAGCAGGATTTGAGAAGTGCCAGGAGATGACAAAAATATCCATGTGGTGGCCAGGCATCAACAACAATATCAGAGAGAAAGGGGCTGAAAATCCTTGGGCAGTGATCCCGGCAATTATGTAAAGGAATCAATAATATAGTCACCAAGAAATCAAATAGGGAAGTCAGGAGGAACTTCTTTACCCAAGAGTGGTGAGAATGTGGAACTCGCTACCACAGGGAGTGGTTAAAGTGAAAAGTATAGATGCAATTCAGGGGTGATTAGATAAGCCTATGAGGGAGAAGGGAATAGAGGGATATGCTGATAGAGTTAGATGAGGAAAGATGGGAGGAGGCTCGAGTGGAGCATAAACACCAGCATGGACTGGTTGGGCCGAATGGCCTGTTTCTGTGCCGTATATCCATGTAATCCTATGTAATCCTATGTACTCACTATTTCATGGTCATTGCTGCTGGAGCTATAAAGAGGACCTTTTTTTTTATTCGTTCATGGGATGAGGGTGACACTGGCAAGACCAGCATTTATTGCCCATCCCTAATTGCCCTTGAGAAGGTGGTGGTGAGCCGCCTTCTTGAACCGCTGCAGTCCATGTGGTGAAGGTACTCCCACAGTGCTGTTAGAGAGAGAGTTCCAGGATTTTGACCCAGTGACGATGAAGGAACGGCGATATACCTCCAAGTCAGGATGGTGTGTGACTTGGAGGGGAACCTGGAGGTGGTGGTGTTCCCATGCACCTGCTGCCCTTGCCCTTCTAGGTGGAAGAGGTAGCGGGTTTGGGAGGTGCTGTCGAAGGTGGTGGAGGGAGTGAACGTTTAAGGTGGTGGATGGGGTGCCAATCAAGCGGATGCTTTGTCCTGGATAATGTCGAGCTTCTTGAGTATTGTTGGAGCTGCACTCATCCAGGCCAGTGGAGAGTATTCCATCATGCTCCTTACTTGTGCCTTGTAGATGGTGGAATGGCTTTGGGGAGTCAGGAGGTGAGACACTCGCCACAGAATACCTAGCCTCTGACCTGCTCTTGTTGCCACAGTATTTATGTGGCTGGTCCAGTTAAATTTCTGGTCAATGGTGACTCCCAGGATGTTGATGGTGGGGGATTCAGCGATGGTAATGCCGTTCAATGTCAAGGGGCGGTGGTTAGACTCTCGCTTGCTGGAGATAGTCATTGCCTGGCATTTGTGTGGCGCGAATGTTACCTGCCACTTATCAGCCCAAGCCTGAATGCCATCCACGTCTTGTTGCATGCGGGCATGGACTGCTTCATTATCTGAGGAGTTGTGAATGGCGTTGAACACTGTGCAGTCATCAGCGAATATCCCCATTTCTGACCTTATGTTGGAGGGAAGATCATTGATGAAGCAGCTGAAGATGGTTGGGCCTAGGACACTGCCCTGCGGAACTCCTGCAGCTGTAATGATTGACCTCCAACAACCACAACCATCTTCCCTTGTGCTAGGTATGACTCCAGCCAGTGGAGAGTTTTCCCCTTGATTCCCATTGACTTCAGTTTTACTAGGGCTCCTTGATGCCACACTCGGTCAAATGCTGCCTTGATGTCAAGGGCGGTCACTCTCACCTCACCTCTGGATTCCGCTCTTTTGTCCATGTTTGGACCAAGGCTGTAATGAAGTTTGGAGCCGAGTGGTCTTAGCGGAACCCAAACTGGGCATCAATGAGCAGGTTATTGGTGAGTAAGTGCCGCTTGATAGCACTGTTGATGACACCTTCCATTACTTTGCTGATGATTGAGAATAGACTGATGGGGTGGGAATTGGCCGGATTGGATTTGTCCTGCTTTTTGTGGACAGGACATACCTGGGCAGTTTTCCACATTGTCAGATAGATGCCAGTGTTGTAGCTGTACTGGAACAGCTTGGCTAGAGGCGCGGCTAGTTCTGGAGCTCAAGTTTTCAGCACAACAGCCGGGATATTGTTGGGGCCCACAGACATTGCTGTATCCAGTGCGCTCAGCCGTTTCTTGATATCACGTGGAGTGAATCGAATTGGCTGAAGACTGGCTTCTGTGATGGTGGGGTCCTCAGGAGTAGGCCGATATGGATCATCCATTGGCTGAAGATGGGTGCAAATGCTTCAGCCTTGTCTTTTGCACTCTCGTGCTGGGCTCCACCATCATTGAGGATGGGGATATTCATGGAGCCTCCTCCTCCTGTTAGCTGCTTAATGGTCCACCACCATTCACGACTGGATGTGGCAGGACTGCAGAGCTTTGATCTGGTCCGTTGATTGTGGGATCGGTTAGCCCTGTCTATAGCATGCTGCTTCTGCTTTTTAGCATGCATGTAGTCCTGTGTTTCAGCTTCCCCAGGTTGGTACCTCATTTTTAGGTACGCCTGGTGCTGCTCCTGGCATGCTCTTCTACACTCCTTATTGAACCAGGGTTGGGCCCCTGGCTTGATGGTAATGGTAGAGTGAGGGATATGCCAAACCATGAGGTTACAGATTGTGGCGGAATACAATTCTGCTGCTGCCCCACAGCGCCTCATGGATGCCCAGTTTGTGCTGCTAGATCTGTTCTGAATATATACCATTTAGCACGGTGGTAGTGCCATACAGCACGATGAAGGTTGTCCTCAGTGTGAAGACGGGACTTCGTCTCCACAATGACTGTGCAGTGGTCACTGCTACCAATACTGTCATGGACAGATGCATCTGCAACAGGTAGATTGGTAAGGACAAGGTCAAGTAGGTTTTTCCCTCGTGTTGGTTCTCTCACCACCTGTCGCAGGCCCAGACTGGCAGCTATGTCCTTTAGGACTCAGCCAGCTAGGTCAGTAGTGGTGCTACCGAGCCACTCTTGGTGATGGACATTGAAGTCCTCCACCCAGAGTATATTCTGTGCCCTAGCTACACTCAGTGCTTCTTCCAAGTGGTATTCAACTGAGGGAGGGTGGTAGGTGGTAATCAGCAGGAGGTTTCCTTGCCCATGCTTGACCTGAAGACTTCATGGGGTCCAGAGTCAATGTTGAGGACTCCCAGGGCCACTCCTTCCCAACTGTATACCACTGTGCCGCCACCCCTGGTGGGTCTGTCCTGCCGGTGGGACAGGGCATATCCAGTGATGGTGATGGAGGAGTTTGGGACATTGGCTGAAAGGTATGATTCTGTGAGTATGACTATGTCAGGCTGTTGCTTGACTAGTCTGTGGGACAGCTCTCCCAATTTTGGCACAAGTCCCCATATGTTGGTGAGGAAGACTTTGCAGGGTCGACTGGGCTGGGTGTGCTGTTGGCGTGTCCGTAGCTGGTGCCGAGTGGTCTGTCCGGTTTTATTTTTTTTCATTTCATTCATGGGATGTGGGCGTCGCTGGCAATTATTCTTATTATTGTGTTTCGTAGCGGTTAGTTACAATTGAGTGGCTTGCTAGGACATATCAGAGAGCAGTTAAGAGTCAACCACATTGCTGTGCGTCTGGAGTCACATATTGGCCAGACCAGGTAAGGACGGCAGATTTCCTTCCTTAAAGGACATTAGTGAGCCAGATGGGTTTTTACCACAATCTGGTAGTTTCATGGTTACCATTACTGATACTAGCTTTTTATTCCAGATTTATTTAATTAACTGAATTTAAATTCCCCAGCTGCCATGGTGGGATTTGAACTCACGTCTCTGGATCATTAGTCCACTAACATTACCACTATGCTACCATTCCTGAAACACATTGGGAGACTTTCTGGGACACTTTGTCAAGACTTCACCAACACTCGGGCAACATTTGTCTGGAAATTCTGAGAACTTCACCTAAAAGGAGTCACCAGGAGAAAGGGAGTGCTTGGTCATGGGCATCTTGCTAGGTGTCCCCCTTGGTCTGGATGAGGAATGGGAGAAGGACATGAGGCCAGGCAGAGCAGCACCAGCTGCTTCAGGAGAGAGGGATGAAGGGCATGGTGGCAGCTTTTCCCCTGCAGGTACAGGACATCCCTCCTCCCTCCTCTCTGGACCTCCTCCACCAGGACCTTCAGTGCTGCATTCGAGAACCTGAACGCCCTCTCCCTCGGTCCCTGAGCCATCCTGCAACATGCTGCTTTGGCCTGCCAGAGCACACCTTCAATGGAAGTGGGTGCAAGGAGCCCACATTATAATGCTCCACGAAAATTGCGTGTTATCAGCACTTGAGTGCTAAACCTGCAGGTTTCTGGTTAGCACCTCTAGGCAAGTTCAAATTACGGGAATCAGCAATTAGGACCAAAATTGTGTGCTACATTCGGACTTTCAAACAGTGTTATTAGCACTGCACCCATTTAGTGCCTGTTTTCACCCTTTGGCCAAAATAACCCTCAATGTCTTCTATGCCTCTTCAGCATCACATCAGAGAGATAGTGCCTTCCGTTTTCCCTGATTAATAAACAACTCAAAGGAAATAATTTGATGACATTGTTACTGGAACAACTGTGGTAGAAGATTTCAGTGGATTGTTGTGAGCTTGTAGTAAAAGTAGCTTGTAGTTATTGACCATTCCATAATTTTTGAAATTGCTCATTTGTTAGATATAACGGGGGCGATTTTACAAATGCGCACTACTGTTAAGTAATTTTAATGGACAGAGAGTCATGAGGAGTATTGCCCACGCTTTTTCAACATACACTCCCAACGGGTGAGACTCCGCATCTGGAGTACGCTTTCATAAAATCAGCCTTTACAAGTGATCATGTTTTTGGAAAGCTTAAAAATGTTTATTCATTAGGGTATAACAATAATGTAACATAATTTATGTTTACAGAGCTTTGGGGACTAAGTATGACTTTGTACATACCATTACTGTTGTTAATTATCCACAAGTTAAAGAAAAGGCTCAGAGGGTTGTGCAAACTGCAAAAAGAATTAAGAAACAAGAGGACCTTTTCCTGGTGTCACAGTTATAGAACAACTGCAATTGCACTGACAAAGAAGCTAAAGAGTTTTACCAGCAGTTTTCTAACTAGCAATATTCAGTTAGTGTACTTCTAGAGCTAATACCTGCTGATTATGCAAGGATCAATTTCATGTGGAGAAAGTGTGGGAAGTCCTGCAATATTAAAGGCAATTAATGAACTCCAGGATCATAAATAAGGGCCTATTCCCCACTGGTGTATTCAGAGAGCCCACCCACACGTTCCATGAGCATGCCTTGCTGAAGCGGGCAAAGAAGCCTGAATGCCAAATCTCCAAGGAAATTAAAGGAGGCGGAGGAAGAAATATGTAAGCAAATATGTGAAATAAGTAAAGGACATAGAATAATAATCATGGGAGATTTTTAACTACCCCCAAATAAACTGGCAAGAAGAGGTAGCGTAAGGGCTATAGGGAATGGAGTTTTTACAATGTGTGCAGAATTCCTTTCTCACCCAGTATGTAAAAAGCCCAACAAGAGAGGGAGCACTGTTGGATCTAGTAATGGGGAATGAACTAGAACAAATAAGAGAAGTAAGCGTAAGGGGAACATCTAGGCAATAGTGATCACAACATAATAAGGTTTAAGGTAAAGACTGAGCAGGACATAAGTAAAACAAACAAAGTAATAAATTGGGGGGAAAGCTGATTTTAAGGGAATGAGAATGGATCTAGGGAAAATAAATTGGAAACATTTACTGACAAAGAAATAGACCCTCAGTGGGAAACATTTAAAACAGTGATCAATAGAGTCCAGGAGAAATATATTCTACTAAAAAGCAAGAACAAACTAGCCAGTAATGACACACCATAAATGAATAAAGAAATAAAGGCATAATTGAAATCAAAGAAAAAGTCATACACTAAGTATATAGACAACAAAGGAGAGGATGACAAAAGGGAATACGAAAAGGTTAGGAAAGAAGTCAAATAAATAATTATGAAGGTATAGAGAAAGTACAAAATTAAATTTTCAATGAATATAAAAAGAAATAGTAAAGTTTTCTACACACACATAAATAACAAAAGAAAAATCAGGATAGGGATAATGCCATTAAGGGATACACATGATAAACTCACAGGTAATGACAGTGAAATGGAAGAAATGTTAAATAATGACTTTGCCTCAGTATTTACCAGGGAGACTAACATGGTGGGCATGACATTAGAAGAGATCAAAAAAGATACAAAGACATTTAGATAATATGAGAGATAATTGATGAACTAATCAAACTTAAAGAGGATAAAACCCCTGGTCTGGATGGATTGCATCCGAGCATTTTAAAAGCAGTTAGGGAAGAAATAGCAGAGGCACTATTACACATATATATATATATATATATATATATATTCAATAGAAAAGGGAATAGTGCCAGAGGACTGGCAGACAGCTAATGTGATTCCTATATTTAAAAAGGGAGATAGAACACATCCAGGGAACTATAGACCAATTAGCTTAACATCAGTGATAGGAAAGATAATGGAATCCTTCCTCAAAGATGTAATAGAAAAACATCTAGAAACTGAAAATATAATAAAGAGTAGTCAGCACAGATTTCAAAATGGAAGGTCATGCTTGACCAACCTTACTGAATTCTTTGAAGAAGTAACTGAAAGGGTAGACAAGGGTAATGTAGTAGATGAAATATATTTGGATTTTCAAAAGGCATTCAATAAGGTACCGCATAGTAGACTCATGACTAAGATCAGAACATGTGGAGTTAGGGGACAAGTAGAGGATTGGTTAACGGACAGAAAACAGAGAGTAGGGATGAACGGGTCTTTTTCAGGTTGGCAGGCTGTAATTAGTGGGGTGCCGCAAGGATCAGTGCTGGGCCCTCAGCTATTTACAATCTATATTAATGGCCTAGATGAAGGGACCGAGTGTAATGTATCCAAGTTTGCTGATGATACAAAACTAGGTGGGACAGTAAGCTGTGAGGAGAACACAAAGGGGGTGATTTTGCCAGCGCTCAGGGGTCAGGTTTGGAGGCGGGACTGCTGGCAAAATCAAAAAGATTGGCAGCGGGTCCTGAACCCGCTTCCAACCCGCCTCCAATCAATCTTCCCGGGAGTCGGGTCCCCGATTTGCGCATGGACCCGACTCCTAGCGGCGGGAAGAGGATTATAGCCATTTAACTGATTGTTAACAGGTAGTTAACAGGCAGTTAAGAGGCTTTTTCCAATTTTGACACTTCTACTGTGGCTTCCCGACATCGGGAAACCCCGCCAGGGTAAGTGTGGTATGATGTGGGTCTACTGTAATGTTTGTTTATAGATGACAGCTGCAGAAGTGGTGTGAAGGATCCAATGGGACACTGCTGAGTTGTAGAGGTAAGAAATGTTGGGAAAGTCATTTTTAATGTGTTTAGAATTTTCTGTACGTGACAAGCTTTGAAGTGTTTGTGTAGTCCCACCTCATTGGGAGAACCTCTCTCACCAGTGACAGATCGCTTCTGTAACCTCACCTGCAGCTGCCATTTGTTTTAGCCTAAGGAGAGAGTCACTGGAGAGCCTGGGTGCAAGGGCTCATCTTTGTACAGTGATTGTCAGTGTTTGCAGCACCTCAATGCTGTCAAACACTGAAAAAATCATCTGTCAAGAAGAAATGGTGGTGGCCCCTTTAAGAAAACCGGCAGATGACGCGTCATCAACTGATGTCATCTGACACCAGCTTTCTCTTAATTGGCCAGCAAGCCCGCAGGGCGGGCTTAACAAGGCCAATTGACGCAAAATAGCGTCTGTGCATCGGACGTCGCTGGGGGCGGGACTAGAACCCAAAGGCAGCAGTCCCGCCCCCCAACGTGCCTCTTCAGGTAAGATCCCGGCCAAAGAGTATGCAAAGGGATATAGATAGGCTAAGTGAGTGGGCAGTAAGGTGGCAGATGGAGTATAATGTAGGGAAATGTGAGGTTATTCACTTTGGTAGGAAGAATAGAAAAACAGAATATTTTTTAAATGGTGAGAAACTTTTAAATGTTGGTGTTAAGAGAGATTTGGGTGTCCTTGTACAAGAAACACAGAAAGCTAGCATGCAGGTACAGCAAGCAATAAGGAAGGCAAATGGCATGTTGGCCTTTATTGCAAGGGGCTTGGAGTACAAGAGTAAGGAAGTCTTGTTACAATTGTACAGGCCTTGGTGAGACCACACCTGGAGTACTGTGCACAGTTTTGGTCTCCTTATCTAAGGAAGGATATACTTGCCATGGAGGCGGTGCAACGAAGGTTCACTAGATTGATTCCTGGGATGAGAGGGCTGTCCTATGATGAGAGATTGTGCAGAATGGGCCTTTACTCTCTGGAGTTTAGAAGAATGTAAGGTGATCTCACTGAAGCATATAAGATTCTGAAGGGGATTCACAGAGTAGATGCTGAGGAGTTGTTTCCCCTGGCTGGAGTGTCCAGAACTAGGGGGCATAGGGGTAAAAATTCACTTGGTTGCGCCTCCCGTTAGCGCCTTAAGAGGGCGCTAATGGGGCGTTAAGCCGCTAACGCCCGGGCGCAGCGCTGTTTGCGCCGCTCGAGAACTTAACTTGAGATTGTGCGGCGGCGCTAAAACTTACCGCTGCGACCACCTGCGCGCGCAGATTGTGACGTCATTCCATGGTGCAACGCCCTTGGGGCGCCCCGTAGCGGAAATTGAGTGGCGCCCCCTGCCTTACCGCCTGGCGCTTCCAACGACCGGAAGACTGGAACGTTATCAATCGGTGTGGGGCTGGGGGGGGCGCTATTTAAAGGGGGCCTCTTCCTGTCTTTTTCTGTGGTTGACATTTATGCACCACTCGTTCTGAGAGAGAGAGAGAGATTCGGGGAGAGAGAGAGAGAGACTTCTACATTGACTCAACGCTTTGTGAGGTAGTTTTGCCTATTCATCCTAACTTTGTTGCTACTTTAGTTGCTGTCCCTCATTACTTTTCTGGCAAAGAGAATATGGGGGCTGCAATGATTGGGGGCGTCGTCCTGCTCCAGCTGAATCGGAGGATACAGAGACGCAGACAGAGAGTGGCAATGATGGCCAGACGGAGGAGGGCCATCAGGCGCATGTACAGGAGAGCTTACCCTCCCAGGGTATATCGTGAACAGCTCTCCTACATCCATATGTCCGAGGAGCTGTGTTTGCGGAGGCTGCGATTCAGCAAGGAGGTGGTCACTGAGCTCTGCCACCTGCTGCAGCCAGATCTGCAGCCTCAGCTGAGGTCCAGGACGTCTCTGTCGGTGGCAGTGAAGGTCACAGTGGCTTTGAACTTCTACGCCACTGGCTCATTCCAAGCTGCTGCTGGGGACCTCGCCAATATCTCCCAGTTTGCGGTGCATCGTTGCATCCGGCAGGTCACCAATGCCCTCTTCAGAAGGAGACGAGACTTCATCTCTTTCCCTATGACCCCAGACAAGCAGCGTGACCGTGCTCTGGGCTTTGCGAGGGTAGCGGGCTTCCCCATGGTGCAGGGCGCCATTGACTGCACGCATGTGGCTTTGCATGCTCCGCGAGAGAATGCAGAGGAATTCAGGAACAGGAAGGGGTTCCATTCCTTGAATGTGCAGTTGGTCTGTGACCACAGACAGGTGATACTCGCTGTCAATGCCCACTATCCGGGCAGCTGCCACGATGCTTTCATCCTGCGCCAGACTACTGTGGCAGAAGTTTTCGAGGCAGCGCATCAGCCAGTTGGTTGGCTTCTGGGGGACAAGGGGTACGCATTGAGCACCTGGCTGATGACACCGCTCCGTACGCCAAACACCCCTGCTGAGCTGCGGTACAATGAAAGCCATCAAGCAACCAGGAACATTATTGAGCGCACAATCGGCGTGCTGAAACAACGGTTCCGCTGTCTGGACCATTCCGGAGGAGCCCTGCAGTACTCGCCTGAGCAAGTTTCGAACTTCGTAGTCGTGTGCTGCATGTTGCACAACATGGCAATCCTCAGGACCCAGCCAATGCCACCAGGCCTTGTAGCACCACCAGAGGAGGAGGAGGAAGAGGAGGAAGAGGACGAGGACGATGATCATCAGCAGCACCAAGGCGGGAGGGCGGCCCACAATGGTCAAACTGCAAGGGCCGTCCGTCAACGACTAATAGCAAGCCGCTTCTAGGGCCCCTGCCATTGCTACAAACACTAATCAACCCAGCACGCAACCCCTAAGCCGGCCAAGGCACCAATAATTCCAAGCACCAGCCATGTATATTTTGAAAACAGAAACTTATTTATTTTACAAACTCTGTGTGTGTCAATTCCTCATGACAAACTCATAGAAATAAACACAAAAAAACAGTCAATAACATAACTGGTTCTCACAACCTGGAGATAATGTCCAAAACACTAAACAAAAGTTGGACCATGAACCTCGGCCTTTAATAAAAAAATGACCAGCATTTTGGCACACCTCCTACTATTTGCCCTTCGAGGGTGATCTCCTTCCCTTGCGCACTTCCCCCCTTCTAACCCTACTGCTCCTCCGTAATGGGACCTCAGTGGCTGCAGCAAGGCTGGTGGAAGGCTGCTGCTCGTCAGACCCTGACACTGCAGATGCCCCTGAAGGACGGCCTCGACCACTTCTGGGCCTGGAGGGCCCGGCTGCAGACTGCACCAACTCTGCATGGGCGGCAGCAGTCTGTCCTACAGGCGGTGGCAAGTGCAGTGGAGAAGTGACAGTGTTGGCAGCAGGAATGCTGTCATCGTGAGAGAGGACAGCAACTCCCTGCTCGCCCGACACACTGGCACTCCCACGGGGCAGCACTTCAGCATCCGGAGCAATCTGCCGGAGAACAGATTGCTGGCCTGCTGCGGCGCGGTGACAGCCCCGGGGACATGTGCACGAACCATCGAGGTTGGCAGCAGTCTGTGCTCGCGTGGCCTCCATCTGAGTCTGTATGAGAGCAGTCAGAGGTGGGATCACGGCAGCCAGTGACTGAATTGCAGCACTAAGCGTTAGTGTGGCATCTGCCTGTGCTACAGCGAAGTGCTCCACACTTCTTGCCAGTGACTCAATGCATTCGGGCACCCTTCCCACTGCACCCATGAGCTCAGTGTGCATGCCCACCGCCTGGGTGTTCATTTCTGCAATCAGCCGCTCCTCCTCTGCGTCCATTGCAGTAGGAGTGTCTGGCATACTCTCCCTCTGGGGAGAAGGCCCCCGTTCTTCCCTACCCCCCCATGGCGTTGCTGCAGCCCGCTGGGTCCTGGAGCTTCACCATCATCAGCCCCTTCCCCCCTGCTCCCCTCCGGGGAAGGCGTGTTCCCAGTGTGGGCATGGGCTTCCTCAGGAGAGGGTGGCACTGATGCTCCGGCTTCCTCTTCCTCCTCAGCTGCAGCATCACTCCCAGTGGCAGCTTCAGGGCCCGTCTCCTCAGCTGGTGAATCACCATCTGAAAGCAGGGAGGTACAAGAGTGGCTTTAGCGTGAGGACAGGGTGGCAGTAAGGGAGGAATAAGTGCAGCGAGTTAGCAAGTTGGATTGAAAGTGTCAAAGGCTGGTATTGTGAGGGACAAGTGGAAGGACAGAGGACAAAAAGGTGATGACCTTACCATTGCTGTCCAGAACGGGGTCGGCGTCTCCAGTGGCGACGGGACCGATCACCCGGCTTGCCACAATCCTGTGGACGCGCTCCTCCAGATCGCTGAGGGGTTGCAGCTGAAGCCGCCCTCCACCCGTCCGTTGCTGCTGTCTCCGATTATGAGCCAGCTTAGCCTGCAAGAAAAAGGACAGCATCTGAGTAAATATACAGCCATGGTCTTGCCTGATGTGCCTCCCATAGGTGAATAGCCCTTACAATATACAGCCATGGTCTTGCCTGATGTGCCTCCCATAGGTGAATAGCCCTTACAATATACAGCCATGGTCTTGCCTGATGTGCCACCCATAGGTGAATAGCCCTTACTGTATGCAAAGTGTAGAATGTGTGTGTGTGTTTCATGAAAGGGCCATAGGTGTTGGATGAGTGTTGTGCATTGGGGTTTTAAGACCCTCTGGCCATAGAGTGAGGTTGAGATGGAGGGATGGAGAGGTATTGAGAAAAAGCCACTCACCCTGACGACCCGAGTGAGGTCGTTGAACTTTTTGCGGCATTGAACATGGGTCCTGGGCACCATGCTCCTGGAGGAGACGCTCTGAGCCACCTCCCTCCACACTCTTCTGAACTCGCGTGGCAAAGGCCTCCTGCCACTCTCAGGGAACAGCATACATCGTCTGCGCTCCACTGCGTCAACCAGAGCATCCAAGGCCCGCTCGGTGAAGCGATGAGCGCGTTCTCTCACCCTCTCCATGCTTGGCAGCAAAATGGATTACAGGTCTCTCCAGGCTGAGATTCAAGGCTGCAATGAGCAGGGTGTGGCTGGGGAGCAAGTGGCCCCCCCCGCTTTAAGAAGTGGCCGGCGCCAGTGTGTCTGTGTTCCCTCGCTAACTGGCAGCAGCTGCGCTGTGCTCGTGCGCTGAGTTAGCGCCTCACTCCTTGGCCTTTGCACCTTAAGACAGGTGTGCCGCGCCTGCTTTAGCGCTCCACTCACCTCCCGGGGCGGTAAAAGTGAAGTTTCCTGTCAGTGCTGATAATTAGCGCCAGGCGCTAATATTTGCGTCCGGACGATATTTGCGCCCCAAATGGGGCGCGACCTAATTTCTACCCCATAGTCTCAGGATAAGGGGCAGACCATTTAAGACTGAGATGAGGAATTTCTTCACTCAGAGGGTTGTGAATCTTTGCAATTCTCTGCCCCAGAGGGCTGTGGATGCTGAGTCTTTGAGTATATTCAAGGCTGAGATAGACAGATTTTTGGACTCGAGGTGAATCAAGGGATTTGGAGATCGGGCGGGAAAGTGGAGTTTAGGTCGATGATCAGTCATGATCTTATTGAATGGCGGAGCAGGCTCAAGGGGCCGTATGGACTACTCCTGCTGCTTTTTCTTATGTTCTTATGTTCTTAAGTAGCAGAATGAATAGCAAGCTGGCTACAAAACAGAAAACAGAGAGTAACGGCTGGATTTTCTCAAAGGGGAGGCGGGACTCCCACTTGTCGGGTTTTAGTCCCGCCTCCATCGACTTGTGGCCAACCCACGCTATTTTCCCTTGATTGATCTTGTTAAGCCCGCCCAGCAGGCCAATTAAGGGAAAGCCGGTTACAGGTGATGTCAGCGAGTGACGTTTCATCTGTCAAGAGCTTTCAACAGATGAAATGTCAGCATTTGACGGCTCTGTGAAGCTATCAAACACTAACAATCTGTCCTCTAAGTTGAGCCCTTCCACTCAGGCTCACTTGATCTCTCCCAAGTAGAAAGCAGAAGGCTTCAGCGGCCATTCTGCTTTCTGTGCCGGTGAGATGAGGGACTGAAGGGATGAAGCCTGCAGGAAGAAGTAAAGGTAAGTAAAACCTATAAACACTTTACACTTACCTCTCCACACTTGCACTCAGCATTCACCTGCACACCGGACAACTCGACCCCGCCGACGCCCGCAGACCGACGGCCCGCCTCGCTGACCCTGGCGTGGTTCGGAGCCGTCAGGAAGCCCACACTTTAGGGCTGAAAATAGGGATTATCCAAAAAACTGCCTATTAACTACCTGTTAACAGGCAGTTAATTGGCACTAATCCCCTTCCTGCCTCGGGGAGGCGGCTCCCAGCGCAGGTCGGATACCCGCCTCCTGGGAAGATGGCACGGAGATGGGTTGGAAGCGGGATGGGTGCATGCTCCCAGATTCTGCCATTTTCCCTGGCAGTCCCGCCTCCTTACCTGCCTCCCCAGGGCTGGCAAAATTCCCCCTAAGAGTTAAAGGTAGTTACTCAGACTGGAAAAAGGTGGGAAGTAGTGTTCCACAGAGATCAGTGCCAGGACCACTGTTGTTCACCATTTACATAAACAATTTGGACTCGGGAATCGTAAGTATAATTTAAAAATTTGCGGACAACACCAAATTGGGACTATAGTTAATACAGAGGAGGACTGCGACTAAATACAGGAAGACATTAATAAGCTTACAGAATGGGGGTGTAATTGGTAAATGAACTTCAATATATACAAGTATGAGGTGGTGCATTTTGGTAGGAAGAATAAGGAGGCCAAATACTCCTTGAAAATAAGTGTCTAAATGGGGTAGAAGAGCAGTGGGATCTGGGAGTACAGATACACAGATCAGTAAAAGTAGTGATGCAACTTAATAAGGCCATAAAAAAGCAAACCAAGCACTGGGGTTCATTTCTAGAAGGAAAGAATTGAAAAGCAGAGAAGTTATGTTAAACTTGTATAGAACCTTGGTTAGACCAAATTTGGAGTACCTGTGAACAGTTCTGGTCCCCATATTACAAAAAAGGATGTAGAGGCACTAGTGAAGGTGCAGAAAAGATTTATGAGGATAATACCAGAGGTTATACCTATCAGGAAATTTTGAACAGGCTAGGGCTGTTTTTTCTAGAAAAGAGAAGACTGAGGGGTGAGCTGATAGAGGTCTTTAAGATTTGAAAGGGTTTGATAGGGTAGATGTAGAGAAGCTGTTTCCACTTGCGAGGGAGACCAGAACTAGGGGCATAAATATAAGACAGGCGCTAATAAATCCAATAGGGAATTCAGAAGAAACTTCTTTACCCAGAGACTGGTTAGATTGTGAAACTTGCTACCACAATGAAAAGTTGAGGCGACTGGCATAGATGCATCTAAGAGGAAGCTAGATAAACATTTGAAGGAGATAGGAATAGAAGGATGTGTTGATGAGGTTAGATTAAGAAGGGTCGGAGGTGGCTCGTATGGAGCTTAAACACCGGCATGGACCTGTTGGGCCAAATGACCTGTTTCTATGCTGCAAATACTTTGTAAAACTATGTATTATGTAAGATCAGGACTGATATCTAACGGGTGGCTTATTCGATATTGCCCATTTTAGACTGTCACTCAAAGTCAAAATTACCCCAGTGTGTGAATCTCATTCTACCTCCTAATTGTAGGCAATTGTACGCACCTTGGTCAGGTTCATAATTCAGCAGAGAACCAAGCTGAATACAAAAAGTACAGAGGAGAACTGAAAAAGGAAATAAGAGGGCCAAAAAGAGTTTATGAGAATAGATTAGCGAGTAACATACAAGGGAACCAAAAGTATTTTATAAAACTATAAATAATAAAAGGGTAGTCAAAGGAAAGGTGAGACTGATTAGGGACTAAAAAGGATATCTTCTTGAGGAGGTAGAGGGTATGGCTGAGGTACTAAATTAGTGCTTTGCATCTGTCTTCACGAAAAAAGAGGATGCTGTCAATGTCACAATAAAGGAGATGGTAGTAGAGAAATTGGATAGGGTAAAAATAGATAAAGAGGAGGTACTTAAAAGATTGGCAGTGCAAAAATGAGAAAAGTCACCCGACCAGATGGGATGCACCCTAGGTTGCTGAGGGGCATAATTGCAGAGGCTCTGGCCACAATCTTCCAATCCTCCTTAGATATGGGAGTGGTGCCAGAGGACTGGAGGATTGCAAATGTTATACCACTGTTCGAAAAAGGGGAGAGGGATAAACTCAGCAACTACAGGCCAGACAGCCCAACGTCGGTGGTGTGGAAACATTTAGACAATAATCCGGAACAAAATTAATTGGCACTTGGAAAAATATGGGCTAATAAATGAAAGTCAGCATGGATTTGATAAAGGCAAATCGTGTTTGACTAATTTGATTGTGTTCTTTGATGAGGTTACATAAAGGGTTGATGAGGGTAGTGTGGATAATGTTATGTATATGGACTTACAAAGGCGTTTGATAAAGTACCACATAATAGACTTGTTAGAAAAATTGAAGCCCAAGGGATTAAAGGGGCAGTGGCTACATGGATACAAAATTGACTAAGGGACAGAAAGCAGAGAGTAATGGTGAATGGTTGATTTTCAGACTGGAGGGAGGTAAGACAGTGGTGTCCTTCAGGGGTAAGTTTTGGGACCACTGCTCTTTTTGATATATATTAATTACCTGGACTTGGGTGTACAGGGCATAATTTAAAAGTTTGCAGATGACATGAAACTCAGAAATGTAGTAAAAAGTGAGGAGGACAGTAACAGACTTCAGGAGAACTTAGGCAGATTGGTGAAGTGGGCAGACACATGGCAAATGAAATTTAACACAGAGAAGTGTGAAGTGATTCATTTTGGTAGGAAGAATGCGGAGAGGCAATATAAACTAAATGGTACAATTTCAAAGAGGATGCAGGAACAGAAAGACCTGTGGGTGTACGTACACAAGTCTTTGAGGGTGGCAGGACAAGTTGAGAAAGCTGTTAAAAAGGCATATACATCTACGGTTTTAAAAATAGAGGTATACGGGGCGATTTTGCCAGCCCTGGGGAGGCGGGTATGGAGGCGGGACTGCCGGGAAAATGGCAGAATTTGGGGGCGGTGCCCAACCCGCCCCCAACCCGCCTCCATGCCATCTTCCCAGGAGGTGGGTAGCCGTCCCGCGCCAGGTCCCGTCTCCTTAGAGGCAGGAAGGGATTAAAGCCTATTAACTGCCTGTTAACAGGTAGTTAACAGGCAGAAAATAGGATTATCCCCTTTTTGCCCTCACAAGTGCGGGCTTCCCGAAGGCTCCAAAACCCACCAGCTCAGCGAGGCGAGTACTGGGTCTGCGGGGGTCTGCGGGGTGCAAAAGTGTGGTGTGAAGGTAAGTGATGGGTGCAAGAGTGTAGAGGTGAGTATCTGAGGTAAGTCCAAAGTGTTTTTAAAAGTGTACTCACCTTTGTTTCTTCCTGCAGGCTTCAGTCGGGTTGTATGCGGAGAGTCTCGGTCTTCCATGTTGCAGATGAGAGATGGCCGTTGCATTCTCAGATGCAACAACCATCTAATTTCTGTAAAAGAAAGAAGGTTGATGAGGTCTTGTATGCAATATCTCATCAAACTGCAGAGAATGTCACTGTTTGACAGCTTCACAGAGCTGTCAAACGATGACAATTCATCTGTCAAAAATTTTTGACAGATGAAACGTCATACGTTGACGTACTCTGCAACCGGCTTTCCCTTAATTGGCCTGCTAAGCCCGCTGGGCGGGCTTAACAAGGTCAATCAAGGGAAAATAGCGTGGGTTGGCCACAAATCGATGGAGGCGGGTCATCAGCAGTCCTGCCTCCAACGCGCCCCCATTCACAAAATCGCCCCCATAGAGTACAAAAGGAAGGAAGTCATACTAATAAAACTCTGGTTGGGCCCCAGCTGGAGCATTGTGCCCAACTCTGGGCACCACGCTTTAGGACAGATGTCAAGGCCTTAGAGAGGGTGTAGAGGAGATTTGCTAGAATGGTACCAGAGAAGAAAGACTTCAGTTACCTGGAGAGCCTAGAGAAACTGGAGTTGTTCTCCTTAGAACAGAGAAGGTTAAAGGATGATTTGTTAGAGGTGTTCAAAATCATGAAGGGTTTTGATAGAGTAAATAAGGAGAAACTGTTTCCAGTGGCAGAAGGGTCGGTAACCAGAGGACACAGATTTAATGTAATTGGCAAAAGAACCAGAGGCGACATGAGGAAAAAAAATTACGCAGTGAGCTGTTGTGATCTGCAATGCAATGCCTGAAAGGGTGATGGAAGCAGATTCAATAATAACTTTAAAAGGGGAATTGGAGAAATACATGAAAGGGGAAAATTTGCAGGACTATGGGGAAAGAGCAGGGGAGTGGGTCAGTGGGATTAATTAGACAGCTCTTTCAAAGAGCCGGCACAGGCACGATGGGCCGAATGGCTTCATGTGCTGTATCATTCTATGATTCAATGAATTCCACAATGTTTTTGCCCTGCTCATTCATTAATTTTGCAAATCGATCGAAATAGATTGCTGCTGGGCATTCTTGATCTAGTCTCCAGAACTTGGATTCTTAAAGGTGTGACTGACAACTGTAAATGTGTTGTTCGGGACATTGTGTTGCAAGTCCTAATTTTTCTGGACTTTCATACAGTGGTTTCTGCATTATCTTTGGAGTATTACTTTCTGCTGCTGATTGCTGCTACATTTTCACATTGCAAGACCACTTTTACAAAGAGGTTTTAGAACGTAAGAACGTAAGGAATAGGAGCAGGAGTAGGCCATACGGCCCTTCGAGCCTGCTCCGCCATTCAATAAGATCATGGCTGATCTTCTACCTCATCTCCACTTTCCCATCCTATCTCCATATCTCTTGAGTCCCTTAGTATCCAAAAATATATTGATCTCTGTCTTAAATATACTCAACGACTGAGCATTCACAGCCCTCTGGAGTAGAGAATTCCAAAGATTCACAACCCTTTGAGTGAAGAAATTTCTCCTCATCTCAGTCCTAAATGGCTGACCCCTTATTCTGAGACTGTGACCCCTAGTTCTAGACTCCCCAGCCAGGGGAAGCATCCTACCTGCCAAGCCCCTTAAGAATTTTATATGTTTCAATGAGATCACCTCTCACTTTTCTAAAATCTAGGCAACAGAGGCCTAGTCTACTCAATCTCTCCTCATAGGACAATCGCTGCATCCCAGGAATCAGTCTAGTGAACCTTCATTGTACTCCCTCTAAGACAAGTATATCCTTCGTTAGGTAAGGAGACCAAAATTGTATGGTCTCACCAAGGCCCTATATAATTGCAGTACGACTTCTTTATTCTTATACTCCAATCCTTTTGTAATCAAGGCTAACATACCACTTGCTTTCCTAATTGCTTGCTGTACGTGCATGTTAATTTTCTGTGATTCATGTACAAGGACACCCAGGTCCCTCTGAATATCAACATTTCCCAGTCTCTCACCTTTTAAAAAATATTCTCCTTTTCTATTTTTCCTACCAATTTAATAAATTCACATTTCTCCACTTTATATTCCATATGCCACGTTCTTGTCCATTCACTTAACCTGTCTATATCCCTTTGCAGTCTCTTTGCGTCCTCCTTATAGCTTACTTTCCCACCTAGCTTTGTATCGCCAGCAAACTTGGATACATTACACTCAGTCCCCTCATCTAAGTCATTGATGTAGATTGTGAATAGCTGAGGCCCAAGCACTGATCCTTGCGGTACCCCACTAGCTATAGCCTGCCAACCCGAAAATGACCCGTTTATTCCTACTCTCTGTTTTCTACCCGTTAACCAATCCTCAATCCATGCTAATATATTACTCCCAAACCCATGAACCCTAATTTTGTGTAATAAAGAGAGTGGTGAACCTGTGGAATTCTCTGCCACAGAAGGCAGTAGAGGCCAATTCATTAAATAGATTCAAGAAGGAGTTGGATATATTTCTTAAGGCTAAAGGGATCAAGGGATATGGGGAGAAAGCAGGGACAGGGTACTGAATTTGGATGATCAGCCATGATCGCATTGAATGGTGGAGCAGGCTAGAGGGGCCGAATGGCCTACTCCTGCTCCTATCTTCTATGTTTCTATGATTCTATGATTCTATGTTTGGTACGTTATCGAATGTTTTTTGAAAATCCAAATGCATTACATCCACTGGTTCCCCCTTATCTACCCTACTAGTTACAACTTCAAAAAACTCTAACAGATTTGTCAAACACGATTTCCCTTTCTTAAATTCATGTTGACTCTGCCCAATCATATTAGAATATTCTAAGTGCCCTGTTGCCACATCCCTAATAATAGATTCGAGCACTTTCCCT
This sequence comes from Squalus acanthias, assembly GCA_030390025.1. NCBI lineage: Eukaryota > Metazoa > Chordata > Chondrichthyes > Squaliformes > Squalidae > Squalus > Squalus acanthias. The sequence continues at coordinate 168,956,125 of CM059427.1, read as the reverse complement.
ACTACTGATGTCAGGCTAACTGGCCTATAGTTCCCCATTTTCTCTTTCCCTCCTTTCTTGAATAGCGGGGTTATGTTTGCTACCTTCCAAACCACGGGGACCATTCTAAAATCTAGGGAATTCTGGAAGATCAAAACCAATACATCCACTATCTCTGTAGCCACCTCTTTTAAAACCTTAGAATGTCGGCCATCAGATCCAGGGGATTTGTTGGCTTTTAGTCCCATTAATTTCTCCAGTACTATTGCTTTATTAATACTAATTACTTTGAGTTTGTCATTCTCACTAGATGCTTGGTTCCCCACTATTTCTGGAATGTTTTTGTGTCTTCTACTGTGAAGACGAATACAAAGTATTCATTTAATGTCTCTGCCATTTCCTTATTCCTCATTATAATTTCTCTTGCTCTGCCTGTAAGGTACCCATGTTTACTTTTGCTAATCTCTTCCTTTTCACCTACCTATAGAAGCTTTCACAATCTGTTTTTATGTCTCTTGCTACTTTACTCTCATATTCTATTTTCTCTCTCTTTATCAATTTCTTGGTCATTCTTTGCTGAATTCTACAATCCTTCCAATCCGCAGGCTTCCTGCTCTTCTTGGCAACATTATAAGCCTCTTCCTTTAATCTAATACTATCTTTAACTTCACTTGTTAGCCACAGTTGGACCACTTTTCCTGTGATGTTTTTATTTCTTAAGGGAATGTATATTCATTGTAAATTATGAATTATTTCTTTTAATGTTTGCCATTGCTTATCTACTGTCATATTTTTTAATCTAGTTTACCAATCTACTTTAGCCAACTCGTCCCTCATACCTACGTAGTTTGCTTTGTTCATATTTATGGCCCTTGTTTCAGACTTAACTAAATCACTCCCAAACACAATATAAAATTCTATCATATTATGATCACTCTTCCCCAGAGGCTCCAAGGTTACTACAAGGTTATTAATTAATCCTGTCTCATTGCACAATACTAGATCTAAAATAGTCTGTTCCCTAGTTGGTTCCTTGACATACTGATCTAGAATACTTTCTTGAATGTATTCCATGAACTCGTCCTCCACACTATTACTGCAAATTTGGTTGCCCAGTCTATCTGAAGATTAAAGTCCCCCATGATTACTGCATTAACCTTGTTACGTGCACCTCTAATTTCCTGATTTATACCCTGTCCGACACTACAACTACTGTTAGGGGGCCTATAAACTACTCCCACCAGTGTTTTCTGCCCCTTGTTGTTTCTCAGCTCTACCCAAACTGATTCTAGATCTTGGTTTTCCAAACTAAGGTCCTTTCTCTCTACTGTCTTTATCCCATCCTTTATTATAAGGGCTACCACCACCCCACTCCACCACCACCCCACCCCCCACCCTCCCCTGCCTCACCACTCCTTTTCCATTTTCCTCTTCTAAAAGTTAAGTATCCTGGAATATTTAGTTCCCAACCTTGGTCACCCTGCAACCACATCTCCATAATGGCTATAGATCAAGCCCATTTATTTCTATCTGTGCTATTAATTCATCTATTTGTTGCGATGATTCGCGCATTTAGATATATATAGTGCCTTTAGCTTTAACTTTTTTGTATTTTTACCCTGATGTCACCTTAGTCACTAATGCCCTATTACTTTTGTTAAGCTCTCTGTCCCTTCCTGACCCACTCTGCTTATTTTTACACAAATCACTGCTCTGCTCTGCAGCCTTGACTTTTCTCTTACGGCTTTTGAATTTACCCTTTCCTGAATCCTCCCACCACCCCGCCCCCCTTCTAAAGCCCTATCTAAGGCCCTAGTTATTTGAATTGCCAGGACACAGGTCCTAGCCCATTCTAAGTGGAGCCCGTCCTGACAGAACAGCTCCCTCTTTCCCCAGAACTGGTGCCAGTGCCCCATGAATCGAAAACCCTGCATCACACTACCACTCTTTCAGCCACGCATTTCATCTTCTAATCTAATGCTTTTGTCACAGCATTATGGATGACCACAGTTACTTCATTATCAGGGCCTCTGTGCCTGCTGTATCTTGCATAATTTTGTTATGGAAACCCTTCAGTAAGAGCACCAGGTGCTGGTGTTCCTTGTGGGTACCAGGGATTTGTGTTGGAGTTGAACTTTGCCCACCACTTCGGAGTGTGAAGCTGCCATCAATGTTCTCTAACCACTTCAAACCAGAAGTGAGAGCCTCCTGTAAAGTGAAACCCGAGATCCCAATATCCACAGTCACAGCGTTTGCAAGGGAAACTTCCCCTTTGCCCCAAATATTACAATTCTCCTCTGTTGCATTTTCTCCACAATAACATCTTAACCTTCCTCCACATACTCTAAGGTTTGCCCCTTATTTAAGACTGTAACACCCCATACTGAAATCCTCAACTATCTCAGACCTCGTACCCTATACTTTTAGACTATCAGTGTTTTCTCTGATACTGTTATGATTGCGGTGTACTTCCATTGCTGACACATTCTGCCTTTCCATCTTTGTTATCTTTTAGCACGTTGAATACAGTGTGATATAATGTTCTTCTTGGGCACACTATTCAGATATGGGGAATTTTAACCCCAAAAAACAGGCAGGTTTAGGTCGGGTGGGAGGTTAAAGTGTTAAAAATCTGAATAATGATCCCAACCCGCCTCCGACTCGCCCACTTCTGGTTTTAACGGAGGCGGGATGAGAAGTGGGCAGCCAACCCGCTCCCAGGAGGTAGGTTGGCACTTTAACTATGGTAATGAGGCTGGAAGGTTTTGCAGGCTTAGCTGTGGCCGGCCAGGGTTCCCGGGCCTAGGGAATCCCAGCAGCTGCAGCGAGGCGAGGACAGCCTCGGGGAGCACTTCTTGTGGGCCGGGAGGAGCAAGAGTGCTTCTCCTGGCCCCCCAAGCTCCCCCACCATCAGCCCCCACCCCCATACAAACAACCCCAACGGGTTTAGACAACCCCCGCGGGGTTGGGAATCAGACCCCCCTCTGGGATCGGACCCCGCTGAGGTCAGGGATCAGACCACCACTGGGATCGGATTCCCCCCTCCCCCACTGGGGTCGGGGTTCAGACCTGCCTGGTCCTGCGGCTTCCTCCGGAGTGCACCCCGTCCGACTGGAAGCAAAGCCTGTCAATCAGGCTGACTTCCGGGCGGGGAACCTGTCAATGACGTCAGATGCACGCTGTGGGGTTAAATCTCCACAGTGTGCGGGGAAACATAGACTTCCGGGTTTCCCGCATGCTACCGGAACCCCTGCTCCCAATGGGTCGGCAGGTAAAAATTCCAGCCCTTGTCTCCATTATCTATTAACAAGTTGCCTGGGATATTACTGCTTTCATTGATTATTCAGTAGACATCTGAACCTGTTAAAATTGAACGCAATAGCCAGAATAATACCCAAACTTCGGGGGAACCATTCGGGATAGTAGGTTTATATACTTTTGTTTTGTTGCTGGTTCAAATCCAGCCCTCTCTGCTGACTAGAAAGCTCTTTTGTCGAATAATTACTGTGCAATCTTAACCCAATCCTGGTAAACATTGGCAAAAATTGACAATCTCACTCAAAGAGATCACCTAGAGAGATTGTAAGGATTATTTATGTGGGATATTGGTGCAATAGGTGTCCTGTTCTGAGTTTCAGTTAAAGCATATTGTTGGAAATCTATTCAAGAATAAAATTGGTGGATGAAAAAACAAGTATATAACCTTGAAAGGCAAAAAGTATACTTCCAGAGTGATGCAACAATTGCCTATGAGAGTGGTCAGATCTGAGAAGACTCAAAAAGGGGTGAAGAATACTGGCAAGAATGAAAATGGGGAAGGTTATACAAAGCAACAGAAGGAGACCATGAAAATAATAAGGAAAACAAAATGAATGTATGGAAAAGAATATCATAAAAACTTACAGCACAGAAGGAGGCCATTCGGCCTGTCGTGCCTGTGCTGACTCTTTGAAAGAGCAGTCGTGCTTAGTCCCACATCCCCGCTTTTTGTCCGTAACCCTGTAAGTTCCTCATCCTCAACTATCTGTCCAACTCCCTTTTAGAATTATTTATGGAATTGGCTTCCACCACCTTTTCAGGTAGAGCGTTCCAGATCCCGACAACTCTCTGAGTGAAAAAAATTCTCCTCATCTCCCCTCTAGATCTTTTGCCAATGATTTTGAATCTATGACCTCTGGTTATTGACCCACTCGCCAGAGGGAATATTTTTTTCTATTTGCTCTATTAAAACCTCTCATCATCTTGAAAACCTCTATTTGGTCACTTCTTAACCTTCTCTATTCCAAGGCAAACAGTCCTAACTTTTCCAACCTCTCCTCATAACTCAAGTCCCTCATCCCTGGTAACATCCTGGTAAACCGCCTTTGTACCCTTTCTAAGGCCTTTACATTTTTCCTGAAGTGTGGTGCCCAGAATTGTCCACAATACTCCAGCTAAGGTTTAACCAGTGATTTATAAAGTTCTAGCATGATCTCTTTGCTTTTATATTCTATTCCTCTATTTATAAACCCAAGTAACCCAAATGCTGTTTTAACCACATTATCAACTTGCCGTGCCACCTATAAGGATTTATGTATATGAACACCAAGGTCTCTCGGCTCATCTACACTTTTCAAAATCATGCTATTTATAAAATACTGTCTTTCCATATTAGTCCTCCCAAAGTGCATCTTCTTAATAAGCCTCCTATGTGGCACTTTGTCAAATGTCTTCCGAAAGTCCATATATACATCTATTGCACTACCTTGATCAACCTTCTATGTTACCTCATCAAAGAATTCAATCAAGTTAATCAGACACAAATCCATGCTGGATCTCCTTGATTAACCCATGCCTTTCCAAATGAAAGTTTATTTTGTCCCTGATAATGGTTTCCAATAACTTCCCCACCACTGATGTTAGGCTGACTGGCCTGTAGTTTCCTGGTTTATCCCTCTCCCCTTTCTTGAATAGTGGTATAACATTAGCAACCCTCCCGTCCTCCGGCACTACTCCTGTATCCAATGAGAATTGAAAGATTGTGATCAATGCCTCTGATATTTCTACCTTTACTTCTTTCAGCAACCTAGGATGCATTCCATCTGGATCAAGTGAATTACCAACTTTCAGTAATGCTAATCTTTTTAGTACGTCTTCTCTATCTATTATTATCCTGTCCATAACTTCCCTCTCCTCTTTTAGTATAACCTTCACATCATCCGCTTCCTTTGTGAAGACAGGTGCAAAGTATTAATTTAATACTTTTGCCTATGTCCTCTGCCTCTCCATGAAGATTTCCCTCTGGGTCCTTAATAGGCCCAACTTTTCCCTGGCAAACCACTTACACTTTATATATTTATAAAATGTTTTAGGGTTCAATTTAATGTTGCCTGCTAATTATTTCTCGTAACCTCTCTTTGCTGCCTGTATTAACTTTTTCAATTCCCTCCTGTACTTTCCATAATTTTCCTGGTTATTAACTGAATCTTGCTCCTGACATTCGTCACAGGCCTCCTTTTTCTGTATTATTTTAACTTTTATTTCCTTTGTCATCCAGGCCACATCAGCTTTGGATGCTCTACCTTTTCCCTTCAAAATATGCAGTTGGTATCAAGAATAATAGTAAAGAAAAAAGAATAAGTACACCAAAAAGAGTGATATAAGAGGAAATAAGACCACTAGGTACAGATGTTGGTGTGACAATGGTAGTGGATAAGAACATGGTGAAAGTGTTAAATTAATATTTTGTTTTGGTCTTCACATTGGGGAAAGAGGACACAATACCAGAAGTACAATGATGACTATAGATTGGTGAAGGGGAGAAATTTACAAGGATTAATATAAACAGAAATGACTAATAAAGAAAATAATGGGATTGTCGCCTGATGAATCTCCAGACAGTTTTCACACCAAGGTATTAAAAGACATAAGAGCCATTTTAACCCAGCCCGCCTGGCAGGAACAGTGCATTATAATGTCAGTAGTGGGGAAATCACTAGAACCCATCATCAGAGTAAGTGAACACTTGGGAAGATATAACCTAATTAGGGACAGTCAACATGGTTTTGTGAAAGGTAGATGTTGCCCAACTGGCCTAATACAGTTCTTTAAACTAGTCAATGAACTGATAGATAGAAGAAGATCCATGATTTATCCCTCCATGGCCTCATACCTCCCTATCTCTGTCACCTCCTCCAGCCCTACAACCCTCCAAGAATTCTACAATCCTCCAACTCTGGCCTCTTGTGCATCCCAGACTTTCTTCGTCCCACCATTGGTGGTCATGCCTTTAGCCATCTAGGCTCTAAACTCTGGAATTCCCTACCTAAACCTTTCTACCTCTCCACCTCTCTCTTTTCCTTTAATACGCTCCTTAAAACCTATCTCTTTGACCAAGCTTTTGGTTACCTGTCCTAAAGTCTTCTTCTATGGCTCAGTGTCCATTCTTGTCTGATTATGCTCCTGTGAAGTGTCTTGGGATGTTACACTATGTTGAAAATGCTATAAAATGTAAGTTGTTATTGTTTGGATGTGGTATACAGTAAACTCTTGTTTAATCGGCACTTAATCATCCGGAATACTTTAATAACCGGCAACATAGATAACCGCTAATCTTGCCGAATCCATTCAGCACTCGTTTTGCCGAGTCCGAGTCTCCCGCAGTGGCCGAGTTAGTCAGTGGTTTTTATTTTTGTTTGTGTTAAAAATTGCCTTGGTAGGTATACCTCTCTGTTATCCAGAATTTTTCATCAACCAGCACCATCCTGGTCCCATAGGTGCCGGATACGAAAGAGTTTACTGTACATTGATTTTCAGAAGGCATCTGATAAGATTTCACACTAAAGATTGCTAGCTGAAACAGGCATTTGAAATTGGAGATGAAATTGTGACATTGATAAGAAACCGTTAGGTGTTAGGAAGGCAGAGAGTTTGGATGAAAGGGACATTCTCAGATTGGTAGGCGGTGACAAGTGGGGAAGTGTTAGATTAATATTTTGTTTTGGTCTTCACATTGGGGAAAGAGGATATAATACCTGAAGTACAATGATGATGATAGATTGGTGAAGGGGAGAAATTGACAGGGATTGACAAGGGATTTTCAGAAGGCTTTCGATGGACTTTCAGAAGGCTTTCTATAAGGTCCCACATAAGAGATTAGCGTGCAAAGTTAAAGCACATGGGATTGGGGGTAAGGTACTGACTTGGATAGAGAACTGGTTGGCAGACAGGAAGCAAAGAGTTGGAATAAACGGGTCTTTTTCCGAGTGGCAGGCAGTGACTAGTGGGGTACCGCAGGGATCGGTGCTAGGACCCCAGTTATTCACAATATATTAATGATCTAGACGAGGGAACTAGATGTAATATCTCCAAGTTTGCAGACGACACAAAGCTGGGTGGGCGTGCATGCTGTGAGGAGGAGGCAGAGAAACTCCAGTATGATTTGGACAGGTTGGGTGATTGGGCAGATGCATGGCAGATGCAGTATAATGTGGATAAATGCGAGGTTATCCACTTTGGTGGCAAAAACAGGAAGGCAGATTATTATCTGAACGGCAATAGATTGGGAAAAGGGGAAGTGCAACGAGACCTGGGTGTCCTTGTGCACCAGTTGCTGAGGGTAAGCATGCAGGTGCAGCAGGCAGTTAAGAAGGCAAATGGTATGTTGGCCTTCATAGCGAGAGGATTCGAGTACAGGAGCAAGGATGTCTTGCTGCAGTTGTACAGGGCCTTGCTGAGACCACACCTTGAGTATTGTGTGCAGTGTGGTTGCCTTATCTGAGGAAGGATGTTCTTGCCATGGAGGGAGTGCAGCGAAGATTCACCAGACTGATACCTGGGATGGCAGGAATGACGTATGAAGAGAGATTGAGTCGACTGGGCTTGTATTCGCTAGAGTTTAGAAGAATGAGAGGGGATCTCATTGAAACTTATAAAATTCTAACAGGACTAGACAGACTAGATGCAGGAAGGATGTTCCCGATGGCGGGGGAATCCAGAACCAGGGGTCACAGTCTAAGGATAAGGGGTAAGCCATTTAGGACTGAGATGAGGAGGAATTTCTTCACCCAGAGAGTGGTGAACCTGTGGAATTCTCTACCACAGAAGGCAATTGAGGCCAATTCATTAAATATATTCAAGAAGGAGTTAGATATATTTCTTAAGGCTAAAGGGATCAAGGGATATAAGAACATAAGAACATAAGAAATAGGAGCAGGAGTAGGCCAATCGGCCCCTCGAGCCTGCTCCGCCATTCAATAAGATCATGGCTGATCTGATCCTAACCGCCAATCTACTATCTATCACAGAACCATCTCCTGCATCTAACAGAATTGCACACACGAAATAGGAGCAGAATCAGGCTACACAGTCCCTGGGCCCGCTCCACTACCCACAGGGCCATGACCGATCCGAACCTAGACTCATGTCCAAATTCCTGCCCGCTCCCCGTAACCCTTAATATGGGGAGAAAGCAGGGACAGGGTACTGAATTTGGATGATCAGCCATAATCTCATTAAATGGCGGAACAGGCTTGAGGGGCCGAATGGCCTACTCCTGCTCCTATCTTCTATTGGAACCCCAGCTTTTCATTCTTTATATATAATGACCTAGATTTAGGAATAGACTGGAGTATATCCAAGTTTGCAGATGATACTAAACTAAAAGATATAGTAAATTTTGAAAAGAGCACAAAATTGCAAATGGACATAGCTAGATTAAACAAGTGAGGAGAATATTGGCAAATGCATATTAATGTAATAAAGTGCCAGGCAGCACACTATAGAATGGCAGATGAAAGCATTGGAGGTAATTTTATGAGTCCACTATGTCAGGAAGCAGAAACTGGACATTCAGGCGCACACTGCTACAATTTCCCAATCATCATGGGCAATGCAGGTTTCCAATTTGCGCCTCATACCCAATTCTAATTCTGTCATTGCCCAACATCTGCACACATACTCTTTCCAGCAGGAATCACTGGAGAGTGACCAGGGCCGATGTTTTCTTATCCCTATTCCAGGTACACTGAGCCTAATTGCAGTACCTCTGCCAGCCTGCCTTCCAAATGAAATCAGCTAACTCAACCAGGGATCAAACTTAGGACTTTCCTAATCTGACAGGTTCAGTCTTTGCGGAGCTTCCGGTGTGTGTTATTCTTTTTTATATAATTGTTCTCTGTTCTCACCAATTTCCCTCCTCCCCCTTCACTCCTGGAGGTTCTGACTTCTTGATAGCAAAATACTGCGGATGCTGGAAATCCAAAATAACAACAGAAAACGCTGGAAAAACTCACTGACCTTCCCTTTTGTTCTTTCATCCCCTCCCCCTTTTCCCAGCATTATACTTGCTTTAAATCTATTTCATTTCCTGCTTTTTTCCAGTTCTGACGAAAGGTCTTCGACCTGAAACGTTAACTCTGTTTCTCTCTCCATGGATGCTGCCTGGCCTGCTGAGTTTTTCCAGCGTTTTCTGTTGTTATGTTGGTTCTGACTTCTTGTTGGACCGCCATTCGACAGGTGCCAGTCACCCTCTGGTATCTCATCCAAGGGTCCTTTATTCACTGAGCCTAGATAGTGAGTGTCTTTGACCGCAGAGAGACATTAGAACAAAGCTTGATGCTGTATTGATGCTGTCCTCCCCTGACATCCACATAAGCACACTTCCTGCTGAGGTCACTGGATAATCATCAGGAATATCTGGCTGGTGTTCCCCTTCCTAAAATGGGAAACTGAAGCCAACTGTAGTGCTCCTACTACTGCCCATTTGGGATCAGATAACTCGGCAACGGCTGGGGATCGGACGTGGGATCAGCTACTCACTGTATAAAGTCACTGGGCCATCAAGGGAACTGGTAGCTTAGATTTTCAGATCGGTGCTATTTTAATGTCAGCAGTAACCCTTATATTTCAAATGTGTTACCACAGGCATTAAAATAATCCTCGCATATATTTAATTTTAAACCGGTTACAGCTGCTGTTAAAGTAACACCAATGATAAAGCTTGCATAACCTTCTTTAAAATAAACACAATTTCATATGTTTAAATCTCTGTCGCCCTTAGGAAGTATACATGCCACTCATAACATTTCCCTGATGCTGACAATCTGTACACTAAGATATGCTGTTGTGTATAAGCACTTATACTTTCAAGAGCAATTTGCCCAGATAATACTCAGTAGAGTTTTACAATATGAAGCCTGTTAGTCTGCATGTAAAGGCCTTGTTTGCAAACCAGCCCTGAGGGCTTTAATTCCTTATCACTGAGTCTGGTAATGCTAAATTGTTAAGGATCCACTCATTCTGCAACGTGAGCAATGCAATCTCACATCACAACCATGCACAGCTACACAAACATACAAGGAAATGAACTTTCTACTGGAGGGGGGTCACCCTTACTTTTCCGGTCACGTGGCAACGTGGCATTTCCAAATATGGTCGCATAAAGGCCGCAGAGCCGCCAGATCAAAGGGAGACGCCGTCTGCAGCTTTCCAATCCCATCCTTGTGGTTAAAAACATGACAACAACGCGATCGTTTTCTCACGCCACACGCAATCTCCATCTCCCCCGCAGTCCTATACATTCCGTGCTAAATGCAGCACAATCATCTCCTTTATTCCGATGAAAAGCCCTGCAATTAGATTCCGTGCAGCCCCCACCCCCCGTGTTTGGGAAGGGGGGGACTAATGTAGCAAAGGCGTGAACTGGCGGCTACATCAAAGCGATCTCAGCCTGTGCATTAATGAGACCCTTTGTTTCCTGGCTGCGATGCAACAGGTTCTCTCACATTTGCCAATGAGGGAATGCTTTTTTTTCTGTTCCATGTGGGAGGGCTGGAAATCTCTTTGCTTCTGTTTCTTCATTCTCGCCCATGCAAGAAAAACGATCTACTATGGAATTAAAGTTACACAGAAATGTCTAAACACAGGAACCCAATCGTCGTATTAACTTTATCTCTCTCACTTTAGGATTTGTTCAAAATATACGTTTAAAGACTTTTTTTGGCAAAATAATGCAGTACTTGGTTTTACCTTTCCCCGGTACCTATGCGCCAAGCAGTAATTTCCTTCCGCCTGGGTCTTACTCGAGTTATAAAAAGTAATAATTAAAATTTACAGTAGACATCGACCTACAAGGCATTGAGGGGTAAAGGAAACTTTGATTTCTGACGCAGCTAAATCTATATGCAGATTGTTTTTTAAATATTGTGCCTGGAAGCAAAGTGCTGATACTTTCGGCATCTTTTGAAATCTTTGATCATAACAAAAAGACAATTGTTGGCAGCGTGGTTGCAGAATCTTGCAGCAGCGTTTAGCTAGGTTGAAGGTTATTTCATATTTCCAGAGCTTGGGACTGTACAGGACCGAACAGAAAGTCTTACTGTGCACTACCTGACGCTGCGTCTGTGATTTCTGGAAGAAAGAAATAAAAAGTAATTTCATTTTGTTTAAAGTTGGGGAGTTATCCCCGGTGTCATGGCCAATATTTATCCCTCAACCATCATCACTAAAACAGATTATCTGGTCATTATCACATTGCTGTTTGTGGGATCTTGCTGTGCGCAAATTGGCTGCAGGTTTACCTACATTACAACAATGACTACACTTTATGAGTACTTCATTGGCCATAAAGCACTTTAGGACATCCCGAGGTCATGAAAGGCGCTATATAAATGTAAGTTCTTCTTTTTAAACAATAATAAGCCATAACCATATATGAATCAACTAGCAATTTATTTGCAAACCACAGGAACTTAAAACTTTAAAAAAAATAATACTGTTTCTGGGTATCTGTGAATGTGTCAATCTGCATATGTGTGAGAATATATTTGTGAACGTGTGTGTGTGTACAAACCTATCTGTGTAAGTGTGTGAAAGTTATATGTGTGAATGTGTCTGGTCTGTGCCTGTGTCAGTGAATCTGTGTGTAAGCATGTGCACTGTATATTAATGTATGTGTAAGTCCGTGTGTCTATATGAATGTTTGTGTAAGGGTGTGTGTAAATTAGTGTATATTTGAGTTTCTATCTGTGTTTTCATCTGAATTTGTCAGTTGGTATGTCAGAGTGTGTATGTGCAAGAATGTATCTGTACATAAACATATGTAATTGTGAATGTGTCAGTAGTGTGTTTTGTGCTTGTGTTTGTGAATGTGTGCTTGTGTTAATGTACTTGTATGTGAGTGCACCTTGGGACATTTTGTTACAAGAGGCACCACGTAAGTGCAAGTTGTGTGAATGTGTCTGAGTTTGTGTGAAAGTAAATCTATGTGTATGCATATGTGAATGTGTCTATGGAAAAATGTGCATTTATGCGTATGCATGAAAGTGAATGTGTTTATAAGAATGTTGTTGTGTCTGTGTATTGATCTGTTTGTATATGAGTGAGTCTTAAGACATTTTGTTGTGTGAAATTCACTATAAAAGCGCAAGTTGTTGTGTGCATACCCAAGGGCATAATCAAATGTATGCAGTGTTTGCTTTTTATCCTGGGACAGAAATTCGGCAAGTTCATGGTGAAGTTGCAGATTTGCTGCTCCAAGGGAGCTGACAAAGAATCACTACTGCTCTGCTTTTTTTATAATTTCCGTCAACAGCACAGAGTCTGCTGCTGGAGTAAAGCTGTCATCAAGGAGGGCGAATGTGTCTGTGAACTGGGGGCCACTTGGAGGGCAGAATGCCTCCATGAAATGGATGGGGTTAGAGGAGGAAAGTGCCTCTTTGAAGTGGGGAGGGAAGTGACTGGTCAGCTAGATTTTGGGGAAGTGATTTGGGGGCTGGACATCTGTCAAATAGGGATAAATGCAAATGTCACTTATCTTCCTACAATTTTTTTTAGATTAAACATCTATCAGTCATGCAGTAAAAATGTTTAAAGTTGACCAGAATGCATCATTTTTAATGTAAAAATTCAAAATTTTTCCAGAAAACCCGCTCCTGCAGCTTCTAAAATGTGCATGTTCAGAAGGGGTGGGAGCAACATTTGAAAGGAATTCATACAATTCTACATTTTCTGCCTTTAGCCCTGTAGTGTATGTGAATGTGTGCAAGTGTTGTTGGTGTATGTGAATGTGTCTGTGTATGAGTGTATGTGGGGTACGGTAGCACAGGAGTTATGTAACTGGACTAGTAATCCAGAGGCCTGGATTAATAATCCTAGGACACAAGTTCAAATTCCACTATAGCAGCTGAGGACTTTAAATTCAGTTAATTAAATAAATCTAGAATAAAAAGCTAGTATCAGTAATGGTGACCATGAAACTACTGGATTGTTGTAAAAACCCATCTGGTTCACGAATGTCCTTTAGAGAAGGAAATCTACCATCCTTACTCAGTCTGGCCTATATGTGACTCCAGACCCACAGCAACATGCGGTTGATTTTTAACTGCCCTCTGAAATGGCAGCTCACCACCACCTTCTCAAGGGCAATTAGGGAGGGGCCTTGCCAGTGATGCTCATATCCTTATGAATGTATTTGTATGTGAATGTGTGCATCTGTTCAGGTGTGTAATATATTTGTGGGTGTGAATACATCTGTGTGCCTATGTGTCTGTGTCCTATACAAACACTGAGACTGCCTTAGTCAAAATCAGCAATAACATACTTCTTTGTTTGATTACACCTCTGTCAAGCACCTTGGAATGTTTCTTCTGCATTAAAGGTGTTTTATCAATGCAAGTTGTTGTTGTTTGTGACTGAGACTGTGGTGCATTATCCCTCCTTATCCTTTTTAATCTCTACATGTCCTTCAAAATCATTGATCATTCCATTCTCTCCATCACCTTTCCTCCATGGTCCACCTCTGTGGTAGCACCCTCTCATGGTTCCAATCTTACTTGTTCCGATGTAGCCAGCACATCTACAGTGATTTCCCCTCCCATTTCTGCATGGTTACCTCTAGCATGTCCCAAGCTTCCATCCTTGTTATCTTCCTCTTCCCCACATAGAAGCTGTTCCTGAGAAATATTATCCAGAAACATGGGTCCACTTTCATATGTATGCTGATGACACCAAGATTTACTTTCCTGAAACCACAAATGTGACTAAACAGCCCAACATCAAGTTATAGATGAGCCAAAGATTTCTCAAAGTTAACACTATTAGTCAGCCAGTGGCTCAGTTGGTAGCGCTCTCACCTCAGAGTCAAAAGATTGTGGGTTTAAGTCCCACTACAGAGACTTGAGCACAAAAATCTAGGCTGACACTCCAGTGCAGTGCTGAGGGAGTGCTGCACTGTCAGAGGTACCATCTTTTGGATGCGATGTTAAACCGAGGCCCCGTCTGCTCTCTCAGGTGGACGTAAAAGATCCCACGGCACTATTTTGAAGAAGAGCAGGGGATTTATCCTTGTTGTCCTGGCCAATATTTATCGCTCAATCAACATCACTAAAACAGATTATCTGGTCACTATCACATTGCTGTTCGTGGGAGCTTGCTGTGTGCAAATTGGCTGCTGTGTTTCCTATAGCACAACAGTGACTACACTCCAAAAGTACTTAATTGGCTATAAAGCGCTTTGGGACGTCCGGTGATCGTGAAAGGCGCTATATAAATGCAAGTCTTTCTTTTCCTTTATTGGCAAGACCAAAAGCATCACGTTCAGTTTCCACCAGAACCTCTGAATCCGAACCTGTGAATGCAAGCCTTTGAGTCCAGCACCCTCTTCGGCCGCTCTCTTATGCTGTACCCAGCAGTGCACAATCTCAGTGTCCTCTTTGGTTTTGAGCTGACGTTGAAACCCACAATCCGCTGTCACTAAGAATACCTAGTTCCACTTTAGTAACATCACTTATTCCTGTCCCCATTTCACCCCCACAGAAACATTCATTCGTGCCTTCATCACCTGTAGGCTCAACTTCTCCCGTGCTCTCCTCCCCATCCTCTCAAGGTCCAGTCTACACAAACTCCAACTTGTCCAAAACTCCCTGCATCGTATCTTATACTGAGTCTTGCACACCCATTGCCACGGTCCTCACTATGATCTACACTAGCTCCCCATAGCACGCACATTGATTTCAAAATCCTCACCCCAGATTACATATCCTTCCATAGTCTCACCCCATTCTATGTCTGCAGCTTCCTGCAGCCCTACATCCCAGCTCAAACACTCTGCTCTTGCAAAGTTGGCCTCCTGTGCATCCCCGTCTCTTTGCTCCACCATCAGTGGCAGAGCTTTCAGTCATCGTGGCCCTGCACTACAGCATTTTCTTCTTAAGCCCTCCTGCTCCATCTCTTCCCACATTCAAAAACAGACTTAAAACCTCGTTACCTGAACTAATTTTTCTCATAGCTGCTGCTCCATTTTTAATATCCACCACCCCCCCTTTGTGAAGTGTTTTGGGACATTTCACAATGTGAAAGGTGCTTTATAAGTGCATGTTTCATGTGAATACAGGTGTGGAAGTCTGTGTCTTAATGTACCTGTAGGTACATGAGTGTGTGACTGTATTTGTGCCCATGTATGTCTGTATTTGAGCATGAGTGTGTCTGTGTGTGTGTTCTGTATCTGAGCCTGTGTATGTCTGTATTTAAGTGTGAGTGTGTATTATGGTATCTGTGTTAGTAAATATATTTGTGTGTGAATATATTTGTGTGGCTGTGTGTTTCTATTTGTGAACTTGTGAGTGTATCTGTGTATGTACCTGTGAGTATTCTTTGTGTGAGAGACCTTCTCGTACTTGAACCAAAACTACATTATTCTGTCCATTTAACCCTCCCTTTCTCACAGCAAAACAATCAAATTCTATCAATCTGTTAATTTAATAATTCAAAACTGACACGTTAAAGAATTTACGTAATATAGAAAAAAGTTACATGATCTATTGATCAAACGGAATTACAGTTTAGAGAGCAACAAAAAGGAGCACTTTCTCTTTAATGAACACGGGTATGGGGGGAAATGTATACTAAATAGTTATTTGTCAGGGGACGCGTGGGTTCATTGCTTCTCTCCACGCATATTAATATTATATTTTAAATCAGCTGCGTGGAAAGATATTTTTAAAAAGGGGGAATGATTGCAAGGGCATGGGCTTAATAGGAAAATGATGATGATTTTGAAGTGTTTCGTTGATGAAACAATTGAATCCCCCCTCCCGTCAATGAAGCTGTCAATCAAAAGGCGGTGCTCTTTGATGTTGAGGAGCCGTCGCCTTGGTCCTAAACACAAACTGCTTCAGATCTTTTTTCTCTCCCTGCTGCCGTACTTTCACTGAGATCTCTTCTCTCTCTCTCTCTCCCGCTTCAAGTGACTGCAACTTTACATTGCATTCCCTCGGCTGTATGCAACAAGCAGCACAAGTCCCGGTCAGTAACTTTGAATAGTGCAGAGTGAAGGAGTGGAGAGGTGGTGGGGGGGGTGGGGGGGGAGGTGGGAAAGAGAGAAAAAAAATCCTGAGGAAAATGCCGCAGCTGAACAGCGGTGGAGGGGATGATCTGGGGGCGAACGATGAAATGATCTCCTTTAAGGACGAAGGGGAACAGGAGGAGAAAATCTCCGAGAACGCTCTCACGGAGAGGGATTTAGCAGACGTGAAGTCATCGTTAGTCAACGAGTCGGAGACTAACCAGAACGCGAATCCTGCATCCGATCCAGGGGTGAGTGAAAGAGTTTGATCTTTGCTCCAGTTCATGAATTTCCAGTCTATTAAAACACACACACGCCCGTGCATTTAACAGAGGCAACTCCATCTCATGCTAATTCTTCTTTCACATGATCTCAAACAGGCGATCAGACGTTCGCAGGACAGTCAAAGAATTTACCAAGATAAATCCAGAGGTCACATCGATGACGGTAGGTTGGCTTACTTTCATTCTTTTTGCTTTTTGGACAGACCCGCCATTAAAAATCCTTATTTCATTCATTCCCTTTACTGGCCAGTCGTTTGCAGCAAAGTTTGTGAATGTCAACTAGGCACTAAAACTTCTCCCCTTGTCCTCTCATGCAGTTACAAAGCAGCGTCAAGATGGAGGTATGTTCAAAGGGACAGCCTACTCGGGGTATCCCCACTTTCTGATGCTCCAGGACCCCTACCTGTCCAATGGATCCCTCTCTCCATCTGTAAGTCCTGGACACTTTGTGCACGTTGCGGGAATTGTACCTCTCAGTCTCACACCTCTCATTATTTTAGGCTTATTTTCATTTGGAAGTGGGGGGGGAGGGGGAGAATTAGTCATCTTATTGCAGGAAATAAATGCTCATCGCCAACTTATCACCGGCAAGCTCAGAGGCTGAATTCAATGTTTGGAGGGGAGGGGGGGGGGGGGGGTTCTCTATATTTTTTTGAGTTCGCTGAGCTCCCGGTGCTTTATCTCGGAAATACGGTTTCAACTTTTTGTCTGATTAACACCTTCGTCAGATTCACGGAATGTTTCCCAGTCAGAGATTTTTTTTTACATGACATGTTTCAAGTCAGTCAAAATAGGATAGAATGCTTCTCTTGTGGTTGCCGCCTTGTGCCTGGTGAAGGGTAGTCATCATTTGCAGGGTTTATTTTTGCTGCTGTACAGTGTGAGTAAATAAACGCTGGGGGTTTGTCAGCGTGCCAGTTCACGCTGTCCATTGGCATTTTTGGTGTGGGGGGTGGGGGGACAGTGACAATTGATTTCGGGTCGTTCTCTCTCTGCTGTTAATACTTTTTAAACAAAAAAAATAAACTGCCACAATAGCTTCGATTTGCTCGAACGTTTACAACGCTGCTAAGATGGGTATAAACCTTATTCCGAAACAGGCCGAATACTGCTGACGGGGGACTAGAAATAGAATAAACTGGGTGTAATTCAGAGAAAACCCCGCCATACTTTTACAATAACTCCCTATTGTCAGCTGGAGATTTGGGGGAAAATCATATTCTGTGCTGTATTGTAATTCTCACTTATTTCCATTTTTTTTTCTTGGCGAGAAGCGAAACCTGTTTATCTGAAAAAATAATGCTCCGCTGTGTTTATTTCAGTGTATTGTAACCAATGAGACTCTTAAAAATTGTTTCTAAATATCTCACCGGAGCAACTTTTAAACGCATTTCAAAAAGTAGAGAAGGCAGGCCGTACATTTTTTTTAATGATATGAAAAAAAAGCTACACACAATCAGACTGTGGCATGGAGAAAAATTGTATAGAAATAACCTCTACCCAGTTCAGACTGTGGTGTTGAAATATACTTGTATTGCCTGAAATGATTTGCATTTCAAAGTAATATCCCACCAGGCCTTCTCCTTGATGTGTCAAAATTTAAATCAAGGAATCAGCACTTTTCTGAGTAATGTTCTAAAATTCAATTCAAGAGACAAAAATTCTTGGAAACTGACAAGAGCGTCACTTTCTGAGAAGAAAGCGGTTTCTTGAAGAATAAAGAATTCAGTTTTTCAAATAAAAACTTACTCTATATATAATATATATATATATGCGTATGTGATCACTAGATTAAACACGAGGCTACTTTTATTATGTTTAAGTGGGCAAGTGTCAGAGAACCCTGTCTTAATTTTTGCCCACTGTCTCATTTAGTTGATAGAAAGGATTGTGAAGTCGGCCCACAATCATGCTGCAAAACACTTGTGGGAGACATGGCTTTTGTTCCATAATCTTGCATGACAAGAACAGGTACCATGCACCCAACAGCTGTCAGCTAGTCAGCTTTCCTTTATTTTTTTTTTAAAAAACATTTGCTTATCTGATATCAGATAAATGTTCTGTTGAGCATTTCCATCCAAGAGCTCAACCCTCCACAATATGCTGCTGTGCTCTGTGTCTCATACTGTTGTGCAATGTGGTTTGAGTGGTCGTCTTTTTTTTCTTACAGTGGAGCCAAATGGAAATCTTTTCAGTAAAGATAGGTTGCTTGAGGGCTGGAGGGCTAGTGGGGTGGGGGGCGGTGGGGTGGGGGTGGTATCAGACACAAGCTTTCTTGTTAGCTTAGTAATATAACACAGGCACTGTTGGAAAAAATGGCATTACTGTTTAATAACTGCTTACAGGCTCAGGGTTTCTGTGAATTAGGCGTACTGTTCATTTCTCATAGACTGACATGAGCTGTCAGAAATCTCATTCAAGAGGTAGTCTCGCTGTCAGTGCCTTTTTTCAAAATCAAATAGTTAAACAAAGAACTGTGAATAACTTTGACTTCTTTACCTATTTCTGTTTTGTGTTTTGGTAAATATTTTGGTTTAAACAGTGAACACTGGTGGTACAATCGTGGGAACTTGTTTTTAGATGAGATACTGAGTTCGTTAGAATGAAAGAGCTGGATTATTGTTAATGGGCGCAGGCGGCTCGAGCAATTTTCGATGTTTCAGCTGTGTACAGTTAATTCAACTCTCTCACACCATCAGTCTCAGTAGCTTTACAAAGCCAATTTCCACGATAATAACACAATTTAAACAAAAATGTTTCCAAAGAAATAGAGTAAAAAGGAAAAAGGGTGTTAAAGATTTTTTGTGTAACTTTTTGATCTTTAACCCTTGGAGTTCCACTAATGCTTTATCTCTGGGCTGTGGTTACACAGCTGGAGCCAATGGCAAGCTAGGTAAGAATGGTAGTGCCCTCTGTTTGGATCTTGGAAATTGCACCAAACAATGTGGTCATGCCAATCTTTGCATTCTTGAGTCAGGATTGGCTGGAAGCATGTCTTTGGATCCAGTTTTTAGCTCACGGCCAACCTTGAATGAAATAAACAGTGGGGAAAAACAGAGTAGAGTGGTTAGACATAAAAATTGGGTGGTGGTGGGGGGGCGGGTGTGGGGAGTAGCAGAAAAGCTAAGATAGGACATATTAGTCAGAAAGAAAATAAAAGTTAAAATAATAAAAAGAAAAAAGAGAATGGGGAAAAAGGAAAGATAAGTTGAGCAGAATGGAGAATTTAAAATTTTCACTTAAAATTATACTTTAAAACTATTTTAGTAGCATAGGGTTAATATTACCGTACAAGGCTACTCCTGACACAGGCATATCTTTATTACTTTAATATTACGGTTTGGTTCAACGACATGCTGTTGAAGTCGAAAACCTTTTTTTTTTAAATGGCCATCTAAGATACCCTAGAATTCCCTGAGATTGCCTGCAGTCTAAGGGTTAAAAGGAGCCCTGATGGTGAGACACTCTCAATGTTCTGGAGGGTACAATCATTAAGTGATGGAAAAATACCACTTAGAACACAAGAAGACAGAAAATCTCAGATCGCTCAAATGTCTGTCCATGAAACATAAAGGAGATATGATTATCCACTTTTGTGAAAACTGGTTTACAAAACTTAATTTGTACACATTGTGTACAATTAAGTTGCATTTCAATTCTTGTGCATGGTATTAAATAGCAGTTGGCAATCACAGTATGCGTTTTAACTTGATTCAGCAACTAACAGTTGCTGCCAAACAGCAGAAAGAAAAGCAATTATCATACCCTTGGGTCGTAGATGGTACTTTGCTTCACTGTAACATTTATTAAATGTCTATATATACTGAGGTACGTCATGCAGCATTTCTCCAACAAAAGGGCTTTTGGTGTTTCTGACCACTACCCTTCTGTTAGATTGTCTTTGAAGGGTCCAAAGTGAAATTAATTTAAGACAGTCTCAATCTAATTCCTAATGGATATAAGCTCCCAACACAAAGTATGGTGAGTTTGTACAAATTGGCACTAAATTGTCAGTCTCACTGAAAGAAGAGGTAAGGATGACTGATGCAAGAAATGGAAATGTTACACTGGTGCAGTGTGGGTTGCTTTATTGAGGTTGAGGTAAAGGCCTGTTGTTGGTGCAATGTAGTAGGAGCTTTAGATGCACCTGGGAGTGCACGTTGCTGGGTGCGAATGAACAAAAAAAATTTTTTAATGTTTTATTCCCAGCACTGAAATGTTTTACCAACAAGTATTACATTCAACAAAAAAAATGTCCTGTCATTTTATCCATTAACAATTCACTGTCAAAAGTAAACGGTGTTCTCATGCAAGTGAGTTGCTAACAGTTAGTATTTTTTATTCCCTGTATAAGTAGGTCTCCCCTAGTGCTTGTCACCCCAGACTAAGGGCAGACAGCTCCTAGTCCATGACAATGAAGCTCTACAATTAGGCCAATGGGCAGAGGGATGCATATGAACAATCCAAATTGATTTGCAAATGTCCCCCGCACCCCCCCCCCCACCCCGCCCCCCCACTCCCACTCCCACTCCCACACAAATTTACAGAAAGCATCTTGCCTCTGTTCAGCATCTCTCCAATTGCTTCCACTAAGCTCATCAAAATGGTCAGGTACGAAGAGCAAGGTGAGGGAGTGGGCGGGGTGGGGGGGCGGGGCGGTGGACGGGGAATCACAGGATAGTTTTGCCTGTAACAGTAGAGATGGTGTATAATCTATAAGAACATAAGACATAGGAGCAGGAGTAGGTCATTTGGCCCCTCGGGCCTGCTCCGCCATTCAATAAGATCATGGCTGATCTGATCTTGGCCTCAACTCCACTTCCCTGCCTGCTCCCCATAACCCTGGACTCCCTTACCTTTTAAAAATCTGTCTATCACCACCTTAAGTATATTCAATGACCCAGCCTCCACAGCTCCCTGGGGAAGAGAATTCCAAAGATTCACGACCCTCTGAGAGAAGAAATTCCTCCTCATTTCCGATTTAAAAGGGTGCCCCCTTATTCTGAAATTATGCCCACTAGTTCTAGATTCCCCCACGAGGGGAAATATCTACCCTGTCAAGCCCCTTCATATGTTTCAATAAGATCCCCTCTCATTCTTCTAAACTCCAATAAGTATAGGCCCAAGCTGCTCAACCTTTCGTCATAAGACAACCCTTCATCTCCGGACTCAACCTCGTGAACCTTCTCTGAACTGCCTCCAATGCAAGTATATCCTTCCTTAAATAAGGAGACCAAAACTGTACGCAGTACTCCAGGTGTGATCTCACCAATGCCCTGTACAGTTGTAACAGGACTTCCCTGCATTTATACTCCATAACCCTTGCAATAAAGGACAACATTCCATTTGCCTTCCTAATTACTTGCTGTACCTGCATGCTAACTTTTTGTGATTCATGTACAAGGACCCCCAGATCCCTCTGTACCTCAGCATTTTGTAATCTCTCCCCATTTAAATAATAATTTGCTTTTTTATTTTTCCTACCAAAGTGGATAACCTCGCATTTTCCCACATTAAACTCCATCTGCACTATTTCTGCCCACTCACTTAGCCTATCTATATCCCTTTGGAGATTCTTTGCGTCCTCCACACAATTTGCTTTCCCACCTATCTTTGTATCATCAGCAAATTTGGCTACATACACTCAGTCCCTTCATCCAAGTCATTAATATAGATTGTAAATAGTTGAGGGCCCAGTACTGATCCTTGCGGCACCCCACTAGTTACAGTTTGCCAACCTGAAAATGACCCATTTATCCTGACTCTCTGTTTTCTGTCAGTTAGCCAATCCTCTATCCATGCTAATATATTACCCCCAACCCCGTGAGCTCTTATCTTGTGTAGTAACCTTTTATGTGGCACCTTATTGAATGCCTTCTGGAAATCCAAATACACGACATCTACTGGTTCCCCTTTATCCACCTTGCTCGTTACATCCTCAAAGAATCCAGCAAATTTGTCAAACATAATTTTCCTTTCATAAAACCATGCTGACTCTGCTTGACTATATTATGATTTTCTAAATGTCCTGCTACCACTTCCTCAATGATGGACTCCAGCATTTTCCCAATGACAGATGTTAGGCTAACTGGTCGATAGTTGCCTGCTTTCTGTCTCCATCCTTTCTTAAATATTTTTAAACATTTGCGGTTTTCCAGTCCGCTGGGACCTCATGAAGTAAACAGGTCACAGTTTCTCATTCCCACTCCAGAATAAGCTGTACTTTAGTACGGCATGGCTCAGCTCGAAGAAGAGAGTGAGATGTCACTATAATTCACTTGTAAAGAGACATGTTTCCTCTCTTTTGGGACAAGTTGATTGTACATTTTTTTGCAGTTTCAGATGACAAATCCTCTAGATTGAATCGCGACAGAGCAGATTTGAAACACTTAAAATCTCTTGTCCTGAATTCAGATCTATAGCAGTTTTGTCCAGATTATTGAGAATGCCCCGACGCCATCTTATACACAAGGCCCCATCACTCTCCTGCCTCCCATCATCATACCACAAATTCTTCTTTTATAACAATTTGAATAATGTTAGAAATATAGTTACAAAAGCAAAATACTGCGGATGCTAGAAATCTGCTGAGTATTTCCAGCATTTTCTGTTAGAAATATAGTTATTAGACTTCATTTAAAATGTACACTTTTATTTAAGCTAATTATACTAACCAACACATCATAATCTGAAATAAAAACAGAAAATGCTGGAAATACTCAGCAGGTCAGGCAGCATCTGTAGAGAGAGAAACAGAGTTAACGTTTCAGGTCGATGACCCTTCGTCAGAACTGGAAAAAGTTGGAGATGTAAAAGGTTTTTAAACAAGTGTAGGGGCAGGGAGAGGGGGAGGAGAAGAAAGAACAAAAGGGAAGGTCTGTGATAGGATGGAAGGCAGGAGAGATTACGAGACATAATCTGAGACCCTATCAGTTTTTGAGGGAAGGGGGAACAACAACAATAGCAATTTGTATTTATATAGCGCCTTTAATGCAGAAAAAATGTCCCAAGGCACCTTGGACCTCTGATTGAGCCAAGTCTGCCCAAACTACAATGATGATCATTTACAAAGACTTCTTTTTTCTGACATCAGTAGTGGGGAAAATGCTAGAATCTATTATTAAGGACACGGTAACAGGGCACTTAGAAAATAATAATAGGATTGGGTAGAGTCAACACGGATTTATGAAAGGGAAATCATGTTTGACGAATCTGTTAGAGTTTGTTGAGGTAGTAACTAGCAGAATAGATAAGGGGGAACCAATGGATTAATGTATTTGGATTTTCAGAAGGCATTCAATAAGGTGCCACACAAGAGGTTATTAAACAAAATTAGGGCTCATGGGATTGGGGGTAATATACTAGCATGGATTGAGGATTGGTTAACGGACAGAAAACAGAGAGTAGGAATAAACGAGTCATTTTCGGGTTGGCAGGCTGTAACTAGTGGGGTACCGCAAGGATCAGTGTTTGGGCCTCAGCTATTCACAATCTACATCAATGATTTGGATGAGGGGACCAAATGTAATATATACAAGTTTGCTGATAATACAAAGCTAGGTGGGAATATAAGTTGTGAGGAGGATGCAAAGAGGCTTCAAGGGGATATAGACAGGCTAAGCGAGTGGGCAAGAACATGGCAAATGGAATATAATGTGGAGAAATGTGAAGTTATCCACTTTGGTAGGAAAAATAGAAAAGCAGAGTATTTTTTAAATGGTGAGGGATTGGGAAATGTTGGTGTTCAGAGGGACCTGGGTGTCCTTGTACACAAATCACAGAAAGTTAACATGCAGGTACAGCAAGCAATTAAGAAAGCAAATGGTATGTTGGCCTTTATTACAAGAGGATTTGAGTATAAGAGTAAAGATGTCTTACTGCAATTATATAGAGCCCTGGTGAGACCACACCTGGAGTATTGTGTACAATTTTGGTCTCCTTACCTAAGGAAGGATATACTTGCCATAGAGGGAGTGCAATGAAGATTCACCAGACTGATTCCTGGGATGGGGGGATTGTCCTATGAGGAGAGATTGAGTAGACTAGGCCTATATTCTCTGGAGTTTAGAAGAATGAGAGGTGATCTCATTTAAACATACAAAATTCTTACAGGGCTTGATAGGGTAGATGCAGGGAGGATGTTTGCCCTGGTTGGGGAGTCTAGAACCAGGGGTCACAGTCTCAGAATAAGGGGTCGGCCATTTAGGACTGAGATGAGGAGAAATTTCTTCACTCAGATGGTGGTGAATCTTTGGAATTTTCTACCCCAGAGGGCTGTGGAGGCTCAGTCGTTGAGTATATTCAAGACAGAGATCGATAGATTTTTGGATATTAAGGGAATCAAGGGATATGGGGATAGTGCAGGAAAGTGGAGTTGAGGTAGAAGATCAACCATGATCTTATTGAGTGGCGGAGCAGGCTCGAGGGGCCGAATGGCTTGCTCCTGCTCCTATTTCTTCTGTTCTTATGTTCTTAAAAACATATTTAGATATTTAGATTGAAGACTATGAGGGAGAAATAGGGTTTTCGTGGGGTGCCAGTGCGAAATTGGTGACGGGTTGAAAACGCACACCCAAAGAAGGACGTCTGCTCCAAATTGGGCTTTGGGCCTTATCTCTATAGTACTGGCCAGCTATGGACGCCTATTGGGTGTCCCACTGTAGCTGACTGGTCCAGGCCTTCCAAAAATCGGCAAGCTTGAACACCGAGCCGGCCCACAGGTAAGTCCTGTGGGGAGAGGTGATTGAGAGGGTGGGGCGAGCGTACCTCCTCTTCAGTGGCCTCCAGCAGTCCCTTTAAGGACCGCTGGCTATGTTGCCATTGATCTGTAAAAACTGAGCGGAGCATGTGTGGCACATGCTCCACTCATTTTTTTGTCCAATTTTGCATTGGGACCCTGATTACGATATTCATGGGGCCTAACACCCATTTCAGGTTGGCATCCTGGGTGATTAGAAGTTACTAGATGCATAATGGCCACCAAACTTTGGTGCGGGAGATCCTGGCCCGATTTTGCTAAGTTTCTCCCTTGTTTTAAGAACATAAGAACATAAGAACATAAGAAATAGGAGCAGGAGTAGGCCAATCGGCCCCTCGAGCCTGCTCCGCCATTCAATAAGATCATGGCTGATCTGATCCTAACCGCCAATCTACTATCTATCACAGAACCATCTCCTGCATCTAACAGAATTGCACACACGAAATAGGAGCAGAATCAGGCTACACAGTCCCTGGGCCCGCTCCACTACCCACAGGGCCATGACCGATCCGAACCTAGACTCATGTCCAAATTCCTGCCCGCTCCCCGTAACCCTTAATGCCCTTTACTTCTAGGAAACTGTCTATTTCTGTTTTAAATTTAATTAATGTTGTAGCTTCTACAGCTTTTTGTGGCAGCATATTCCATGGACCTACCACCCTCTGAGTGAAGTAGTTCCTCCTCATCTCAGTTTTGAAAGAGCAGCCCCTTATTCTAAGACTATGTCCCCTAGTTCTCGTCTCACCCGTCATCGGGAACATCCGCCCCGCATCCACCCGATCCAACCCCTTCACAATCTTATATGTTTCAATAAGATCGCCTCTCATTCTTCTGAACTCCAATGAGTAGAGTCCCAATCTACCCAACCTCTCCTCATATGACCACCCCCTCATCCCCGGGATTAACCGAGTGAACCTTTTTTGCACTGCCTCGAGAGCAAGGATGTCTTTCCTTAAGTAAGGACACCAAAACTGTATGCAGTATTCCAGGTGCGGTCTCACCAATACCTTGTACAACTGAAGCAATACCTCCCTATTTTTATATTCTATCCCCCTAGCAATGAAAGCCAACATTCCATTTGCCTTCTTAATCACTTGCTGCACCTGCATACTAACCTTTTGAGTTTCGTGCACCAGGACCCCCAGATCCCTTTGCACTTCAGTACTCTCCAGTTTCTTGCCATTAAGATAATAAATTGCTCTAGGATTTTTCCTGCCAAAGTGCATCACCTCACACTTTCCAGTGTTGTATTCCATCTGCCAAATCTCTGCCCACTTACTTAGCCTGTCTATGTCGCCTTGCAGGTTTTTTATGTCCTCCTCACTCACTACTTTCCCTCCCATCTTTGTATCATCTGCAAATTTTGATATGTTACACTTGGTCCCTTCCTCCAAATCGTTAATATAGATTGTGAAGAGTTGGGGACCCAGCACTGACCCCTGTGGAACACCACTAGTTACTGATTGCCAGTCTGAGAATGAACCATTTATCCCAACTCTTTGCTTTCTGTTAGATAGCCAATCCTCTATCCATGCCAGAATATTACCCCCAATCCCGTGATTTTTTACCTTAAGCAATAATCTTTTGTGTGGCACCTTGTCAAATGCCTTTTGGAAGTCTAAATACACTACGTCCACTGGTTCCCCTTTATCCACTCTATATGTTACTTCCTCAAAGAACTCCAGCAAATTTGTCAAACATGACTTCCCCTTCGTAAAACCATGCTGACTTTGTCCTATTAAATTATGATTATCCAAATGTCCTGTTACTGTTTCCTTAATAATGGACTCCAAAATTTTACCTACCACAGATGTTAGGCTAACCGGTCTATAGTTACCAGCCTTCTGTCTACTGCCCTTTTTAAATAAGGGTGTTACATTAGCAGTTTTCCAGTCTGCCGGGACCTTAGCGGAATCCAGGGAGTTTTGAAAAATTATTACCAATGCATCTACAATCCCTACCGCCACTTCCTTCAAGACTCTAGGATGTAAGCCATCAGGTCCAGGTGATTTATCCGCCTTGAGTCCCATTATTTTACCGAGTACCACTTCCTTAGTGATTTTGATCGTGTTTAGCTCCTCTCCCCCTATAGCCCCCTGTTTGTCCAGTGTTGGGATATTCTTAGTGTCCTCTACTGTAAAGACTGATACAAAATATTCATTCAGTGTTTTTGCCATCTCCATATTTCCCACCATTAATTTCCCGGTCTCATCCTCTAAGGGACCAACATTTACTTTAGCCACCCTTTTTCTTTTTATATAACTATAAAAACTCTTACTATCTGTTTTTATATTTTTTGCTAATTTACTTTCATAATCTATCTTCCCTTTCTTAATCAATCTTTTTGTTATTTTTTGCTGCCTTTTAAAGTTTTCCCAATCCTCTGTCCTCCCACTAGATTTCGCTACCTTATATGCCCTTGTTTTTAGTCGAATACTATCCTTAATTTCTTTACTTAGCCACGGATGACTGTCCTTTCTTTTACACCCTTTTCTTTTCAGTGGAATATATTTTTTTGGAAGTTGTAAAATAACTCCTTGAATGTACACCACTGATCATGTGTCGTCTTACCCTTTAATCTATTTTCCCAATCCACTCTACTCAATTCCGCTCGCATACCTTCATAGTCTCCTTTATTCAAGCTTAGCACGCTTGTTTGAGATCCAACCTTCTCACCCTCTAATTGAATATGGAATTCAACCATGTTATGGTCACTCATTCCAAGGGGATCCTTTACTAGGACATTTTTAATTAATCCTGTCTCGTTACACAGGACCAGATCTAAGGTTGCTTGCCCCCTGGTCGGTTCAGTTACATACTGCTCAAGAAACCCATCCCTAATACACTCAATGAACTCATCCTCAAGGCAGCCCTGCCCCATTTGATTTGTCCAATTAATATGATAGTTAAAATCCCCCATAATTATAGATGTTCCCTTATTACATGCCTCAACTATTTCCTGATTGATACTCCGTCCAATAGAGTTGCAACTGTTCGGAGGCCTATAGACTACGCCCACTAATGTTTTTTTCCCCTTATTATTCCTTATCTCCACCCAAACTGTTTCATTATCATGATTTTTTACGCATGAAAAGCTGATAAAATGAAGCCCAATTTCTCCCCCTATATGTTTAAGGCAACATGACGTTGATCATGTGATGTTAATTTGATGACTTCATGTGACACTCAGGAACTTGGCATCCATTTTGAAAACTAGCTAAACATTCCCAGGCCAATCATTCTGCTTAGAACAGTTCTGCAGTACAATTATATACGCACAACCTGCAAAATCATTCACTGGTTTAACTACATTTCTTTTATGTGACCAGTAATCATTTAGATTACTTTTTAGTGCATTTGTTATTTATCAAGGTACAGGAGATCACATTTGCACAGAAGCAAAATGGCATTGCTTTTATTAACAAATTGTTTTGCCGAACTTTTCATTTTTTGCAAGGACACTGCGATTACGTAAATTCTGTCATTATTTCCCTTGTGCATGGTGCCACCATGGTGACAATGGCACATGGTATCGCTGGCTCTTTTTCTTCCCCAACCAAGAAAAGGTTCGTCCGACCCTTTCTTCATGAATGCCTTGGAGATCATACTGAATGGAGGATCTCTGCTTGGTATGAAATTGGGGCTGGGAGTTTTGAGTGCGGTTAAAGCAAATATTAGTGTTTTTGTTCAGCAGAGTAGCTAAGTGCTGTGGAAATAGTTTCAATGAAAGTACTGATCGCCTTCTGTGCCCAACAATGTTAGTTATTTAACCTGCCTGGAATGACCCTGTATTATAGGAGTGAGGACTGCCTGTCAGCTCATTGGAACGGGTACACTGCACTGACATTGAGTGGAAAACCCATATAGTTACCAATGAGTGCCATACCGTTTGTGAATATGCTTATCGCTCAATTTCTTTCTTTTGTAAAGTAATTCTCCACCCACCCCACTTAGTTAGCAAGGATGCAGCAAAAACCAAGTGATGGCTGGTTTAAGAATTTAAAAAGCCATCTGCCCCCACAACACTCCCTATCAGAGCATAATGTTGTCTCATTATCTG
Source organism: Squalus acanthias (assembly GCA_030390025.1). Taxonomy (NCBI): domain Eukaryota; kingdom Metazoa; phylum Chordata; class Chondrichthyes; order Squaliformes; family Squalidae; genus Squalus; species Squalus acanthias. The sequence continues at coordinate 168,926,723 of CM059427.1, read as the reverse complement.
GTGTTCCGTCACGATTAGCAGATGTGCTCTGCAAGGATCCTGCCCCAGCACCACTTCCCAACCTCTTCTCCCACTTACCCACCTCTTCTTCCCCCTCCCCCAGCTAAAGAGAATGAAGCATGTCAACCTCATATATTGTATAGGCGAATGTGTTAACGAGGTGTACTTTGGGAAAATATAAGTGTTATTTAAAAAATACTATTGCACGTTTGCTGAGTAAACTGTTCTCAACTAGACAGCAACAGAGGCACTACAAATAACCTCAGTTTCTGTCTTGGGGTAGAAAGGGGAATAGCAGCCATGGCTCCTGTTTCTTAATGCTGTCCAGCAAATGCATACATTGGGTGAGAACAGAATCATACATTGGACGTAAAGCCTTCCACAGTTAAATAGCCTGTCGATACTCACTGCCTAGGCTCACGCATGAAGAATGTCCACTTGAATAAAGAACTAGTGGTCTGCCAGTGCCTGTGGATCTATATCCTAGCAAGAGTCAGTGCCTTCGTAGAAAGAAGGGAGAAAGTTGATAAGAAAAAACAATTCCAGACAGTGTGGAGGGGGCAGTTCAATCCTTCACCATGAGAGTTACATAGAATTACATGGAATATACCGCACAGAAACAGGCCACTCGGCCCAACCAGTCTATGCCGTTTATGCTCCACTCGAGTTTCCTCCCATCCATCCTCGTCTAACTATTAGCATAACCCTTTATTCCCCTCTCCCGCATATGCTTATCTAGCCTCACCTTAAATGCATCTATACTACTTGCCTCAACCACTCCCTGTGGTAGCGAGTGCCACATTCTCACCACTCTCTGGGTAAAGAAGTTTCTTCTGAATCCCCTATTTGATTTCTTGGTGACCATCTTACGTTGATGGCCTCTAGTTTTGCTCCTCCCCACAAGTGGAAACATTCACTCTGTCGACGCTATCAAAACTTTTCAGAATTGTAAAGACCTCTATTAGGTCACCCTTCAGCCTTCTCCTTCCAAGAAAAAAGAGACGCAGCCTGTTCATCCTTTCCCAATAGGTACAGCCTCGCATTTCTGGTATCATCCTTGTCAATCTTTTTTGCACCCTCTCCAGTGCCTCTATATCCTTTTTAAAATATGGCGACCAGAATTGTACACAGTACTCCAAGTGTCGTCTAACCGAGGTTCGATACAAGCCTAGCATAACTTCCCTACTTTTCAATTCCATCCCTCTATAAATGAACCCCAGTGCTTAGTTTGCTTTTTTTCTGGCCTTATTAACCTGCGTTGCTACTTCCAGTGATCTGTATATTTGTACTCCCAGATCCCTTTGCTCCTCTACCCCACCCAGACTCCCATTTTCCAAGCAATATGTGACCTCCCTATTCTCCCAACAAAATGCAATACCCCACACCCATCCGTGTTGAAATTCATCTGCCAATTATATACCCATTCTACAAGTTTATTAATGTCTTCTTGTAATTTGTTGCAGTCCTCCTCAGTATTGACTATCCCCCCAATTTGATGTCACCCACAAATTTAGAAATTGTGTTTTTGATTCCAAAGTCATTCATATAAATTGTGAACAACAGTGGTCCCAGCTCTGATCATTGTGTGACCCCACTTTCCAACTTCTGTCATTCTGAGTAGCTACCCTTTACACCTACTCACTGCTTTCTGTCTTGCAGCCAGCTAGCTATCCATTTTGCTACTTGTCCCCTAACACCACATGCTCTGACCTTATTCATTAGTCTATTATGTGGTACCTTATCAAAGGTCTTTTGGAAATCTAGATAAATGACATCTGCTACATTACCCTTGTCTACACTCTCTGTTACCTCTTCAAAGAATTCAATGAGGTTGGACAAGCAAGACTTTCTCTTTTGAAATCCATGCTGACTTTATTATTATATTTTGGTTTCTAGATGTTTTTCTATTTTCTCCTTTAGTAGGGATTCTATTATTTTTCCTACCACCGATGTTAAGCTGACTGGTCTATAATTCCCTGGACATGTTCTATCTCCCTTCTTAAATATAGATATAACATTAGCTATTCACCAGGCCTCTGGCACTACATCTTTTCCTAACGGATTATTAAATATATCTAATAGTGCCTCTGCTATCTCTTCTCTAGATTCTTTTAAAATGCGTGGATGTAATCCGTCCGGACCAGGGGTTTTATCCTCTTTGAGTTTGATTAGTTTATTTAATATTTCCCCTCTTTTTATTTTAGATGTGGTTATATCATTTCGAATCATATCTTCTGATATCATGTCCACCTGATCTGTTTCCCTGGTAAATACTGAAACACAGAAATTATTTAATATTTCTGCCATTTCGCTATCACTGCCTGTGATTTTATCCTGTCCATCCCTTAGTGGCCCTATTTCTATCCCGACTTTCCTTTTTTATTTATGTGCCTGTAGAATATTTTACTATTTTGTTTTATGTTCCTTGATAATTTAATTTCATAGTTCCTCTTTGTCTTCCTAATTGTTTTTTTGACTTCTCTCCTAATCTCTTCGTATTCTCCCTTGTCATGCTCTTCGTATTCTCCCTTGCTGTCCATGTACTTAGTGTATGCCACTTTCCTTACCCTCATTTTTTCCCTTATGTCTTTATTCATCCATGGAGTCTCATTAGTGTTTAGCTTGTTCTTGTTTTTTAGCGGAACATATTTTTCCTGGACTCTGTTGAACACCGTTTTAAATGTTTCCCATTGCTGTTCTACATCATTGTTTGCCAATATTGTTGACAATTTTCTCAAGTTCTATTCTCAGCCCCTCAAAATCGGCTTTGCTCCACCAATCTATTACCCTAGTCTTTGTCATGCTTATGTCCTTCTCAGTTATTATCTTAAAGTGTATTATACTATGGCCACTATTACCTAGATGTTCCCTTACTTTTACTTCTTCTATCTGCTCTGGTTCATTCTCCATTACTAGATCCAGTAGCGAATCCTCTCTTGTTGGGCTTCTTAAATACTGGGTTAGAAAGGAATCCTGTACACATGGTACGAACTCCATTCCATTATCCCCTCTTCTGGCCAATTAATTTCACGGTAGTTGAAATCCCCCATGATTATTATTCTGTGTTTTTTACTCATTTCCCTAATTTGTTTGCACATTTCTTCCTCCACCTCCCTTTCACTATTAGTTGTTCTGTAGACTACCCCTATTAGTGTGATTGATCCCTTATTATCTTTTATCTCTATCTACATGAATTCTATTTCTGTCTTACTGATGGCTGCGTCACTTTTTTCCACTGCCAATATTTTAAGAGTATCCCTTAAAATATTCCGTTTTCTTGGAGGAAAAAGCCCTTGAACTTAACATTAAAAAAAAATCATTGCTGATTTCCTCACTTGCTGGCCCCTTTTTAAGGGGACAGAGTGAAAGAAATCATTATAGTTTAGCACTTGAAGCTGGAATAACAAAGCGCTTTGGCACAGGACACTGCGGAAAGACTGCCATTTACTTTGTCATTCATTCCATGGAAATGAACCACAACTGCTGTTTCTGAACTGAAAGCAGGCACCATGCAAATGGATTTCAAATAATCTGTTTCCGATGGTCTGAGCTAATTTATGGATAAAACATTTAGTAGAATATTGCAGGATAACAGCCCCGAGGATTTGAGACGAAATACCTACGCTCTCTAAATATAAAAAAAATTAGTGTATTCAGATCTGGGCTGCTGTCTTCACTTTGTTTCTGATGCTGAAACATGGTGGGGGGGGAAATTGGTCCCAGAAAAATCTGTTTTTTGGGCACAAAATGGACATTGGGGGACCAATTTCTGGATGCAATCTCCTGTGCCCTGCCTGGGGCGACTGCCTAAAGCAGGCATTAGGCCCCTTGAATATGCTAATCAGGGGTATAATGCCTAACTCTGGACGCTGATGCCAAATTGTGCAAAAGCTAGGCGGTATGATGGAGACGAGACCTGAGGCCCAATTCGGAGCAAGCCTCGGGCCTCCAGCTTTGGCCACACGTCACCGATTTCGCATCGATTCCCGGCAGTAACCCAATTTCTCCCCCCGACGTTTCTTCAGTCAGCCATGATGTCAAGCTTTCAGGATTCAGTACTTCCAGCAAATGTAACTGAGGTTTGAGGGGGCCTGGGAGCTGAGGTTCAGAAAAATGGAAGCCTAGAAATTATCATTGGTGTTTATCGCGGATGAACACTTAATGAATTTTTATGACCTTCGTCTGTCTACTAGTTCAACAGGGGCATTGGAACCCCGTTACATTTATTTCTTCCTTAGTCAACATACCTGAAGGCCAATTATAGTGTTCCCACCACCGTCTCTGGCGGAGAACAGCTAACTCAGCACAGTTTAAATATTGAACATGGGACTTTAACTGATTTGAATGACTCGATACCACACCACCCTTTACCCACTGCTGTTTGAGGAAGGAGAGTTAAATCTTATTCTATCTGGTGATGATGATGCAGAAACCTTTCCTTACACACTAGTTATTATCATCATCTTGAAACACTTTTTTTAAATTGGTAGTTACTTTTAACTTAAATCCCCGCTAAGTCATACCTGGTTTCTGTGTGATTTTCTTCATTTATGGCCACATGAGTATAAGGCACTAAAATTCATTGGGAGTTCCACTGGTCTTCACAGTAGAGGATCGGCAGAACCACATGGTAACAATGGAGAGACAGTTATGTTGAGTGTCCACTGTTTCTGGGAGATTCCAAAGACTCCGTGTAAGAGGTGGAACTTCTGTCCGCCCCTTAAAAGAAAAATGATGAGCCAGCCGCGGGGGCAGGGTTGTGGGGTGGGGGGCGGGGTACTCCCTAGGCTTGGATATCCCGGTCCTGGCCATGAAAGGAAACCCAGTGTAGTAGTGGCAGTCAGAATGCAGAGTGGGGCGAGACATAGCAGCATCCACAAGAATGCATGTAGGCCCCACCAGTGGGATGTGGGCCTGGCAAGTGGCTTGGGCCGGAATTTTCCAGGGGGTCAGTGGGCGGGATCGGTGGTGGGTCGGGTGGGAAATTTGATTTTTTTTGGCAGTGGGTCGGGACCTCGCTGTCAAGCCGCCGCAATGTGCCTTTCCCACAGGCGCGTGTGTGATCTCCGATCTGACCCGACCCGCAGAGGCGGGCGATCCAATTAAATCAATGATTGGGTTGTTGAGAGACCCTTATTAATGCTTTTAACCTTTCCTTTTAACTTTCACTGCTCGCCCACGGGGTCCACGCTGATCGGGGACCACGTCTGTGAACCTGAGGCGTGAGTTCAGTGACCATTGCTGCAGCTGATTACTAGACAGCTTCAAATGTACAGTAAAAGCTCCCACCTGACAGAGCATCACTTTCCTCAGCCACAAACTGTTTATCAATTCATTTCCAGCACAGATTCTGCAGGCTTTCCACTTTCCACTCTCCAACCAGTCTCACCTCAGTGGAAGAACTCCCTCACCATTGACAGAATGCTTCTGTTATCTCAACTTCACCTGCCATCTATTCCATCAACATGGGTGCCCTTTATGCTGTCTCACCTTGGTCCTCAGAATCCGACCACGATGAGCCCCAACACCAGCAGCACCAACAACAACACCAACCTTCTCCGCAATCAACTGATGCTGCACAGGACGCAGGACATCAGCACCCGACCACATTGCTGCTCGGGAGGCCAGGGATGGCCTCACCATGGCCAGATTTACTTCACTTTGACGCTGTACACCCTGGCTGCCGTATGATGCGCCGGGTTGGCACCACCCCACACCAACACTATAAAGCATCCCTACAATGTCTTAGCCATTCTTTTCACACTCACCACCATTGCGGGGGGGTACCATTATGTCTCACCATTCACTGCAACTCACTAAGCCACTTTCAAAGGTGCACACAAATCTGTCCAAGAAGGCAAAGTGTTGAAAATAAAGATTTCAATGTTTGACAGCACATTAACAGAAACTTTACATGAACATTGGATAAAAGACCCCAGTGCCTACCCTTGTGTGTTGTTAGTTGGTATAATTGCACTAGGATGAGAGTGAGTGTGAGGGGTGGCTAGTGAGATGGGGAAGTGATAATGTAGATAGAGAGAGAGGGATGGGTGGATGTGCAAGGTAAGTTGGTGTGAGTAAGGATATGCAGGAGTAGGGTAGGGAAGGCAGAGTGATGGGGATGTGATGAGAGGCACAGCAGGATGAAGGTGAGTGTGGCTTTGTACTAATGTTTCGTGATCTAATGAGATAATTGAAAGGTTTTCGCCACTGCACCCTGGTCCTCCTGACAACATCCCTGATTGTGCCCTCCTGTACAATGTGCAACCAGGCTGTTTTGGACTCCTGGGGAGGTGTCTTCCGCCCATGGGAAGGGAAGAGGACCTCCCTGCGTGCTGTGACTCCCTCCATAAGCATATGGAGGGAGTCATGTAAGAGCCTGGGCGCAGCCCTGCACCTCTGTGCAGTCATTGTCAGTGTTTGCAGCCCCTCAATGCTGTAGAACACTGACAGCACAAGAGTCAAAACAAAGTTGGCCATGTTGCCTTTAAGGAAACCGGCTGATGACGCATCATGAATGACGTCACCAGACCCGCTTCCTCTAATTGGCCCAGGAAACACGCTAGGCGGGCTTAACAAGCCCTATCAACGTAACTTCATTTTCCAGAGCGGGGCCACGACCTGCCACCGACATCGTCCCCCCCAGACCTGCCGAGGTCAGCAACATCCAGCCCTCGGACCCCCAAAAATGAACTTTAAAAAAAAAATCCTCAACCAGCTCCCTTGCTCAGGGCTCAATCAGAGCAGTGCCAGGAGACCTGAAAGAAGAATGAAAGACTTGCATTTATGTAGCACCTTTCATGACCTCAGGATGTTCAAAAGCGCTTTACAACCAATGAAGTACTTCTGAAGTGTAGTCACTGTTGTAATGTAGGAAACGCGGCAGGCAATTTACGCACAGCAAGCTCCCACAAACAGCAATGAGATAATGACCAGATAATCTGTTTTTTAGTGATGTTGATTGAGGAATAAATATTGGCCAGGACACCGGAAAGAACTACCCTGCTCTTCTTCACAATAGTGATATGGGATCTTTTACATCCACCTGAGAGGGCAGACGGGGCCTCGGTTTAACATCTCATCTGAAAGATAGCACTCCCTCAGTACTCCACTGGAGTGTCAGGCTAGATTTTTGTGCTGAAGTCTCATGGAGTGGGATTATGAACCCACAACCTTCTGACTCAGAGGTGAGAGTGCTACCCACTGAGCCACAGCTGACACTAATCAACCTCTTGACTAGCCTGACCTGGCCAACCCCCACCAAGAATATCTACCGAATCAGCGCCTGAGGTGGCACTTGCAAATGAGATGCTCTCCCACTAACTGCGAAAACTTTAACAAAGGTCAGTGCTGGAGGATACAATCCCTGCACAACCGCAAGGATCGTAGTCTGTGTCATTTCGAGGCCTAAGTGTTTATATTGATTGAACCCTCCACCTCCAAAAGAAAAAGCAACTAAAATATATATCATATAGTAGATTGCAGTTTGTTGAAATGTAAGGCTTGGCTTGTGCCAGTGAAAGGGTTAACTTTGCTTTGCTTCACGACAGAGCTACCAGTCTAACTTCAATTACACTTTAATATAGATTAGAAACATATTAAATCTGTAAACAATTACATTCTTATTTCTTCAAGCGGTGAACTCGATTAAAGACTCACATCGTGAAACATTATGTTGGAGCCCAGTGAAAATACAGAATTCCCCTATCAAATCTGCAAACTGTTCCAGAAGAGTTCAACCACCAGTGAAACTTCGACACAGTCAAACTGCTGATGACTTCACCAGCAACCATCTTGATTCCTTTCAGTTCGAGTCTTTGTAGGTTGCCAGGCAAGAGTTACTGTAACTCTGTAACCTACCAAGACTTGAAAGAAACTGTGGAGGAGAATTTCTGTGGAGTTCCCTAATCTCCCACGTGACGTTGGTGGACGATCAGCAGAACCCCCAGGAAAACAGCATAATCGGCCCTTTTAGCCATTAACGCCGTTTCCTCAGGGATTCTGCTGTTTTTCCACCGAATTTACAGCAGGAGATTAGGATAACCCATACAAGAATTCCAGGCATATATATTTTGATTTTTATTAAACTGTGGGATAGATTCCTCAATTTGCCACTTGTAGGGAAATTGTAAATGCAGACTTATTTGCGTACTTACTAGAAGTAGCGAACAGAGGAAATCTTTCTCCCAAATATTCATATAGTGAACCATTATTTAAAATATACACATTTTCTACTCAAGGCAGTGACTATTAGCAAGCTGGAAGGTATTACAATCAAGCCCTCAACACTGTGCTTACCTGACATCTACACATGCATGTTAACCTAGGAAAACTAACAAAAGCTGACAGTCTCAGAAAAGCTGACAACTCAAAGTGACCCTGAATGTAGGCCTGAGGCATGTAATTACACTGACAAGCCACAGGCTTGTCAAAACCTAAGTTTCAGGTCTATCCGGCATTTGTAAAGCAAGGATTGTGGCCAAAATTGTGGGTTATTATGGATATATATATTGGTACTCTCTGTTGATAAATTTGATTGTTAAATTATTTTAAAATTGTTCATATGGTTGTCCTAGTGACACAAAAATCATCACTGTTCCTGATTCTGCCTCTCACCACTGCTCCTGGCTCTCACCTGAAACTGCTGTTGCTCTGGAGGATGGAGCTGGGAGCAGGATTTCTCATGATACTTTTGTGGGATCAGGAATTAATGCTGACAGTATGTAGTATAGTTTTATTCCCCAGAATAGCAGCATCTGCAGTATTTTGCATTTGTATTAGTGTTTAATTCACTGCCACTTCTCTCCGAGGAATGCCCACCTTGAAGAAGTTCTGCTCTTCTCTCTGACGGGATTTCCGTTTATCTCTTTTACCTTGTTCATCTTCATTGCTTTCTGGTTCCCTTCTTGTGTTTGATCAGGTATCTACCAAAACTCACTTTCACAGCCACATCTCTTTCCTCAGCAACTGTCTCCGGCTCCGACTTATTCCACGTGGATTCCAACTGAAATTCCACCCTTCATGTTTTGGATCTACCCAGGATTACAGATATCACCGAGATATTCAGCGTTCCTCGAACCACTGCTCTCGCCGTATTCCAGCAGCAGCAGCATTAGTTAGAAATTGGGAATGGTGATAAGGAGGGAAGGGAAGAAAGATGCCAGCATGAACTGGAGCGATGAAGGAAAGTGCCAGCCTGAACTGAGTGCAGAGAGGGAGAAGCATGCCAGCTTGACTTCAGGGAGAGAATAATGCAAACATGAGCTGAGAGGAGGGGAAGGGGAGATAGGTTCCAGCATGAACTAAAGGGGTGAGGGGAAGGGAAGATGAGTCCCAGTATGAACTGAGGGGGAGAAGGAGGGAGGATATTAGTTGGTATCATGAACTGAAGGGAGAGGTAAGAAGAGTGCCAGCTTGATCTGGGGGGAAAGGGGGAACAAGCAGACAGTGGGGTGAAATTTGACTTCAGTAGTTGCATAAAATGGGCGATAGCCCACTTTACAGCCCACCTGATTTTCTTTTCCATTGTCTTCATAGCTGCAATAGCTGCCAATTTGCTATCGCCTGTTTTGTGCTACCACCAAATTCACCCGCAGTAACTCCAAAACACTGATGGTTCATGTGAAACATGGGCAGTTGCCATGTCTGCTCACATTGTCCATAAGGCTGGATAGCAATTGGTTTTGCTCATCTAGATGTCTGACATACATGGAAACCCATCAAATCTTCAAACCAATTACCGAAAAATCTACACCTGCAGAATTTCTAATTGCCCAATAAAGAACATACACTCCTACCTCATAGAGGAGCACTCCACTTACCTAAATCCAGAGAGATTTGGCAGCATGGCTGTGGGAACCCAAAGTGTGTGCAAGGGTACTGCTGGAGCTTAACCAGCTATAACAGTGCAGCTGATAGGCTTCCTGCTGCTTGTCCAGCTAGAGTCACCCCTATTAATCAAGGCATTGTAGGATTATTTGGGGCTCATAGCTGGACTGGATAGTAATGAGGAGTAGAAATCCTGGCTGATTTATTTCCCCTCCCGAGTCCAGGGCAACCGAAGCCAAATGTAGCACGGTATCTGCTGTCCCACTTGAGATCAGCGAAATCAGCACAGACCAGGAACTGAAGTTAGGATATCGGGTCGTATGGCCTTAGTGCTAAACCATGCAGTGCCTTTATGAACTAGGTCCAGCGCGATGTTAGTCTATACTCTAACATTTAAATTAACAGTCAGCACAGTTAATACACTAATTAACTTAATTGTGTTCACATTTATTCAACAAATTAGGCGTTAAGAGGGTTTATCTGTGCCTGTGTAACTAATGTCATCATGGTAACCTAATCTAATAGCCATGACATATTTTCTCCCTACTTTTCTGGTTTGCATTGTTGTAGATCTCATAAAGACTCTTGTTATTTCTGACCAGTCAAGACAGAACTTCAACCATGTAAAACATTACCATACGTACTGTATTTTTTTTTAACTTCACCCTTTTCATGGCATTGTAAGCGTTTCTGTTTTTTTTTAAAGATTTTACCAAGGAACAAAGCAGTTTAAAATAAAAATCATTCTGCGATTTCAAAAAGATACATAAAAAATTCAAAGCAAACTCGCAAAGAAGCAAGTGGACTTTTATTTAGACAAGTGTAGTAAATGCTTTGATTTATGACACAGCACGTAGATTCACTGAGGCTGCCTCATTAACTCTGCAGAACCTGGTAGGGCAAAGAGTATAAGTGAATTGAGGCCGCTCAGTGGTGCGGTTTTTCTTCTAAAGCCCCGAAGTGTATGAGAACCGTCTTTTCCGATGTTCAAGGAAAGCTCGAATCTCACATGTCGAGTGAGAGCTAATGTAACTGAGATAATATGTTATCTGATTTTATTTTTTTTTTGTTTGGAGGGTTCAACAAGCAGAACATGACAGTGTGGTTGAGATGGGGAGGCTGCATCGAACAGTGAGAATATCTGTAACCACAGGAACACCTGGTGTGTGTTTCTGAGCCATCGCAGTCACCAGACGTAAACAAGCTGAAGCCAAGCACACAAGTTTAACCATTTAACATGAGGGAGGCAACCTATTTTTTTGCTCTTCCTTCATCTTCCTTCAACTTGCAAAGTTTTTAAAGAGATGTCCAGGCAAACAATCTGTGACGGTGGCAGGACATATTGAGAGAGTAGTTAGCAAAGCATCTGGGACCTTGGGCTTCATAAATAGAGGGATTGAGTACAAAAGCAGGGAAGTTATGCTGAACCTTTATAAAGCTCTGGTTAGGCCACAACTGGAGTATTGCGTCCAGTTCTGGTCACACTTTAGGAGAGATGTGAAGGTCCTTGAGAGGGTGCAGAGAAGATTTACCAGAATGGTTCCAGGGATGAGGGATTTTCGCTACAAGGTTAGGTTGGAGAAGCTGGGATTGTTCTCCTTGGAGCAAAGGAGGTTGAGGGGAGATTTGATAGAGGTGTACAAGATTATGATGGGTTTGGATAAGGTAGACAGAGAAAGACAGAGAAAGGCTGTTCCCATTAGCTGATGATACAAGGACTAGGGGACACAGATTTAAGGTTTTGGGCAAGGGATACGGGGGGATGTGAGGAAGAACTTTTTTAGGCAGTGAGTGGTAATGACCTGGAACTTGCTGCCAACAAGGGTGATGGAAGCAGAGACGATCAATGATTTCAAAAGGAAATTGGATAGGCACTTGAGGGAAATAAACTTTCAGAGCTACAGGGATAGAGCGGGGGAATGGGACTGACTGGATTGCTCTACAGAGAGCCGGCATGGACTCGATGGGCTGAATGGCCTCCTTCTGTGCCGTAATGACTCTAGGGGCTGGATTTTCATTGACCCGTGGAGGCGGGTTTGGAGGCATGTGGGGGGTTAAAGTTGCAGATTCGGGGGTCCCGACCCCATCCCGCCCCCAACCCGCCTCCATGCCAGTTTCGCTGGCGGCGGGTACCCAACCTGTGCTGGGACCCGCCTCCCCGAGGCGGGAAGGGGATTAGTGACAATTAACTGCCTGTTAACAGGTAGTTAACAGGCAGTTTTTTGCCTAATCCCTATTTTAATGGCTGAAATGTGGGCTTCCCGACAGGTCCCAACCACGCCAAGTTAGCGAGGCGGACCGTGGGTCTGCAGGGGTTGGAGGGGTCGATATGTCCAGTGGGCAGGTGAGTGATGGGTGCATGTGTGCAGAGGTAAGTGTGTAAGGTAAGTGCAAAGTGTGGGAAAAAGTTTTACTTACCTTAACTTCCTCCTGCAGGCGTCAGCCCTTCAGTTCTCGGGAGTCAGAAATCTCACCGGCACAGAAAGCAGAAAGGCCGTGGTGCTGTCAAAAGTTTCAGCCTCTGTTTTCTGTGCTGGAATGATTTCTAACTCAGCCTGAGAGGAAGGACTCAAGTTAGAAGACAAATTGTCAGTGTTTGACAGCTTCACAGAGCTGTCAAACGCTGATATTTCATCTGTCAAAAGCTCTTGACAGATGAAATGTCAATCTGTGATGTCACCTGTTGCCGGGTGGCCCTTAATTGGCCTGCTGAGCTCACTGGGCGGGCTCAACAAGGTCAATCAAGGGAAAATACAGTGGGTTGGCCACAAGTCGATGGAGGCGGGTCTACAACCCAAAAAGTGGGAGTCCCGACTCCATCACGTCCCCAGTATCAAAATCCAGCCCTATGACTCTATATCGTCTTTTTTTTTACAGCTGCCCTCCAGTGTCTTTCCTCAATTGACCGTTCTTCACATTTGAGCTGAGAGAACGGGAGGTGGGAAACTTGTTACCAAAGGGGCATCACATAGCAGCCGCTATTCCTGACATCCACACACATGCCTTTCCCAGGAGAGAACACTGGATGATAATTAGGAGTTGGAACCCTGACTGATTCTTCCTTCCTATTATATTGTTCCAGAGCAATAAGGGACTGTGCATATTTTTTGTACTGATCAAGGTACGACATGTCAGTGTTAGTATTGAGCATTTCCAGATCAGCTTTAGGATAGATTAGATGTGGTGCTAAGCAACGTTCCCTCTAAGCTGCGCGGCCACGTGGCAGCGCGGCCGTGCAGTGGTCTGGAGGCCCCACGTAGGCCGCTCACCGGCTTTTACATTGAAGAAACTGAGCATGCACCAAAATTTGAATGGGCCGCGCAGCCAGTTAAAGGGACCACGCACGGAAAAAATGATTAGAGGGAACATTGGTGCTATGGTTCTACTATGCTTCGTATTCATTCTGGGGACATGTGCGTAGCTAACAAGGCCAGTATTTATTGGCCATCGTTAGTTGCCCTTGAGAAGGTGATGGTCAGCCTTCTTCTTGAAGGTACTTCCACAGTGCTGTTAGATAGGGTGTTCCAGGATTGTGTCCAAGTTGGGATGGTGTGTGATTTGGAGGAGAATTTGGAAGTAATGGTGTTCCCATGCACCTGCTGCCCTGTCTTACTAGGTGGTGGAGGTCACGGGTTTGGGAGGTGCTGTCAAAGAAACTTTGGCCAGTTGCTATATACATCCTGTAGATAGTACACAAAGCAACCACGGTACTCTGGTGGTGGAGAGAGTGGATGTTTAAGGTGGTGGATGGGCTGGGAATCAAGCGGACTGCTTAGTCCTGGATGATGTTGAGCTTCTTGAGTGTTGTTGCAGCTGCAACCATCCAGGCAAGTGGAGAGCATTCCATCACATTCCTGACTTGTGCCTTGTAGGTGGTGGAGAGGCTTTTGGGAGTCAGGTAGTGAGCCACTTGGTGCAGAATACCCAACCTGTGACCACAGCATTTATGTGGCTGGCCCAGTTGAGTTTCTGGTCAATGGCAACCCCCAGGATGTTGATGCTGGAGGATTCAGCGATGTTAATGCTATTGAATGTCGAGGGAAGGTGGTTAGACTCTCTCTTGTTGGAGATGGTCATTGCCTGGATATTGTCCAGGTTTTGCTGCATGTGGGCATAGGTTGCTTCATCATCTGAGGAATTGCGAATAGAGCGGAACACTGTGCAAAATCAGCCCTACTTCTGACTTTATGATGGAGGGAAGGTCTTTCATGAAGCAGCTGAAGATAGTTGGGCCTAGGACGCTGCCCTGAGGAATTCCTGCAGTGATGTCCTGAGACTGAGATGATTGGCCTCCAACAACCACAACTTTCTTCCTTAGTGCGAAGTGTAACTCCAGACACTGGAGAGTTTTTCACCTGATTCCCATTGACTTCAGTTTTACTAGGGTTCCTTGATGCCACACTCGGTCAAATGCTGCCTTGATGTCAAGGGCAGTCACTCTCACCTCTCCTTTGGAATTCAACTCTTTTTTCCATGTTTGGCCAAGGCTGTAATGAGGTCCGGAGTCGCGTGGTCCTAGCAGAATCAAAGCTGAGCATTGGTAAGTAAGTGCCGTTTGATAGCGCTGTCGACGACTCCTTCCATCACTTTGCTGATGATTGGGAGTAGACTGATGGGGCGATAATTGGCCAGATTGGATTTGTCCTGCTTTTTGTGGACTGGACATACCTGGTAGATGCCAGTGTTGTAGCTGAGCTAGAACAGCTTGGCTAGAGTCGCAGCTAGTTCTGGAGCACTGTTGCCGGGACCCGTAGCCTTTGCTGTGTCCCGTGCACTTGGCCATTTCATGATATCACATGGAGTGAATCAAATTGGCTGAAGACTGGCATCTGTGATGGTGAGGACCACTGGAGGAGGCCGGGAATGATTATCCACTCTGCACTTCTAACTGAAGATGGTTGCAAATGCTTCAGCCCACAAAGCACTTTATATCAATTATGGCACAGATTAAATGCAGTGTAAAGCTCCCCGTTTACTGCCTCAATATGTGCCATAACCCTAGCCTCAGAAGAGTTCCTCCACAAGTGTGTCATTTCCATTTTCCACAACAGTCATACTTGTGCGTCCATTTGGTGAGATTGACAATTAGTGCTTATTTACTGTTAAAGGGACATCGTTGTCTTCTTTAGGAGTTTTCAGACAGGCTCACTTCTTGAAATAGTATTGAACAGCCCACTCAACAAATTTCATTTTGGACCCACCCTGTTGGTTGGTGAGAAAGATCACACTCCAATCGGTCTGATGGAGACAGCATTCATGACCCTCCTGTGCCTGGGCGCTAGTCGGGCAAAGCACAGCCAAAGTGTGCTTCACCTGGCCTGATCTAAATCATCCCATATTTCCAGGTTTTCAGTTTAAGGATCATTTTGTGAGGCTCTGTTCCCAGTGTAGAGCCTTGCTAAATGGGTACACAGGTCAGTGACAGGGCTATAACACCACCTAGTGAGGCTCCAGGCAGGGAGCAGAGCCCCACAAAATGACTTCCATTCTGTATTGCAATCCATTTGAGCGTGGAGCTGTTTGTCTGTTTATTGCTGCGTGTGGTGCAGTAAGAGAAACATGAAAGGGAAAAGCTCAGCCGTAGAGACAGGCATCTCCAGAATGGTTATGCTAATAGAGACTGGAAATAGTCTCTGCATTTTAAATATGTTAAAACTAGCCACATCAAGTATTTTAAATTGGCTTTGAACATTGGATTTTTTTTTGCTTTGCTATTATGATGCATATTTGATAATTATTTCTAAACAGCGGATGGTATGGCTTGTGTTGCTGCCAGGGATCATCAGAGCCCAGAATACCCAGCTTGAGGGCTAGCTTTGAATGCTGTTGTAGTTTTAAACCGTTTCAGGAAAATTGCATTAAAAATATTTTTCAATTTGAATTGAGAGGCAGACTCAGTAATCAGATATTTTGTTGGGATCCACTCAGAGAGATTTAAAAATGGGACTTTCTCCACCTTTTGCAATGCATGTGTCCTTCCTCTTTTACTGTGTAAGGTATACTTTATTTAAATTTGATCCCAGTTTTCTGCTCGGGGGCGGGGGGTGGTGGCTGGGAGGAGAAGGGGGGCAGGCAGGTGACCTGTTCTCTGTCTGTACCAAGATGCTCTATAAGAAGCTACTGGGAGGTCCGAGGGTCATGGTTGATACACGGAGGGGAGAGGTGGTAAACAGATAAAACTTAAAGAAAGCACGAAAACATTTATTCAACATGGTGCAAAGAAGAATGTCCTGTAAATACAATGCAGACAAATTTAAACTTTAAATTAAATTTGACCTTTAATTGAGAGGCTGTGGGCAAAGGAAAAAAAAAAGCTTTGTTTATAAGATTCGTATTTGCTCTGAAATAGATTTTTGCCGTCTGCTTAAAGTATTGACTATTAGGTTTGAAAGCTGCGGAGGGATGGGGGGATGACACTGTTGTATTTACCTCTAAAACTCTTGAACTTTCTATCAAATGTAACTTAGAATATCAAAAACACAGAAAAATAAACTCCGGGCAGAAGCACTCACCGTGGCTGCAAAAAGAGCTTCTGTTACATCATGGACCCTTCCAGGCTTTCAGTGTTGAACAGAAATTTTGCAAATGACTGTTTCAGGAACCAAGTGTGCCCTAAAATCTCCATAATTCGGTCACGGAGCCCCTTTAAAAGTCAAATAGCACAATCAAAAAGAATCAGGGGTAAGCCTCCGTACATTTTGCAAATTTATTTTTAATCAACAAGGAGAAAAGTCAGAATGCAGGAATTGTGAAATGTATTGAGTCGCAGAGACGTACTTTGTTCACAGTGTCATGTCCTCAAAGTAAAGTGCTGCCAAATTCCAACACATGGGCATCATTTTAAATCACGTTCTTGCATCATCATGTCACTCATGATATCATAATTGACACAATTACATGTCTCTTGCTTCACCATTATTGAAAAGAAAGAGCATGGCCGCACCTTTCAGATGGCTTTGGCAAGCCTTGACATGAAGGATTTAAAGTTTGATAGCTATGGCTCAGTGGTAGCACTCTCATCTCTGAGTCAGAAGGTCATGTGTTCAAGCCCCACTCTGGGACTTGAGCACATAATGTCAACTGACACTGCAGTGCAGTACTGAAGGAGTACTACACTGGCGGAGGTGCCGTCTTTTGGATGAGACGTTAAACCGAAGTCGCATCTGCAGCCTCAGGTGGACATAAAAGTTCCCATGGCACTATTTAAAGAGGAGCTCTTCTGGTGTCCTGGCCAACATTTATCTGTCAATCAATATCACGAAAACAGATTAATTGGTCATTGCTGTTTGTAGGGCCTTCTTGTGTGCTAATTGGTTGCCGCATTTCCCTACATTACAACAGTGACCACACTTCAAAAGTACTTAATTGGCTGTGAAGCGCTTTAGGAGGTCCTGAGATCTTGAAAGGTGCTATATAAATGCAAGTTTTTCTTTCTAAAGTTTGATATTTTACTAAAATGTAAAAACATTTTTATTTTAACCTTTTGTTGAAAGATACCCCCAGAGACAACACTGAGTTGCTTCTGAGTTACAACATTTACTCTATTTAATACCATCTGTTCTAGATTTTATTTACTGTATGTTCTATATTTTTACAGGAAAGAAGATTTTTTTTCAAAGTGATGTATCTGTGCAGTTGTGTTTGTGTAGAGCTTGTTTATGAGCATAAAATGGTCAATCAAGTAAAAGGCAGGGGTGGGTGGGAGGAGAGTAAATCTGATAAGAGTACAAATCACCTCACATCACAATTTCATCTTAAACCTGTAATGTGATTTTACCAGGTTTGATAGTAGAAAATGTAGAAACTGGAGATGTTTTTTTGCCCTCCCATGGTTTCATATGGAGTTATAGGAAGTGTTGTTGAAAGCAAACAATGATGCTTGGTATTTAAACATTGACAGCTTGCAATATCTGGCATCACCTATCTCAATTATCATGGCTACATGCCCCTAGTGGCTAAGCTTTGTCTGATTAATGATAAAGTTATCTAATACTCACAGGATTCTGCAAGTAACTCCTGTCAAAGCATGGAAGGCTACTTGTAATTTTGCCCTTCACTGGTCTCAGGATCAGTACGGAGCGAGGTACAAAGCAAGAGGGAAGCCCTACACAGTTGCTTTAAAGAGATAAACAACATTTGTGATCAGTAGCTGCATGGAATAAGACTGTGTTCTCAGCCCACCCTACAACGTTTTATGCCAGTTCAATTGTTGTATGGAGCAAAACCTGGAGGACAAACAAGCACAAAACTGGGACAGAGTTTTGTGTTATGGGGATAGGGGCCCCTCAGTCCCTATCTTATGATTTGGAGCATTTTTTGGAGGGGAGGCTGCAGCGGTAGGTCTTACTTGGTCAAATACCTTTCTACTTCAACTTGACTGACCCTTGCGCATCTTGCAATTCAAGCATATCGAACATTGAATTTGGAAATAACTTAATTTGTTGAGGGTTCTTCCTATCCCTCCTTTCTTGTCCCTCCATTATAATTATTCGGAGCAGACAAAAATAAATGTGGCCCACAATGCTATTCTTCAGCCATAATCTGAATAAGATAACAAAATATAAAAAAGAAAAATGACATTTTAAATCCATTTGCCAGTAACCTGGAGCATTCATCCAGAATAAATTTCTCCCCTTAGGTGAAAGTAACAGTTAGTGGCTGCCACAGCCAACTGTTTGGGCTGACTGCCAGCTGGCCTATCCCCATGAAGCAATATGTCACACAGATGGCATGATTAATGCAGATTAATTAGGCTACTATGATTCTGTAATTGTTGGCTTTGACATACCAAACACCAAACACAATTTCTGTTTGGTCAGAACCTAATGACCTTTGAGTCAACAATGAATTAGGAGTCAGTGGAAGACTTTGTTCCACTACTGAAAGAAAACAAAATATTCAAAGCTCAATAGGATTTTGGTCATCCTTGATTAGAAAATTCAGTGAATCTTTATTTTGATACACATTTTATTTTCCTCCTCCAATTTTTCTCCCCTTTATCTCCTGAAGATGGAAGACTGTGTTGGTGTACAGATTCATGGACACTGGTTTCCTCTGGTATCTCACCAAGATGCCCATTTTTCAAGTATGAATCTGGAGTGCCAGCTGTTTACTTGAATGTGGAATGTATCGTAGCCAAGTCTAATCATATCTGTACCCCATAGCTACAGAAATGCACTTTCCAGAATAGGTCACTGGATAGTGATTTACAGCAGGAATCCTCACTGAGGTCAGTTGTCTTTGCTGTACTGGCTGAGATAAATGAACGCATTTCAGACCAGGCACCAAAGCAGAAACCTTCTTGTCTGTATGGTTCAGTGAATTCACCATTTATATCACTTTGTCTTTGGTTTCCTTTTTAATTATTTTAGTTGCTTTTGGACTGAAATGCAGTGGCACTTGTAACCTGACCTATCAAGTCTCACTGATTTACAGTAAAACATTTATGTTCTATAAAAATGTCAGGTATTTTATTCTTAAAAATAGATACACTATGGTGTAGAGTTTCTGCTAGGTTGCGCTAAAGATCGAGCAATTTCAAGCGCAAGTTACATCCAGTGCAAATCGAGTTTCCGCGATCTTTTGCACTGGTTTAAAAAACAGTGCGCTGGAAGTCGGCCCCGCCCACAAATCTGGCCACGCCCCCACATCAAATTAATCACCATGGCGAGTTTCCGCCAATTACGTCCGTTTGCGGCACTTCGAGAAGGCTCTTAAAATTAACCTTTTTTTTAGGCCGAGGGCGCTAATCGGCACCTTTTAAAAGTTTTTAAATATTTAATTTACTAAGAGACTGACTAGTGTACACCAATGAACTAGTAAATGGATCTGTATAGTTTTCTAAAGTCCTTTTCAGTGATTTAAAAATCAGGTTACTCACAGGTTTTGGACTAGACACTCTTATTAAAAATGCTTATTGTTTTGTGATTAACCCATTTTCAGCTGTATTCGTAAAACTGCACCAGGTTACCACTCTTAAATATATCAAGGAATAGTTTTTTTAATGCAAGAGGAAAAAGACAAACAATTGCGTTCTAAAACGCTGCCCAATTACGCTGGTTCATGGAAGATTTTACGTTTATGATTATGTAAATGAATTTAAGCGGAAACTTGAACCATAACTCCACTTTGGAAAACCAGCGCAATGTGTGAGCTCAATTCGCATCCAGATTGCCAATTGCGCCCAAAGTGGAAACTCTACCCCTATATGTTTAAATGTGTTTGCAAACAATCTTTTTGATCATACATTTCAATCCAAACATGTCCTTGACATTGGCAGCTTCGTCTGAAACTTGGTCCGAAGGAACTGACGAGATCATGGCTTCAGCTGAGGCCATAATAAGAATGTGGTGTGAGCTGGGCTTAGCCAAGGCCCTAGAGCACTCTTGTAGCAAGATGAATTGCTATTTGTGAAGTAACTAACAGCTGCCTGAGAGATAGATTCCTAGAATAGCATCATCTGGTGTAAAGGCTAAGCAATTGCCTGTACGTGTATATCACTGGTCATTGTGGAGCTGCTGTCCAAGACAGCAAAGGCTCTCATACATAAAGTTTTCCTGGTTGCCTTGAGAAGCCTCTGTGTTGATATAGGAAACCAGGAAACTAGGAAGGTAACCACTAATGGTGCTCCTGGACAGAATCAGTGATCCCAAATAATAGACATCTTTTCCTGTATGTTCTCTGTACACCAATGAGTGAAAACACTAAGAAAATTCCAGAAAGAGTTAAATTGCTGTGGTGATATTTTGTAAAAACAATCCAGCCTATTCAGCATTTTCATTTTCATTCCTCTATCTTTCTTGGATACTTTTTTCCCCAGAGATACACTGGAACCTCATCATCGTGTTCAGACAAATGTCTATCCATTTTGAATTTCTAAGTTGCTCTGCTAGCAGAGAGAAGGTTTACCTCTTCACTTAGTGATACTCTGGCTCATTGGTTACCAAATCCTTCCTAGTCTTAGGGGAGATTGTTACAGAATTAAAGCAAAAAAATGCTGCAAACAAAAGGTTGCCAGCCAGAAATCCTACTCAGAATTAAACGGTTTATTACAGAGGGCTGATCGGAATCTGTTCGCAACAGCTTTAAAGATGAATCTCATTCAATGAGTGGAATTCATGGCAGGAAGGGAAGGAATTTGTGGGGAAGGGGTTTGACAGAAATGGAGCCCTAGGTCCTGCAATCTTGGAAAGGTATTTCAGCTGTTTTATTGAAGAAAAATCCTAGTATAAGCAATAGATCATGATGATGACATCTTTGCTGGCTGTAAGACATCATTACAGCACATTTATGACCAGAAGCCGGAAGCTTTCTTAATAATTGACAGCGCCTCTTTAAGAAAGGTATAATGGGGAGATTCTTGTGATCTAGGGACATGTGATAAGTTGGTTCCATTGTATTTGACTGTACAAGAGAAAGCAGTTGCACACTGGTTAGAATTGAGTCCCAGAGGTAAAATGTCCAAAACATTATATCCATTTTTTCAAGATTTAACTCAAAAACAGAAATACATTTAATTTACATTATTTAATTTTACGTGCTGTATAGCTGCAGCATTTGCTGTTCCCCGTAACGTTCAGTGAAGGAAAATCTGAGACTGGATTTCAAACAACGTGTTAAGTGGCAAATTACCCTTAAAGGTGCAATTTTCTTTGTTTCATTCTAAATCACTCATCAAACACGAAAATAATCGCCTTCCATTTCTGTTGAATACTGAGGTATGGTATAGTATGGAATCCTTTTGTTTGTTTATTTTTAGAACTGCCATTTTGCACAGCTCGCTCGCAGGTCTGGTCTGACAACAGCCTATTGTTGTACCCAAGCCCACACATCTGTCTGAAAATATAAACAAATACATCTAGCTTTAAATTAGCATAATGATAGTAATTAAAGGCAGTGTCATCTTGAGAGATATAAATCCCCAGGATATCCAATGCGGAGAGTCCCTAGTAAGTATTCATAGAATTGTAGAATCATAGAAACTTACAGCACAGAAGGAGGCCATTCGGCCCATCGTGCCTGTGCTGGCTCTTTGAAAGAGCAGTTGTGCTTAGTCCCACATCCCCGCTTTTTGTCTGTAACCCTGTAAGTTCCTCATCCTCAACTACCTGTCCAACTCCCTTTTAAAATTATTTATGGAATTGGCTTCCACCGCCTTTTCAGGTAGAGCGTTCCAGATCCCGACAACTCAGAGTGAAAAGATTTCTCCTCGTCTCCCCTCTAGATCTTTTGCCAATGATTTTAAATCTATGACCTCTGGTCATTGACCCACTCGCCAGTGAGAATAGTTTTTCTCGAACTACTCTATCAAAACCTCTCATCATCTTGAAAACCTCTACTAGTTCACCTCTTAACCTTCTCTGTTTCAAGGAGAACAATCCTAACTTTTCCAACCTTGCCGCATAACTGAAGTCCCTCATCCCTGGCAACATCCTGGTAAATCTCCTCTGTACCCTTTCTAAGGCATTACATCTTTCCTGAAGTGTGGTGCCCAGAATTGTCCACAATACTCCAGCTGAGGTTTAACCAGTGATTTATAAAGTTCTAGCATGATCTCTTTGCTTTTATATTCTATTCCTCTATTTATAAACCAAGTAACCCAGATGCTTTTTTAACCACATTATCAACTTGCCGTGCCACCTATAGGGATTTGTCTATATGGACACCAAGGTCTCTCTGCTCATCTACACTTTTCAAAATTGTGCCATTTATATTGTAATAATATTTTGAACAATTCCAAACATTAGTATTATATAGCATCTTTGAACTTCCTCAATAACCATGATTAATACAAAAATTAGTAGAGTGTAGGCTGCAATGTCTAATACTATAAAGGACATCTCAATTTGACCCTGTCATGGAGAATCCATGTTGTGTGGTATTAGAACCCTACAGGGTTGTCACAAGGATTTCAGTAAAGTGTAATGGTAGGCATTGCTACCCACTATGTGATGCATTTATTTTGTCCCCTTGTAACTTTCATCTTTCTCGTGTTATTCTTTTTTTTTGCTTGATTTTTCCATTGTTTCTATCTCTCCTGTTACTTCTGTAGGT
Source organism: Squalus acanthias (assembly GCA_030390025.1). Classification (NCBI taxonomy): domain Eukaryota; kingdom Metazoa; phylum Chordata; class Chondrichthyes; order Squaliformes; family Squalidae; genus Squalus; species Squalus acanthias. The sequence continues at coordinate 168,903,842 of CM059427.1, read as the reverse complement.
TGAGAGTCAGTTTCACACTGATGGAGGCAGATCCTACCCATTCTGTTTAGCAGCTGTGAAATTCATCTATAACCTATAGTAATTATAGAACAGTTTCACTCTCTTTAAGAAGTTTGGGTACACCACCTCCTTTATAGAGGAGGGTTCCAGGAATCCTGGGCCTCTGCTGAGTTTGGTTATCTTAGTGGTGAAGGTAGTACAATTGATCTCAATGCCCCTAGGATAGAAAGGGAAAAAATACTGATCGCTATCTAGAGACATAAGAACATAAGAACTAGGAGCAGGAATAGGCCACTTGGCCCCTCGAGCCTGCTCCGCCGTTCAATAATATCATGGCTGATCTAGGGCTCAAAGCCACTTCCCTGCCCGCTCCCCATAACCCTTCACTCCCTTATCTTGCAAAAATCTGTCTTTTTGCTGGAACATGCACTTCTGTGAATATCTCATGAGGACAGGATTGAACTCAACTGTGATGCCCTCCACAATTGAACAGCCTGCTGAGGCTCATATCTAGACACATACACGAAGAAAGACCATTTCCAGTTCATGGAGGGCTGGCACCACCCTTAGAACTACATTTCAGCATGTGTCATTGCCTCCGGGAGGGGAGGGGAGAAAAGTGTGGTGGAGACAGTGACAAAAATTTGGGCGAGTACACACTGAAAAAACAAAAGAGAAAGCAGTATATAGTCTGTAAATTTGCTATAGCAACATCCTGTTATGACAACACAAAGTGTACATAGTAAAGGAACAATTTGTGTATTCATGTTTTAGTCATCCAGGGCTATCTGAATTTTCCACATCGCACATTCAAGTCAGGAGCCCGCCCACAGCTCAGGGAAATGTAGAAATTTATGTCGCCAAGATGAAAGAGCTGGGGATGAAATACAAAATGACAATGATAGTTACCAAGTGTAGTCATTCTTATTACTGTTATCAGTACGTACATTAAATACAAGATGTGAATTCTTTTTTAAAAAGAAGAATCAAGCTTACTGACCAAGTAACTAACAGTAGCCCTTAACATAGATTCCGGCTTGCCACCCATTCAGTTTTGTAAATGCACAGTCCAGTTACTGAAATTTCTCAAATGTAAACAAAATGCCAAAGTCCATTTATTAAAATATGTATAACCAATGTATAAGATGCCACATTTGTCACAACAGCTCACCAGAGTGTGGGAACATTGTTTTATATGCATGCTAAATGTTCCATTTAATGCCACCTATGTGAACAGACAGTGAGTGAAAGACCAGGAGCTGGAAGGAGATGAGGCAGAGACTGAAAGCTGGAGAGAGGTAAGGGGGACCTGCAGACAGGCAAGCGGGAGCCAAAAAGAGACACGCTGCATTCGAGAGTCCAGAATAGATAGGAAAAAGAGAGAGACCAAGTCAGACTAGCTCTCCACTGTGATCACAATGACTTGCATATGAGGCAACATCCTCCCCCCCACCCCCACCCCCACCCCCTCCTTTACTTTTGTTCTCAAATACTGGCCTAAATTTCTAAATCTGCAGATGTCACTTTGCAGTATGCCATTAAATTAGTTCCTACCTACTGATTACTACCTAAATGTTCAGCAGGTGCATTTTGAGGGGTTTCTCATGACTGGGTAAACTCCAGAGATGTAAAATTCCTCTCACCAATCCTCTTCCCTAAGTAAATCTACAGTATTGAGAAACTATAAATAAAAATAGCTCACCCAGCTTTCCGGTAACTTGATTATGAGGTTTTATGTTTTGTCAATTTCCTGTCCTCCACTCTTCTTCTTCTTCTGAAGCACTAACTCCAGTTGAGATAAAGTTGCACTGGTGGCAGACACCCTCCAAGACTTGGCCCAAGTAGCCATTCTCCATGTATGAGCAGTGAGTGGCGGCAACTGATGATTCAGCTGTGTGGGGTGGGGCTGTTACAGACAAGCTTGATCCTATCCCCATCTGACATCCACGCACTTTCCAGTAGGGGGTCACGAAATGGTGATCAGGAGTTGGAACCTGGCTGATTTTTTGTTCCCTCATCCAGGGGTACTGAGACCAATTAAAGCACAGTTCAGATCAGCTAGCTCAACATAGACTGAGAATTGAAGCTGGGACATTCTAACTCAGTTGCATACTGAGAGCCCCAACAATAATGTGTCCTTCATGAATTCTCTGCTTTCTGTCTCCATCGGATCCTTTCAGCCTTGTTTTGCTGTTTTACCTAACCCGCTAACAAATTCCTCAAATGTATTTTATTCCTGTTTGGTTAATGTTCAAGTTACAAATTTGATTAGTGAGAAGTTTAAGTTCCCACTGACAAATAGCATTTCTAATTTTTTCCCCATTTTTGTTCTATTGTTTTGTTCTGCTTTCATCCCACTGTGTTCTGTTGGCAACACATCATTTTGTTATCACCTTCCCTTTTTTTTTCTCCTTTCTAGTCATTAATGGGGCACACACCTCTGCCAGCCAGCCCCAGTATCCTGCTTTCTGATCACTGCCAATGGTGAACTTGTACAGACAGGAGGTGCAAGCCCACCATTGGAGGTGGCCACAGAGGAGGTGCATGAAAGCAGCGTGGTGAAAAATCCCCAAAAGTGTTTCCTCCCCTCACACTGAGAGGTGTCTGGTCTTTGCTAAGTATCACCTTGCAGCAGCAAAGCTAAGATCAGGAACTCAGGCATGGTGACAGAAGGACACTGCTCCTTTGTGAAATGTATTTAAATTTGTCATCAGAGGGATTAATGCATCTGATGTGTCCTCAGGAGGAAATCTGGGCATCTGAGAGTTAGAAATAAGGTCTTCACTGATAGAACATAGCAATCACTACAGCTGTAAATGATGGAGTGAGAATTGGTTGATGTGGCTTGTTCACTCCCTAAGACTTTCTATGAATAGTTTAGAGAAAGCAATGGAGACCCCTGACTAAGAGGCAAAATTGGGGTTTTGATTTAGAGGAGATGCAGTACTCAGCAAGGAACTGTGATGGGTGCAAAAGATGCTGTTCTCAGATCATCGGCATTTGGAAAAAACAGAGACAGAAAGAGCCAAAGAGCAGCATATTTTGGTTGGAAGGAGACAAAGAGAGAGAGGCAGAGGAAGATCCCAATACCATTTCTGATTGGAAAGGGAAACGGAGAAAGAGATTATAAATCAAACAAAACATTTTAATCTTATTCACAGTATCTTTCAACCAAGGACTTGACAAGTCAGAGGGCAGAGGGTGCATTGTGGTGTCAGTGTAGAGGTGAGCCACTGCTTTGTTAAGATGCAACATGTCTATTATTCCAGAATTGTCTGAGGTAAAATAACATTTCACTTCATCTGGAGCACACATGCGGTCTGAATCTCGTACCGCTGCCACGAAGACCACACTTATGTAAACCGGTCTAAAATGAGTAACCCTGACCAAACAGCTGGTTGAATGATGAGCAGGTTGCTCGTGTTTTGACTAGTCCTTCACTTGAATGAACACTCGGAACGCTCAGTTGAGGAGAGCACATCCACCACCACATTTCTCAGGCACTCATTTCACATCTCAGAACGATCAAAGATTTACAGTAGCTCCTTTCACCCGAGCTGTCACTTACAGCTCCTAAATTAGGGGGTTCACTCAAAACCAGCGCAGTACATGCGAATGAAAAATGCCTTTCATCAATCAAATCCACCGGAACACATAGCAGAGTTAACAGGAATACTATATGCTATGACCATGCCCTCCATTCAGTGATCATATCTATATTTGTCTCCATTTTAGGCAGAAGGTAAAGAAACTGGTCAGGAATAGAATCGCAGGTTATCAGGTTAAGTACAGATCCAAGCTGTTTGGAACAAGTTGACTCCTGAACTACTAGGACCTTAATAATAGGATGAATAATATAGAATGCAAGGTTGGAATTTTGTTCGATTTACCTTTCAAAGGCAGAGAAAAACTTTGGAGAACCTTTCCTCAGGAGATGAAATGAGCTGGGGCGAGTCCATAATTAAGTAGATTATACATGGGCCTACGGAGTATGCCTCCGACCCAAGAAACAATTCCAAAAGTACCTCCTGGCGCCCAAGTTGCGAAGAGTTGCAGTCTCAGGCCTCCAGACGGATGTCAGTGTAAAGGCCCACGGATCCCAGGGGCGCAGGCGGTTCGGAAGCATCCCTGGGATCACGTGGGCCCGGTCCTCCAAGGACAAAGGAGAATTCCATTGTAATCATTTACGAAGGGAATCCCCTAATGATAAGCAATGGAATCCCCAATCATACAATGTACAGAATTTTAATAATTAAACAATGTACTGAATTGCAAGTTTATTCATAAGTTCCACCAACTCAATAAAAATTTATTTTTTTGATAAATAATTTTCAAGATCTTAATCCGGGCCAATATTTGCATAGACTTATTTAAAGTTTATGTGCATAATTTTGGATTTTTAAATGTTTTATTTAAGCCTTATATGTATTTATGCTGATGCAAGCAGGCCCTATGCCTGCTTTTGCCAGCCGTAAGAGTTGCGTGGGCAATTGCTGGGCAGTTGTTGGGCAAATAGCCCAACTGTGCGCCAGCAATACTCATTTTTCAGGCGGTTCAGATGATCTGTCACCGAGTACCATGCAAGCGCATGCGGAAATCCGGAAGTTGCGGGGCCTTTCAAATGGATTACGACGGCGTACTCTGACACCGTCACGGAGACTGCAATTTCAGGGCCATGGTGTATAGGAGGAACAGTCTTAATGAGCCAAATGGTCTTTTTCATTTTATACTATGTCATCAGAAGGTTAGTCAGGGCAGATTGTCAGCTGAGGAGCAGGAATGGCATAAGAAATCATGTTCTGGATCCATTGTAGCTCAGTCTGATGCTGTCCTTACCCAGCATGTGGACTTCCAACAGGGGTTACTGGATAAACAATTAGGAATAGGAAGCCGTGCCAATATTTCTCCTCCCTAGCCTAGGTACACTGAGGCTAATTGTGGTATTCTCACTGTCATCCTGAATGAGTTCAGGTAACACAAGCACAGATCAAGAATTAAATTTAGGATCTTCACTGGTTTATATGTCCCCATACCATACAGCGCATTTACCTATTGAGCTTAAAAGTTCTATTCCATTTGGAATATTTATTGAGTAGAGTTTTTATTGAATCATCTCTGAGGTAAAAACACAGTAACCTGCAGTGTTTATGATCCCAAATCCTCCAGCTATGTAGGTGCAAAGTGTGTTTATTCTTATTGCTAACAGAAACAGTGTGCTTTACTAATGGTGTAACATGACTACTGTAGCTTCCTGGGCCTCTTCATCAGCCACTGGTAATGATCCTGGAGATCTTTGTACCTCAATGAATTCTGGTCATTTGCAACTTGTACCTAAAGATTTTTAATATTAATTATTGATAATTATTTTATTGTTCAACTAAAATTCTTCTCATGTTCATTCATAGAATGGCACAGTGGGGGGAACTGTGGTTCTTTAAATCAAACTGTTTAGAAAGCTGAGGGACTTTCTACAACAGTCAGCTAAAACTGACCTGGCTATGTTTGATGGGCACTGGAAGGGGATCTTTACTTTGCAATCAACCTTGCTATGCCTTACTAGGTATACTTGATGCTACCACTAGGTTGTAAAAGCTGGAGAAATGATTAGTTTTCCAGCATTGAAATTCTTCACTATAATGAGCACAAAAATTCACCATGAAATAAAAAGAAAAATATGGGAATGCTGTCTAGAATGTGGTTTACCTCAAATCTAAATTTGGGGTAAAGTTGTTGAAAGGTTTACATTACAGAAAGTACATGTAATTGTTCATTTATATGTAGGATCTCGCTGTTAACCAGTCTCAGTCTGTCTTTTTTTTCTGTTACCCTGAGGCTGAAATTCCTGTCTTTGCTAATCTATCTACATAATTAAAAGTGTTGCATATAGTATGTCTTGTGCTATAAAGGTGTCCATAATACAAAAAAAAATGCCGCACTCAAATAACCATGTAATTCATTCAGGTAATATGGGCAGGTAAAAAAAGCTATTAGCGACTATATTGCTTCCTCACCCACCTACTATATACTCCTACAAATAACATTCAGAACACAATAAACAATTTACATCTGTTCAGTAGCCTCGTCCTGCCTCCTGCTTTATTCCCAGAGCTCCTTTTCTCCTTGTTCTTCACCACTGCACCAGTTCTAAGCCCCTCAATGTTGCTCTTATGCTCACCCTGCAGAAGTGACTTTTGCCCTCCCTGCCTTTCAGGCCAATTCTCCTATGCGATCTTTGACCCAGCTGCACATGCAAGCCACTGTTGGAATATCCCACTCCCTGTGAGCAACACAGCAAGAGATCAGCTAATTTGAGCAAGAACGTACATGAGCCAATATGGTGGAATACTATCCTTTACTCATGCCTAATTTTTACAAAAATTAGGAAATTCAGGAACTTCAGCCCCACTCCCTCTGACTTTTCTTCATTACTCTCTCTCTCTCTCTGTTTTCTCCGTTAGCATATCCATCACTCTCTCTCTTTCTCTCTCACTCGCACACCTTTCCGTTGGCTGGTAATAATGACAAGTGGCGCAATACACAGCACTGTTCATTACTATTTGTTTTTTAATTTTTTTCCGGTGAGCTTAAACTTCTCTGAACAGTGATACAATAAAACCCCACCCTCACATCTCGGTAACAAGGCTGCAGAATCCTGATGCTCTTGAATTTTTCCACCCCCTATTTTGTGGTGTGACAATGGTACAGTCATAAAACCACTCACTCCTTTAAAACATACACACCACTTGACTCCCCACTGAGGGAGGGAGCACCTTGCCATTGAGTAAGTAGAGCTGCTCACTAAAAAGATGAAGACGTTTATGTAAAAGTTTAAATATTTACAAGATGAATTTGCCAATATATGTGTAAATAGAATGCCCTAGGAGGTGGAAAAAGGTAGACGAGTTTGAAACTCCTGACCCGAGTTCTCTGGAGTCCCTCTAAAAATATTCAGGAATAAAAAGAAATCTTTCAGGAATCAAACTGTTGTTAGACAGTACACAGACTTTTCTGATGTTATTTTGAGCACATCAGAGCTTTTGATTCTTAAAGATTCTCGGGTAGCAGACAGGTTAGAATAGATCTGAAATTGACAGAGGTTCTGATGTGACTTTAAGTTGTAATTTGCAAGGTTCAAGGCGCCCTGAGAGTTCTTTTCTTTTTGACATGATGAACCTCTCAATAACACTGACAAGGTGAACGTGACAAATGATAGGTGCATGGAAGGAGAAATCATCAAGCAACTTCTTTTTTTGCACTTCCTGATGGCCAGTTCAAGTGAGGCATTGGTGGATGCTTGTCCCGGCTGTCGCTGCCGGTTGGGGAGGAGTCATAATTTAGGTGGTTAACGGTCTCGGCAGTAATGTTGACTATGTGAATGTTCAGTAATATGAATAGTTAAGAGGAACATTCAAGATCTACCTTCAGAACTGTGCAATATGTTGTATTTATAAAAATACTCTCTGGCTAAACAAAAGCACGTTGCCTGCCCCAGTGCAAATCTGCCATTTTATCTTCTGGGTGCTACAACTTCAAACTGGCTGGGGAGTGAACCTGGAGCCACCCAACTTTGGAAGAACATGCTACCAGCTGGGTATCCTGCATTCTTTGCCAGTAGCGTGCTTTTCCAGGTTTCGGCAATTTGAAATAGAGAGTCTCTGCTGGGTAAGAAATTGACTTTTTTTAAACATCAAGGAATACATTTTAGAAATATTGATCAGACATTGGGGAAATACCTTCAGCAAGTACTTCCACAAGATTTTCCTTCCACTTTAAGTTCACCCATTGTACCAGGTCCTTCTCAACATCACTCTCACCCTATAAGTAGTGCAGGTCATGATTAAAATTATTGATTACAACAAAGGTCTTTAATTCCAAAGTGAATGGGCTAGGAGGACAGCAGATTCATTATATCAATAAACAGAAATGAGGTATAGATCAGCCATGATCAAATTGAATGGCAGAACAGACTCGAGGGGCTATGTTCCTGTTAAGATCACTCTCATGCTCAGTTCTTCCACTTGTACACCAAGCCATGGAAGAGATGATCTATTATGACACCAATTTCACACTAAAGATCAGACTGCTCACTAACTCATCGGCTGCAATGACAGATCTGTGTTAAACCTGGTAAAACATCATTCAGCCATCTTTTTATTGAGAACAGACTGGATTATTTGGATTATAAAGATCGCAATAGTTCATGGTCTTTTAGACCCTTTGGGCAATAAGAGTCAATGGGGTCAACTTTAACCTTCCTCGCCCATCGAGAATGGTGCGTGGGAGGGGCTAAGATCAGGCCGAGTCCATTTACCAGCCTGAGGCCGCACCGTTCCCGCCCGGTGACATCTTATCTTCACCGGCTTTGAAGTCGGTCGAGGCTCCCGCTGTAGGCAAGCGAGGGCCTTATTTGAATTTAAAAGTCGTGGTTCGATGACGTCTTCGGTGCTGCGACGTGATTTTTACGACGACTCGGGAAAGCCCCACCCGGTGTCAAACCCGCCAGAGAAACCTGGCGGGATGCAGCAGAGTAGCCAGAAGAGGCAAAGCTAAGTAAGATTTTTTAATCTTTGGTCAGAATCCTTGGGAGCCAGGAGCAGCAGGAAGAAATCCTTGGGCCTCTCTTCCCCTGGCCCTCCCTCTCCCTCCCCACAGTGAGGGGGTGTGAGAAGGGGGAGTGAGGGGATGTTTAGGGCTTGCACGCACTGTACCCGTCCCCCCATTGAAATCGGGGCCAATGTGTCAACCAGCAGAAATTGTAAACATCCTTTCAGGACTCTATATCTGTGAGAAAACTTTGTCAGTGAAATTATAGACAGCACCAGTACTAAAAACAAAATATTTAAATAGAACGCAGAGAGGAGAGCGCAAGCATTACTCACGATCTTGATTCATGCCTATACAACATATTCACTTGCGGTTTTTCACAACCAAATTCACTCACTTCATCGCTCCCAGCCCTATTTAGTCCATTCAATTTCTATACACATGTAAGAGAGAGAAAATGAAACAGCTGTTACAGGGCTCATCACATTGCAGTACCAAAGGGCGATGTCATAGAACGGTGGGATACAGGTTCAATCTCTTAACTCCACTGAGTCCCCAGTTTCAGCGACATCATTGTAGGAAAGCAGACTCCAAGGGTTAAATTATGAGGAGAGATTACACAAATTAGGGTTGTATAGAAGCTAGAATTTAGAAGGTTAAGGGATGATTTGATCGAAGTTTTCCAGATATAAGAGAAACAGATAGGGTAGATAGAGAGAAACTATTTCTGCTGGTTGGGGAGTCTAGGACTAGGTGGCATCGTCTAAAATTAGAGCCAGGCCTTTCAGGAGATAAATTAGAAAACACTTCAACACACAAAAGATGGTAGAAGTTTGGAACCCTCTTCCGCAAACAGCAAGATGCGAGATCATTTGTTAATTTTAAATCTGAGATTGATAGATTTTTGTTAACCAAAGATATTAAGGGATATGGGCCGAAGGCAGGTATATGGAGTTTGGTCACAAATCAGCCATGATCTCATTGAATGGGGGAGCAGGCTCGAGGGGCTAAGTGGCCTACTCCTGTTCCTATGTTCCCATGTGCCAGGAATTTCCCACAGAGAGAGCGGCGGTGTGGGAAGGAGAAAGAATCATCCCTTGGGACTTCCCTCATACAACCTTCTAGCATTGAATTCAGAACAGTATTGCCAGCGTCATGACAGTAGGTCGACCACCTTTTGGGCCACAGGTAGACTACAGGAGTGGGGAATAGGGAAAAAGTAAGAGGGAGAATACCCTTAAAAATTAATGAATGAAAAATCAAACATGTGCAAATTTCATCTTTTTTTTCCCAACAATCTACTTTTGGGAGGGGAGGGATAATAAAAGAAATCTGTTTGTGCTCTGTTGCCGCACAGTAATTCTAAAGCTTCCCTGATTCATTTCATGGTTTATTTGTTGGTAGAGTAAGTGGACAAACGCTGTGGTAGAAACCATGGGAATCTGCTGGAGCCAGGCGGTTTGAAAGCAACCCAAACAATCAGAGTTCTGCAGCACTCTGTTTAATAGAAGCTTGCAATAAAATTCACGGTATGTGCATCAAATAAAGTCAAAGACCAGGACATCTGTACGACAGAAACCGCCCACAGTCTGATTCTTATGGGACTAGAATGGGAGGGGGGTGATTGGGGTGGGGGGGGGGGACGGGGGGAGTGTGCGGGTTAAGAGATGACTTTGTAGTTTTAGAAGGAGTTTGGTTTTTCATGGTTTAAAATTACAACTTTACTAAATTACAGCCCTCACAGAGAAGCCACAGAGGGATTTTTAAAGTGTAGTTCACTAGTTACCAGTCTGCAGTGGGTATTGGTAATGTGCTCATATGAAGGGTATATTAAATATACAATTTACCAGCCTTATGTGAGTACTGTGGGTGTTCCGGTATCAAAGGACAAGGATGCGTAGTATATATAATTGGTTTCATTCATGGACAGAACATTATGTATGCAATTTACATTTGGCCAGCCTGCAGCTAGTGTGCCCTGTTATGGTAGGTTATACTGGATACCTGTAAATGAGCCTTAAAAACAAAAGTAGCAAATGGCATGCAAAATCTTTGGCATTTTTATCATTGCATGCAGAATAGAAGACCGAGCATTTTAGAAATAGCCCCATTGCTGGTATAGTTTGAAGTTTTTTTTAATAAATGTAACTACCATTAAAAATAAATCCAATGACAATGTGTTGCATTTTAAGGGTGGACACTCCAATTCATAGTTCAGAATTATTTTGAAGGGGATTATAAAGGAATTCAGACACATCCCTTTTCAAGACAAAACAAAGGCAGTCAATTCATTTGTTCACTAGATCCCTGAACTCCACAACCCATAGGCTAGCTTTTGGTCCCCTTTTTGGCTGGGATCCTCACTCAGATATTTTCTATTTGTGTTTCCAATTTTCTCTTCGTCTCCTGAAGCAAATGATTTATGTTGGGGTACAGCTGTACCTTAAGGGAACATGTACCTTCCTGTCTAAGTCTAAACAAACAGTGTAAGCCGACTATATAATTGTTGTGGGAGGGGAAATAACAGACATGCCCTATCCTGTCCTGATCCGATATCCATACACGCACTTTCCAGCAAAACTCACTGGATAGCAGTCAGGAGCAGGAACCTTGACTGAGTCCTAATTGAGATCAGCTAACTCAGTACAGATCAGGAGTCAAACCCTGGGACCTCCATGGCCAGTATGGTCGGTTTCCACACTGGGAAGCAAATATACCAGCTGGACCATTGGGGAACTGTGTATTTTCTTCTTAATTTGTGGGGGTAACATTTCCTCCTTGGTTTGTCTCACTTATTACACCAAGTGGGGACCACGTTCACCATATGTGGTTGTCATGAGTGGGGGTGGGGAAGATATTCCGCAGTCACAAAGATCCAGGTGAGTTATGTCGCAATGAAGTTATTTTATGCCTTCAGTGGGAAGCTGCCACATACTCCCATCTATATTTTGACATTTACAAAACCAAAATGTTTTCAAATATTATATTTAAAAATTGTATATAAGTATTGTATTTTCATTGGCTGCTTGGTTTCATAAAGATAGATTGCTACGCAAGTTTCTGGGGAGGGGTAGGTGGGGGCCGTTGAATTAGACTTTCATCAAATTGCATCAGCTCTAGACCTCATGCAATCCTCACGGAGCCAAAACCAAACTCCAAACCCGCATAAATTATATAAATGTCTCGTTTTTCAGAGACACTTTGGAGCAGTGCAGTCTTTTGTTTAACTTTTTCTCCTTTAGTTGTATTTTTTTTTTATAAACCCTTTTCTGTCATGTTGACCGTTGTGTCAAAGGTGATGGGATCTGAACAGCTGTGACAGAATTACACATCAGAATCTCTTCCCCGGGCCCCCCCACCCCGCCCCACTCCAACCCATGAGCAAGGTCCCTTTTTGTACAGTTGCACAGCGAGGCAATGGCTGCCTCAGCACAGGTTGTGGAAGTCTGCTATCAGGCCTTGATCTCCTCACAAGCTGCCTCCTCACCGCGGCAAACAGGTCGCTAGAGACGACACGAAAATGGAGAGCGCAGCCTTTGCAAGCTGGAGCTGCTGAGCAAGTACAGTTATGTGAGGTTAAACCATGCTGTGGTTTACCAATGGAAAATGCAGAGACAGTGTTTTTTTTTGTGTTTTTTTCACCTGAACAACATCTGCACTTAATTAGCTGCTGAAGGAGGTGAGGAAGTGTGAGGAACCACGGAGAGGGCCAGCTAGCAGATGGAATGGGGTATCTGATTGAACCTTACAGCGCAGAGTGCAGTAGCAAATGTTGTTTATCTCTCTCCCCTAGTTGAGCAGAAGCCATCGCCCAGCAATAGGTCATGTTTGCATCTGCAACCACATATTTACAGTCTAGAAAACTGAAAACACTGTAGCTGACCACAATACAAATCTGGAGGCATTGTCTGCCATAAGCTGTGGGTGATTTGACCGTCCCTAAGCTTCCAGCTGCTAAAAACACATTGGGGTCAAAATTCTGAGCTGGCTCCAGGTGCATCTCTGACGTAAGTGCTAGGGGTGGGCTGGAAAATGGGGCAAAGCTCTGTCCTGCTGGGATTCTACCCCATTCCGAGGAGGCTGGAAAATTCTGCTGGGGGCACTGTGTACGGATCTTCGACTTGCCCTGCCCCCTCCCCCCCACTCACTCCCTTCACCACATCAAGGAGACATGGCTGGGGGAGTTCCTGAGCTACCTCGGCAAACTCCAAACCAGTTCACCTGCTGATAGCCCTAAGGGAACTTATACCTGCTGAGAACAGGCGTAGGGTCTGTTATGGGCCTACAAGGATCACAAAACACAGATCCTGGAAGACATTGCTGGAAGCGCACTATGTTGTTTATACAATTGGTGCTGTGTTGTGTCAGTGATTGCATATCGACCTTCACATTCACTATTTTTACCTTGAGTTATTATCTTTTAAATATGAATTTCTGGACTGCTTTGTAAAAACTGGAAATTACTTTAAAACTGCTATAATTTTCAGAGCAGGCTGTTCCCAGTTACCTGACCCTCTACCTCCTGCTAGTCCCAATTTAAACAAATAGCACAATGGAGCCCTAACAGGAGCTACACCATGAAGTGGGAGGATGCTGCCTCATGCCCACAGGAGCTTTCGACCTTAGCTGTGCTACTGTGGAGAGCCAGGTATCTCTCCATGGGAGAGGGAGAGAAAATCAGGGGGGGTGTTGTCTCCAAGTCAGTTATGCAACCTTCACAGGCCTAGTTTCAGTCTAGCATTAGGACAGACCTGGAAGCAGGTCATCTACTCTCCTTTCCATGTCTGGGGATGATGTGTGGCTCTAAGTGGTCCAAGAAGGAGAGAGAGAAGGAGATACCTTAAAAGAATGGAGCTTAGGCATCAACAAATAAACATAAAATTAAAATAAAACCCAGCAAAGTTAGGCTATGGTCGAATCACACCTTCCAACTCAACAGAACTGTCGGAGATCATTGTAGTGGTGAATAGTCCAAAAATATTTATGTGTGCACCTAAGGTCAAGAAGATGTGAACAAAGGGTTTGGTTAAAGGCACATTTGATCCAAATGTGGAATTCCATTAGAGCAATCTCATTCTGTCCCATATCATAGAAACTCTAATCCAGACCTAAGCATATCTTGGCAAAAAGAGTTGTGTGTTGAATGACTTTATCCTATAAGACTGCCTCTGTGACCATGGAAAATATCACAGCCAAGCCCAATCATGGTCTCACCTGACATTCACACATGCACACTTGAGAGCTGAGGCCCATTGTAGCATTCATAGTTTAAGATCAGTAGAGACTGACGGTCGAACTTGGGACCCTGTTGTCTGTATGGCTCAGTACCACACCAGATGGTGCCTTTACCCACTAGGCTATCTGGGGAGCTGAAACATTTAGTTTATGTCGGCAGCTCAAATTGGTCAGACATAGGCACCTTTTTTCTTTCCCTGTGCAGGACATTTCCAATCTCATGCATGCCATTGGTGGAGGAGGGAAGTGCCAATGAGATGCTAGCCGCTTCTTAGCAAGCTAGGAGGGAGGGATAAAGAATTGAAAGGCATGTCAGTCTGGGCCCTGTGCACAACTCTAGAATAGCTGGTTATAGAGCAGCATTAAGAAGGGAGCACAGGACCTCTGCCACCCGCTTTATTAGGGAATAGCATATGAGGACAGATCTGAAGAGCATGTTGGGGAGAAAATATAAGTCAAATGTATTATATCAACATTCTGAAACAACATTCAAACTGGATCCTTTTCTAACTTCATCAGGAAGACTCAAGGTAAAGACTTAATGGTGTATTTGATAGACCTTTTCTGTTTGCCAATGAAAAAGAGCCAGAAAAGCCAGGAATCATTTTCTCGTGATGATGTTACAAGCAACACGATTTACATCATTGCACTGTATCGTTACAAGTAAACAAAATAGCGTTTTGCTTAATACTTTGTTTCATGAAGACAGCTTCTCTTTTCTACTTGCCAATTTTCCCCAGAAATTCTCTCTGCTCCCCTCCTCTAATCAAGACTGGTATTGTTGTGCTACGGTCCCACAGGCACCAGATATCCTCCAATACCTGACCCAAGTTATGCCGGGGATTTCCTTGGGGGGTTCCCCTGATTCGCCACCGTAACTTTGGTGGAAAATCGGTGGAAACCCTGTTAACACATGCATTTGGGGTTTCCTCCAATCTTCCACCGAAGTTGCGGCGGCCAATCAGGAAAACCCCCGAGGAAATTCCCGGCATAAGTGCCAGCAAGCCATCTGCAGGAGGCCATGACATTCGAACCTGAATCTGTCCTCACCCAACATTCGCAGATGCTAACCTCTAGCACGGGTCATCGCTGAATAGTGATTGGGAGCCGGAGCCCTAACCAATTTTATCCTCCTTAACTCTAAAGCACTGAGGCCAATTGTAGTAGCTCCCTACTACTTTGAGATCAGCTCACTCAGCTCAGATCACAGATCAGAGATTTCCTGGTCTTTATGACTCAGCTACTTCCTGGATACATTTGTAAAATCATTGGAGAAGCAAAAGCACTACTTCAATATCAAAGCAGGGCAGCAAATACTGTAAACATGGGGACTCATTTCAAGGACCCAGTGCCACAATGTAGCCATCACCAAGTTTAAATTCAGTGCCTCGAACTTTTCGATGAAGGCAATGGAATTTTTTAATTAGCCTGTTCTGTAACTTTAATTGCTGTTAACCAATTTCTTTGTCTTTTAATTATTATTTTTAAAGCTCCAGGTTCTGAAGGAAAGTGATAGTGTAATTATCTATTTATTTATTTAATCGTCAAGCACATAACAGTGTTTGAGAAAATGAGTGGGTTGAGGAGTATTGATTTTTTTAACTGGAAATGGATCGAATTTACGTTCAATAGTGAAACTGCTTTGATGACTGAGACACGGTGCAAAGTGCGGAGGTAGACCTGAGTTACAACACACTGTCAGTCTATAAGGCCAGGTAAGTGTTTAATGGTATTTGTGGTTAGACATCACAAGTGGGTGAGTCACTGATATATGTTGGTCTTCAGTTATTGAAATAAAACAGAGAAAGAGAGAGGAAGCAAGAGAGAGGGGAAAAATCAATTCCTTCCATCAGGTCAAGCACCTTTCTTGAGATAAAAAGGCTTCTGATAATAGAGGATAGTATCAAAGGGAAGAATGTTGTGAAGCTATTATAGCGGAGAAGAGGCCAGCAAAAGCACAGCTGTCAGCAAGCTTTACGTGTGCTGATAGCTTTGAATGTGGCCTAGTAGTACTTCTGCAAGGACCTTTCCTTACTCAGTGTCTGTCTCTATATTTGCCTGTAACCAGCCACAGAAGAATTGTATTGCAAACAGCAACAGAGGGACTTACTCTCTGACTTAAGTTCCTATTGAATAAATAATAAAGAATTGAGAAGATTTATGGAGGAAGCCATTTCTGATACAAAGTGGTAGTAATAAAAGGACATTATTTTCTTGGAGGAAAAAAAAATTGGCAAACTTTTGGGGGGGAACAGAAAAAGGATCAGGGTGCGAACCATTTTCATCATGATAATACCAAATGGTGATGTGCTTTGATGCAATTTGTGTCATTATATTACGTGTTTCTAAACAAATGGGAGGAGAGGAGATTGTCAAATGACACGTTAATGAAGACAGTGCATTTTTTTAAATTGAAAATGCAGGTAAGTGATAGGGATTCTTCAAGAGGGACAAAAAATAATTTGCAGAGATTTTCACAGGTTCAGTACACTAGTCCTAATTGCTTCACACCATTCTGACCGCACTGAACATTTGGTGGAACTCTTGAGGTGAGGACTGCAGTAGTGTTGCCGAAGATCTATTGGGACCGGTTGCTGGCGGAGATGTGTTATAATGAATTTATCACCTCTATCAAAGCACCAGTTGCTGTGAATGGTTAGTGTCACAAGTAGGAGTTGCGTGAAATGTGATTCCCAACTTTAGGAGTGTGGTTGAGTGAGGGGGGTGTGGGGAGGTGTTGTTAGAAAATTAGGAACCTCTGAACACAGACCCCACCCCCTCCAGACTTTTCTCTTTGTGGACTTGAAAAGACAATACCATGCTGAAAGTACTCAGTTAACAGATATCCAATATAATAATTTTTTCCTGGATATTTATCGTTCTGCGACGGTACTTAACCTCATTCCCAGCCCACTCCCGCCCCCCCCCCCCCCACCCCTCCCCACCATTTCCCTTCTCTTGCAGAGCCCCTTGGCTAATCATGCATCTCCTATAGTGGAGAAGGTAAGTGGATAGGCTGCTTCCAGTGTCATCCTTGGTCAACAAGTCCCCCACAGGGACACACCTAGAATGTATTCAGCACCTCTTGGGAACAGCTGAAACCAGGATGTCAGCGGAGGCAAAAATAAAACCTGTGAATTTTCAACATTGTGGTTGGTGTTTTTATAGAATCATAGAATGATACAGCACAGAAGGAGGCCATTCTGCTCACCATGTCTGTGCCACTTAGTCCCACTCACCTGCTCTTTCCCAAAAGCCCGGCAAATGTTTCCACTTCAAGTATTAATCCAATTCCCTTTTGAAAGTTATTTTTGAATCTGCTTCCACCGCCCCTTCAAGCAGTGCATTCCAGATCATAACAACTCGCTGCGTAGAAAATGTTTTCCTCATGTCGCCTCTGGTTCTTTTGCCAATTGCCTTAAATCTGTGTCCTCCGGTTACTGACCCTTCTGCCACTAGAAACAGTTTCTCCTTATTTACTCTATCAAAACCCTTCATGATTTTGAGCACCTTTTGTCAAATTTGCTCACAACTTTCTCTGCCCAAAGGAGAACAACCCCAGTTTCTCTAGTCTCTCCACGTAACAGAAGTCTTTCCTTTCTGGTACCATTCTAGTAAATCTCCTCTGCACCCTCTGTAAGGCCTTGACATCTGTCCTAAAGTGTGGTGCCCTGAATTGGACACAATACTCCAACTGGGGTCTAACCAGTGTTTTATAAAGGTTTAGCATAACTCCCTTGCTTTTGCACTCTATGCCTCTGTTTATAGTCAGGATGATTTAATTTAGTGGTCTGCAATTGTAAGGTACACATGCTTTGTTCTCTATCTATATATGCTTTGGCGATTCTGTATCTATTTACTTCACCTGAGGAAGAGGCAATCGATAGCTCCGAAAGCTTGTGATTTCAAATAAAACTGTTGGACTATAACCTGGTGTTGTGCGACCTCTCAATTCTGTCTATAAAGCCAAGGATTCCATATGCTTTTTAACAGCCTTCTCAACTTGTCCTGCCACCTTCAAAGACTTGTGTACGTGCAACCCCCAGGTCTCTCTGTTCCTGCACCCCCTTTAAAATGGTACCATTTAGTTTATATTGCCTCTCCTCATTCTTCCTACCAAAATGTATCACTTCACACTTCTTTGCGTTAAATTTCATCTGCCATGTCAAAATACAGTGTCAGCTATCCAAAGGGAAAAAAAGTACTTTCATTCCTGAAAATGCTTGATATTAATGCAACAGAAATAACATGCGAGTAAATCAACAAATACAGAAAAATGCAGAAATCTGATAATTTCAGAGATCCCTGGGTTCCCCTACCAGATCCTCTAGAGTCCAGTGACCCCAGGCTGGAAACATTTGCTTAACTACAACCTTCTTGTGTTTGTAGGCTGGCTGGGTACTGAGCTGAGACTTCCCCAAGCTTGTTGCACATTGAATTCTATCAGCCGATAAAGGAGACTTTCATTCCACAGATCTGGGTTGAATTCAAACCCAGGCTGTAGAATTGATAACAGTCTCACCCACTGCACGAGCCAGTTAGTCACCATCACCCAGGGAATGACCTTGTTAAGGGGTGCAATGTAAGTTTACAATTGGTTTAACTCCCTCATCAGTGAAAAGTTAGCCACCCTTTTGTGTCAGGAAAGTTGAGTTTTCAGTAAACGCTGAATACATTCTTCTTTACGCTCTCCTGGTTAAAAGGGAAGGTTAGAAGAAATAGATGAGCCTTGACACTCTTACTACAAATTGATATCTCTTCCAAAGTAATCCAGCTGCCCCCACACCTTTCTGTGTTTGACATTAAAAGTTAAGAAGACCATTTGTACCTCCCATGGGGTGACATGCAGATTGAAGTGAACATTTTCCAACCAACAAATTAGCTTTGTAGTTAACAATTCTGAAATAGTTTCTTTTCCTGAAATCTTTAGTTTTCTTGTTGGTTGCTAAACATTGAATGCATTTTCAGAGAGTACTTGATTTCAAGCCATCTCTGTCTGGAATTGTCAAGTGGTAATAAGCAGAGCCTTGCAGAGCTGACTGTGCTATGCATTATCTTTAAAAAGAAGTGTAATATATTTGATATAAAGAAAAGAACTTGAAAGCACGCCAACTGTAAATGCCCGAGACTGAGGAGCAGGGGGAGCAACACAACACAGACTAAAAACAATTACACCTTTCTGTTTAGACCCAAAATAAGAATGAAATGATAGTAAAATGTGCCCAACTGTCAGCTAAGATTAACTTTCCCAATGCTCTGGGTTACAAAGGATGGAGTAAATGGATTTTTGGTATAGTTGTGAATAGTGCAATGCAAAATACCACACATATGGTGGCTATATTTAAATGTATTCTGCAGCAGAAAAGGTTGAATCATCATTTTCTAACCCAGTAAGCTGTCAATCCTCGCACAGTACTGTTTGAAGAGTAAGTGCCACCATTCAGACCCTTTGAAAAAATTGCTGTCTTCAGCTACAGTCAAATTGAAAAAGAAATATTTTATCTTGGGTCAGGCGTGGAGTTAGTGAGCTTAGTGAAGATTTTGAAATATTATTATAACAGTGACGGAAGTGAATAGTACGAAGTCAGTTTAATTTGACTCCTTTCCTGATTATCTGTTTTCATCCAGTCTGAAAAATGCATCAATTCTTCCATCCCAACATCTTATTATAGAGAAAGGAAGGTAAACTATCACTTGCCTATATAGATGGAATGTGATTGATGCTGGGAATATGTGTGAAAAAACTGTCATCTTTTTCCCTCTACGATTATCTAGTAAAGAATTGGAGGTACAGCACTTGAAAGACAAATTATTAATGAATATAAGTAAAAAAAAACTTCAAGTACTGAGAGACTAAAAATATCCCAGGAATATGGAGCAGCATATGATCCTTGACAATGGATTAGAATGAGAAGAGCACTGATAGATTCACGGCCCACCCTCAATATTAGAAACATATTCCACTGTATCTTTCTTAAATAAAATTATTGTCATAGGAAATATTTCAGTTCATAATTAATATTTTAAAGGTAATGGTGTTAAATAAGAATGTTCTTGTTTTCATCATATTCTTCTGTGTTCACTTCTCACTGAAACTATAACAAGTCTTTTTAAAAGAAAATGTAGAAAAATAAACTGATATTTACAAATTTAAGTTGTAAGCTGTATTCTATTTCAATTTTTACATAGTAGTTCCATATTACAGTAAAATATAATTAATAACCTTGAACTAAAACTATGAATACTCCTTTTAATACCTGTCTTAATTAATGACATTATTAGTAGCATGCTTTATTCATTTATTTGATATATTGCATAATAAACATAATTGAAAAATGATACATTTAAAACCAATGTTTAAAGGGATCTCCCATTTCTGATGAGGCAGTTTATTTTATTTTCTGTTTCGTAAAATAAAAATTCATTCCATTGTTTCATATTAGACTAATTTAATCCTTACATTTAAGATTAATTAAAGTCCTATTCTAGGAGACAGTGCGTATATGACTGGTAGCTGGTGATAAGCCCTATCACACAGACATCAAGGTCATTCTTCCAAATGATAAAGGCAAGCAGAAATATTAGCAGTACAAAGGGAAGAACGGCACAGATTGAAGTTTAGCAAAGGGGGGAAGTGTGGAAATGAGATTGAGCAGTTGAAAACTGATGGATTTTTAAAAAAAATGATTTTAAGGTGTAATGTTCCCCTTGTTATATCAAGTGGATATCTGACTCTCAAATACCATAAGAATAATTTACTGCACTTCAATCTAGTCTTGAAGAAGAAAGTCAGGACTGTCATTATGGACCTGAACACTGTCGGACCTTGTGAGAAAATTCAAAATATGCCAATAACAAAATGGCATGCTCAGAAGTCATACAGTTCAGAA
Organism: Squalus acanthias; assembly: GCA_030390025.1. NCBI lineage: Eukaryota > Metazoa > Chordata > Chondrichthyes > Squaliformes > Squalidae > Squalus > Squalus acanthias. The sequence continues at coordinate 168,883,173 of CM059427.1, read as the reverse complement.
GTCTGCCTCCCCACAATTTCATTCGCCCGTCTTAACTTATCGGGCGACAAGGGTATTTCACCTGTTTTTGTCACAGTAGAACAATAAAATTATCTAACCATGGGGTTCAGATGCTGTTGTAAATCACGTCATCTGAACTGCAAGATTGGATGCCATCTTAAATTCATTGGGAGGCATGCGATTCTAATTAGAAGACAGAGAGGAAAGTGAATATTTCATAAAACATCGACTTTCTTTTTAGTTTTTTTCACTGCAGTGGGTTCCTTCAATAATATGGGCGCCTGCTCAATTAATGGAAAAACTAGCAGAAAACTGATGGAATTTTTTTTCATTGATTTTAAGGTGTAATGTTCCCCTTGTTATATCAAGTGGATATCTGACTCTCAAACACCATAAGAATAGTTTACTGCACTTCAATCTAGTCTTGTGTAAGAAAGGACCTGAAGATTGTGAAATCTGTGATCTGGAGCCTCAGATTGTTGCCTTGATGGTAGTGTAGGATACGGTCATCAGTGAATTCACCCTCCCTTGCCTATTAAAATGGCCCGGATTTTATGGTCAGCGGCGAACAAGCAGTGCTCGCCGTTCATTACGCTTACAGCTTCCCACAGACTTTTCATGGGCTTTTGCGTGGCAGCTTACGGTCATCGGGAGTTCGATACAGCGCGGTGTCCTCTACAGGGGATCTGGGCCCTGTGTGAACAGGACAAGCAACTGCATTTCTCTTCAACCAATCAGATTGAAGAATCCTTACTGAAGCACGCAGAGTCGAAACCAGAAAGTTTTGAAGTTAGAATATTTAATTCAATGTAAAATCATGTACATAAAGTGAAATAAAGAAAGGGAAAGAAAGATGGGACTAAGAGAGAGATAAAAGAGACAGAAAGAAAAAGTTTAAAAAAAAAAAAATTTTTTTAAATCTCCAACAATAATTAAAATCTGAAGGAATGAGACTCCACACTTGTAAACGTGAATTTTCAGTGCCAGAGAGGTTGTTTGGCAGTAATTAAGACTTATCACACCGTTATAAATACACTTACACTTGAATGGCCGAGCACTAACATTTTCTGCCGTTTTTAGTGGGTATCAAGTGGGTGAGTACCACAACTTCACATCCTTCATGAGTTTGAATGCCGAGTCTCTCAGTGAGGTACTGGTGTAGTGAGCTGGTGGAGGAGCAGGACAAATCGGACAGCAACTTCTGGATTTCCGCGTTTAGCTGCACATGTGCGGACGCCGGAAGTTGCTGTCCGATTTACTCCTTAATAACGGTGAACGCTGATAGCCTCACCATTATTCCTACTGCAAAACAGGGACTAAAGTGCTATGTTTGTCTCACTGCCATTTAAGTGTGGAGCAGTTGCCATGACGTTATAATCTGGAGCCGTTCTTGCCATTGTCAGCAAATTGTTCCTTTGCTTCTTACAGACAATTGAATTTGATTGAAGTTTCCAGATTGTTTTAATTTGTTGTCACTGGAGGCTCAGTGTTTGTTTCTATTTTTCCTTCATTTGAAGAAATACTTCAAATCCGCGGCTCAGACTCCGCTCAGCCAATTTATTTCTGTTCTTGACTCTCTTAAGAATACATAGCATCAAAACAAAGTGTGCTTTTTATCTTGTTCCAGAATAGTCCTCTTCTAAAATAGTTAAAAAACTAGACGGATATCTGGCAGATAAAGTGATTGAGGGATTATAAAAGAAAGCCTAGTGTATGGTATTTCTCAAACTTTGGGAAATGGCACATAGACCCCAGTGGTGTCTTCTGGTCCTGTAAAAGAAAAAGGACTTGTACTTATATAGTGCCTTATCATATCTCACAGAGCTATCCTAAGGTGCTTCATATATACAAATTATTTTTGAAGTGTAGTGATTGCTGTCATGTGGGGGAAACATAGCAGCCATTTTGTACACAGCAAGATTCTGCAAGCACCATGGAGATAGATGGCCAGTTAATCTGTTTTTGATTATTTTGATTGAGTCAGGAATGTTGGTCAGGACACCAGTAGAACTCTTGCTTTTCTTCATCCTTAATGTCCACCCGAACCATTGGAGCAAATGGGGCATCAGTTTAAAATCTCATTCAATAGCAAGTCCAACAATGCAGCACTCCATCAGTATTGTGCTGTATTGTCATAGATTATGAGCTCAAACTCCTGGCATGGGGCTCAAGCCCACCACATTGTGACATTCCTATCTTCCCATGTTCCTGTGTTTTTTCTTGACAGCCTTGCATTACTTCTGTGTTTGTAGCACAGCTCTCCAATGTGGAATGGTGTAATACAGGCTCCTGCCAGTGATTTTTCCCTGTGCATTGAATTCCAGATGTTAGTCACGTCATTGAGGGAGGGAAATCAAGAGAAGACCAGCGGGTCAAAGGGAAAATTTGATGGAGGACTGGACTCTCAGGCAACTTTCGCGCAGCCTCTTAATAGCTTTGACAGAGGCCTGGGAGCAAGTTGATTTAGTAACTCTCTTGGTCAGGGAAAGAGACCAGGACCCGGGAAGAATTAAAAAAAAAGAAAAATAACGTACATAAAATAAATGTTAAAATGAGAAAGAAATTTATTCTTATTTCTGTTAACATGTTATTGTATAATTACTACTGTTTTAAATCTATATTATTATGAAAAATTTAGTTATTTTGAAAATAGAATTAATGAAAAAAAGAAAAACGTGTTTAGTTCGAATGGAAATCGAGGGCACGCTGTAAGCGGCAAAGCTTGCTTTCCTTTCCCTCAGCCCGTTTCCTTTCTCGCTAGTCAAGTTAAGCTTTCTGTAAACTCTTTTTTAAAACAAATATATCTGAAGCAATAATTTCTCAGTAATTAGACTGCTGTACTGTCACTGCCTTGGCCATTACACTTTTACAGCCTTCCACTATCTCAACAAAGGCTTCAGTCAGCAGTTTGTTTAGAAAAGATTTCTGTTGAATATATTCTCTGGCGTCAGTCCAGAGAATTAAACCAGCTTGCAGGAAAGACTGCAAGTTCTTAATGCTGTAAGCAAAAACACTCGAATCCCATCATTGTAATCTAATAATTCTTGTTAAATCATCTCATAATCCTGCACTGTTGTCAACTCCGAAACTGCAAAATGATTTTCTTTCCAACCTGTTTTTAAGTGCCAAGCAACAGCTGATTCCTAAGGATATACAAGCTTTGAAATAGAAATATACATTACTCTTCTAATAATACAGTCTAAGAGAGGCCCTTCTCATGAAAAAGTGTTTGGCAAACAATTTTTTTTTGTTTATTGGAGGGAAGAGGAGCTATACATCATCTGTCACAGTGATGCCATGCCTGAGCTAAGCATAGGTATGTTTTGCTACAATTTACATCTGCATAGAGTGTCTTTCCTTGTCACTGTTACTTGTCACCTACTCTATTTTACACATCTTTGTAAAAAGTATTAAAAATTTCTTTATAGATAACAATGAGTGTTATAGTGTGTTGAATATTATATATGTAACTCAGTAAAATTATTTTATTTTAAATGGAAAAAGCCAGGACCAAACCTCACAACCACCACTTTCTGATAAGTTGGTTGAGCAGAAGGGCAAATAATTTTTTTTTAAACTTGCTATTTTTAATAATGATTGTCACCATTATTCATTATTTAAGAATCAAACGTTTACAGGGAATTATTATCATTTTATTTGCATCTTTTTCTTTTCCTGGTACTGCAGTTTAAATACTGTTAAGTACAGCAATGGCTGATTATTAAAATAGTGGACAGAAGAATTTCATAGCAACTTGTTAACATTTTTGTTAATATAAGACAGTGCAATTTTGACACATTAATCAAAGGCTAATAGCTATCATATCCACTTTTGGATCTTAATTCATTATTCTATATATTGCATGTGGTCAGTATATCTATGGCTCTCTTGCCACATCACTTGGAAATGGCTGCTGATACCTCACTATTTGATGCAACATAACTAGACTATCACAATAAAATCACTCTTTTATATCAATGATGCTGTCATCACTTTTACAGCAGTGTTGCTCTTGCAGTGTCACTTTTACAGTGACGTTACTCTTACAGTAGTGCCATGGTTATAGTAGCATTGCTGTTCAGATAGTGTTCCTCTTACAGTGTCGCTGAAATGGTGGTGTTGCTTGTATAGTGTCACTGTTTTGGTGATACCACTCCTACAGTGGTGCTACTGTTAATGGTGGCATTGCTGCAATGGTGGTGTTGCGATGACAGTGGCATCACTCTTACATCCTGTTTATAATACCTTTCCTCAGATAGACAGAATCTTTGTGTGGCAGGACATCATTGTATCATTAACTTAAATAATAAGCAGGCTTTATTCCATTTATGATATTTAAGCACTCAATATATAGGGCCATAGAATGTCCTAGAAAACTTTTAAGTTATTTCTTAATGATTAGTAATTGTTCACTAAGCTATTTGTACCCTTCCATTCGATGCAGCGTGTAACTCACTCTCGGGTATCCATTATTTTCTATATTTCATAACCTTTTCTTTGAAATACAATATTCCTTTGGAAGTTGTATCATAATTTCTCTCTCCTGTCTTAAACCCAACAGTTCAGACAGGTTTTGGTGCCTTCCCGACTGAATCTCGGTTAGTAGCCCTATTAGGTACCCACAGGGCTTTTTGCACATCCCGCTGACATCACCAGACTATTTTGTATGTTGCTCAGTACATTTTGTTATCGTAGGGTTGCTGATTTCACTGGTTTTATTGTGGGAATCTGCTGGTGAAATAGATGTTTGGAGTCATTTTAAAATACAAACTTTAAATAGAAAAGAAAAGCAAAGACTTGAATTTATACAGCACATCATCATGTCTCTCAAGGATGTCTCAAATCAATTCACATACAACAAATTGTCCTAATGTTCTTCAGGGAAGGGAATCTGCCACCCTTTACCTGGTCTGGCCTACATGTGACTCCAGTCCCACACTACGGGCTGACTCTTAATGCCTTCAGGGCAACTAGGGATGGGCAATTAATACTGCCTTGCCAGCATCATGCACAGCCCAAGAAAAAAAAATGAAATTACTTTATAATCATGTTAGTGAATGTGGCCGCCATTTTATCATTGCAATATCCCACAAACAACAATGAGATGAATTGCCAGTTAATCTGTTTTCGGTGGTGAGGGAAAAATATTGGCCAGGAAAACCAGGAGATCTCCTGCATTTCTTCAAATAGTGCTGTAGGATTTTTAGTATCTACCTGAACCACCAAACAAGCAGATTTAAGTCAGTTTAAGATTCCTTCAAACGTACTTCGGACAATGCAGCGCTCCTTGATTTAAGGGTTCAAATCATGGAGTGGGGCTCGGATTCACAACTTTCTGCCTCAGAGGTGAGATTGCTGCCACAGAGCATAGCTGAAATAAAATGATGGAAGATAACACTGTGCGTACAGAAAGCTGATAAGAATTTCTAAGACAACCCCTTAAAGAAATATGTTTGTATTACCACAATGTTGCAGCACTGTAGCGTATCACTGAAACATCTGAGCAGGTGTACAGTCAGTCTGTCTGTTATGTTGAGATATTCTGATATTGTCAATTTTAGTTAGATATGGGAAGAATAGAGGTTATTGATGCAAAAAACAGAGGGGTTGCATGGCACATCTCCTTATCTGATATTTAGGGGTCGATCTTAACCCCGAGCGGGTTTCAAGCGGGTGGTGAGGCATTTTAACTCCCGGGCCTCATCTACATGCCGCCGGTCAGCGGCTGCCCAAGACGGGCAGACAGCGGCAGATGGCCAGAGGATGGGAGAGGAAGTTTGGGCTGCTGGAGGCCACTGGCCAGCACTAAAGGAAAGCTTGTCAACCAGACAAGTCGCAGGGAAGGGATTTTGGGAGGGTTTCGCGGAAGGTGACTCCTGCACCTCCTGACCCCACAAAGGAAAGTTTAACACTCACCTTGGAGGGCCCCTTCTGTCTGCAGACCATTTCCAGACCTGCTTCAACCTGGTGGGAAAGCCACTGCGGCTCCCCCGCTTAGGCCCCACTTAAAATGCAACAGAGGTCCTTTTGTTGTAATAGAACCACGATTTGCATAGATTCATGAGGCCCCCTGCCTGCTTTAGGTTCAAGTTAAAATAGCTCAAAACGGTTGAGTTTTGAGTGGGTAAATAACCTTCTCATTTTTAACTGCCCACCTGCCCGGTTTCCACTGAGCAAGTAGGGTTGAAATCGACCTCTTAATTTTATTACAGAGAGGGATGGATTGATAGCTTCTTACGCTACTCAAGGTGAAGATTGTCAGCACTGGGGAATGGAACTTTTTTCCACTTTTGGCACCCAGTGTCAATATCAAAGATTTGCAGGCCAGGTACAGTACATCGCAGCTAGCTCACAGTAAAGCTCACTCTGGTCTGCCTCAAAAATGTGCCTTGATGCCAACCTAAGAATAGCACCACCAGTATAACATTTCCATTTTGTACATCAGCCATGCTCGTGACCTCTGTAATTTCAAGTTCAATGTCACTCTGTGCCCAGCTTTGTGCAGTAGCCCATACCAACCAGGAATTGGGTTGTTGAGACTGTCCAAACTTGTTTCTTAAGACCCTTACAGCTGGCAGAGAGAGAAAACTTTGAAACATCACTCTGGAGTGGATTCAAGCCCAGAGGTGAAAAGACATTGGGGGAAAAATTCAGTTGGTTGCGCCTCCCGTTAGCGCCTTAAGAGGGCGCTAATGGGGCGCAAAGCAACTAGCGCCCGGATGCGGCGATGTTTGCGCCGCTCACGAAATTAACTAGACATTTTGCGGCGGCGCTAAACAGTACCGCCACGATCTCCTGCGCCGGTAGATCGTGACGTCAGTCGAGTGCGCAACGCCCCGGTAGCGCCCTGGAGCGGATATTGAGTGGCGCCCCCTGCCTTACCACCTGCCGCTAGCAACGACAGGTTGAGGGGAGCGTTTTGCAGTCAGGAAGGGACTGGGGGAGCGCTATTTAAAGGCGACCGCTTCCTGCCTTTTTTTGTTGGTAACATTTTTGAACCACACATTCTGAGAGAGAGAGAGAGAGAGACTTCTGGAGAGATTCAACGCTGTGTGAAGGAGTTTTGGGTACTGAGCAGCACTTTGCAGGTTCATTTTGATTTGCCCTTCCTTGTATCGATTTAGAAGAGACTGTGGGGGCTGCACTCTGAGCTCTTCCCCTCGGCCTCTCCATTGTTCTTTCCAGCAGATTTGATGTACAGGTCTCTCCAGGCCGAGATTCAAGGCTGCAATGAGCAGGATGTGGGTGGAAAGCAAGATCAACCCTCCCCTTTAAGAACTGGCCGGCGCCATTGTGTCTGTGTTCCATTGCTGACTGACATCACATGAGCTTCGCCAGCGCTCTGAGGTAGCGCCTCGCTCCTCGGCCTTTGCGCCTTAAGACAGATGTGTAGCGCCTGATTTAGCGCTCCAATCACCTCCAGGGGCGATAAAAGTCAAGTTTGCAGTCGGAGGCGATAATTAGCGCGAGGCGCTAATCTTTGCGCCCGGCCGATAATTGCGCCCCAAATGGGGCGATACTGAATTTTTCCCCCATTGTCTAATTCAGAGCAAGAGTTTTTTATGTGTATTCATTCTCTTTTTTTTAAAAAAGATGTTATCCTTGTTTCTCATTATCTGGGAACAGGAGTCACTCATTGCAATGCAGCATTCTTCGAGGTGAAGAGGATGGGAAGATCTGAGCTATAAACGGTGCCTTAGACATCAGTTGGCTAGAGTTACAAATGTTCAGAGGGAGTTAGGATAAGTACATTAATCAAATGTCTATCCAGAGAATATGGTTAATTAGCCTTGCATGATTTTATCGGGAAACTATGCCAGTGATGACAAGACCATATAACACGACAAAATCCAGAGTGGATTTTACCAAGAATGTCATGTTGGAGCAGAATAATCTTGATCCCTTGCTCTTTCTTTTTTTCTTTCACTCGCTTTTCCTCTGATAAGATGGCTCATTATAAGTCAGATGCATATTCAGGTGCTCCAATGTCATAAACCACGGGACCAAAGGTTGAGTGGGTTCTGAACACCATCAGAACCCTATGCTGCTGTATTGCGCTAATATAGCCTTTGGCAGATCATCAGACATGGGACTGGATTTTGCTCCGCTATCTCATCCGAAATTACAAACAGCAGGAAATTGGGGCAGTGAGGCTGACTGTCACCTCCCTATCCCGACCTTGATTTCGCTTTCCCTGTCAGGACTGCCGCTGGTCGTCCCTTTCCTGCTGCATGTAAATGCCAGCAGCAAGGCGGGATCTGGATTCCTGCCATCTGCCCCTGTTATCATCATACCTCAGGACCACCTGATGGTAGGTGTCAATAAGTCCAGGGTAGCAGTGGTAAGGTCCCCGATATGCAGAAGTGGAGGGAGAGGGCTTATTGGAGGCTTCCTCTTCCTTCAATATTTCTCCCCTGCACTTAGCTTTGTCGGCCTAAGTCTCTACCAAGGCCTACAATGCTGCAGCTCCTGCCTTTTTCTAGGTTCTTTAGACTCTTTAAGGTCCTTCGCTAGCTCTTGTGGTGCTGTAATGATGTCCCCGCTGCAACACTGTCTCAATTTCCTGTTCAGCTCTGGAGGGCTCCCTTTTGGCGACAGGAATCTTGCCAAAAGCCCACCCTGCATGGCTAATAAACTCAGACCCGGGAAAATGGGTTGGAATTGCGACGTAGGTTGAAATGGTGGACAGAAGTCCTGTCCTGCCGTTACCTCACCAGTGGAAAGAAAATCCAGCCAATGTGGTCATTCATTAACCCCAGTTGTATCTCAGAAACCAGACTGTTGAAAATAAGGCACTTTACAGCCTTCCGGACTCAACATCGAGTTCAACAATTTCAGACAATAATCCCTGCCCCCATTTTTCATGCTGTATGATTTTGCCATTCCCATTTGCAACATTTTATCTTTCCTGCCTCTTACATAAGCACAGTATATTCTTTCAATTCCTTCCTCCCCTCCTAAACCACCCCCGTCTCTGCACCTGCTTAATATCTGTTACATTTCCTGCTTTTTCCAGTTCTGATGAAGGGCCCCAGATCTGAAACGTTAACTCTGTTTCTCTCTCCACGGATGCTGCCTGGCCTGCTGAGTATTTCCAGCATTTTCTGTTGTTATTTCAGATTTCCAGCATCCGCAGTATTTTGCTATTGTGTTGAAAATAAAGTTAGCATGAAGCCCAGTAAACCTAATTAATGACTGGAGTCAAAACAATACTTAGCTTCTTCATTATTTTTGTATCTTTTTCAAGATGTCACGTGGGGGGAAAAAGTTTAAAGCAGACTTGACAGTACTAAGACTCGTAAAGAACATTCCTTGTTACAGCCCATCTTTGGCATTGATGGTTTGGACTGGTTTCCACTCTCTACCAGTTCTATCAGTAAATGTGTCACTTTCTTCATCACTTGCTGCATTATTAGACTCAAATGTGTCAGAAGGAAATTTGGTTTCCACTCTCTACCAGTCCTAGCAGTAAATGTGTCATTTTCTGCATTGTTAGACTCATAAGTGTCAGAAGGATGTTTGTCATCTGGTTCTTCTACTTCTTCTAACTTATCTTCTGATTGACTAGTAACTCTACCTCTTTAATCTGCAATGCACGCCAGCCCGTGCGTTATCCTGTTCATAACTTGCTGTGGCTTCACATTAATGTTTCTGGCGGGCTTTGCAACATGTGCATTATCCTGTGTGTAATGTGCTCCAGCCAGCATGTGACATGTGTACGACGCACTCTGCGTCGAACACGTTCCTGCATCGTTGGTCTTTAAACTAACTCCGAATTATTTTTTGAGGAAACCATTGCAACGAGAGAACGGGGGTAAGGAGTAAATTTGGGAAGATGTCATGTGACTCAGAAAAATGTCACCTTTTCGATACAAGCTGCATCGCACTAACATTATAGTTTTGCTGTACGACACAGGGCAGCACAGTGCCCTCTATTTAATAGCACTCAAACACTAACATCTGCAAGTGTGAATAAGCTCAGTCCATAGGTTGAGGAATATGGATAAAAACACTGGCACAGATTTTCCTGAAAACTTGTGCCATAGTAATGGTGCATCTACAGTGTACGCTATTAGTCTAGTGCAGATTTTCCAGGAAATTATGGCATCAGTGACTTATGCCATGACTTACACCATGCCACATTTCCTCGGTCATTTGAGCTTTACACGCATAAGAAAAGAGACATAATAATAGAATTATTGTTTTATTGACTTCCTAGCCACCGAAGAGTGCCCGGTCACTGAAAGATTTGAAATATCAGTATGATTCCAAATATTTTGAGGAGATAGCCAGAACAGTTTCAAAACTACAAAATATCAATGGTGCTTACTACTTGCACTCCCAGCCAGGAAGATGGTAACATGTGAAAAGCTGCACCACAAGTTAAAATGCATTTTAAAAATCATTCTGGTATCAGGGTTACATCTAACAAACATAAGCCATTGGCTGCACTGCTTCCGATTCGCACCAAGAAGTTATCGACGGCGAGATCGGCGCATTATGGTGTACATCACTGTTGCAGGAAAATCTGGGCTACGTATCCAAAGAGATCCGAGTAGTAATACTGGCAGCTTCAGCTGTGGAGCCCTTGCTCTGTCACTCTGCTGTATTAGCCACATAACCTAAATAGTTCAGTTACTCTTAAACAGATCCAAGCCTGACTTAAGTAGTTTGTGTCCTTGCTTGGAATGTCCCTCTTTTTAAAGGAGTGCCGTCACAGCTTGAAGAGGGAAAGCAAATACAACAATGTGTAATAACATTTTCAGCAAGCAATGAGCTGAACTTCTTGCAATGTAGATAGTTTTCAATCTATGTTATACCATATGAGTCTATATATAAAAAAACATTGCCAATGACATTTGTGGGACACTAGTGCACCTTTAGAAAGAAAAAGAAAGAACTTGCATTTATATAGCACCTATCACGACCTCAGGACATCCCAAAGTGCTTTACAACCGATGAATTACTTTTGAAGTGTAGTCACTGTTGTAATGTAGGAAATTTGCGCACAGCAAGGTCTGACAAACAGCAATGTGATAATGATCCGATCATCTGATTTACGTGATGTCATTTGAGGGATAAATGTTGGTCAGTATACCGGGAAAACTCCCCTGCACTTTTTTGAATATTGCTGTGGGATCTTTTACATCCACCTGAGAGGGCAAACAGGGCCTCGGTTTAGCTTCTGACTCTGAAGACGGCACCTCCAACAGTGCTGCACTCCCTCAGTAGTGCACTGAAATGCCAGCCTAGATAATGTGCTCAAGTCTCTGGAGTGGGGCTTGAACCCACAACATTCTCCCCCAAGTCCCACACTAGAGACGTCAGCACATAATGCATAAAAGGCCAGAGTCAGAGGTAACGTTCCCTATAAGCTGCACGGCCACGCAGCTCTCTGCCGGTCCCGCACAGCTTGGGACCAGCTTTTTCAATGTTAAATTTTGCGCATGCACGAAACTGTGAATGGGCCACGCACCCAGAAAAATGTTATTGGGAACATTGGTCAGGGAAACAGTGTGTGCAGGAGGGAAAATAGGATTAGAGGAAATTATGGAGATAGGGTGGAGTGAGGCCATGGAGAAAGTTAAAGACAAGACCAAAGGTTTTCAGTTTAGTGCTTTGAGAGATGGACATCTAATGTAGATCAGCTGATGGATGAGTAGGCCTCAGTGGAGAAGAAATAATAACTTGGATTACAAAGAGAGCATTGCTCTTTTAATGGTTTCACCAAACTGTGCACATAGCACCACATCACCAGGCAGCACAAAGGACATGAACTCACATTACAGATCAACTGGTGCCGTAACCCAGAGGTTAGAACACCTGGCTACAGCTAGTGGCAAGTAACCTTGTAAACCACTAGCCATTCTCTTTTGTGCAGAGAATAAAACATATAGGAGTGTGTTACAAACATCTTACATACAATTAAAAAAATATAAGGAACTCCCTCTAGATTTGAAAATGCATCATTAAATTTAGGATCTATGATCAGGAACAGTGGTTTGCCCTGTTCATTCCACAACCAAGAATGTCTCAGAATTCAAACTGTCAGTCTGGTAAACTTTAAAATACTGCTAGCCAGAGGGAAACTCTTTTCACTCACTCCTCATTCATTCTTTGACCTATTTGTCCGGGATGGAAATGAGAAGGATGGGGGAAAGAGAGAGAACAATCCTGTCAGGATTCAAACCCAAATCCTTCTACCCCGAGACTGGTACTCAACAAACTGAGCCACCCAATCTCTTGCCTGACTGAGCTACACAGCCATCAAAGTATCTGTGTCAAAAGGGCAATGTATATTAAAGGAGATGTCTATATGGGGTTTGCTGGTCAAACACATTCATGTAGGTCAACTAAAGGAATACCACGGAAAAAGTACTTTGCACACAACCAGAGACTCTTGTAGAAAGAGAGAGAGAGGCAGAGAGAGAGAGAAAGGCATTACTTGGCCTGCATCCAAATCTGCTTCCTCTTGATGGTGTTCAGTTACACATTGAGCAGCCTGGGAGAATGTGCCTTTGTCAGCAATGCAGTCGTTGGGAGATTCCAGAGACGGGGGAAACACAGCCTTATGTTGCCTTCAGCTGTTCAATATGGGAACTCTGGCGACCCTGTGGCTGCCTCTTTCAAGGAGCAGTCTGCTCTGAGCCATGGTCTGTCAGCCCATCCCAGCAGGTGACTGGGCTGGCACTGGAGAAGCCACCAATGTAATAACTTTCAGTTAACATGAGGTATTAAAACAAAAACAATTAATCAGGAGATGTTACATATTCCATGATAGGGCTGTGGGTATGAGCAGTACAATAAGATAATAAAGTGGTAAACTAATTCATATGTATTGAGGCTTTTCTGTCTCATGTCAACAGTTTGAAATGTGACAGAGAATGCTGTTGCATACAGACAAAACTATATACATAGAATATCATAGTGTTCAAAAATGTAAAAGTCTTTTTGTTGGCCAAGAACATATCAACTTAATGCCCCAGGGCCTCTGAAGGAGATTGGTTTCACTCTCTGAGGATTTCTGTCTTCTTGTTTCATCTTCCCCTCCTCCAACAGATTTTTTAAATCTTAGGAGCTAAAAGAACTAACTGTAATACTTGAAATAATCTGATTGTTGCTATTGCCTTTAGGTCCCACGACCTTGTAGCACCTGTACGGCTCTGGGTTATTTTCAGGCCTATTTCTTACAATTATTGGACTGCTGACAAAAGTGCCACTCCCTTCTTAGTCTGTACACCAAAAGCACAAAAATTGACATGCAGCTGAATAAAACCACCCACAAATGTTATAATATGTATATATTTTTTTATCAAATAACAGATATTCCAGAGAGATTTCATGGCTGTAATCTAGCCCAAGCATTCAGATAACAGAAACCACTCGAGTTTCACTCTTGTGGTTCATGATATCATTTGAACCCAGTTGACCAGAATACTGCCTCATAATCATTCCCAAGTATCTATTGTTCTTCGTGTAACATTATATGGCCAGTGTCCTCTATTCCCCCATAACATGTATTCAAATAAAGCCCAATATCACTACAATTCAAGTCATGCGAATTTATATACAAGAAAATGAAGGATGTGTCAGCAATGTAACATGCCTTGGGTTATGATGATGTCACTAAAGCACTTGATCTTTGCTTTACTTGGTTTATGGCATCATCTTAAGCAATCAATGTCCTATAGACCTTGTACCACACTCCACCCTGTGCATTATTCTCTATGTGACACACCTCAGTCTTGTGTATTACCTTGTGTATTATCTCCATGGCCTCGCCCCTTCCTATCTCTGTAATCTCCTTCAGCCCCACAACCCCCACCCCGAGATATCTGCATTCCTCTAATTCTGCTCTCTTGAGCATCCCTGATTATAATCGCTCAACCTTTGGTAGCCGTACCTTCTGTTACCTAGGCCCTAAGCTCTGGAATTCCCTCCCTAAACCTCTCCGCCTCGCTACCTCTTCTTCCTCTTTTAAGACGCTCCTTAAAACCTACCTCTTTGACCAAGCTTTTGGTCACCTGCCCTAATTTCTCCTTATGTGGCTCGGTGTCAAATTTTTTGTCTTGGGATGTTTTACTACATTAAAGGCACTATATAAATACAAGTTGTTGTTGTGCAATGTGCTCCAGCAGCAGATTCTTTTACCCATGTAACACACTCCAATCTTTACATTACCCTTTATGTAATAATGAGGCATACACACTTCTGTCACGGTCTTTATTCATTTACACACAACATAATGAGGCAAATCACACCAAAATGCATCATCGCATCACTCGCACGTACTTAATGGGCAAGAAAAGTGTAGGAGTACTTTTTGATCAAAGTACTCCCTCTTTTTATAGAAGAAAATTAAACTTTGCGTTCCCAGCCTCTGGTGTGGTTTCTTAGGCTTGGGTAGCTCCAGAGTATCTTCAGGCTGGCCTGAAGTCACACCCCTACTTTTTTCAATAGAGTTCTTCTGGGTACACCCTGTAATTGGCATCACTGGAGCAACTTAGCAAGGAGCGAGACTCTACTCAAGGGTCTCCAGTTTAGCATTAAAATTCATGTCCTCTTCCGAACGTTGAAGCACAGTAAAAGTGTCAAATTCTTTTATAAAAGGGTGGAGTATGTTGAACAAAAACTACTGCTCCTGCACTTTCCCTTCCTGATAATGTCTACTGACAATCTACCCCTCTCCTTATGGCTGCTGTCAGACAGCTCAAATACTTCAGTCAGACAACTGTAATCAAGTGTTTGAAAATGATGCCTATAAAATGAGGCATCTTGCACTTGTCTTTGACAAACGTTTTTTTCCCTCTCTCCTTTGTGTTTTAAAAAATCCTTACAGACAATGAAAAAAATTTGTATTAAAAAGAAAATCATCAATGGAAAGAAGAAAAAAACCACCTGTTTGCCAAAGGGAGAAGTCCTTTTACTGAAGTTCATAGAAAGAGATACTGCAGCTGTTGAGCACTGTGCTGCAGTATGATTGTAGAATCTGCTGTTCCTGGTTTCCAGAATGGGTCTGAGCTTGGCAGCATTCTACCACCACGAAGGAAATAAAACACCTCAAAAATCTCATTTTAATAGTTAAAAAAAAGTCTGGAATCAAATGGTGAAAAGAAAAAATATACCTTCTGTTTTTCCACCTTTCTTTAGACCCGTTCCTGCTCCCAGCTCTCAGACAATGTTGCTTTTGAGTTGGTGAGAAGGAGGAATGTGAAAGTATTGCTTTGATCGGTCCCACTCTTCCTGTGGTACTACAGCTCCACTTGGTACTTTTCTCCTCATTACATGGTTAAGATTGGAAACTTCCAGCATGGAGAATCCTGGATGCAAACCCATGCACAACTATTTTGCAGCACATCCTGTTCTCGAGCACAGTGCTGAGAGCCATTTACCACTGCCTCTGATCAATGGACAAAAGTCATACCAGCCACATGGGAGGCAGAGGATGTATTTATTTGTTTATCCTAATGTCTCCCTGTACTATGCACCTATCCCAGCTGAGTATGGGAGAGAGTGGCCTGACGCACACCTGCCAGAGCCAGTGCGTAAACACCAGCTAAGAGACTAGGGGGAAAAATTTGGTATCGCCCATTTTGGGGCGCTAATATCGGCCGGGCGCAAAGTTTAGCACCCGGCGCTAAATTTTGCCTCCGACTGCAAAATTCGCCTCTATCGCCACTGGAGGTGATTTGAACACTAAATCAGGCGCTACACACCTCTCTTAAGGCGCTAACGTCGGGGAGCGAGGCACTACCGAAGCTCAGGCGATGTCAGTTACCATGGAAGCCAGACAGACTGGTGCCTTCCAGTTCTTAAAGGGGAGGGGCCATCTTGCTGGCCAGCCACACCCTGCTCATTGCAGCCTTGAATCTCGGCCTGGAGAGACCTCTAAAGCAATTGTGTTGGATGCACTAATGGATAGACCCAGGGAAAAAGCTCAGTGCTTAGGAACCTCAAAAGTGGTGCTGAGGGCCAAAACTCCTTAAAACCAAAAATTTTGCCGACAAGAAAAGGCAGGAAGCGCCCGCCTTTAAATAGCGCTCCCCCAGCCCCTTCCCAACTTGAAAACGTTCCCCTCTACCTGTCGTTCCTAGCGGCAGGCGCTAAGGCAGGGGGCGCGACTCAATATCCAGTCCGGGGTGCTACCAGGGTGTTGCATGCTTGTCTGACGTCACGATCTGCGGGCGTAGGAGATCGTGGCGGTAGTGTTTAGCGCCGCCGCAAAACGACTGGTCAATTTCGCGAGCGGCACTAAAATCGCCACACTCGGGAACTAAGTTCCTAGCGCCCCATTAGCGCCCCCCAGAGGCGCTAACGGGAGGCACTAACCAACTGAATTTTTCCCCCTAAGTCCCCCCACCCAGGAGAGGAGACTGGTCATCTAACTGTCCCTCTGAATTGGGGCCTTACCCTTCAGGCCACCATGGCCATGAAGCTGGATCCCCCTCACTCCATCCACCTTGTTCCATCAACCACTTCTTAAATTCACTTCTTAAATTTTTCGTACAGTTTACTTTTTCCCTGATTTTTCACAAAGGCATTGAAGTTAATGGGCATCTGAGCAGTGTGAACAATCAACTGTGCCAACCAGGCAATTGCTTCATACCGCATGGAAAATGACACAAAAAGAAAAGCAAAGTGAATTGAGCAATGTCCTTTGGATTCTTCTACAAAGGCGACTGTAGTAATAAGAATTTCAACTACACCATGTGACCAGGACACTGTGAAGAGGGGATGGGAGAAATACACCCTCTGCTGCTACGCATCTCATTCAAGCAAGCTGGTTCTTCTTAAAGGGCCGACATCTATATGGAAACAACTTTAGCAAACTTTTGCTCACCTGTTCTATCCACAGGTGCTGACAGATCTGCTGTGTGTTTCCAGCACTTTCTGTTTTTGTCTCAGATTACTAGCATCTGCAGTTTTGTTTGCTTTTTGCTCAGCAAACTTTATTTGCAAACACATTATGCAAAGAGGTAAATTGCATCAAAATACATGAAGTAATTTTAACATGCCATTATGGTAAAAATGATCTATAGCTCTTATTTCCCAGGGACTTGAGCACATAAAGCTAGGCTGACACTCCAGTGCAGTGCTGGGGGAGTGCTGCACTGCACTGTGCCATCTTTCGGATGAGATGTTAAACCGAGGCCTCGTCTGCTCTCTCAGGTGGACGGAAAAGATCCCATGGCACTATTTCGAAGAAGAGTAAGGGAGTTATCCCCGGTGTCCTGGCCAATATTTATCCCTCAACCAATATAACAAAAACAGATTATCTGGTCATTATCACATTGCTGTTTGTGGGACATTGCTGTGCACAAATTGGCTGCTGCGTTTCCCACATCACAACAGTGACTCCACTTCAAAAGTACTTCATTGGCTGTAAAGCGCTTTGAGACGTCCGGTGGTCGTGAAAGGCGCTATATAAATGCAAGTCTTTTTTTCTTTCTTTCTTTCAATCAAATTCATTTTTCAAATACATTTTCATCAGGACTGTGACCCTTTAATGAGAGTCTTTATGTTACACGTCTGGCCTAGTAATTCAAGGTGAGATTGAGAACAGCAGCAGCAGCTGCCAATGTCCATATACGAAGAGAAAATATTTTCTTCTTTGCTAGTTTTACTGAAGAAGTGGCGACAGTCTAAAATAGCATTTCCCTCACTCACATCTACTTTTTCACTAAAATTAACAGAAGAAAATATAACCCAATATATCCGCAAACAGTGAACATAAATCATGATCAACTGTAAAATCCCATTTTTCACTTCATGTAGTGTATGAGTTATCCAGGAACTTTCACCAATTTTCTATTTACTCAGCATTATGTGTGTCTATTTTTTCTCTTTGTAAAACCAAAGGAGCAACTTTTCCCGTAATGTTTAGCTTTCTTTTTGTTAAGCAAACACATGACATGATAAAATGGTTCATGCCAAAATATTTAATCAGCTCACAAAGTCATGGGGGGAAAAATTCAGTTGGCTGCGCCTCCCGTTAGCCCCTTAAGAGGGCGCTAATGGGGCGCAAAGCAACTAGCGCCCGGGCGCGGCGATGTTTGCGCCGCTCGCGAAATTAACTAGACATTTTGCAGCGGCGCTAAACACTACCGCCACGATCTCCTGCACCAGCAGATCGTGACGTCAGTCGAGTGCGCAACGCCCCAGTAGCACCCCGGAGCGGATATTGAGTGGCGCCCCTGCCTTACCGCCTGCCGCCAGCAACGACAGGTTGAGGGGAGCGTTTTGCAGTCAGGAAGGGACTGGGGGAGCGCTATTTAAAGGCGACCGCTTCCTGCCTTTTATTATTGGTGACATTTTTGAACCACGCATTCTGAGAGAGAGAGAAACAGACTTCTAGAGTGATTCAACGCTGTGTGAAGGAGTTTTGGGTACTGAGCAGCACTTTGCAGGTTCATTTTGATTTGCCCGTCCTTGTATCGATTTAGAAGAGACTGTGGGGGCTGCACTCTGAGCTCTTTCCCTGGTACTCTCCATTGTTCTTTCCAGCAGTTTTGATGTACAGGTCTCTCCAGGCCAAGATTCAAGGCTGCAATGAGCAGGATGTGGATGGAAAGCAAGATCAACCCTCCCCTTTAAGAAGTGGTCCATGCCATTGTGTGTGTGTTCCATTGCTGACTGACATCACATGAGCTTCACCAGCGCCCTGAGGTAGCGCCTCGCTCCTCGGCCTTTGCGCCTTAAGACAGGTGTGAAGCGCCTGATTTAGCGCTCCAATCACCTTCAGGGGCGATAAAAGTCGAGTTTGCAGTCGGAGGCGATAATTAGCGCCAGGCGCTAATCTTTGCGCCCAGCTGATAATTGCGCCCCAAATGAGGCGATACTGAATTTCTCCCCCCAGGTCTCATGTGCATGATGTCGTCGCACTTCACATTCTGTTGTGCTCGTCCTCCTGACCCATAATGATCCTCTTTAATCCAAAAGATCTTCTGAATAGTTGAAACTTGTATTTGTTTGACTAGTAATAATAGCACTGCGATCAAGCCAGTCTCACATGTGCCTACATTAGGAGCAGACCTTTAAGGCTTCAGCACCTATTGGAAATGGTGCAGTCAATTGTGGGGTTCTTTGAGCATCTGAAATTCACCTTTAGAAAGCCAACTGAATTAAGGAAAGCTGAAGGTAATATTGGAGCCCTTGTTTGAACTATCTGAACTGCATCTGTGTAAGGACTTGGGATGTTTATCTCTCCTGCATCTGTCATTTTTCAAAATGCCACATCGCATTCTGTAATTTGACCTCATGACCTTCTTCTGCATCACATCTGTTGTTGCCTTTATGTGTTGAATTTCTGTCACTCTTTCACCTCAAACTTCATTCTAAGATCTACATTACAAGCTAACTTTGGAATAAAGCTCTTACATCTTGCAGCTTTCATTTTACCTTTTTTTATTCCTTTTGCTGCCGTCTTATTCCCCTGCTACCAACTGGAAGTGGTACTTTATTTTGGGGTACAGTTCCACGGGCACTAGCAGCTTTCCATACCTCACCAAAGTGGCCGTTCTTTATGTGTTAGTATAGAGAGTGAGGCTGGGATTATCCTCTTCGGGCAAGAGTTTCGACCAAGTGAGACTTCCGCCCGCCCATCTGAATCCGACCCATTTTGCTGGGTCGGAGCTCATTATTGATGCACAGCAGATGCCCAGCAGGATTCTCACCAACAAGAGGGAGCCCACCAATGTGAGAAGGGAAATATCGACAGGACTACTGCAGTGATGCCTCTGCAGCACCAGCCAAGCTGGCAGGGGAACCTTAAAGGGACAGAAGTGTCCTGAAGATTGGTCCAGTTGTCCCATTGAAGACCTCAGCTGAGTCTGTTCTACAGCAGGTAAGTTTTTTTGGGGGGGAGGGGGGGGCATGCTGCAGGCTGCTACAAGGCCGTCTCCCTCCATGGGGGGATTTCAGGGCTATTCCTGCTGCGTCCCATGCCTACCACCACCTTCCCAATGGCGGCAGATAGGACATTAAATCATTTGGGAAAACTGGGCCCACCCCCCTACTGCCATTTTCATCTGGTAGGCAGGGAAAGAGAAGTCTCGGGACCTCCTAGCGGAGACAGCAGAAGGGGACTACAGATTGGGCGGGGAGACAGCGATAGGCCTCCCCGCCCACATTTCTTTTCATTGTCTGCCATGATCCTATCCAAAATTTGGCAGGATTGCGGAGGAGAATCCCGGCCTGAATGTCAGCAGTATAGTCGACTATGGAGGATGCAGGAAGGTGGGGCATCACAGATGAGCCCAATCTGTCCTTACCTGGCCTACAGGAGTCACTGGATAACAATCAAAAGTGGGGACTTTATAGCAGATTCTCCCTACCTTGGGAACACTCAGTTCAATAGTAGTGCACCCACAACTCTAGCTGATATCAGCTAATTCAGCACAAATCAGAGATTAAACCTGGGATTATTCTGATCTGTGGAACCCAGGCCAAAAATGGGAACTCCCCATTTGAGAAGGTAATGTTCTTCTGGCCAATACGAGATGTTTCTATAGTACATCTCATTAAAAATATGTCTCGCCTTATTGCAAGGATGATGACATACTATCTAATTCCCAACTTCTGCCCCGTATTTCAGTCTGCGCTGTTAAAACATTTATCCCCACACTCAAGACTATTCACATTCGGTTTATACAAATCTCACTTAACTGATGATTCTATTCTTAGGTGACCATGAAATGGAATGGATAGGTTGGATTTGAATGATGACATCTAATATTCCACTATTGTGCTGGAATCAGTTTGAATCCAGATTTACACACTTTCAGTAGAAACATGTAAACTGCAATGAAATCCAGTGATGTAATTTACTTATGCCACTTAAAAGATGCTGTTATTACTTGTCATTTGTTCAGCTAGCTTGGTCAGTACAGTACATCAATACTGTAGTAGTTTGGTTATTACGGGAGCATGGGGGTATGTCAAAGCGAGATTGAAGTGAAATTCAATTTATGAATGTTAAATTTCCAGCTGCACACTTACAGATTTGCACCTAGATTGTGGTTGTGTTGTAAGAGAGCTATTTGTGGAGTGTCACAAAGGTGTGGCCTTTTAATTGCATTGTATGTAGTGCACACGGCGGTTAATTCATTGCTTCCTTGCTGCCTTCCTGTCTATGAATATAAGCAGCTCTCTTCGTTCAAGGTGCTTTTCTTTATTTTTTGTTTTTGTAATTAAAAAGTTGCTTCTCTTCGCCAATAGCAAGTTCTCCTGCAGACACCTTGCCGCTGCTCTTTAAGTGATGTTTGTGGGCTTGCGAAATCCCACTGGCTTTGTCAACAGTGTCATATTCAATGATGCGGTAAGTGGACAAGTGGTTAATGGTCACGGGAAATAATCACAGCTCTTGAGTAGCGCACACAAAGTGTGACAGTATTCCAAATTGGAGATTATTTATGTAGCATTGCTAGACAGAGATATATCTGACTTTATCTTGCAAAGATCACTTGGAATCCATACATGAGTGAAATGCTTGTTGTCGACTCTGTAACTTTCAGGACAATTTAAAAAAAAAATTTTGGTAAATGTTTATATTCTTAAGCTGGGGCGATTGTTATTGTGGGGAATGGAACACTTTTGCATTTCAGGCACCCAGGATCAGCATCAAGTGCTGCCAGGGCAAGGTTAGACAAAAAATGTAAACTCTCTCTTCACTCTGTACCAAAAACTAGCCTTAAGCTCCGTTTCAGTAGAGTGCTCTCTATGGTATCAACTTGAACTTTCCAATTTCTGATGCCAGCTATCCTGTGCTTTATTCTAAGTGAGATTGCCGGTTTGTGTGCATGCCCGCTATGAGCTGGGCTGAGATTGCCCCCGACTTATTTCACATGAGATTGTGCAGCTATCAGGGAGACCAGACTTATGTCTCATGATTCTGGGCTGGATCTAAACCCAGATTCCAGGGGTGGAAAGTCAATGTGTCTTTTGATTCTCCCTGCATGACACATCTTTCTTGGCAGCTTCTCCAATTCTGGTGTCTTGTGCATCCCCGATTTCCATCGCCCCACCATTGGCACCCGTGCCTTCAGCTACCTAAGCCCTAAGCTCTAGAATTCCCTCCCAAAACCTCTCTGCCTCTCTACCTCTCTCTCCTACTTTAAGACACTACTTAAAAGCTGCCTCTTTGATCAAGCTGTCCAAATATATCTTTATGTGACTCGGCATCAAATTTTGTCTGAAAACATTCCTGTGAGTGGGACGTTTTACTATGTTAAAGACGCTATATGAATGCGAGTTGTTGTTGTTGAGAGGGTGGGGAGATATGTGGCCTACAGTACAGGTTTGTAACACACTGTCACCGCATTGCTCACAGAATTAGTATGCCTTGTATCTCTCTACCTGTTAAAGGTCCAATGTGTAACACACAACCAAAATATTAAAGATGGGTTTTGTGAGATACCACAATCAATTTGAATGTAAAGTTACTGTATCGTAGTCCTGCTAAGCCCATTACCAAATAATGACAAAAATGAAAAGAAAACATCAAACACATGTTTTTTTTTCAGAGTTTATAAACTGATAAATGATTTAACCCTGAAACCACCATCCAAAGCAACCACTTAAAAAAAATAAAACTATAAAAAACATTAACAGATGGAGGCAGTATGGAATATTCAGTAGCAATTTATAATAGGGGAACAAAGTACAATTTCTGCTGGGACAGCAGAGCATGTCAACACATTGCAGTACTTGAGAGGTACGACAATGCGTGGATCTTATATCCCACCAGCAACCGAATACTGTATCAAAACTCCCTTGAGGGTCAAGGCGGAAGCTTTTATCAATCAGTGGCTGCTCTCACTTAGTATAAAAAATTGAAGCATAGTTCTGTTAACTATTTCCTCTGCACAGTTTTATTGATTTTTGATAATAACATCAGATATTTTATCCTGACAGCATTTTTCTTCATTAAAATCTCAATATATGCATTTTTGATAAAATATTGAATAAAGATGAACACATATGTGAAGCGTTTGTGTTTTGATACTGATTCATACACATGGTTTCAGGTTCAACCTCTGGGTCAGTGCTAAATTGATGGATTTCAACCAGGATAGCAGCAGAATTATTGCAATTGGTCTCAGTGTCTCTGAGCTAGGACAGAGAAATTGGCCACTGTTTCTGCTCCTTACTTCTTTCCAGTGACACCTGCCGGATATGTGCAAGTGTGTGTGCCTGGTGAAGTCAGTCAGGCTCTGCCTAATCAGGAGCTGCCCACTGGGAGAAATTAATTTAGGTTCCCTAATCTTCATTGTACAAAACAGCTTGACCTGTCTCATTCAAGCTTTGTGATTTGACGAATTTAAGCTATGAACGGAATCCTCCTGCAACCAGCCTAATTTCTCCTTTGCTAACCAGTGTTTGTTTCATTAACTGTGATCGATGCATTTCATTGGAATTCCAACAATGTCAAAGATATGGAATAACTTTTGAGTGATCTGAATTTGTTGTGCTAATGTTATTAAAACAAGGTCAGCAGTGAAATCCCACTCACCAACTAAGCTAGCCACTTGTAACTTACGATGTAGCATTAGTGATGCTGAGAAACAAAGCAACAAAGCTTGCCAGTAATGCCAATATGCTTATCTCTCCAACTCTGATCCGTTAATGTTCTTGCCTTTGCTTTCCTGCTTTGTCTGATTCTTTGTGACTTGTTACAGCTTCTGCCCCTTCTCCCCCATTCCTTGTCTCCACGAGGAATTAAGGAGCTATATAAGACACTGACCCATAGAGCTCCTCCTGTACCATCACGGAGACAACAACAACTTGTATTTATATAGCACCTTTAATGTAGTAAAACATCCCAAGGCGCTTTACAGGACTATTATAAGACAAAAGTTTGACACCGAGCCACATAAGAAGAAATTCGGGCAGATGACCAAAAGCTTGATCAAAGAGATAGGTTTTAAGGAGCGTCTTAAAGGAGGAAAGAGAGGTAGACAGGCGGAGAGGTTTAGGGAGGGAATTCCAGAGCTTAGGACCTAGGCAGCTGAAGCATGGCCACCGATGGTTGAGCGATTAAAATCAGGGATACTCAAGAGGGCAGAATTAGAGGAGCGCAAATACCTAGGGGGGTTGTGGGGCTGAAGGAGATTACAGAGATAGGGAGGTGGGAGGCCATGGAGGGATTTGAAAACAAGGATGAGAATTTTGAAATCAAGGCGTTGCCTAACCGGGAGCCAATGTAGGTCAGCGAGCACAGGGGAGATGGGTGAACGGGACTTGGTGCGAGTTGGGACACGGGCAGCCGAGTTTTGGATGACCTCAAGTTTATGTAGGGTAAAATGTGGGAGGCCAGTCAGGAGTGCGTTGAAATAGTCACTGGCCCGTAGACCCATAGAGGTCCTGTACCATCACTGAGAGACACTGACCCATAGAGCTCATCCTGTACTATCACTGAGAGACACTGACCCATAGAGGTTCCCCTGTACCATCACTGAGAGACACTGACCCATAGCGCTCCTCCTGTACCATCACTGAGAGACACTGACCCATAGCGCTCCTCCTGTACTATCACTGAGAGACACTGACCCATAGAGGTTCCCCTGTACCATCACTGAGAGACACTGACCCATAGAGGTTCCTCTGTACCATCATTGAGAGACACTGACCCATAGCGCTCTTCCTGTACCATCGCTGAGAGACACTGACCCATAGAGCTCTTCCTGTACCATCACTGAGAGACACTGACCCATAGAGCTCTTCCTGTACCATCACTGAGAGACACTGACCCATAGAGGTCCTCCTGTACCATCGCTGAGAGACACTGACCCATAGAGCTCTTCCTGTACCATCACTGAGACACTGACCCATAGAGCTCTTCCTGTACCATCGCTGAGAGACACTGACCCATAGAGCTCTTCCTGTACCATCACTGAGACACTGACCCATAGAGCTCTTCCTGTACCATCACTGAGAGACACTGACCCATAGAGCTCTTCCTGTACCATCACTGAGAGACACTGACCCATAGAGGTCCCTCTGTACCATCGCTGAGAGACACTGACCCATAGAGGTCCCTCTGTACCATCGCTGAGAGACACTGACCCGTAGAGCTCCTCCTGTACCATCACTGAGACACTGACCCATAGAGCTCTTCCTGTACCATCACTGAGACACTGACCCATAGAGCTCTTCCTGTACCATCACTGAGACACTGACCCATAGAGCTCTTCCTGTACCATCGCTGAGAGACACTGACCCATAGAGCTCCCCCTGTACCATCGCTGAGACACTGACCCATAGAGCTCTTCCTGTACCATCGCTGAAACACTGACCCATAGAGCTCTTCCTGTACCATCGCTGAAACACTGACCCATAGAGCTCTTCCTGTACCATCGCTGAAACACTGACCCATAGAGCTCATCCTGTACCATCACTGAGAGACACTGACCCATAGAGCTCTTCCTGTACCATCACTGAGACACTGACCCATAGAGCTCCTCTTGTACCATCGCTGAGACACTGACCCATAGAGCTCTTCCTGTACCATCGCTGAAACACTGACCCATAGAGCTCTTCCTGTACCATCGCTGAAACACTGACCCATAGAGCTCATCCTGTACCATCACTGAGAGACACTGACCCATAGAGCTCTTCCTGTACCATCACTGAGACACTGACCCATAGAGCTCCTCTTGTACCATCGCTGAGACACTGACCCATAGAGCTCTTCCTGTACCATCGCTGAAACACTGACCCATAGAGCTCTTCCTGTACCATCGCTGAAACACTGACCCATAGAGCTCTTCCTGTACCATCACTGAGACACTGACCCATAGAGCTCTTCCTGTACCATCACTGAGACACTGACCCATAGAGCTCTTCCTGTACCATCACTGAGACACTGACCCATAGAGCTCCTCTTGTACCATCGCTGAGACACTGACCCATAGAGCTCTTCCTGTACCATCGCTGAAACACTGACCCATAGAGCTCTTCCTGTACCATCACTGAGACACTGACCCATAGAGCTCTTCCTGTACCATCACTGAGAGACACTGACCCATAGAGCTCTTCCTGTACCATCACTGAGAGACACTGACCCATAGAGCTCATCCTGTACCATCACTGAGACACTGACCCATAGAGCTCATCCTGTACCATCACTGAGACACTGACCCATAGAGCTCATCCTGTACCATCGCTGAGAGACACTGACCCATAGAGCTCTTCCTGTACCATCGCTGAGAGACACTGACCCATAGAGCTCCCCCTGTACCATCGCTGAGACACTGACCCATAGAGCTCCTCTTGTACCATCACTGAGACACTGACCCATAGAGCTCTTCCTGTACCATCACTGAAACACTGACCCATAGAGCTCTTCCTGTACCATCGCTGAGACACTGACCCATAGAGCTCCTCTTGTACCATCACTGAGACACTGACCCATAGAGCTCCTCTTGTACCATCGCTGAGACACTGACCCATAGAGCTCCCCCTGTACCATCACTGAGAGACACTGACCCATAGAGCTCTTCCTGTACCATCATTGAGAGACTGACCCATAGAGCTCTTCCTGTACCATCATTGAGAGACTGACCCATAGAGGTTCCCCTGTACCATCGCTGAGAGACACTGACCCATAGAGCTCCCCCTGTACCATCACTGAGACACTGACCCATAGAGCTCCCCCTGTACCATCATTGAGAGACTGACCCATAGAGCTCTTCCTGTACCATCATTGAGAGACTGACCCATAGAGGTTCCCCTGTACCATCGCTGAGAGACACTGACCCATAGAGGTCCTCCTGTACCATCGCTGAGAGACACTGACCCATAGAGCTCTTCCTGTACCATCGCTGAGAGACACTGACCCATAGAGGTTCCCCTGTACCATCATTGTTTGAACCAGATTGTTGGGATACTAGTATGGTTAAGTTGAGAATTCACTTGAAAGCAGACATCAACATTCATGGTGTCTTTTGTTTTTATTATACCTAATCTGATGGAACATAGGAACAGGAGTAGGCCATTCAGCCCCTCAAGCCTGATCTGCCATTCAATTAGGTCAAGGCTAATCTGTATCGTAACTCTATCTACCCACTTTGTTTCCATAATACTTAATACCCTAGCCTAACAAAAATCTATCAATCTCAGTTTTGAAACTTTCAATTGACCTAGCCTCTATAGCTTTTTGGGGGAAGAGTTGCAGATTTCCACTACCCTTTGTGTGAAAAAGTGCTTTCTGGCATCACCCCTGAACAGCCTAGCTCTAATTTTAAGGTATGCCCCTTGTTCTGGACTCCTCCACCAGATGAAGTAGTTTCTCTCTATCTACCTCCCAAACCCTCAACCTCTACCACCTAGAAGGACAAGGGCAGCAAGCGCATGGGAACACCACCACCTCCACATTTCCCTCCAAGTCACACACCATCCTGACTTGGAAATATATCGCCGTTCCTTCATCGTCGCTGGGTCAAAGTCCTGAAACTCCCTCCCTAACAGCACGTTGGGAGTACCTTCACCTCACAGACTGTAGCGGTTCAAGAAGGTGGCTCACCACCACCTTCTCAAGGGCAAATCGGGATGGCCAATAAATATTGGCCTTGCCAGCGACGCCCACATCCCATGAACTAATATGAAAAAACTAACAAATCCTTTAATCATCTTAAACACCTCAATTAGATCACCCCTTAATCTCCATACTCAAGGGAATACAAACCTAATCCATGTAACCTGTCCTCATAATTGAATCCGTTTAGCCCGGTGAATGATATGCATTGAAGAACATCACAGCAGTTGTTGGCCACATTAGACTGACTGCACACAATTGGCTATTCTCACGTCTTCTGAAATAAAGAATGTAGGGGGGAAAATTGGGTTGCTTTGCACTTCCCGTTAACGCCCCCGGGGGGGCGCTAATGGGGCGCAAAGCCCCTAGCTCCCGGATGTGGCGCCGGTAGCTGATAGCGCTGATGACATCATCGCCATGCACAGCGCCCCACTTGCGCCCCGGCCGCAAACTTCCCTTGCGTCCCCTGACCTATCGCCGGACGAGTGGTCCGACCGGTTCAGGGAGCATTTTGGCAGCATGGTGGCGCAAATTAAAGGGCAGGTGCTGGGCAGCCATTTTTCTTTTGGCCGACTGCCAGCACCTGCTCCTTCGTACCTCTGTATGCGGGGTGCCGGCCGCGACCACTCCTCTTGGGTGCCGGGCTGTTTTCCTGGCATCCTGCTCCCCGGTGGTCCAGCAGGGCCCCGGTGCACGTAACACTAGGCCCCTCCCCTTTAATCGGGGGAGGAGGCCTGCAATGACGCGGCGCTACGTGCCGCCGCTGCACGTAACACTGCAAAATTCTACTGGTAGCGCCCCAAGAAGGAGGGGGAGCGATTCCAGTAGTGCCCCGCCTCCTGTTTGGGGCGCTACAACTGAATTTATGGCGCAGGGGCGCTAACTTTTTCAGGGTGCTAAAATTAGCGCCACCGAATCTTTCCCCCATAGTGTCACAAAGGCAACCCACATTCCAGCAATTTATGGTGTAGCCAGTTGGTGCTTATTATTTCCAGTTTACTCTGTTCTTCTGAATGAAAGAAAGACTTGTATTTATATAGCGCCTTTCACGACCACTGGACATCTCAAAGCAATTTACAGCCAACGAAGTGGAGTCACTGTAGTCACGTGGGAAATGCGGCAGCCAATTTGCACACAGGAAGCTCCCACAAACAGCAATGTGATAATGACCAGATAATCTGTTTTTGTTAAGTGGATTGAGGGATAAATATTGGCCAGGACACCAGGGATAACTCCCCTGCTCTTCTTCGAAATAGTGCCTCGAGATCTTTCACGTCCGGCCTGAGAGAACAGACTGGACCTTGGTTTGACATCTCATCTGAAAGATGGCACCTCCAACAGTGCAGCACTCCCTCAGCACTGCACTGGAGTGTCAGCCTAGCTTTATGTGCTGCAGTCCCTAGAGTGGGACTTGAACCCACAACCTTCTGACTCAGAAGCAAGTGTGCTACCCACTGAGCCACAACTGACACATAAGGCATTTACTCTTGCTCAGTTAGGCTTCACAGCCATCAGCAGCCCTCCAGTATCAATCATTTTTTACATGTGCGAACACGGATAATGTTGACAGGTTATTCAATCATGGGGGCATCACAACCAAGCCCCTACCTGACCTCATATGTATACTTCCCAGCAGGGGTCAGTGGACAGTAATCAGGACTGGGAACCCTGGCTGATTTCCCCCCCCCCGCCCCTTTTGTACAGGGACTTTGATTCCAATAGTGGTATTCTCACTGTTGCCTCTACTGAGATCAGCTAACTCAACACTGACCCATAGACCTCCTCCAGTACCATCACTGACAGGCACTGACCCATCAAATCCCGCCCCCACTCCTCATAACAGATTTATACAAAGTAAGATACTGAGAAACTGCACAGCAATCAACAGAAAGTGGAAAGCCAGCGAGATGAAGGCTTACTGTTTGCTGGTAGGAGAATCCATAGCACTTTTTGACCTTATCAGAGCCATCATCAAGTGCGTTTGGCAGATGTTTGTGTTTTTTAGTTGCCCGACAAATTGAAATACCACATACTACTGCTTACAAACAATTCGAACGTTGAAGGAGCTCACAGTAGTTCCGTGACGCAGCAGGTAGAAGAGACGAGGCCTGACTGACGTGTGACTGTTTATCATTATCATTTTTTCAATCTTACACTATGGTTAAAGGCTCTTAAAAATATTCCTTCAGATATGCTTGACACCAAAACCTTTATTGCACATCTTTTAACCTTTCGCCTATCATCAGGCTAAAACATAATTTGAATACCACAAAAGATGTAGGTGGAAACAGGCGAAAGATTAATACTCCTGCTTTTGCAAGCAATTGTGCCACTTTACAAAACTCACCTTGAGCTTTGAACTTTTAAAAAGTCAAATAAGCAACTTTGTTAAAAAAAAAGTGCATTTTTAAGAGATGGAGGGAGTTATTGTACATTACTTTTCTTCGCTGATGGTTTGAGTCCTACTTGAAGAGATTTTCCGGTTTTGTAATTTAAAAAATTCTGTTCTTGATCTGACCTGTTCTTTGACCTAATCCATGTGATCCTAATCTATGCTGGAAAGGAACAATTGACACAAACGCAGGGAGTGTGTCACATGTATCTGGTGTGTACACAACGTGCACTATTGTTTCACAACATCAGAAGTAAATGGGACTCAGTAATTGAATATTCTCTGTAAATCATGACAATCAGGTGCCATGTTGAATTGCCCCAATATGGTCTGTGAAGCTTCGATCCTACTAGACAATGCACCCACTTTAAAATAAGTGGAGTCTCTTTTTGCTCCTTCTTTCTTTCATTAGAATGTAAGTGAGTAATGCTATGAGAAAAGGTCATTCATCTCATTAAAGCTGTTCCCTTCATAGACCTTGTGAAATTTGCCTTATCACAGACTCTACCCAGCCATTCAATTTCCTGAGGGAGGCAACAACCGTGTGTAAACCTCCAAGGATAAAAGCCTGTGAAATTTCTCCCTAACCTCTACTGGTAATCAAGCAAGACTACAGAGTATTAATGTGGCTTTGGAACCCATATTTGCAGCTCTGAACTGTTACATTTTATAGGTTATTCGCCAATGGCCTGAGCAGTGCGTGAACTATTTGGTCCTCCTTAAACTAAGCAAGAATTAGGGAAAAAACTAACATAAGAACATGAAGCATGGAATGAGAAAAGACCATTCGGCTCATCAAACTTGTTCCTTGCACAGATTTTGTACAATCCACTCCATCGTGGACTCTACCTTTAACCTTCTGAGGAAAGGCTCTGCAAAGCTTCGGCCTTGTCCCCAACCCACCAAATTTAATCATGCAAAATTCCAGATTGCCTTCCCAACATTGAACAGGAACGTGATCCAGTTGGGAAGATAGATCACGTTCTCCTGCCCTCTGTTAGGCTTGGATCACATTCTTCCACCCCCATCCCCTTTACACCTGCACCACATTCTCCCTCTCCTACCCCTCCCCCCTCCCAGACCGCAGCGGTTCAAGAAGGCAGCTCATGACCACCCTTTCGAGGGAAACTGGGGATAGGCAATAAATAAATGAATTTTTTTAAATGATAGCATATTCTGTGCAATGCTCCCTGTAAGCGGCCGCGCAGCACTCCAGGGAACCCGCGCAGCCGGCTTGCCGGCTTTTCAATACAAAATCCAGAGTGATTATTTGCACAAACAAATTTGAGTCATTCCAACCGCTCATGCACCTACGTTTCCTGTAGGCCCAGCACAAACCCCAGAGCCCAGAGCCCATTCACAGGCTGTAGGCCCAGCACAAACCCCAGAGCCCAGAGCCCATTCACAGGCTGTAGGCCCAGCACAAACCCCAGAGCCCATTCACAGGCTGTAGGCCCAGCACAAACCCCAGAGCCCAGAGCCCATTCACAGGCTGTAGGCCCAGCACAAACCCCAGAGCCCAGAGCCCATTCACAGGCTGTAGGCCCAGATCAAACCCCGGAGCCCATTCACCGGCTGCAGGTCCACCTCAAACCCTGGAGCCCATTCACACGGTGGGGGAGAAAGAAGGTCAGGAACTTATTGGAGGGGAGAAGGTCAGGAACTTGTGGGGGGTAGAGAAGGTCAGGAACTCGGGGGGAAAAGGTCAGGAACTCGGGGGGGGGGGGAAGGTCAGGAACTTGTTGGGGGGGGAGAATGTCAGGAACTTAGGGAGGGGGGAGAAGGTCCTAACCCGGGAGGGTGAGCTCTCCCTGTTCTCTGAAAGCAGTAGTGTTAGCACGGTGAGCTCAGGCAGGCAGGATCAAATTACACATTCCAGACAAACTGCTGGGTGTGTCTTGTCCTCCAAGGGGACCAATCAGAACTTTGGTGTTGCAAATACACGCTGCTGTCTGACGTTGCATTCTACACTATGCATACTAGGCTGTTTGCTTTCTTTGGCGTCACATTTTCCATGCTTCAACCGTTCAGAAAGCATTAAGGGAGAAAATTTCCATGGGGTTCTCCCATACTCCTGTGTAACTTCGTGGTAGATCAGTAAAACCATGGAGAAAGGGCAATAGGGACATTTCTCCAGGGGATCCCACTGATCTACCACATCTATGGAAAAATTACTTCAAATTTCGGTGGTGAAATTCAACTTTTACTGGGCGCAAAATGGACGGTAGCGGAAAGGCTTCATGTTATACATCCCATCAGGCAGGGTGCAAACGGGCGGCCAATGCACTACCGCAAATTTGTACCCCCACCTAACTTGAATTTCACCGCCCCCCCCCCCCCCCCCAGGGCTTGTTAATTTTATACACATTCTCTAGTTCTGCACTCACAATCTAAGGTAAATAACATCCATGTTATCAATTCCTCTCAACATGTAGAAAGGGCAGGATCACGTTTCCAGCATCTTTTATCTATTGGAAAAAGTCTTGCTTAATTTAAAACCATCGGTCATAGAATCATCCATAATACTCTTTATTGAAATATCTCTAATGTTTCAATGCCCCTTTGAACATAGGGTGTCCCAAACTACACACAATTGTCTAGAAATTGTTGTTGATGTGCTATTCAGGGGTTACTATGGGTTACTAAGGATTTTTGTTGGGTTACATTTAATTTTGCTGTGAGCTAAATCTCCTCCATAGTGGGCCAATCAATGAAAAGAGAGGAACACCAATCTTCTTAAGTCAACTGAACTGAAAATAAGAGACAGTTGAGCATGTGGAATAGCATGGGGAAAGCAAAGGTGGATGTCACTGAGCAAAATGGGAGATTACTGAGTCAGAAAGGCTAGTTTCCAGGTCAGGCACTGTAAACCCTAGGGCAAGGAGTCAAGGAGAGGAGGAACACGGTTTACGTTTATGGTAGCACCCCCTTAAGAAGCGCCTGGAGCACCATGATGGCAGGAAGTGGCTGAAAACAAGCAATTGTAGTCATTCCTGGATGTGACTGACTCGCATTCACAGCCCCTGGGCCTAGACTGTTCACCTTGAATGCCACCTAACATCATTAGCATCCCTTTTTCCGTTCTTGCTGCTCTTCCGCTGCCAAGTCTAGTACTAGTCGTGTTGAATGCAGACTGCACATAGTACATAATAAGCTCGAGTATGGAAGGAGAATTTGCAGCAGCCCACCCGTACATGAAGACTCCAGCTTTCTCACTGTAGCCCCTTCAGCAATGTGTGTCCCATATTAATGAGATTAAAGCAACAAACAAGCACAGCATTAGTACTGCAATATGGGAGCTTCACTCTTAATTGCCTAATCTGCCGGTCTGAACAGCCTTAAATTGCCTACTGCATGAACTCAGCATACTTGAACGAAACACTCTCAATAGAGCAATTTTGTAATGGCCAGAAATCAGGCAATAAGCAATGGCTCCCAACATTGCCAACCATTATCGTACTTTTGGCATCAATGTTAGACTTAACGTCACCAGCAATATCTCAGTTCAAATTCTAAATGTGGTCTCACAATGATCTATATAAGGTTAGAATAACTTGTTTCAACTGCGTGGATCATTCCTCTAGTCACTGTGTGTAGCTGCATCATCAAAAATGATAAGAATATTTCCTCCAGTCGATCTTTATAGTGAAGTTGCAAAACACTTTCAAAAGAAAAACGCATGTTCAATTTTACTAAAAAAATACCAAGCAAAGGAAATGTTTCCACATTTGCTTCTGATGTCACTGTACAACTGGAGTAAAACCGCCCCTTTGGTAGTTAAATGCTCTAACAATGATTGTTCCCACAAATGCATCTTCAGTGGAATTCCACAATAATGATGATTGATTTCAAATAGTTCTTGCAAGTGTTAGCACTGAGCAGTAAATGACTCCCTAAGCAGAGTACACAGAGGAAAGTCAGTGGGCAGGATCACGTGCCCATTACAGAACTCGCCCAATTTTCCTCTATGCTCTCATTAAACAATTATTTACACCCAAGTGCAGAAGAGGAAAATCTGCTCAATAGATTTCAGACAGTGCGGGTTTTTTAAATAAACTGTAATGAATAAAATGTGAGAATACTGAGTGAAAAATATGTAACATAGAAGAACTCTGTTGTTAATAGTGGGCCTCCTGATGGGCTATCAACAATGGATTTTTTTTCTTCAGGGAGGAAGATCCAGAAAAGTCTTGCACAGTCTTGCAAATTGCTCAGTTTTCTTTAACCCTCTCCCTAATATTCTCCTCATATCCCCCTCCTGAAGCTCACTCACACTTGAATGTGGATCCACAGTCATTGACAGTCCTGCAGTATCTCAACCATGTGGTTACTCTCCATGGTTGGACCTAGATGGTGATCCAGAATTTGTATTTGACCACTTGGGGCAGTACAGCCAAATCCCATCCTGTCCTCACCTAACATTCAAATGTCGCCAAGCACATTGTAATCCAAAATGGGTGTACAGGGTTACTAATGAACAGATAAGGTGTTCAGATGCCACACTGTGGTGAGGATGAATCACCATTTCTGTGTCTTTGTTTTGGTCAATCAGAATGTTCAGTTTGGCCATCCTGCATTGCAGTGTTTGCCTTGTTTATATGGTCAATAGAAGGTTCTCTTGTCTAACTTGTACACTGTGCTTTCTAATGACAAGCCTGTTCTGCAGGCTTCAATTACGTAAACTCAGCCAGATTGGACGAGCGCCTCCATTAAGGGCTGTACTGGAAAATTCTGTTTTTGAATTCACTGTCCCAAAAAATTTGAATGTAGAAACCCATTTGGAAAGAGGCTCGCTCATTTAAAAAGAGGAGTTACTTATTTTGACATATCTCACTCTTTAAAAAAAAAAGTAAATACACCTCCATGTTTAAATGGGTTTACAACTTATCCCCCTCTTTTCAATCTCGCTCCTAAAAATTCACCAAGGTTGAGAGCTCTATGTAATCCAGACTCCAAAAAACTGTAAATAGAAGAATGCCTCTATCACACTTCTGTCAAGTAATGGCATCTATGGTCCTGACTCCATTTGGCATCATGTCATCTGGGAGATAGTGAAACCCCTCGTGAACTCCCAACATCCTCTAATGGGGCGCTCTAACTGACCGATGAGAGTCACGGATTTTTCCACATTTCACGTCTCCCCGGGGGTGGCCTCTTTCAAAAGGCTTTATAGCAAAAGGTGGCAATCCTAGCATGCAGAAAAGTATTAATCAGACATTTCATAGGGTCTTGCCAAGCTGGAGGGAGGCAGAGCCTTTTTGTTTTTCTGCGTTTAGTTCAGTAGTAGTGAACCCTGCATATTGCAGTGAGGTGGGTGTACTCCAGGAAGCAGGAATGACTGCTGCTGGCTGCAGATTATTGCCCTCAAGGGATCATGCGGCCTCTTACAGGTCTTTGATCTTTTTTCAGCTGGTTGCTAATGAGTATTCAGATCTTTTGCAGAAGAAAAGTCGGATTTGTATGACATCCCCTCCCCCTTACCCTGTTTAACTGCTGTGGTGTGAGACGCCTCAGCTTATCTCCCTCAGGCTTCAAATACTTAAAAGTACTGTTCAAAAGAGCCAAAACAAGCTCATACACCTTTAGGAATTAGAGTGAAACACCTTTTGTTGGAGACTGAGCTGGCTAGGTCTCTTTCACAGCAATATAGAATTCAGCACTATGCAAACAATCTTTTTCCTGTCCTTAAGGCATACAATATTTAGTCGACTTAATATGAGTATCATTTAATACGTCCAGATTATGACAATGAACAGAGCAAAGGTTTTTGGCAGCAGAAGATCCTTGATCTCAGATGGGTGGGAAGTGGTGAGGAAGGGGCGATAAAATGCAGAAATACTGCATTATACCAGCAAACGTTGCTTTTCGTTGAGTCTAAAATTCCCTCTTGTTTTCAGTTATTTTCTTCCCTTTGCCCCTGATTGGTTTTCTCCAGGCCATGTTTGAGCACCAATACTACTCTGAAACTAGCTGCTAGGGGACACGCTAGAGAGGTCTTCCTACTTCTGGGGAAATGTTTGACCTCTGCTCAGTGCCTCCACATGGTGGCTTAGTGCAGTTTGGGGACTTGGCATGTGAAGAAATGGCAGAGGTATGACTCATCTCTCTGTTGTGTTACATACTGGAGGGCCTTTAATTTGGGCCTTTTAATTCAGATTCTTGGAGCCCATTGGATGTGAGCTGACTTCCAGTGTTGTTGCTGTTAAATCTGTTTATTGGCATAAAATATGTCAGCCGTGGCTCAGTGGGTAGCACCCTCGCCTCTGAGTCAGAAGGTTGTGGGTTCAAGTCCCACTCCAGTGACTTGAGCACATAAATCTAAGCTGACACTCCAGTGCAGTTCTGAGGGAGTGCTGCACTGTCAGAGGTGCCATCTTTCAGCTGAGCCATTAAACCGAGGCCCCGTCTGCTCTCTCAAGTGGGCGTAAAAGATCCCATGGCACTATTTCGAAGAAGAGCGGGGAAGTTGTCCTGGCCAATATGTATCCCTCAATCAACATCACTAATACAGATTATCTGGTCATTATCACATTGCTGTTTGTGGGAGCTTGCTGTGCGCAAATTGGCTGCCGCATGGCCTACATTACAACAGTGACGACAATTCAAAAATAATACTTCATTAGCTGTAAAGCACTTTGGGATGTTTGGTGGTCGTGAAAGGCACTATATAAATGCAAGTCTTTCTTTCTTTCTTTTCCATAGACCAGTGGCAGACTTATAGATCCAGGTAAAACTGGCATAGTCTTAACCAGATTTAACAGCATAAATGCTGGGAGGTGGCAGCTCATGGACCCCGGACTCACTGAATCCAAAGTGAGTTCAAAATGGCTTGTGTTATAATGTGGTGTACCGCGACCTCCTCATCTGCATAAAGGCATCTTAGACGGCTTTACAATAAGGAGATAAGAAACACCCAATATGGGAAAGGAAAAGGAGAGGCTAGGAAGGACAACGGAAGATACAGTTGAAGAGTAAGATTTGGAGAACAGGGAGAGAGGTGGCAAGTTGGAGGCATAGAGAATTTCATAAGGGCAGAAGTGTAGTGGCAGTTTTTGATGGTGTAGCGGTGGGAGCAAGGGATGCGAAGTCCGATGTAGGAGCAGCAGAAGGAGATCATTAAGGTGAACCATCTGGTTCACTAATGTCCTTTAGGGAAGGAAATCTCCCATCCTTACCTGGTCTGGCCAATATGTGACTCCAGACCCACAGCAATGTGGTTGACTCTTAACTGCCCTCTGAAATGGCCTAGCAAGCCACTCAGTTGTAAAAAAACCTCTACGAAAAACAATAAGAATAAAACCGGCTACGGACACGACAACAGCACACCCAGCCCAGTCGACCATGCAAAGTCCTCCAACGTCTGGGGATTTGTGCCAAAATTGGGAGAGCTGTCCCACAGACTAGACAAGCAACAGCCTGACATAGTCATACTCACAGAATCATACCTTTCAGCCAATGTTCCAGACTCCTCCATCACCATCCCTGGGTATGTCCTGTCCCACCGGCAAGACAGACCCACCAGGGGTGGCGGCACAGTGGTGTACAGTCGGGAAGGAGAGGCCCTGTGAGTCCTCAACATTGACTCCGGATCCCATGACCTCCATAGGCAAGGAAACCTCCTGCTGGTTACCACCTACTGCCCTCCCTCAGCTGATGAATCAGTACTCCTCCATGTTGAACACCACTTCGAACAAGCACTGAGAGTAGCAAGGGCACAGAATGTACTCTGGGTGGGGGACTTCAATATCCATCACCAAGAGTGGCTCGGTAGCACCACTACTGACCGAGCTGGCCAACTCCTGAAGGACATAACTGCCAGTCTGGGCCTGCGACAGGTGGTGAGAGAACCAACATGAGGGAAAAACCTACTTGACCTCGTCCTCACCTACCTGTCGCAGATGCATCTGTCCATGACAGTATTGGTAGCAGTCATTGTGGAGACCAAGTCCCGTCTTCACACTGAGGACAACCTCCATCATCTTGTGTGGCACTACCACCATGCTAAATGGGATACATTCAGAACAGATCTAGCAGCTCAAAACTGGGCATCCATGAGGCGCTGTGGGCCATCAGCAGCAGCAGAATTGTATTCCACCACAATCTGTAACCTCATGGCCCGGCATATCCCTCACTCTACCATTACCATCAAGCCAGGGGCCCAACCCTGGTTCAATAAGGAGTGTAGAAGAGCATGCCAGGAGCAGCACCAGGCGTACCTAAAAATGCAGTGCCAACCTGGGGAAGCTGCAACACAGGACTACATGCATGCTAAACAGAGGAAGCAGCATGCTATAGACAGGGCTAAGCGATCCCACAATCAATGGATCAGGTCAAAGCTCCACAGTCCTGCCACAAAAAGCAGGACAAATCCAATCCGGCCAATTACCGCCCCATCAGTCCACTCTCAATCAACAGCAAAGTGATGGAAGGTATCAAGCAGCACTTACTCACCAATAACCTGCTCACTCATGTCCAGTTTGGGTTCTGCCAGGACCACTCGGCTCCAGACCTCATTACAGCCTTGGGCCAAACATGGACAAAAGAGCTGAATTCCAGAGGTGAGGTGAAAGTGACTGCTCTTGTCATCAAGGCAGCATTTGACCGAGTGTGGCATCAAGGAGCCCTCGTAAAACTGAAGTCAATGGGAATCAGGGGGAAAACTCTCCACTGGCTGGATTCATACCTAGCACAAAGGAAAATGGTTGTGGTAGTTAGAGGTCAATCATCACAGCCCCAGGACATTGCTGCAGGAGTTCCTCAGGGCAGTGTCCTGGGCCCAACCATCTTCAGCTGCTTCATCAATGACCTTCCCTCCATCGTAAGGTCAGAAGTGGGGATGTTCTCTGATGACTGCACAGTGTTCAGTTCCATTCGCAACTCCTCAGATAATGAAGCAGTCCATGCCCGCATGCAGCAAGTCCTGGCGAAATTCAGGCTTGGGCTGATAAGTGGCAGATAACATTCGCGCCACACAAGTGTCAGGCAATGACTGTCTCCAACAAGCGAGAGTCTAACCACCGCCACATGACATTCAACGGCATTACCATCGTTGAATCCCCTACCATCAATATGCTGGGGGTTACCATTGACTAGAAACTTAACTGGACCAGCCACATAAATACTGTGGCAACACGAGCAGGCCAGAGGCTGGGTATTCTGCGGTGAGTGTCTCACCTCCTGACTCCCCAAAGCTTTCCACCATCTACAAGGCACAAGTCAGGAGTGTGATGGAATACTCTCCACTTGCCTGGATGAGTGGAGCTCCAACAACACTCAAGAAGCTCAACACCATCCAAGACAAAGCAGCCCGCTTGATTGGCACCCCATCCAACACCTTAAACATCCACTCCCTCCACCACCGGCATACTGTGGCTGCAGTGTGTACCATCTACAAGATGCACTGCAGCAACTCGCCAAGGCTTCTTCGGTAGCACTTCCCAAACCCGCGAGCTCTACCACCTAGAAGGACAAGGGCAGCAGGTGCATGGAAACACCACCACCTCCAAGTTCCCCTCCAAGTCACATACCATCCTGACTTAGAAGTACAGTATATTGCCGATCCTTCATTGTTGCTGGGTCAAAATCCTGGAACTCCCTCCCTAATAGCACTGTGGGAGTACCTTCACCACAAGGACTGCAGCGGTTCAAGAAGGCGGCTCACCACCACCTTCTCAAGGGCAACTAGGGATGGGCAATAAATGCTGGCCTTGTCAGCGACACCCACATCCCATGAACAAATTTTTTTAAAGGGTGGGATGAGGCCGTGGAGAGATTTGAAAACAATATTGAAATCCACACGCTGGGCCACAGGGAGCTAGGAGAGCTCGGAGAGGGCCAGGTGATGGGAATGTGGGACTTCACCCTACAACATATATACCATCTACTACAGTGTAGACTTCCTGCAACCCCAACAAAGTGGCATTACAGATGCTGCGTGTACCAGGAACTGATCTTGCCTGAAAAAAGAGATGACAGTGTTCCTTTAAATGTGAAGTATTTTGCCACAGAGCAAGAAATTATAAGTGCTTTGTTATTTTTATCACAATGCATTGACTGTCCTTATAACCACCAAGAATAGTGGAAGAATTAGGCTAATTAACTAGGCCTAATAATTACAATTCACCTGACGAAGGAGCAGCGCTCCGAAAGCTTGTGATTTCAAATAAAGCTGTTGGACTATAACCTGGTGTTGTGCGACTTCTCACATTTGTCCACCCCAGTCCAACACCGGCATCTCCACATCAATATTATTTAGCTCATACATTATGTACAGTAATGCTAAAACTGTGCATTCAAGAAATAAAATGGCCACATGCAATGTATTCTTTTCATAATTTAAATTACAATGTTTATTAACCCCTCATGGTAATGTATGATCTTTGTACAGTGATGTTCAGAGAATCGCATACTTGATTTGAGCAGAACATTCCATAATTTACTCCCATTATACGGAAATCTTTATCTGATTATTAAATTACTGCAAAGTAATTAAGTAGCGATGGGCTTAAATTAGATCAGATCTGCCATCCAACTTGACTTTCAGAGTAATTTTTCCAGAGTTTCTCTGTGGCAATTTTTTTCATGTTTGATATCTGACCAGGAAAAATTCCTAAAAAGTCCATTTTGTTTCAATGAATTTTTCTACTCATCAAGACACGGGATGTTCATGCTGGGAGACTGAAACACTTTCATATTTCAGGCACTGAATTGCAGGATCAAGCATCCCGACCCAGGTATAGGGTAGCAAGCTACAAAAATAAACCTCTCTCGACACTGCCTTAATAATGTGCTTTCGCCTCAGTCTCACAAAAGCAAAACCTACTGCAGCAGTGTGATATTTCCATTGCTCACATCAGCCATCTTTGTGGCCATGCTGGGTGAGATTGCCATTTTACAGGTAAATTTTACAAATTTGCACTTCTGGCGTGGATCTCCTGGATCAAAAATCCTGCAGAACCAACTGACCTCTGCACCCAAATTCCAGGTCCCCAGTGGGGCACCATGCTCGCGAGGAGAACAGGTACGCAGCTCGTAATTTTTTATCCATTCATTTTATTAATGGCGGGAAAATCACAAGGCTACCTGCCCATGATTTCCCACAATGCACTGCCTGCAAGGTCCTAGGTGCGCCTGATCATTGAATTAGTCCTAATATGTGCTCCTTGTGGGAAAAGTTCCATGCCGAGAGCACAAATTCTGAACATTTACCCTTCAGTGTCAAATTGGGAGCAGCTTTGTGCAGTGGGTCCACACCCACCAGGACCTGAGCTGAGACCATCCAACCTCATTTCATGGAGAACCCATATAGTTAGGAGGCAAAGGAGATTTGATTCCAGTCATCTCAACGGGATGGAAATTCCGTTCATAGAGGTGATAGGAGGTGCTCAGACCCACTATGCCACACAGTTCGCAGCAAGTAAAACCCGGAGTGTTACGGTGCCGTTGAGGGTTGTGCTGAATTACAGCATAAATCTTTGCGTGACAGGAATATATATACTGGAAATTTAGTACAGAGGTCATTGCACCCTGTATGATTTTCCACCTATTGACATTTGTAAAATCTGCCTCATAATGTCATGAGATTGGCTATTTAATGATACTGGTAAAATCAAGAGATAATAAAATTAATATTACAATTTTTAGAAAAATTGATTTTAAAAACCAAGAAGGTTGAAATAAGGAGAATAAATTGGGAACCATTACCAGAGAGGAAAAGACACCAAACAAAATTGGAATACTTTTAAGGACCTATTGGAGAGGAAGCAAATTAAGCAAATAGCACATGGACGCGCAAGGCTAATGTCAGAAACTGGACCTAAATGGTTAAACGGAGAAATGTAAAAATAGCGTAAATGAAAAGCACTAATGTTTTGTCAAAAATAGGGAACGACAAAGTGTAGAAACGTTTTCTCACAAGTCAATGGGACCAAGTGGAATGCATCAACAAATACTTAAGGAAATTAGAGTGGAGCTAGGAAAACTGTGACTGAAACATTTCACAGTTCATTAAGTACAGGGTTTGCACCAGATGATAGGAAATAGCAAATGTTGTCCCAGTTTTTTTTTAAAGTCAAGGAAATGATCCTGAGAATCACAGGCCAGTGAGCTTCACATCTGTAGTGAGATAAACATGGCTGTTTGGCAGAGAGGAAGCAATTCAAAAGAATTTAACAAGGGTAAAGACAATGGAGAAAATGTTCAATGTTACTGCCTGGGCGTTAGCCTGGTGGAGCAGATCACCCGTCCGTTATAGAAGCTGGGATAAAGTGATGAAAATCAGATGGATTCTACAAGAGGCAGGCAATCCATTCCGCCAGCTTATTGCCCAGGTGGCAAAGTTGAAAATTACCCCTCATAACTCCAAGCCATCATACTAATCCATTTATTGGAATTCAATAAGGCGTTAACAGCTGGACTAGGTGGCACAGTAGTTTAGCACACTGCCCTTTCACCTGAAGAATCTAGGTTGAATCTGGGTGATGGTATCAACAAACATCATCTCTCTCTGTTAGGTGTACGGGTGCCACGTGAAATGAGTTTGGGCCGTTCCTACTCAGCTGTTCGTGGGTGAGGCCAACAGCATAAAACTCACCCAAATTTAGCACTATATTGGCAATCTCACTCAGAGTAACTACAAGGATGATTCTCTACCTCTCTTTCCTCCTTTAAGACACTCCTTAAAACCTACCTCTTTGAACAAGGTTTTGGTCATCTGTCCTAATATCTCCTTATGTGACTCGGTGTCACATTTTGTTTGAATACGCTCCTGTGAAACGCCCTGGGATGTTTTACCACATTAAAGGCGCTATATAAATGCAAGTTGTTGGTGTGGGTGTGGGTGAATGGAAATGTCACACTAGTGTAGTGATGATGTTCTGAGGTTGTCAGAATATGGGGCTGCAGCTACAAAGGCAAAACAATTGTTGGGGTGTATAAATAGATCCATAGAATATAAATCCAAGGAAATAATACGAATAATTTAAAAAGCACCAGTGAGACATGTGAAGTATTGTGTCCATTTGTGGCACCATCCATCTATATAAAAAGTATTTAATTTAGCACATGTCCATCACAGTTCAAACAAATAAGGACACTGGCACTCAGTGACCTGGAGCCTGAAATTTACAACTCCCCCCTGGCCTCAGCAGTTTAGTATTACCTAGATGCTCGACACCATCCAGGACAAAGCAGCCCGCTTGATTGGCACCCCATCCACCACCTTAAACATTCACTCCCTCCACCACCGGCGTACCGTGGCTGCAGTGTGTACCATCTACAAGATGCACTGCAGCAACTCGCCAAGGCTTCTTTGGCAGCACCTCCCAAACCCGCGACCTCTACCACCGAGAAGGACAAGGGCAGCAGGCGCATGGGAACACCATCACCTCCAAGTTCCCCTCCAAGTCACACACCATCCTGACTTGGAAGTATATTGACGATCCTTCATCGTCGCTGGGTCAAAATCCTGGAACTCCCTCCCTAACAGCACTGTGGGAGTACCTTCACCACACGGACTGCAGCGGTTCAAGAAGGCGGCTCACCACCACCTTCTCAAGGGCAGTTAGGGATGGGCAATAAATGCTGGCCATGCCAGCATCGCCCAGATCCCATGAATGAATTAAAAAAAGATTTGTCTAAAAGGAGCAGTGGCCTTAAAGTCACAGGCCAAGTTAGCAGCCAAACATCACAACTGCAGAACTACCATGAGCAACACCATTAACTTGCCTGTTTTGAGTAGTTCCAGTATTTTCTGTTTTTGTTTTATATTTCCACCATTGCAATTTTTTGCTTTTGATTTATCATGAGAGCATTGTACATACTTTTGCAAAGATTCAGAAACAGTGAAAAGGACTCAAAGAAGAGTAGTAAAGACCATGCCTGGCTTTAGATAATGAGAAGGGTCAGTGGGATATTATGATGGAGGGAATTAGTAATGTAGATGTAGAGAAGTATTTGGAAGACCAGTATAGGAGAACCAAAGGACATGAAAATACACCAAAGCAGCAATGAGCTAAACTTAAGTGGTGACTTCTTCATGCTTAGGGGTTTAATTTACTCTGCGAGCACATTGTTCAATGCATTCACATAGAATTCCTTTTAAAACTATTTTAAAATAGTTAACTAATTTAATTTAAATGGCTTAATGATTGGGTTAAAATAGAGCACAAAGGTATTTTATGCCAACATATTAACCAGTGTCCAATCAAAGGAAATTAAATCACTGAGGGGGTAATGTTAACGCCCAAAAACGGGTGGGTTTGGGTCGGGTGGAAAGTTAAAATGTAAAATTTCAAACCTG
Source organism: Squalus acanthias (assembly GCA_030390025.1). Lineage (NCBI taxonomy): Eukaryota > Metazoa > Chordata > Chondrichthyes > Squaliformes > Squalidae > Squalus > Squalus acanthias. The sequence goes on along the minus strand of CM059427.1, from coordinate 168,838,950 downwards.
AACCTAACCCGCCTCGAACCTGCCCACTTCCAGTTTTAATGGAGGTGAGATGGAAACGGGCAACCAACCCGCTTTCAGGAGGCGGGTCATCCATTTAAGTATGTTAATGAGGCTGCGTGCCTCTCTTCCAGCTTTAACTCTGGCCGGCCGGGTTTCCTGGGCCTCAGGAAATCCTGGCAGCTGAAGGGCGGCGAGGACTACTGGATGGAACAGGTAAGTGCCTTTACAGCACTCTTTTGGGCCAGGAGGAGCAGGAGAGCATCCCCCAGGCCCATCAAGCTGCCTTGTTAACCTCACCCCCCCCCCCCCCGCCCCCCGCAATCCGATGCCCTTGCGCTATCCTTCACGGCTTGCGATCTCCTCCCTGCCCACCACCCCCCTCCCATGTCCTCCCCAGCTTGTGATCTCCTTCACGCCCCCCTCCCCCCACCCCCCACCACCAGCCCGATCTCCTCCATGGCTCCCACCCCACTGCCCCCCCCCCCCCCCCGCGATCTTCTCCCCTCATCCCCCGATCTCTCCGGGCCCCCCATCGATATCCCCCCCTGCCGACCCACGATCTCTCGCTCCCACCTCTACGCTCCCTGGCTGCAGCCTGGTGCCGCAGGCCTACCCACCCAACAGCCACTCAATCTGGCTGGCTGAGGCCGGGAAACGGATTCCAAAAATGTTAATCAGATCTCGCCGTTAAATTCGCAAGTCCTGAGGGAAACCCGTTCTTCCGGGTTTCCCGACCGCTAACCATGCCACCCCACCCCCTCCCCGGCTCCCTGTAAATATCAGGGCCTTAGAATCATTGACTTGTGGGATACGCTGCCCTCTATAGCAGTAATACTGATTGAATTGAAACATTCAAAGGAGAATTGAAATGATGCTTGATTCAGCAGGGTGTAGAGAGGTACAGGCTGGGGCTGCTTGAAAATGAAAAATAGTCAGGTCAGATCCCAATGTAGGAGCTGGATGATGGGATGAGCTGAATCAGCTAAGTTGGTTGTCATCTGATCACTACTTCTTGATCTATCTTTTCAATCTTGGACCTGCACTGTGGCCCCTATGCCTCCACCAAAATTTTTCATTTTTATAAAAATGTTCTCACTCCTACATTCTTGTGTTCTTTTATGTAGTAACACCGTGCGGCTGGTTTTCGTGCTGTGATCAGCCTGTGTGTGCCAGTTCATGGGGTATTACAACAACAAAGGGGGCAGGAATCCACAAACTGGGTCTCCGTTCCTTTTGCGCACAATGTGCATTTTTGCCGGGCCTGGGGTTGGGCACAGGAAGCTTCCACCTGAGACAGGAAAGAGCTTCATTATAATATTATAATGATGCAGCAGTGATGTAATAACACCTCCTGCAACTTTTTCCAGCCACAATGCTGAGTGCATGCCACGTCCTACTCCTGCGCATATATAAACGGTCGTTCATAGTTGCTAGGCTGTGCCTTTCCCAACGCAGTTAGTTAAAAGGGCAGCCAGCTATATCCAACAGAGATTGCAATCACTGTTTCTGGAAATGTTGCTGTTTGTAATTTGTGAAGTTCTGGTGAACTGTTGGATCCAGGGGCTTTATAAGGGCATTTTGGGGAGACCATTCATCACAATGGATGTCCCTCTGAGATTTCCTCTGCTTATATGTTACTTGGAGGAAGAAGAAAAGGAATTATGAGGAGCACATCGCTGCAGGAGTTCCTCAGGGCAGTGTCCTAGGCCCAACCATCTTCAGCTGCTTCATCAATGACCTTCCCTCCATCATAAAATAAGAAGTGGAGATGTTTGCTGATGACTGCACAGTGTTCAGTGCCATTCGCAACTCCACAGATAATGAAGCAGTCTATGCCCACATGCAGCAAGACCTGGACGACATTCAGGCTTGGGCTGATAAGTGGCAGGTAACATTTGCACCACACAAGTGCCAGGCAATGACTATCTCCAACAAGCGAGAGTCTAACCACCGCCACGTGACATTCAACGGCATTACCATTGCCAAATCCCCCACCATCAATATCCTGGGGGTCACCATTGACCGGAAACTTAACTGGACCAGCCACATAAATACTGTGGCAACAAGAGCAGGTCAGAGGCTGGGTATTCTGCGGTGAGTGTCTCACCTCCTGACTCCCCAAAGCCTTTCCACCACCATCTACAAGGCACAAGTCAGGAGTGTGATGGAATACTCTCCACTTGCCTGGATGAGTGCAGCTCCAACAACACTCAAGAAGCTTGACACCATTCAAGACAAAGCAGCCCGCTTGATTGGCACCCCATCCACCACCTTAAACATTCACTCCCTCCACCACCGGCATACCGTGGCTGCAGTGTGTACCATCTACAAGATGCACTGCAGCAACTTGCCAAGGCTTCTTCGGCAGCACCTCCCAAACCCGCGACCTCTACCACCGAGAAGGACAAGGGCAGCAGGTGCATGGGAACACCACCACCTCCAAGTTCCCCTCCAAGTCACATACCATCCTGACTTGGAAATATATCGCTGATCATTCATCGTCATTGGGTCAAAATCCTGGAACTCCCTCCCTAACAGCACTGTGGGAGTACCTTCACCACACGGACTGCAGCGGTTCAAGAAGGCAGCTCACCACCACCTTCTCAAGGGCAACTCGGGATGGGCAATAAATGCTGGCCTTGTCAGCGACGCCCACATCCATGAACAAATTTTTTAAAATGGAAGCCAAAGAAGCAAGGTTACATTACCAAAGGAGTGCTCCTACCCACCATTGTCCTGCCAACTGCATCTATCAGCCATGATGCAATTATTTTTACTTGACTGTGGATCATTGCATCCAAAGGCTGAGATTCACCAGGGAAGTGGTGACAAAGCTGTACCGCATTCTTCAGGATGACCTCCAGCCATGCCCCAGGGCAGGCACAGGGCATTGCCAGTGGCTGTGAAAGTCACAACAGCCCTAAACTTTCTTTGCCTCGGGTTCTTTCCCGGTTGGCAGTCGGGACATCAGTAACATCAGTCAATTTGTGATCTACATTCAGCAGGTGCCTGATGCGCTTTTAGCAACAGCAAGCAGTTACATAACTTGCCCCAATCCTAGGATCTTCCACATGGCAGGATTTCCCAAGATGCAGGGTGGTGTCAAACGCATGCATGTAGCTGTACAATAGAGAAACCATACACAAGTCAGAAGGAGTACCATTTAATCAATGTACAGACCATAAGTGATTATCTGTATCGTTTAATGCAGGCGAATGCCGGCTTTCCTGGCAGCGCTCATAATGCATTCATTTCAATGCAATCCACCAATGGAATGCAAGTCTGGATCGTGAGAGTTCAGGGTTACACATTGCATCCCTTGCTCATGGCCCTTCTGTAACAGCCTCAGACACCTGAATTTTAATGAGGTCCATGCCTCTACAAAAGCCAGGATAGAGCACATTATATTATGGCGTAGCAGCACTTTTGTTGCAACACTCTTGTAGTGCAGTCCAACCAAAGCGTTTAAATCCATCGTGGTGTTCGATGTTCTTCATGAGGAATTTGCTTGGAGCTACATAAGCATGAGGCATCAGAACATGATCAAGGAGATGTGACTGAAGAGCCTGCGGAATCAGAGGATCCAGTTGAACAAACACACTTGCCGGCTCCGACAGCCATTTGACAGAGACTCTGAGATGACTCCTTCCATTAAACACCCAATCCATCCTTTGCATCAACAAAAGCAAAATATTGCCGATGCTAGAAATCTGCAATGAAAACAGAAAATGCTGGAAACACTCAGCAGGTCAGGCAGCATCTGTGGCAAGAGAAACGAGAGTTAATGTTTCAGAAGGTGAAAGGTCATTGACCTGAAATGTTAACTCTGTTTCTCTCTCCACAGATGCTGCCTGGCCTGCTGAGTGTTTACAGCTTTTTCTATTTTTTCTTTGCATTAACAGTCTGACATCCATCTTTCCTGTGTCCATGAATAAATCATAATGCTCTATATTTGGACAGCAAGCCTAATAATCAGCCAGTCATATCACTCCTCAACTGCACCTATCTTTCCCAGAGGCATGGGAAATGAAACTGCACATGCAGCAACTCAAATGCCATCATGTTTTATTCTCCAAAGCGTGACATTTCTCCGATTCCAGTGCTTGCTACCATGGTGCTTCCCCTCCCGAACAATCTTTGTGCATTGTGCTGCACTACTTAATTTTGTGCTTCTTCTTGATGCAACCCCTGTGGTTGGAGCCTATGAGGTGGCTAGCAGACATGTGTCTATCCAAGGCTCCTGGGATTGAGGTGGCACTGTAAGTCTGTGAACATGGGACTGAGATGGTCCAAATACAGGTTGCTGCAAAAGCAAAATACTGTGGATGCTGGAAATCTGAAATAAAAACAGAGAATGCTGGAAATACTCAGTAGGTCAGGCAGCATCTGTAGAAAGAGAAACAGAGTTAACATTTCAGGTCGATGACCCTTCGACCTGAAACGTTAACTCTGTTTCTCTCTCTACAGATGCTGCCTGACCTGCTGAGTATTTCCAACATTTTCTGTTTTTATTACAGGTTGCAGCATTTTGGCAGCTGTGGGTGCAGCCTGGCCGTCCCCTGCCCTGCCCAACAGGTGATGACTGACCCACTGCTTATTTCCAGCACTTTCTCTTTTGCTTCAGATTTCCAACATCTGCAGTTTTTTTTCTTGTGCTGCAGGCCTTGACGACCTGAAGTAGGACACAAACTTCTGCCACCTAATGAGCGAGCGAGTGCCGAATCAAAGGTGCCAATCATGCCTGGCACTTGTCCAATTCATGCTAATGAGCTTAACTCAGAAATACAGACTTCAAGCGGACTTCAAGCAAGGAGCAAGCAAACCATGCACCGCCCAATTTACACTACAACTCTGGTTGGACATATTCCTGGAGGTTTCATCACATGACCTCCTGCCTCCAACCACTCCGCTCAGTTAAACATACTTTTTTTTATCTTTCTCCAATATTTTTATAACTAATAAACAAAAATGAACAATACACTTTTTTTAATGCCCCTATGACTTTTTTTCCCTGGTTGCTCGCAGCAGTGTCCTGGAGATGAACATTTAAATTTCTGAAGACTCCAGGGCAATCCAGGAGGGTTGGCAACCCTAACTACAACTCTGGTCAATTGTATGGAGTTCTTGTTTATTTACTCGGGTGAGGATTAATTTGATTTCTATCACTTTACCCTTGCTTAGCCATATCTTTCTCCTCTCGTGGAAAACCATAGCCACCACACGCAATGTAAATGAGAATAAACATATAAAACACAGGAACGAGAGGACATACTCTCAGTGATTACAGTGAACAGAATGGACAGTGTAGTAGTTGTGCACTAAATTACAACAGGATACACAGCCAAAGCTGAATCCCATTTCATCCGTACATCAAACAACAAGCTAAGGGCAGTATTTTGACTTTAATCTTGTGTAAGTCTCAATGCATTGTTGTATAAAACCAGAAGGTGGCGCTGAGCATATTTTATACAGTCTCTCAGGTGACCTAAATCTCATAACATAAAGGTACAGTGGCAGGGGCAAAAGTTGTCATCAAGTGAAACTATAGACTTGCGTGGAATGCTACGTAATGAAAGGTTCAGTCTGTGAACGGGATACTGCCGCGCATTGGGCTGAGAGCAGGCTCCCAGAACTACTGCTAAAGGAAGAGCCAGTTCAAAAATCAAGTGAAAAGCCATGAGGTTTGTTCAGCAGCAGGTGCTAGATTTACTATTAACATAGACGAGCCTCTCTTTCCTCTAACGCCCAGGTTTCAGTTAAATGCAATAAGTTTGCGATGGAAGACACAGTGGCTACTGATTGTGTCGTTACTTGCTGTTCTGTTGCCACAGTACCAAAACGGCACTCATCAAAGTCACAAATGACATCCTTTATGACTGTGACAAAGGTAAACTATCCCTCCTTGTTCTTCTTGACTTGTCTGCAGCCTTTGACACGGTTGACCACTCCATCCTTCTCCACCACCTCTCCACCGTCGTCCAGCTGGGTGGGACGGCACTCGCCTGGTTCCATTCTTATCTATCTAATTGTAGCCAGAGAATCACCTGCAACGGCTTCTCTTCCCACTCCCGCATTGTTACCTCTGGTGTCCCCCAAGGATCTATCCTTGGCCTCCTCCTATTTCTCATCTACATGTTGCCCCTTGGTGACATCATCCAAAAACACGTCAGTTTCCACATGTACGCTGACGACACCCAGCTCTACCTCACTAATTCTTCTCTCGACCCCTCCACAGTGTCTAAATTGTCAGACTGCTTGTCCGACATACAGTTCTGGATGAGCAAAAATTTTCTCCAATTAAATATTGGGAAAACCAAAGCCATTGTTTTTGGTCCCCGCCACAAACTCCGTTCCCTAGCCACCGACTCCATCCCTCTCCCTAACATCTGTCTGAGGCTGAACCACACTGTTCGCAACCTTGGTGTCATATTTGACCCTGAAATGAGCTTCCGACCACATATCCGCAGCATAACAAAGACCGCCTATTTCCACCTCTGTAACATCGCCGTCTCCACCCCTGCCTCAGCTCATCTGCTGCTGAAACCCTCATCCATGCCTTTGTTACCTCTAGACTTGACTATACCAACGCACTCCTGGCTGGCCTCCCACATTCCACCCTACGTAAACTTGAGGTCATCCAAAACTCGGCTGCCCGTGTCCTAACTCGCACCAAGTCCCGTTCGCCCATCGCCCCTGTGCTCGCTGACCTACATTGGCTCCCGGTTAAGCAGCGCCTCGATTTCAAAATTCTCATCCATGTTTTCAAATCCCTCCATGGCCTTGCCCCTTCCTATCTCTGTAATCTCCTTCAGCCCCACAACCCCCCGAGATATCTGCGCTCCTCTAATTCTGCCCTCTTGAGCATCCCTGATTATAATCGCTCAACCTTTGGTGGCCGTGCCTTTTGTTGCCTAGGCCCTAAGCTCTGGAATTCCCTGCCTAAGCCTCTCTGCCTCGCTACCTCTCTTTCCGCCTTTAAGACGCTCCTTAAAACCTACCTCTTTGACCAAGCTTTTGGTCACCTGCCCTAATTTATCCTTATGTGGATCGGTGTCAAATTTTTTGTCTTAAAATACTCCTGTGCCGCGCCTGGGGACGTTTTACTACGTTAAAGGCGCTATATAAATACAAGTTGTTGTTGTTGTTGTTAATAAATGTGACAACAGATCTCTCTAAATGCACATCATGGTAAAAATGTTAAGTCATTACGGAGATCCTCACGTGCAAGCAGCAGCATGTTCTTCCCCCTTTCCAGCAGTTGGCCAATAGTTAGGTCCCAGGACCTGCCCAACTGTCATTCAAACTCAATTGTATCGCATGGGATGCATTGGGGCGATTTTCAACTGCCAGCCTCCCTCCTCCCCTTATTTATGCTGGACATTGGGGCGGTAGACAGCTGAAAATTGAACAAAGGTCCCGCCTAGACAGTTGAGGCACACCTGACTTGATGTCTTGCGGGCTGCTAGTGTCCCGTTAATTTAAATCCACTTCTTACACCAATTGTAGGAAGCCCCTGCACTTTTCAAGTACCAACGGGTGGGTGGAGCGTGCACAGCGCATGCTCCGCCCATTGGTACCAGGCGCTGAGTGACGTAAACAACGGGCCTTAAAGGGCCTGCTGCAGGCCGCTGAGAAAATGGCCTCAAAAGCTCGATTTTTGTGGAGCCAGAAAGACTATCGCGCTTTTCACGACCTCAGGACGTCCCAAAGAGCTTCACAGCCAATGAAGTACTTTTCAAGTGGAGTCACTGTTGTAATGTAGGAAACGCAGCAGCAAATTTGCGCACAGCAAGCTCCCACAAACAGCAATGTGATAATGACCAGATAATCTGTTTTAGTGATGTTGGTTGAGGGATAAATATTGGCCAGGACACAAGGGAGAACCCCCCCCCCCCTGCTCTTCTTCGAAATAGTGCCATGGGATCTTTGACGTCCACCTGAGAGGGTTGACAGGGCCTCAGTTTAACATCTTATCTGACAGTGCCGCACTCCATCAGTACTGCACTAGAGTGTCAGCCTAGATTTTGTGTTTAAGTTGCTGGAGTGGGACTTGAACCTACAAACCGTCTGACTCAGCTACAAGTGTGCTGAGCCATAGTACAAACAATCCTCCTAGCCTCACAAAACTCTTCAGACCCACTGCCGGCCGCTCAGTGCCCCCCCACCACCCACCACTCCCGGATTGTCTTTCCCACCCCATTCTAGGCTTCATATCTGTGTGCACTCAGCACTGGTAGTTCACCCAAAATATTTAGCTACGGCCCAATCATGAAAATGGTTTGGGCTTGTCGCTGGAGCTGTCGGGCTCCACCCAATGATTGCTCCATCCACAGCCCAACCGATGTGTGCTCCAGTTGAAAACTGCCCCCATCCTTTCTTAACTAGCCACTAAATACAGTGTCATTTGGATGGAAGGTGTGTCTGGGAGGAAAAAGAGATTAGCGTGTAAAGTTAAGGCACATGGGATTGGGGGCAAGGTATTGACTTGGATAGAGAACTGGTTGGCGGACAGAAAACAGAGAGTAGGAATTAATGGGTCTTTTTCCGAGTGGCAAGTAGTGACGAGTGGGGTACCGCAGGGATCTGTCCTTGGACCCCAGCTATTCACAATATACATTAATGATCTAGATAAGAGAACTAAATGTAATATCTCCAAGTTTGCAGATGACACAAAGCTGGGTGGGAGTGTGTGCTGCGAGGAGGATACCGAGAAACTCCAGGATGATTTGGACAGGTTGGGTGAGTGGGCAGAAGCGTGGCAGATGCAATATAACATGGATAAATGCGAGGTTATCCACTTTGGTGTCAAAAACAGAAAGGCAGACTATTATCTGAATGGCAATAGATTGGGAGAAGGGGAAGTGCAACGAGACCTGGGTGTCCTTGTGCACCAGTCGCTGAAGGTAAGCATGCAGGTGCAGCAGGCGGTGAAGAAGGCAAATGGTATGTTGGCCTTCATAGCGAAAGGGATGTCCTGCTGCAGTTGTACAGGGCCTTAGTGAGACCACACCTTGAGTACTGTGTTCAGTTTTGGTCGCCATATCTGAGGAAGGATGTTCTTGCCATGGAAGGAGTTCAGCGAAGATTCACAAGGCTGATACCTGGGATGGCAGGAATGACATATGAGGAGAGATTGGGTCGATTGGGCTTATACTCGCTGGAGTATAGAAGAATGAGAGGGGATCTCATCGAAACATATAAAATTCTGACAGGTCTGGACAAACTAGATGCAGGAAGAATGTTCCTGATGGTCGGAGAGTCCAGAACCAGGGGTCATAATCTAAGGATAAGGGGTAAGCCATTTAGGACAGAAATGAGGAAGAATTTCTTCACCCAGAGAGTGGTGAACCTGTGGAATTCTCTACCACAGAAGGTAGTTGAGGCCAAGTCATTAAATATATTCAAGAATTAGTTAGATATATTTCTTAAAGCTAAAGGTATCAAGGAATATGGGGAGAAGGCAGGTACAGGGTACTGAGTTTGGATGATCAGCCATGATCTCATCGAATGGTGGAGCAGGCTCGAGGGGCCGAATGGCCTACTCCTGCTCCTATCTTCTATGTTTCTATGTTTCTAAAAAGGCTTCTGATGTACCTGAATCAGATCTCTAGCTGCATGATAAGAAAATGGAATTGACAAGACAGCCATATCGCTGACGAAGGGTCCTCGACCCGAAACGTTGACTCTGTTTCTCTTTCCTCGATGCTGCCTGACCTGCTGAGTGTTTCCAGCATTTTTTGTTGTTATTTCAGATTTCCAGCATCCGCAGTATTTTGCTATTGTGACCATATCTCATTCCCCATACTGAAATATAAATGAGGCAGCCTACATGCTTCTGGGAGTAGGCAGACAAAATTCTGTTGCTGGCAAAGATAAATAGTTGGCAGGAGCACTACACGCCATTGGGGCTGCCATTTTATTCTGGAAAAGAACATACTGAGCTCTCAGCTTGTTCATACAGGCAAAGAACGTGGTGCATTATCGCTGCTCATCCTCCTTGACCTCTCTGCAGCCTTTGGCACAGTCGATCACATCTTTCCTCCTCCAGTGCATCTCCTTCATTGTCCAGTTCAGTGGGACTACCCTCGCTTGGTTCCACTCTTACCTATTCAACCACAGCCAGAACATCTCCAGTAGTGGCTTCTCTTCCTGCCCCCGGAACTCCCCAAGGATCTATCCTTGGTCCCTTCCTCTTCATCATCTACATTCTACCCCTTGGTGACCTGCAGATATGGGGTCAGCTTCCACAGGTCTGTTGATATGCTGGCAATACCCAGCTGTACCATCTCACCACTTGTTTCGACCCCTGCGCTGCAGTTGTGTTGTCAGATTGCTTGTCCAACATCCAATCTTGGATGAGCTTCAATTTCCTTGCAGCTAAACATTGGCAAGACCAAATCCATCACCTTTGACCCCCAACACAAACTCTGGGGGAAAAATTGGGTATAGCCCATTTTGGGGTGCTAACCTCGCCGGGGCGCTAATTTTAGCATCCCGAAAAAGTTAGCGCCCCTACCCTGTAAATTCAGTAGTAGCGCCCCAAGAAGGAGGTGGAGCGCTACTGGAAGCGCTCCACCTCCTTCTTGGGGCGCTACTACTCAATGTCGCGGTGCTACGTGCAACAGCGCCACATGCAGTGGCACATAGCGCCGCGTCATTGCAGGCCTTCTCCCCTAATTAGAGGGGAGGGGCCTAGCGCTGCATGCACCGGGGTCTTGCCCGACCATCGGGGAGCGGGGTGCCGTGGAAACAGCCAACACTCAAGAGGAGTGCCGGGCTGAACGATCGCGGCCGGCTCCCCACATACAAATGTGAACGGGGGCAGGCACTGACAGTCGGCCAAAATAAAAATGGCCGCCCGACACTTGCCCATTAAATTGCGCCGCCGCCCGCTACCGCCGTTGCAAAACTCTGATCTGTGGCACATATCGGCCAGCGATAGGTCTGGGGGCGCAAGGGAAGTTTGCGGCCAGGGCGCAAACGGGGCGCTGCACACAGCGATGACGTCATCATCGCTGGCACAGCGGAGCGAGGCGCTACCGCCGCCGCTAACAGCGGGAGGCTTTAGCCGCGCCGCGCCCGGGCGCTAGGGCATTTGCGCCCCCCCCCGGGGACACTAACAAGAGGCACAAAGCAATCCAATTTCTAGCCCTCTGTACCTTGCCCCCTCATTGTCTCAGGGGAAACCAGATCGTTCGCAACCTTGACGTCCTATTTGACCCTGAGCTGAGTGGCCAACCCCTTATCCCCGCCATGACAAATGCTGCTTCCACCTTCGTTATTTTACTCACCTCTGTCTCTGCCTCAGCTTATCTGCTGCTGAAACCCTCATCCATACCTTTTCCACCGCCAGGCTCAATTATTCCAATGCTCTTTTGGCCAGCCTCCCACCCTCCACCCCCAACTTTACAACTAGCTGCTGCTGGACTTTCGACCAGTGGAATTGTTGACCCTTCCATTATGTGTCATATCGTAGGTATAAGTTATCATTTTCTTCATCTTAATACATGTGAAACATCGATTGTGTGGGCAGTGAAGTTGCTGATTACACACCCACAGAATGAATAAGTTTTCATGCTGTGACCAAGAGTTGATCAGATGTACAGATTAAATGTAAAATAACAGACACCTGGTGAGACCCACAAGGCTGTGATCAAATGAAAAGTTTTAATTACTGATCTCTGCTCCTTCCTAGCAGCTAATCCTTTGAAGAGATGCCATTTGTTATTTGAATCTACTGCCATTTACTCTCATAATATCTGCTATTATAATTCGTTCATATTTGCCATATCGTTGCCTTAAAAAGCATTGTGAACTTTTGTGGTCATTAGAACAATATGCATTAGCATTGCAGAATGGAGTGTTTTCCTTTCTCAGGCACTCAGTGTCAGCATTGAGCACTGCCAGGTATCAAGGAAAGTCTGCTGCAAAGTAAAGAGCTCCCTCTGCTCCTGCTCTAACAGTGTCAGGCCTAACCTGAGAAGAGCATCCCCCAGTGCATTATTGTGACATTTTGATTTCCCACAAAAACGATGGGCTGGATTTTGTCAATGGGGACGCGTTGGGGGCGGGACTGCTGGTTGTCGGGTTTCAGTTCCGCCCCCAACGACGTCCGTCCAACCCACGCTATTTTCCTTTGATTGACCTTGTTAAGCCTGCCCTGCGGGCTTAGCCGGCCGATTAAAGGAAAGCCAGTGACAGAGGACGTCAGCGTATGACGTTTCATCTGTCAAAAATCTTTGACAGATGAATTGTCAGCGTTTGACAGCTTTCAGAAGCTGCCAAACACTGACAGTCTCTGTTCTAAGGTGAGTCCATGTACTGAAGACTCACCAAAGCTCTTAGCAGAAATCAGATGGCTGCTGCATCGGAGAATGCAGCAGCCATTCTGTCATCTCTGCCGTTGAGATGAGGAGCCTTCGGATCCCCAAGGGTTGAAGCCTGCAGGAAGAAGCAAAGGTAAGTAAACTTTTTCTAACACTTTACACTCACCTCTCATACTTACCTCTCCACACTTGCACCCATCACTCACCTCCACAGCGGACTTTTCGATCCCTCTCACCCCCGCAGACCCACTGCTCGCCTCGCTGACCCTGGTGAGGTTCGCAGCTGTCGGGAAGCCCACACTTGTGTGGGTAAAATGGGGATAAGCCTCTTAACTGCCTGTTAACTACCTGTTAACAGGCAGTTAATTGGCTGTAATCCCCTTCCCGCCTCGAGGAGACGGGTCCCTGCGCGAGTCGGGGACCCGCTTCCCAGGAAGATGGCACGGAGGCGGGTTAGGAGCGGGTTCGGTACCCGCTCCCAGTTTCTGCCATTTTCCCGACAGTCCCGCCTCCATACCCGCCTTTCCAGGGCTGGCAAAATTCCCCCCGATGTGTGTGTCAGCTGTGGCTCAGTGGGTAGCATTCTTGCCTCTGAGTCAGAAGGTTGTGTCTACAAAATTCAGGCTGATGATCCAGGGCAGTACTGAGGGAGTGCAGACACTGTCGGTGATGCCACCTTTCAGATGAGACATTAAACCAAAGCCCCGTCTGCCCACTGAGGTGCACGTAAATGATCCCACGGCACTATTTTGAAGAAGAGCAGGGGAAGTTTTCCTCAGTGTCCTGGTCAATATTTATCCCTCAACCAACATCACCAAAGCAGATTATCTGGTCATTATGTCATTACTGTTTGTGGGACCTTGCTGTGCGCAAACTGGCTGCCGCGCTTCCTACATTACAACAGTGACTACACTTCAAAAGTACTTCATTGGCTGTAAAGCGCTTTCGGACGTCCTGAGGTCGTGAAAGGCGCTATGGAAATGCAGTCTTTTTTCTTTTCCCTTAGTGAGATTGTTAATTAGTGCCAAATTAGACTCATCTCAGACAGCAGAGAGAGATGTCTTTTAGCCCATCATTGTGGGATGGATTCAAGCTCAGGCACCTGAGATGTGACAATAATATGCTAACATACTGCACCACCTAGTCCCCATGGGGAAGATTTTAACTGGGAGCGAGTTTCAGGTGGGTAGGGGGATGGGGGAGTGGGGGCGGACATCACTCCCTCAATGTCATGAATTTGAAGCCCGGGCTATTTTAATTCTCGGGCCTCATTTACATCCTGCCAGCCAGCTCCCCACCCAAAACAGGCACCTTGCTGTGCGCTAATTGGCTACCTACATTACAAAAGTATTTAATTGGCTGTGAAGCGCTTTGGGATAGCCTAAGGTCATGAAAGTTGCTATATAAATGCAAGTTTTTCTCTTTCCTTTTTATGCACCATGGTGCAGGGATAGACCAATGAGTTATGCAGCACCTGCGTGTACACTTGATGCACATATCTCACAGTGCGGCGAGTGACTAGTGAGAACGTGCTCTATATGACTGTAAAACACCTTTCCTTTTATCCACCGCACAATTCCATATGATATGCATAAGAGCTTATTTCTTGTGTAAAAATTATAAGGTGCTTCTAAAAACCGAGTGACACTACAGTATATAGGATTTTTGAAGTGAACAGAATTTCCTAGAAGATGGAGGTATATTTTTATTCCTATTTTTGCTGAGTACATATCCCCCGTGCAAAGGAGATTACAAAGGAATCTCACCATTTCTATAAACGGAAAGCATTATCGGCAGTTCATATGCAGAAGCGAGATGCAAGAGTCGACGGACTGAAGCAGACAGCCCAGAGAAGATCAAAAGCAGTTTCAGAAGGGATATGTTAATTCTTCTCTTGAGTTAATTTTGTAATAAGGCATTTCCAGTCTGGTAATCGCACAGGTTTTTTTTTGCCAAACCACCAGGTTGAATGGAAACTTTCCCCGGGTTTTTGACTAGAGGTTTCATTTTGAGTGATGCATCCGTTAGTAAAAGCACTATAATGTGTAGAGTTTTGCAAATGCACATCAAGGTTCCATTTTAAGGTGCAAGTTTTCCTCATATCTATATAATATCATAATGAGGGTCCTAGACACATTGCTCAAGTAGGGAATCAGTGAAGAGTGTTAACCCTGAAGGTGATATCAGTCCAGTCTTGTTATTTGGAACCCATTTTAAAAATCAAACAGTTCATATAATTAACCTTAAATCTCTTTTTGTTGAGTCGTTTTAAAGTCTTCAGTTGAATTGGTTGGTAGTTCCAGAGCTCAGTCATATGAAAGAGCTGAATTAGCACACATTCCTGCTAAAATGATAAAGACATTTCAACATTCTGGGTTAATGACTGTACTCCTACTGGTAATCATTCCGCTCCCTCACACCACCAGGTTCAGTAATAAGCTACTTCCCCCAGAGCTTTCACCAGCACTTAGTCTAAACAAATATGTTCCAAAAAAAAGAAAGAAATGGGAAAAAGGTGTAAACTGTAATTGTAATTCTTTTCAAAAGCTTGTATTTCAGAAGGAACAGTACCAGTACTAATGGGGTACAAATTGAGACCGCACACCGCCCCCCCCCCCCCACCCTGCCCCATCAATAAAGTGGACGTGGCAGTAAAACCCCCTCATTAAAATGTGTCTTTAAAGTGTGAGCCTTCTTTAAAAGGGATCTGATGGTGAGGCTCCCTCCTTAGAAAGAAATAACTTGGATTTATATAGCACCTTTCACGACCTCAGGACGTCCCAAAGCACTTTACAGCCAATGAAGTAGTTTTGAAGTGTAGTCACTGTTGTAATGTAGCAAATGTGACAGCCAATTTGGGCACAGCAAGTTCCCACAAACAGCAATGAAATAAATATGCTAGTTTAGGGATATATGTTGGCCAGGTCACTGAGAGAATCCCCTTCCAGTTCTTTACATTGTGCCATTGGATCCTTTATAGCCACCTGAGAGGGCAAACAGGGATTCTGTATAGCATCTAACCTGAAAGGCTAGACTATTTGCTCAAGTCAAGGGCGGGGGGGGGGGGGGTGGGCGCGGGGCTTGAACCCCTGACTTTCTGACTCAGAGGCAAGTAGTGCTACCACTGAGCCAAGGCTGACACGTAACATGTACATGTTTAACCATTGACATTCAGTAAAACAATTGGGTGTTTGGATTGGTCTCAAACATTAAAGTCCCAGATCTCAATGATGTTCTTAGTAATTTGAAGGCTGCTACTTCAGGTTAATTTTGACACTAGAGCAATAGATTGCATATAGGCTAATGGTGGCTAGTATGTAGCTTTGAGGGTGCAATTTATTCTGCAGCTTCTATGGGGATCATATACTATGACAACAAAACTTCATTGTAGCATGTCCCTTCTGAGCGTGTGTCTCACAGTCTTTGGCTCTCTTCATGGCTGAGAGAATCCTTATATTCTAAGGTTAGCTGTAATGATCAAGCACCAGGTGCTGCTTGGCTATATGGGGGGTGTCTCCAGGTCTTTGGAAGACAAGCTCTGAGTGTCCTGAAGGTGTCAAATGACCGGTTGAGCCTGGCCATGTGCCCAAACAGCGATAACCGCCTTTTGGCAATTGTGACACATAGGGGAGGTTGGGCAGTCATCTTTCTGATCTGAGTATTAGTGACAAGGTCACACCACTGAATGCTACATATGCAGTGAAGACACCATTGGACCACTGTATCAATTTGTGCCCAGTCTGTTTGTGAGACAGTTCATGCTGCAGCAGAAACTGTGAGAAACATACAAGAAACATACAATATCGTTTTCAGAATTTGGTTTTAATTTTTTCGCTTTCAATAAACATTGTAAAGACAAATAACTATCATGACACTGTCCCTTTAGGAGTCTCTTAAATTAAATCTACTTGGAGTGTGACAATTATCCCTTTACCCAGGTTTTTTCATGTTGAGCAAATGTTATGGAATTTCTAACAAATGAATAAACAAACCACCCCACTCATTGGTACTCATTAATTGTCACACAATGTACAATATTACAGAAGCTGCCAATTTGGTTGTCTCTCATAAATTGAACATAGATTTGGACAAGGAATAGTACCATCAAGTCAGACCCTGTTGATTGATCTCTACCTCCTTCCACCTTCTCATCATATCCATTAAGTCCCTTTCTCCCCTCAAACACAGCCAGTTATTTAATTATACTAATAACAATTACAAATACTGTTGAGTAGCACAACATCCCTGTGGACAGAGTTCACACTGGAGCAAATTGTAAATGGTATGTGAAGGGATTGGACTTGATTGGCTGAGTGACCTGTTCTCGTTCCGTACTTATGATTAATCAATACAATGGTACCAAGCATTCACTTAAACTCGCATGGACTATATTGCACTGCCTGGGACAGTATTCAGTATTCAATCAAACTTTATTTCTACATACTCATTTAGATTGCCAAATTAGTTCTTCACATTGTGAAGGCGGGAGGGTTAAATCATCTTTTCAAGTTTTGTGCCACCTATCAAATGCTGCAAAACTTTAACTGGGACCAGGGAGACAGTCTATGATAAGAAGAAATTTATTGGAGGTGAAATTGGTCTTGGGCGGTAGCGCATAACGGGCTATAGCGATTCAGCAGCCCGCTTTACAGCATGCCTAATTTTCATTTCCATTGGCTTCAACGGGCTGCCGATTCACTATCGCCGTTTTGTGCTACTGCACAAGACCAATTTCACCCCCATTGTTTTCTGTAATAATGAGATTCAACTATGCAAAACTATTACGGCATGTTGCAGGTCCACATTATTGTTAACAGCTGAGGAATTTTTATACCCTGTGTTACTTTCCAAATTAACTTGCTTTTACCCTCCCCTTTTCTAAAGGGTTTATTCTGCATACTGAACGATCGTAAAAGTGAGGAGCTCACACACCATACTGTGACCAAAAGTACTAAAGGACCCAATATATCAGTTGCAGCAAACCTTTCACAGCACATTGTTCCAGGCATTTACATAAGAAATAGGAGCAGGAGTAGGCCATTCGGCCCATCGAGCCTGCTCTGCCATTCAATAAGATCATAGCTGATCTTCTACCTCAACTCCACGTTCCTGCACTATCCCCATTTCCCTTGATTCCCTTAATATCCAAAAATCTATCAATCTCTGTCTTGAATATACTCAACGACTGAGCCGCCACAGCTCTCTGGGGTGGAGAATTCCAAGGATTCACCTCCCTCTGAGTGAAGAAATGTCTCCTTATCTCAGTCCTAAATGGCCGACCCCTTATTCTGAGACTGTGACCCCTGGTTCTAGACTCCCTAGCCAGGGGAAACATCCTCCCTGCATCTACCCTGGCAAGCCCTGTAAGAATTTTGTATGTTTCAATGAGATCACCCCTCATGCTTCTAAACTCTAGAGAATATAGGTCTAGTCTACTCAATCTCTCCTCATCGGACAATCCCCCCATCCCAGGAATCAGTCTGGTGAGCCTTCGTTGCACTCCCTCTATGGCAAGTATATTTAGCCTCCCTGCTACCTACCTAATATTGTTTCTTAAAAATATACATATTGTAAATCTCATGTGACTGATTAATGTGCAATCCTTGACATGCTTAAAGTGTTAGCTGTGGCTTAGTTAGTAGCACTCTCGCTTCTGCATTAGAAGGTTGTGGGTTCAAGTCCCACTTCAGAGACTTGAGTACATAATCTAGGCTGACACTCCAGTGCAGTTCTCGGGGAGTGCTGCACTGTCGGAGGTGCCATCTTTCGGATGAGATGTTAAAATGATGTCCCGGCTACTCTTTCAGGTGGATGCAAAAGATCCTGTGGCACTATTTTGAAGAATGATGCGGAGATGCCGGTGTTGGACTGGGGTGGACAAAAATGAGAAGTCGCACAACACCAGGTTATAGTCCAACAGTTTTATTTAAAATTACGAGCTTTCGGAGCTGTTGCCCCTTCGTCAGGTTACCTGACGAAGGGGCAACAGCTCCGAAAGCTCGTAATTTTAAATAAAACTGTTGGACTATAACCTGGTGTTGTGCGACTTCTCATATTTTGAGGAAGAGCAGGGGAGTTCTCCCCAGTGGCCTGGCCAATATTTATCCCACAACCAACACCTAAAAACACCTCATTATCACATTGCTGTTTGTGGGACCTTGCAAATTGGCTGCCATGTTTCCTACATTACATCAGTGACTACAGTTCAAAAGTACTTAATTGGCTGTAAAGCACTTTGGGGTGTCTTGAGCTTGTGAAAGGCGCTATATAAATGCAAGTCTGTCTTTCTTTCTTACTACATCACTATATTCATTTGATGATATATTAGTAGCAGAAATCCACAAAAGCAAACAACAATCTCTCAATGTGCAGTAAGAAACAAAAGGCATCGCACCCAGCAATGTGTATTGTGATTCTATTCACCTATATAATGGTCTGTATTTTGGAAACTTAACTGCAAACTTGTTTGTTCATTTAAAAATGCCAAATTTTGTCCATTGTTGGAGTGTTGGCGCATTCACTTACAAGTCAAAATATAATAAAATGAGGAATGGTGAATTTTATGCTGCAGTCACAATACAATTGACGCTAATTAAGATGCAAAGACAAATTTGTTGGCCTGTTTCTAAAACTGTCCAATTTTTGGGGGGAATGTGGACGATGTTATTTGTTTTCTTTCTCACCTAACACAGTGTGGGTATGCGCTCTCATCTCCTGAGCTGACAAAGAGCAAACATGACAGAGTAGCTTCTGATGTGGCCCCCTTCTATTGTTCCCCGCTTCTGCCAAGAAGAGGCACTTCCTATGGGAAAGCATGGAGAGAGAAAATGCAGATTGTGGCATGGCGAGTCTGAAAAGGAGAGAGAATGCATTAAAAATGGAGAAGAGGGAAAGTTGAAATATGTCTACTTTTCACCTTGATATGCAGCACAGTGTATAACATGCAAACATGCTCAAAGGGTTAAAAGCTGAAAATTGGGCAGCTAGGGAGTGGTTAGAGCTTAGATTTTTTTTTGATAAGAGTATTGAGAGCTCCAAAACTGAAATAGAGAGTGGGCCCATTCTTGGTCTTTCTCTGTTTTCGAAATTATGGGTTCCACAGTGTGGGTAGCTTGAAAGTGAGATGACTCATTCGGCCTCACCACTAATTGCTGCTAAGGTTATCCCACAGATCGAGTGATGCTAAACCACACCAGAGATCACTGTTGATGGGGCGATACAAAGCGGAGCTGTTGGCAAAAATATGTACAGTATATGGTTAGTGACAGTGAGAGCCCAGTCATTTCCAAACAGTGGTGGGCTGGCTCCCAATTTGTCTCCAGGTGATAGTTGTGATGCGAATACTTCTAAAAGGTATATCAAAATTATTTGTTTCAGTAGCATCTGGTTGATTCAGTATTAGTCAGTTCAATGGGAGGTCTATATCGTGTCAAAAATATCAAAATACTGTATTAACAGCATCAACATGTATCAGTCTTTTCAGTAATTTATCACTTTCTGTTTACCTCAGCAGTTTCATTGGAGGCACAGAGTCCGTGTAGATGTGTGGGAAATAATAGTTAGTAAAATATCCAGAGGAAAATGATAGAAAATCACAAGATGGTAACTCAATTAAGGGGCTCAGATTGCAGTATTAAAGAGAGTAACTGAAGCGGTAAGATTTGTGAATGTTAAGAAACTTTGGTAATATTCATGGCACTGACCCCAAGAGTTACTATCTCCCTTAACACTCACAGTTGTGTTGTAGAGAGTGACTATTACCGTCAAAATATATCAATGTCTAGGCTCCCTCATGGAGAATGGCACTTGTGTGAGGTATCAGTGGCTTGCCAGTGTCTGAGGAATAGCACTCAGCAAGAGTTGGCACTGTCAAGAGAGGAGAGGAAAGAAACTCAGAAAATTAAACAAAAGGTCTGAGTAGAGAAAGGATTACATTTTGGAAGGGTCCACTGGTAACTGCATCTGTCTAGAGCTTACAATCATTTTGTGTTGTGGCATCATCTAGCATCTAGTAAAATTATTACACAGAAGTTTTTGAGCTCTGTTCTGTGCTGAAATTAAATCTCATTGCACAGGCTCTTGTTCAAAACTCGTTCTTTCCCCAAGACCTCACAACTGTGGAACTCCTTATTTCCCTCAGTTTTTCTTTCCTGCTGCAACCTTCCGGTTTTCAAAACCCAAGCTTGGCATTACCTACTCACTACTTCCTGATTTACATAGACTTCTGTTGTATAGTTTCCAACCTTGGTGGAGTGTTGCATTAAGAGCCTTGGCTTCTCGCCTTAGTTTCTCAAGATCAAAAATATGTAATATGATGATTTTATCCATGCCCTCAGTGCAACCTGCACCACAAATATTATCAAAACATGCAACAGTGGAAATGACCTTAGCTCTTCCAGGGTTGAGCAATTATGGTACCTCCAGTAAAACGCTTACAGCTCCCTTTTAACAAACTCTGTTTAACACAATGTAATTTGATACTTGATTTGAGCACTTAAGGGCTGTGTAAAGTAAATGAAATGTGTGAGATTAAAGACTATCAAAGATTTTTTATATATAAAACCCTATTAAAGCCTTTTGGAGATACAAAGAAAATTATAGTGGAGACCTTGGTTTGGCCTCAGGGATGTAAATTATGTCCTCTCAGCCATCCAAAATCACAGGTGCTGACTGATAGTTAGTGCGCGTATAAAGAAACAAGCTAGTTGATAAAGAGAATAACTACTCCTGGAAGGAATCCAACAATGTGGAAGATTTTATCGTCTCTTCAGTGCAACTTCTAAGTGGAGTGGCTGTGTCAGCAAAAGTCTCTCCCTTGAAACAGGCTAATTCTTGGGAAAACATAAATATGAAAGTGAGAACTTTAAAAACGATTCCGTTGAACAGTTTATGATAATAAAGCGATTTTGTAGCAAGGAAAAGGAGTAGAATTCAGGAGCAGGAACGTTATGATAGCTTGCTTGATCTAAGACAATGGGGGTTGTATCAAGACCTAAAGTTAGATGTTTCGTCAAGAAGCAGATTGCTCCTCACTTACCGATTTTAAGCTCCTTCAAAGCCACTTCTTGTCCACTGACTATTTTGTTTTCTTTAAGTCACATTTCTGCTTTTGTCCATAAAATAATCCACAATTCTCAGAATAGGACTTCTTTCATTTTTGCCTCTTCATTCTCCTCCTTTCTGCACAAATGCTGGTTCCGGTTTCTTCCTTTAAACGGTTTTAATTATATATTGAATCCAGTGCATAAATTAAAGGGGGTCTCTTTTTATGTTTGGGGGAAAGGAAAAGAGCCTTGTTTCATTCCGTCATGATGCAGACAAATCAATGCAATGATTTGATCAACGATTTGATGAATAATTTTGACACAACTTACATGGTTGCATTGTGTGGTTGAAAACAAGAGTTTTGTCGAACACTTTCCATAAAGATGGTGCTCCATTAAAGATGTAAATGAACAAACAAAACAGTTGAATTGGCCCCCGACAGGGATTCAGTTTTATGCCTTGCGCTGTGAGCTCTAGTCACCCAACCTTTTGGGATGAAGAAAACTGAAAGAAATGTTTATTATCTGAATTGAGTTTTGTGGATATTCTGTAAATATAAGGGAAATTGAACTGCCTAATTTTGTTTAGCACTGTTCGTTTGATGCAAGGACAGACAATATTTCAGACAGCGCCAATATGCTGCACCGTACAACCCAGGTCCCCTTGAGAGCAAATCATTTTTCTTTCTGCCCCCCAACCTGCAAATTACCAAATAAATAATATACAATTAGTAATTAGAGTTAAATCATTTCTAAGCTGCTTTCTGTTTTGAAAAGCAGCATCTGAAGCCCAATATAGTCTATTTTGTGAATCTGAAGCAAAGATAATTTCTTATCTGATAATTAAGTATTAATTCTATGGTTGGTGCCAGGAAACATTTGGATTTCTAGAAGGAAGGCAAAAAATGCAAAATTTCCAAGATTTCCACACTGAAATGTCAACATGATATTGACTTTAAATTGTGTTGGCATAAGTATGGCACGGAGTATACTCATGCACTCATGGAAAGTTACCCGTAGTGCTGGGAAACCGTACAAAGGAGGTGATGGCAAACATATATTTTGTTCAGATATACTTCAGGCATTCCATTTTGAAAGGTATAAAGTAAATCAAAGAACAAGACCACATTGCCACATTCTCAAATAGCTTTTTAAAATATTTACCTGGGATGGAGATTATTGGTTCATGTTTTTCTGCTATCCAGTTGTTAGTGCTGGTGAATGGAACGCGTTTGTCATATTGGTTACCCAAAATCAGCAGCAAGCACATCCAGGTCAGGCTAAGCACAGTCAAATGCAAAATAATGCTCCCTCTACTCTGTTCCATCATTATTCCTTTGGCCCCAACTTCAGAAGAACACCATCTGCTACACCATTTTCTGTTTCCTATACCAGCTAATCTGAGTGAACTTGCCAACTTAGTACTAATTGTGTCTGAATTTTGGGCCCTTTTGTGTTGTGGGACCTTGTGTGCTAGGAACTGGGTTGAGACTGCCTTAAAGTCATTTCAAATAGGCTTGAATAAAGAAAGCTTTATTCCCATCCAATGTTGAACTCATAAGACAATTACGAATGAGCAAAGTCATTTGGTCCATCTTAATTCATCCATTCAAAAAAAACCTACAATTCCCCTATTTCAGCATCCAATTATTTTTAATTGATTGCAGGGTTCTTACCTCCATTACTCTATCTGGAACTCCATTCCGGAACTCCATTCCAGGTGTTGATCACTCTCTGTTATGAAGTACTTCCTGATATCAGTCTTAAATTTGCTATTAGACTCTTCAGCAGTTAAAATACAGCAAAGATACTATTCATTCACTGGAATTTGATGAATGTGATTATTCCAGGGTATCACACAGTGGGCAGTTGTCGGTTTGCTCCCTCACCACCTTTTCAGCCAAACAGGAAACTAAGTTTCACTCTTGTGACCACATTAGGGCAACCTTCTCTTTTATCACCAGACACTGAATTGATAATGAACACACACTACTGTCCATCCTTGACAATAGCCTTTGTTGCAAGCGCTTGATCTAGTTACTGAACTCACCCAACTTCTTAGTTCAAAATTACATCTGTCAGTGTTAAGGAAACTCAGTCACATAATTATATACCAAGTCTGCATACGCTAAATAATAACATAATTAAAATCACCATAACTTCAGTTATTTGATGTCCAAATGTGCCTAAACAATCTGGGCAGGAATTTCTAATTTTGTGGAATTCTGGCGCATCTTTGATGAGATGCGAGTTGAACCTGTCACAAGGATGTACCCGAACCCCGCTCAATTTTCCAGGATCATGGATTATTTGCATTTTTTGAGGTGAGCGCCCTGACATCTGCTAGAGAGTCTGTTTGGATGGGAGAGCAGAGGTCGCCTGCAGTCGACCTCAGAGGCCGCCTGAAATATAGCGTGGCTGGCGGCCTCTCTCCCGGCCAAAGAAGTGGAAACATTTTCTTTAGATTTTGAAAAAAAAAGTGCCTGAGCCCGTACAATTGATTAGCCTACAATGGATTGAGCCCATCAAAGAATGAGAAATATGTTGTATGACGTTTTCCTATCATTTGCATTTAATTTTAATATGCCCACCCATATATGGGATGATATATTATAAACCTGAAGTCACTGCCATTGAAAAATGCCGGAAGTCACGGGCCAGAGGGAAGCTGGTGCAACAATTCCCGAAGAAGTTGTCTGCTCTTCTTAAATTGTGCCGTGGGTTTTTTTTTTATTTCCACCTGAAGAGACTGATTGTTGGGTCTCGGTTTAATGTCTGATCCGAAAGATGGAACCTCCTACAATGCAGCACTCCCTTAGTATTGTGCTGAAGTGTCAGTTGAGATTAATGTGTTCAAGTTCCACCCATAACCTTCTGCCTCAAAGGCAAGAAAGAAAAAGAAAGAACTTGCATTTATATAGCACCTTTCATGACCTCAGAACATTCCAAAGTGTTTTACAGCCAGTGAAGTACTTTTGAAGTGTAGTCACTGTTGTAATGTAGGAAACATTACAGCCAATTAGCGCACAGCAAGGTCCCATGAATGGCAATGAAATAAATGACCAGATCATCTGTTTTTAGGTGTTGGTTGAGGGATAAACGTTGGCCAGGACACCTCGACAATTCACCTGTTCTTCTTCGAATAGTACCGTGGTATCTTTTACGTCCCCCTGAGAGGACAAACGGGTTTAACGTCTCATCCAAAAGATGTCACCTCCGACAGTGCAGCACTCCCTCACAACTGCACTAAATTGCCGGCCTAGATTATGTGCTCAAGTCTGCTGCCGCTGAGCCAAACTGATATTTTTAGGAGAAACATATTAAAATGGTACTCCTCACTAGCTGCAGTTTTACTGCAGCTGCTGTTAGGCACTGACATTGAGCAGGAGTAAGATTGTGGGCACTACCAGTGGCCTTAGCATCCACAGGCAAAGGCGGACAAAAATTGATGTTTCCATCACTATCCAGGGACCCTCCCCCCTCTCCCTCACGTGCATTGGACAAGGTTTGGCTGTAATGTCCTAGAGTCAAGCAACTTGTCCAAAAATGTGCGGGTTAGGTTGATTTGGCTATGATAAATTGACCCTTAGTGTTAGGGGGGATTAAATATGTGGGGTTATGGGGATAGGATGGGATATGTTAGGGGGAATTAAATACGTGGGGTTACGGGGGTAGGGTGGGATATGTATACTGTGGGGATTAAAGCAGGGACAGGGTACTGGATTTGGATGATCAGCCATGATCGTATTGAATGGTGGAGCAGGCTCGACGGGCCGAATGGCCTACTCCTGCTCCTAGATTCTATGTTTCTATGTTTTTTAACTTGCCGACATTCACTATGTGGGGCCACACGTGAAAAGTGGACACTTGAATTTTAAAAATTGTATTCGAAAGAAAGCTCAAGATTTTTGCACAGTGGAGTATCCCTTTAATAATGTTATCCAATGCTTTCTCAGAAAGCAGATAGGAGATTAGAAAATTGTTGTGGCACCCTTATTAGCACATTGTAGTAGTTAACTGCTGCTCCACAACAAAGCTATAAGCTTTGGATTGCTGGCCATTTCCACTGAATTCTGAGTTGAACCACATTGTCTTGGGAGGATACCAGAGCAGCACAGCCAAGATAGGGAATTCAAAGCTATGAGAGTTCATGGGTGCCATCCAATTTCGGCATATCAGCATTCTGCAGCATCACATAACCCAAACTAGAAGATGGAACAGACTGCCACCTAGTGAATGATGGCTCAGTTGAAGCATCTGAAAGGAAATTGGATCGATTCCTGATTCAATATGGAGCTATGGATTTAGTTGGGAAAAAGATGAAAACTGATTAGACTGGTTTCCGACCAAAGCCTCAGTGATAGGATGAGCTGCATGGGCTGAATTTATTTCTACTTACTTATGTTCATATAAATGCTTATTTAAAAACTGAACATAGGAAGAAAATTCAAAATTAGGTTGTTGTTTAATTTGGCCAATGCAGTAATGTACAGATGGTAAAGATTGTGAAATGATTGTACAACTTAGTCACTCTGAGTGGAAGCTTAATTTGAAAGGGATGTTAGAAATCTGTAGCTTTATTCACTTGTAAAATCACTTCCCTAACAAATGGACATGTGCAGATACATTAAATAAAATTTATCTTGGATCACATTAAAGTGTTGGCTCAGCCACTGAGGTTCTTACAAAAGCCTCCAAGAAGCTGTTGCTGATGTTTTTGTGCTGTTTTTCAGCTGGAGGAAGGTCATTTCCGTTATTCACAATGTAGCTTGCACTCATCTGGGCCAGGTCATCTGGCAGAGGGAACGAAAACTGACAACCTCAGAGGGTGGAAGGGGTTTGTTCTGGTGAGTTGGTAAAGGTGTGTTTGTGGAATTTGCCGTATGCTAGACTGTCCCATTCTCCTCACTGTGGTGCAGGGGTGGGGGTGGGGGGGCGGTGGAGAAAGCTAATACCGGAGGTGATAGCTTTTTCCAAAATGGGAGGAAGTGAATTACACCTTTCTTTAAATAGATATTAGTCCCAAGTCAGGCAAAAATAAGGTTGAAATAAAAACAGAAAATGCTGGCAATACTCAGCAGGTCAGGCAGCATCTGTGGAGAGAGAAACAGAGTTAACGTTTCAGGTCAATGACCCTTCGTCAGGTTGTGCTGGCTCAGCTGTTCAAGGGTCAGGATGTGCTGAATTTTGAAATTTGAATAGGCCACTGGCACAGGAAAAGTTTGCTCAGAGGGTATACCTGGCTGGGGAGCACAACATCCAGTGAAGCAGCAGCTTTTAAAGGGCTGCAGGTCACCATAAAAGGGGAAGGTGTGGTGGTGCATAAAATTGAACTAATTGTTCATAGTGGCACAGCAGAGATGAATGGGTAACAGTTCCTTTGATGCTAAATAATTGAAGGCCCTGCTGCAGAAGGTGCAGCAAAGGAGGGTGGCCTTATTTGGAGCTGCAGTCCACCATCCACTAACAGCACAGTATTGGTGGATGGTCACTGATCAAGTCAGTGCAATCACTCAACTCCTTCATACCTGGCTATGTGAAGAAGAGGTTTAGTAGTATCAGGCGCAAGGTGAAGGTAGGTTTGCTCCTCAGATCTGGTGGAGGTGGCAAACAAGAAAGAGCAAAGAGATGTTGTGGCATCCAGGTGAAGGTGCTCCTCTGCTGAACCTTTCCACAACCTGTCTTGACTCCTCTACTGCCTCCATGTTGTTAGACAGTGTGTCCAATATTGAGTCTTGAATGAGCCAGTCACAATTTCCTCCAGCTAAATGTTGGCTAGACAAAAGCCATCGTCTTGAGCCCACATCCTAAGCTCTATATCCTTGCCACGAATTCCATCACCCTCCCCGGCATTGTCTCAGGCTAAATCAGACTGATCACAACCTTGGTAATGTATTCGACCCCGAGTTGAGTTTCCGAACCCTTATCCTTTCCATCACAAAGAAACCTACTTCCACTTCCATAACATCAACCAACTCCATTCTAATCCTGAGCCTTTCTGCTGCCGAAACCTTCATCCGTGCCTTTGTTAACTGACTAAACTGTTCTAATGGTCACCTGGCTGGCCTCCCATCCTCTACCCTCTGTAAACTGCTGCCCTTATCCTATCCCACACCAAGTCCCACTCGCCCATCATTGACCTACATTGGAGCTCGGTCCCCTAAAGCCTCAAAGTTAAAATTCTCATCCTGGTGAGACTTCAGGAGGACATAGACAGGCTGGTGAAATGGGTGGACACGTGGCAGATGAAATTTTATGCAGAAAGTGCAAAGTGATACATTTTGGTACGAAGAACGAGGAGAGGCAATATAAACTGACAGGTACAATTCTAAAGGGGGTGCATGAACAGAGAGACCTGGGGGTATATAGGCACAAATCGTTGAAGGTGGCAGGGCAGGTTGAGAAAGCGGTTAAAAAAGCATCCTGGGCTTCATAAATAGAGGTACAGAGTACAAAAGCAAGGAAGTTATGATGAACCTTTATAAAACACTGGTCCGACCTCAACTGGAGTATTGTTTCCAATTCTGGGCACCGCACTTTAGAAGGATATGAAGGCCTTAGAGAGGGTGCAGAAAAGATTTACAAGAATGGTTCCAGGGATGAGGGACTTCAGTTACGTAGATAGACTGGAGAAGCTGGGGTTGTTCTCCTTAGAGCAGAGAAGGTTGAGAGGAGATTTAATAGAGGTGTTCAAAATCATGAGGGGTCTCGACAGGGTAGATAGAGAGAAACTGTTCCCATTGGCTAAAGGCTCGAGAACCAGAGGACACAGAATTAAGGTGATTGGCAGAAGAACCAAAGGTGACATGAGGAAATTTTTATTTACGCAGTGAGTGGTTAGGATCTGGAATGCACTGCCTGAAAAGGTGGTGGAGGCAGATTCAATCATGGCTTTTAAAAGGGAATTGGATAAGTACCTGAAGGAAAACATTTTGCAGGGCTATGAATTATCTGTACATAAACCAGTTGGTAAACAGGGGACGGTAGCGTAGTGGTTATGTTACTGGACTAGTAATCCCGAGGCCTGGACTAATAATCCAGAGACGTGAGTTCAAATCCCACGGCAGGTGGGGAATTTAAATTCAGTTAATTAAATAAATCTGGAATAATTACTAATATCAGTAATTGTCATAAAAACCCATCTGGTTAGAGGAAGGAAATCTGCCATGGTTACCTGGTCTGGCCTATTTGTGACTCCAGACCCACAGCAAGCCACTCAGTTGTACACAACCACTACGAAAAACAATTTTAAGAATAAAACCGGATGGACCACCCGGCATCGACCTCGGCACCAGCATTGTGCCAAAATTGGGAGAGCTGTCTCACAGACTAGTCAAGCAACAGCCTGACATAGTCATACTCACAGAATCATACCTTTCAGCCAATGTCCCAGATTCCTCCATCACCATCCCTGGGTATGTCCTGTCCCACCGGCAGGACAGACCAACCAGAGGTGGCGGCACAGTGGTATACAGTCGGGAGGGAGTGGCCCTGGGAGTCCTCAACATTGACTCCGGACCCCATGAAGTCTCGTGGCTTCAGGTCAAGCATGGGCAAGGATATCTCCTGCTGATTACCACCTACCGCCCTCCCTCAGCTGATGAATCATGTTGAACACCATTTGGAAGAAGCACTGAGAGTAGCAAGGGCACAGAATGTACTCTGGATGGGGGACTTCAATGTCCATCACCAAGAGTGGCTCGGTAGCATCACAGCTGGCCAAGTCCTG
This sequence comes from Squalus acanthias, assembly GCA_030390025.1. Lineage (NCBI taxonomy): Eukaryota > Metazoa > Chordata > Chondrichthyes > Squaliformes > Squalidae > Squalus > Squalus acanthias. The sequence goes on along the minus strand of CM059427.1, from coordinate 168,809,851 downwards.
AAGGACATAGCTGCCAGACGAGGACTGCGGCAGGTGGTGAGAGAACCAACACGAGGGGAAAAACCTACTTGACCTCATCTTCACCAATCTACCTGTCGCAGATGCATCTGTCCATGACAGCATTGGTAGCAGTGACCACCGCACAGTCTTGTGGAGACAAAATCTTGTCTTCACACTGAGGACACCCTCCATCGAGTTGTGTGGCACTACCACCGTGCTAAATGGGATAGATTCAGAACAGATCTAGCAGCTCAAAACTGGGCATCCATGAGGCGCTGTGGGCCATCAGCAGCAGCAGAATAGTATTCCACCCCAATCTGTAAACTCATGGCCCAGCATATCCCTCACTCTACCATTACCATCAAGCCAGGGGACCAAACCGTGTTCAATGAGGAGTGTAGAAGAGCATGCCGGGAGCAGCACCAGGCCAACCTGAGGAATCTGCAACACAAGACTACATGCATGCTAAGCACCATGCTATAGACAGGGCTAAGCGATCCCACAATCAACGGATCAGATCAAAGCTCTGCAGTCCTGCCACATCCAGTCATGAATGGTGGTGGACAATTAAACAACTAACGGGAGGAGGAGGCTCCATGAGCATCCCCATCCTCAATGATGATGGAGCCCAGCACACGAGTGCAAACGACAAGGCTGAAGCGCATGCAACCATCTTCAGCCAGAAGTGCCGAGTGGATGATTCATATCGGCCTCCTCCTGAGGTCCCCACCATCACAGAAGCCAGTCTTCTGCCAATTCGATTCATTTCACGTGATATCAAGAAATGGCTGAGCGCACTCGATACATCAAAGTCTATGGGCTGCAACATCATCCCGGCTGTAGTGCTGAAGACTTGTGCTCCAGAACTAGCCGTGCCTCTAGCCAAGCTGTTCCAGTACAGCTACAACACTGGCATCTACCTGACAATGTGGAAAATTGTCCAGGTATGTCCTGTCCACAAAAAGCAGGACAATAACCTGCTCACCGATGCTCAGTTTGGGTTCCACCAAGACCACTCGGCTCCAGACCTCATTACAGCCTTGGTCCAAACATGGACAAAAGAGCTGAATTCCAGAGGTGAGGTGAGAGTGACTGCCCTTGACATCAAGGCAGCATTTGACCGAGTGTGACATCAATGAGCTCTAGTAAAATTGAAGTCAATGGGAATCGGGGGGAAACTCTCCACTGGCAGGAGTCATACCCAGCACAAAGGAAGATGGTTGTGGTTGTTGGAGGTCAATCATCTCAGCCCCAGGACATCGCTGCAGGAGTTCCTCAGGGCAGTGTCCTAGGCCCAACCATCTTCAGCTGCTTTATCAATGACCTTCCCTCCATCATAAGGTCAGAGTGGGGATGTTCGCTGATGATTTGCACAGTGTTCAGTTCCATTTGCAACTCCTCAGATAATGAAGCAGTCCATGCCCGAATGCAGCAAGACCTGGATGACATTCAGGCTTGGGCTGATAACTGGCAAGTAACATTGGCGCCACATAAGTGCAAGGCAATGACTATCTCCAACAAGCGAGAGTCTAATCACCGCCCCTTGACATTCAACGACATTACCAGCATCAAATCCCCCACCATAAACATCCTGGGGGGTCACCATTGAACAGAAACTTAACTGGACCAGCCACATAAATACTGTGGCTACAAGCGCAGGTCAGAGGCTGGGTATTCAGTGGCAAGTGTCTCACCTCCTGATCCCCAAAGCCTTTCCACCATCTACAAGGCACAAGTAAGGAGTGTGATGGAATACTCTCCACTTGCCTGGATGAGTACAGCTCCAACAACACTCAAGCAGCTCGACACCATCCAGGACAAAGCAGCCCACTTGATTGGCACCCCATCCACCACCTTAAACATTCACTCCCTCCACCACTGGCGTACCGTGGCTGCAGTGTTTACCGTCTACAAGATGCACTGCAGCAACTCGCCGAGGCTTCTTCGGCAGCACCTCCCAAACCCGTGACCTCTACCACCTAGAAGGACAAGGGCAACAGGCACATGGGAACACCATCACCTGCAAGTTCCCCTCCAAGTTACACACCATCCTAACTTGAAAATATATTGACGTTCTTTCATCGTCGCTGGGTCAAAATCCTGGAACTCCCTACCTAACAGCACTGTGGGAGTACTTTCACCACACAGACTGCAGGGGTTCAAGAAGGCGGCTCACCACCACCTTCTCAAGGGCAATTAGGGATGGGCAATAAATGCTGGTCTTGCCAGCGACGCCCACATCCCAGGAACGAATATATAAAAAAACACTGCTTTACAAGGGGAAGCTCCTGACAGACCAACCTCCTTGATTTTGTTTTGAGAAAGTGGCAACCCAAGTGGACTGTGGGAAACTCACCAACATTGTGTACTTCAACTTCCGTAAGACATTTGATAAAGTCTCACACAAAGGCTGCTAACTCAAAGTTGTGGGGATTCAGAGTAAAACTTGGGAATGGATAAGAAATTGGCTGCAGCATAGAAAACAATGGATACTGGTTAGAAGGATCATGTCAGCTGGGGGCAAGTACTGAGTGGAGTGCCCCAGGGCTCATTGTTGGGACCACTACAATTACTTGGATTCAGAAACTAAATGCAAATTGCAGACACTATCAAACTAGGAGGAACAGTGAAATTGATGGAGTCAGCCCAGAAATTACAGAATGAATTAAAATACATGAGTAGGCAAAAGAGTAGAAGATGAAATTTAATGCAGACAAATGTAAAGTAGGCACATAGGTAGGAAAAATGAGTGAATAGCCTCAGGGGTCTGAGTTATGAGGAAAGACTGGAGAGACCTGGGCTTTTCAGCTTGTACAAGAGATATGTGGGGTGTGATCTTACAGAGATATGTAGGACAGTAAACTGTATGGAAAAAGTTAATCTGGAATACTACTTTAAATTAAACTGTGAAAGTAGGACAAAGGGACACAGGTTCAAACTAGTAAATGATAATTTTAGGACTGTTATCAGATGTTCTTCAAGAAGAGAAGTAATCAGCACTTGTAATGGACTTCCAGATAGAGTAGTGGAGGCAAAAACCTTGAAATCATTTAAGTAACAATTAAATGTAGCAATGGAGGACTGTGGGGTCTTACTGGATGGATGAATTAAGATAGGCTGAATGGCCTTGCTCATCCATAATTTTCTTGCCAATTCAGCCAGAGTTGACGCTTCTAATGGCTATCCAGTGATCCCTACTGGAAAGTGCATGTCTGGGCATATGGTGAGGACATTTGGAGAACTATCCACCTTTGGATAGCCTGCTGACAATCACTATGCATTCAAGAACAACGAGTTGCGTGATTTACTGCTAGGTTGCTGACACCGATGGAATTATGCACTTGTATTAATTGGCAGCAGTAGAGGGGAGAAACCTGGGGGAAAACAGCATTCAACTAAATCCATTGTTCAAACGCTTTGCTGTCCTTTCCAATGATTTGTTGCAGCAAGTGTCTTGATATCACTCAGAACCACTCAGAAGATGACATTTTTACTGCCTCTGGGAATTTTTTATGCAAATTGCAGTAAATTAAATTACACTGCATGTGGTAAGTGTCGAAATTCATGGGGCATATCTTGGGCTGTCACATCACGACAAAATCTCTTGATCAATTTATAAATTATAATTAACAGTGTCCCAAAAAAACCCACACAACAGAGTGCTGCACTTTAGGTGATGGTTTCCACATTGTTCTGTTACTGACTGCAAGCTTTTAATTCAGATTTTAGTTATAGTATTTAGGGTCAATTTTCTCAATGTGCACTCCTAGCACAAAGCCTCGCCTGCCAGAAGTGCATCTCAGAAAATTGCGTGCTCACTCCCCACGGTTATTGTGTCCACTTAAGGGATCATAGGAAATGCACCCACAATTTCCTAAAATGAGCTCCCGGCCAGAGAAGCTCTGCTCCAGGAGTGTGCAGTCAGAAAACCCTCATGTTTTATGTCATTAAGTACTCGGCCTCAAAGCAACATTTATTAAATAGACACTTCAGCTTTTCAATCCTGGGGTATTTAGATGCGGAGTTAATTTAATGAAATTAAAAAAAATGTTTAAATCAAAATGGTTAAAATTAAGAATTGCGGGCCCAGAAATTAGACCCCGTTGTGCCCATTTTGCAGGTGTAAACAGGCGGAACAAGGTCCAATTTGGGGGACCAATGTCCCGCGGCAAAAGGATGCCTGAAAGACGCTCGACCTAATATTGGGGTGGGCCATTTTTCAGCTGTCCCTGGCAGCCACCTAAAACAAGCCTCTTACAAATGTAAATGAGGGGCATAATATCTTTTTTAGACCCCCCTCAGTACTGCACTGGAGTGTCAGCCTGGATTTTTGTGCTCAAGTCTTTGGAGTGAGACCTGAACCCACATCTATTCAGACTCAGAGGTGAGAGTGCTACCAACTGAGCCACAGCTGACACATGCAAATACACGTCTTTCTTTCTAGGTCACGGTCTCAACAACAATAACTTGTATTTATATAGCGCCTTTAACATAGTAAAACGTCCCAAGGCCCTGCACAGGAGCCTTTTCAAACAAAATTTGACACTGAGCCACATAAGGAGATATTAGGGCAGATGACCAAAAGCTTGGTCAAAGAGGTAGGATTTAAGGAGCGTCTTAAAGGAGGAAAGAGAGGTAGAGAGGCAGGGAGGTTTAGGGAGGGAATTTCAGAGCTTAGGGCCTCGGCAACAGAAGGCACAGCCGCCAACGGTGGAGTGATTAAAATTGGAGATGCTCAAGAGGCCAGAATTGAAGGAGTGCAGATATCAATTATACTATCCAGAATTGCTGTTCTCTGGAAGCCATAGAATACTTTTGTTTATTTCTATCCATGTTTTGTTGATTTTTTAAAAATATATTTTTGTTTAAGGAATAAGTTTGCTGATGACATGATTGCAGAAACTAGCTTGGAGCAGCTCTAACAGCAGAGTGCTGAGTTGATGTGCTGAATTGAAATGATGGTCATTGCAGCTTTTAGAGTGCTGGGGCGGGGGGAGGGGAATGTGAATCAGCAGATTCACAAGTAGTGACAACAGCAATTACATTTCTAAAGGTAATTTGTTGCATGAAGAGCTTTGAGGTGTTTTGGCACAATATATGATAAGGCACAATATAAATGAAAGTATATTTCTTTACAATTGTTTGATTTTTAAAAGGAGTCTTGATTTTGAAACTGCTTTAAAAATTGTTCTGGTGTTGAGATTTGCTTTTAAAAGGCACCCTAATGGTAAGACTTCCTATTTAATAGAGGTGTTAACGAGGAAACTTTTAAAAATAGGGCCTGAGTGTTTCCAGAGCTATACAATTACTGTGAAATGGGAGGAACACAGACATTTTTAAAGGATTAACTTAACACATGTTTTAAAAAAAACATCAAAAACAAAGAAAGCAACACTTTTTTTCTCTGCACAAATAGTTTCCAGAATATTTGATTGTGACAGTCTGGATCTTCACTCCTCTAGGAAAACCATAAGAGTTTTCTCTTTTATTATCATGTTAAACTCTGTCATTTTTTGTGGGATTTGAATTTTGCCACCTTGACAGAAAGAGGGTGCTTGCTGATTCTAATTCTAATGCTAATCTCTGTGAATATTAACAGTTCATTTTCATTTTCATGTAGACTTAATTTGGAGGGATTTTCTTTTCTTTTGTAAATCCATAAAATCAGTACCATTGGAATAAGAAAAAGGAAAAGAAAGACTTGCAAAAAGGAAAAGGAAAATATAGCGCCTTTCACGACCACCGGATGTCTCAAAGCACTTTACAGCCAATGAAGTACTTTTGAAGTGGAGTCACTGTTGTAATGTGGGAAACGCGGCAGCCAATTTGCGCACAACAAGGCCCGACAAACAGCAATATGATAATGACCAGATAATCTGTTTTTGTTATGTTGGTTGAGGGATAAATATTGGCCAGGACACTGGGATAACTCCCTTACTCTTCTTCGAAATAGTGCCATGGGATCTTTTACGTCCACCTGAGAGAGCAGACGGGGCCTCGGTTTAACGTCTCATCTGAAAGACGGCACCTCTGACAGTGCAGCACTGTCAGAATATTCATAAAGTAACAGGTTTTACTGAATATGCAGTGAGGACATTCTATAAGTTAGCATTGGGATATTTTGAAGTGATCTCTGTCCCCAGTGAAGCGTTTCCAAATATTCAAGAGCTAGGCACTGCAGCATCTATGGTAATTGGTGTTTTTGTTCACCTGATCTAAAAGTTCCAGCTTGAGGCCTTCCTGGTTTGTATGACTTAGTACCCATTGAGTCATGAAAACAGTGCCACTTTAAACAGGCCATTTATCTTACTGCACAAACATCTACTTTAATTCGATCATTCTATACAGTTAAGAAAGAAAAGAAAGTCTTGCGTTTCTATAGCGTCTTTCACAACCACGGACGTCCCAAAGCGCTTTACAACCAATGAAGTACTTTTTGAAGTGGAGTCACTGTTGTAATGTAGGAAACGTGGCAGCCAATTTGTGCATAGCAAGCTCCCACAAACAGCAATGTGATAATGACCAGATAATCTGTTTTAGTGATTTTGGTTGAGGGATAAATATTGGCCCCAGGACACTGGGGATAACTCCCCTGCACTTCTTCGAAATAGTGCCATGGGATCTTTTACGTCCACCTGAGAGAGCAGACAGGGCCTCAGTTTAACATCTCATCCAAAAGCGGCACCTCCGACAGTGCAGCTCTCCCTCAGCACTGCACTGGAGTGTCAGCCTAGATTTTTGTGCTAATGGAGACAACAGTCTGTAACAAAAGCAAAATACTGCGGATGCTGGTAACCTGAAATAAGAGCAGAAAATGCTGGAAATATTCAGCAGCATCTGTGGTGAGAGAGAAACAGAGTCAATGTTTCAGCTTGATGACCTTTCATCAGAACCATCTATAACAGTTTTCCTGGAGCTAAATAAAAAGTGTTAATTGTTGGGGTGTTATTCATTGAATCATACTTTGATGCAACAAGTTCCATGGATTGCTGGATCTGTAAATGCAAATGCTGTAGTTTTGCTTTCAGTTGAACTTGTCTCTATTTGATATCCCAATGAATGAAACAAAAAACTTAATGCTGAGCCTCAATGGGAAAATTAACGCAGCAATCCACAATATTCCTCAAAATTGAGTGCAGTCTTACAAAGCCTATATTATTCAGACATGTTAAAATATAATGTAACTATACGAGTCATTTAAATTATAGGTTTTATCATACTTCATACTCTCTGTTTTCACTATAGTCCCAGAATAAAATCAACACTATTCTTTATATGGAAACCACTGAAACAATTACTTTTTCCAATTCAGCAAGGTTTTTGTACTTCTTAGGCTCTGTACCCACTAATATTTCCAGGCTAATTCACAACAAGCTGTACAAACCCAGGGCAAAACCATTTCAAAATGATCTATTTTAAAATAGCCTCTTGAAGTGGTTTCAAATGGATAATTAAAGCATGAGCCAATTGCTTTCATGTGAGCACATGGGAAAAACTCATTGAAGTCAGTTCCAAAGTACATAAAAAGCAAACAGGCTGCAAACTGAAACCAAAAGCTTCACTGCTGACTGAGGTATATTAAGATAGTGATCCCATTAATTGAAAAATTAGCTTCCTGCCTTAAGCAAACCTGTTTTTTGATTGGTGGAGTAACAACATGGTTCTTATTAATCATTAGAAATGGGTGACCTGCAAGTGGTGCTCTGAAGCTAAGTGTGATTACTTGACGTGGTAAAACATGGCTTTGAGCAGATAATGCTCTTACTCACTGAGTTACACAGTTCAAGTCATTCCATTGTAAGGAGGGCACTGTGTGAAGAGCTAGGAGTTTCATAGAATCATAGAAATAGAATCATAGAAACTAACAGCACAGAAGGCAGCCATTCGGCCCATCGTGTCAGTGCTGACTCTTTGAAAGAACAATCGTGCTTAGTCCCACTCCCCCGCTTTTTGTCTGTAACCCTGTAAGTTCCTCATCCTCAACTACCTGTCCAACTACCTTTTAAAATTATTTATGGAATCAGCTTCCACCGCCTTTTCAGGTAGAGCGTTCCAGATCCCGACAACTCTCTGAGTGAAAAAAAATCTCCTCATCTCCCCTCTAGATCTTTTGCCAATGATTTTAACCACCCCTACACCAGTGGGCGGGAAATTTGAAACTTTCACCAGGGTTGTCCCCGGGGAACTCTCTGGCAGCCAACTACAGAGCATTGGTAATATGGAAGGTCTGAGAGCAGGTCACCCACCTGACACCATTCAGCAATATGCATCGTGTAGGAACAACCGGCAGGGAGAGTAATTAGAAAACGGAAGAGACAAAAAAAAGGAATGATCCACTCAGTAACTTTACTGAAGTTCTTTCAGATAATATGTTAAACCCCAGGCCCCATCTGCCTTCAGATGAATATAAAAGATCTCATGGCACTATTCGATGAAGAGCAGGGGTTTCTCAAGTGTCTTGGACAACATTAATCGTTCAACCAACACCACTAAAACAGATTATCTGGTCATTTATTTCGTTCCTGAAAGGGGAGGGGGAGGAGTGACCAGTAATCGTCCCTGCTGGGGAAGGGAGAGGAGTAGCCAGTAATGGTCCCTGCTGGGGAAGGGAGAGGAGTAGCCAGTAATGGTCCCTGCTGGGGAAGGGAGAGGAGTAGCCAGTAATGGTCCCTGCTGGGGAAGGGAGAGGAGTAGCCAGTAATGGTCCCTGCTGGGGAAGGGAGAGGAGTGACCAGCAATGGTCCCTGCTGGGGAAGGGAGAGGAGTGACCAGTAATGGTCCCTGCTGGGGAAGGGAGAGGAGTGATGAGTAATGGTCCCTGCTGGGGAAGGGAGAGGAGTGACCAGTAATGGTCCCTGCTGGGGAAGGGAGAGGAGTGACCAGTAATGGTCCCTGCTGGGGAAGGGAGAGGAGTGATGAGTAATGGTCCCTGCTGGGGAAGGGAGAGGAGTGACCAGCAATGGTCCCTGCTGGGGAAGGGAGAGGAGTGACCAGCAATGGTCCCTGCTGGGGAAGGGAGAGGAGTGACCAGTAATGGTCCCTGCTGGGGAAGGGAGAGGAGTGACCAGTAATGGTCCCTGCTGGGGAAGGGAGAGGAGTGACCAGCAATGGTCCCTGCTGGGGAAGGGAGAGGAGTGACCAGCAATGGTCCCTGCTGGGGAAGGGAGAGGAGTGACCAGCAATGGTCCCTGCTGGGGAAGGGAGAGGAGTGACCAGTAATGGTCCCTGCTGGGGAAGGGAGAGGAGTGACCAGTAATGGTCCCTGCTGGGGAAGGGAGAGGAGTGACCAGCAATGGTCCCTGCTGGGGAAGGGAGAGGAGTGACCAGCAATGGTCCCTGCTGGGGAAGGGAGAGGAGTGACCAGCAATGGTCCCTGCTGGGGAAGGGAGAGGAAGATCTAGCCTGATTTTACCCCCTTTTCCACCACTCTGCACCCCCACCCCCGCCGGTGATTTCAAGCTTCACACATGAATAATAGACATTTGGGTAAAGTACCTGAGTGCTAAGGAGGCTCATGGAGCTCTACACAGTTAGGGGTCAACAGGAGTGAAATTGGTCTTTAGCCGTAGCCCAAAACAGGTGATAGCAAATTGGCAGCCTGTTTTACACCCTGAATGATTATCTTTTCCATGGACATCAATTGAAAAGATAATCAGGTGGATTGTCCAACGAACGGGTTGCCTATTTGCTATTGCCCAAGACCAACTTCACCCTCAACACCTTCAGGAGAAGCAAGGAGGGGAGAAAATTGTCAGGAAAACGAAATAAAGAAAGGCATTTTAAAAAGGAATATGGATAGCGGAAAGCATCAGAGCTGAGTGAGCAGCAGTGGGCTGACAGTTTGATCTTATAGATGGGGGTTGATATCAACATACTGCAAATCATCTGCTTAATTCTGTTCCAGTTTGGTCTTATTAAAACCAGAAGAAGCCCTAACAGAACCGTGGGAAGATTATCAACTGCTACCCATTCCATTTAATTTGGAAAAAGGGGCGAGCAGCAGACAGAAACTGGGGAAAGAAAATCCCCAAATCCCCATGAGCCTACAAATAGTTGTGTGGGGGGGGGGGGGCAGCGCTCCCCCCTGAAGTGCCTACGCAAATTTGAGTTCTATGCCAGTTGTAGGATCCCATTTTCAATTCTCAGTACCAATGGGTGGAGTATGTGCCCTGCAGTGGTGCCAGACATTGACCGGTCTAACCAGGGATCCTTAAAGGGACCACTGCAGAGGCCACACAAAAACAGGTACTATTCAGATTTAAAGGTGATTTTTGTGGGGTCAGAAAATCCTCCAAAAATCAAATCCTCCAAAAATCAAATCCTCATGATGCTGACCCTCTGCAGCCTTCCCCCTCCCTCCCCCAACATTCACCTACCTGGACCGGACGAAATCCGTGTCGGAGCCACCAGATTTTTTATAAGGCAAATTTTTCGGCTCGCTAATAAAATATCAATTTTGAGACATGTTTTTTGACAGGGGCCCTGGCACTTCTCCCAATAGAGCGGGGTGGCCTCCCCCATCTGGTGGGCATTTGAGATTGCTGCTAGTGGCATGGATGCGTGCCAGGATTATTTAAATGAGGGAACCTCCCCTAACCCAAGAAAGTCCTGCAGGGCCGGCGACAGAGGCTCCCAGCAGGCCAATGCTGATACTTATGCTAGGATGAAAGGCTTGCAGATTTTTGACCCCCTTATGCCTTTGTGTCGTGTGTTTGCAAACAGTGGGGGAATAACTTTCTGAGAAGCCTGTCAGTGGTGACACTGACGATTACAGGATCTCCCTTGAAATGCTTGTTCATTTGAAATCAGTTTCGCAAATTCAGTATCAATGAATTGAGTGTTTGTTCCCAAATGATAGATCAAAGCAATAGATTTACATTCATTTGAAAGAGAAGAAAGAATGACTTTGATACAAAAACTGCAGCAGGAGATAGAAATACTGCAAACAAACAAGAATTTGGCTTGCAGCCAAGCCCTCTCAAAAGGAAAGGTGAATATCAATATCCCCCTCCACCAGCAGCATGGCTTTATTATGATTATGTCTGAGTTTTGATATACAGTTAGTGATTTAATGATTAGTGACATCAGCCCATTTTGAAATCTTTCTCTGTGTGCATAAGCTGTTAGAATCGCATTGAAAGCCATCTGAGCAGCGTCACAGCTTTTTGCGCCCTCCAAATTTCTCTCCCTCTCTGTGGTCAAGCATGTGGTCTCCTCTCAACATTTTCCCACAACAGCATTGCTGAGATCAGGAACTCAACATGCGAAGGGATTGTGGCTGCAAACCCACACCCAACCATTCTGAGATACTGGACCTCAAAGCACCAACCCCCATTGCACTGTCCCAGTAATATTTTCTTGAACTTTATCAAATAGCCCACACGTAATCATTGTCCCGGCTCAGACATGAAAAACAATGATTTGGGCAAAGTATCTGTCGGCCCCCTGTGGAAGTATATCCCAGCTTGCATCATTATCTTCAGAACAGGAAGGTAAAGATCATGGACTCAGCTAATTATAAGGCTGATAGAATTAATGGCAGATTAGCTAACTAGATGGAAAACTGGCTAAGTAAAGCACAAGAAGTTGCTAAATGGAAAAAAAAAGGGCTGACTGGGCGAGGGGGCAGTAACTAGTGACGTTTTGCAGAGAAGTGTTTTGAATTTCCTGCTGTCATGCTGATATAGAGAAGTACATTTCTTGTATGAATGTTATAAAATTTGCTGATAACATTAAGCTAAGTAACCAGGTAATGAGTATGGAGAGATTGATAGTATTTAAAGGGATCTGGACCAATTAAGCAGATTGCCTCAGATGGAATTTAATGTAGATGAATGTAAGTTTATGTGAACGGGAAGAGGAAACATGAAATGTGTATACGGTGAAGCGATGGTCCATTAGCAAAGATGGAACAGGAAAAGGATTTGGATGTGATTATTGAGCATCCACTGAAAGTTTCCAGTCAATGTGAAGCTGCTGTCAACAAAGTTAATCACGTATTAAAATGCATCTCAAGGGCACATATTTTTTTTCTTCTTATGCCAATTTTCTCCTTTCCTCCTTGACTCCTTGCTGGGGTACAGCCACACGGGCATTGGTCAACCTCTGGTATCTCACCCAAATGACGCTTCGTCATGTGTGAACCTAAGCAGTGTGTGCAAACTATTTAACTATGGTGGGCACCACAGCTGAGGCCTATTATGTCTTCCCCCAACATCCAGTCACACACACTCCCAGCAGGAACAGAAACCATGGCTGACTTCCTAACCTAGGACACTGAGGACAAATTCTTTGGCACTCCTACCACCACCCTGATTCCACGTTCACCAAAGATTGAACCTGGGACTTTCTTAGTTTATATGCCTCAATTACTCACTGTCTTAACCAACTAAGAGACTCCAAAGTTCTATTAAATAGATTGTAACCTAATAAAGAACATAAGTGAGGTCACATTTGGAACACTATAGGCAGTTTTGGACACTTTGGGGGAGAAATTCGGTATAGCCCCGTTCGGGGCGCTAAAATTTTGATAGTTGAAAATGTAGCACCAGACGCTAATCATTCTCGCCTCCCGCGAAATTCAGGTTTAGCGCTCCAAGAGGGAAGTGGAGCATTAAATCAAGCGTTAACCACTTTTCTTAGGGCGCTAAAGTCCGAGAGCGGGGCGGTGCAGCAGAGCACAAAACAATTTTGAGCGCATTGTAAACGGCACTCTTTCATCACAGAGGCTGCTTCCCTCACTTAAAGGGAAGGGCCAATGATGCTGTCCAAGCTAGTTGTAGTCAGTTCTGCGTTGCAAGGCGACCTGGGCGACTGCCATTACAGCCCCAAACACTCTCACAAAGTGGAGGGCTTGGATGTCTTGCACCAATTAAAAATTAAAAACTTTGCGCAGGCACCAGACTGGTGCTAATAATAATTAAGGTTGCGCTAGCTGAGAAGCATTCCCTTTAATTACCGCTCCCGAAGCAGCCAGCCGAGTTCACAACGCCTCCTCTTGCACGAAAATTTTCCATCCGAGGCGATAACGGGCGCTGCGCACTTTATGACGTCACGATCTGCGATGCGCTAGAGGCCCAGGAGCTAAAAGTTAGCACCAGCGCTAAACCGGCACTGAAGTTCGCGGGCGTCACTGCCCGGGCACTAACACCTTAGCGCCCCGTTAGCGCCCCCGCCAGGCGCTAATGGGAGGCGCTAACATACCAAATTTCTAGCCCTTTACCTTTAAAAGAACAATGATGCATTTGAGAGCATTCAAAAACACAACAAATGAACTTTGGGTTCTTATGAACATAAAGTCACAAACTGGGCTTGTTTTTGTTGGAAGGTGGCAGAGGGGACATGATCCTGGTTTCTTAGATGCTGAGAGCAATGGAAACTGGACTTAACTGGGCATTCTGATCTTCAGGTTATATTTGTTGCTGAATTTGAGTTCAAAAATAGTGAAATCAGCTGAAGCAAACATTTTGGGACCAACATGTTCATAGTTAGAAAACCTCAGCTTTAATCAGCAAGACACCTTTGGAAGGAATAAATATACAGTAACTATTGAACACAAATTAAGTAACTAATAAACATTCACAAGGTATATTGCTAAAAGAAGTTGATGTGCATCATCAGCTGTATCCTTGGTATGTCTTTCCTTGTGGAACTCTAGTCACTATGTGACGTAGACAACTGAAAGTATGTTCTATGTTTGTATTGCCCATCCATACAGCGAGTAGATGACGTGCTCCCTGCTCCAAAAATGAAAAGTGACAGCATGCCTCACATCAGAATTGGAGTAAGCCGATGTTAATATTTTGCTGTTTAATTGGGCTGAACCTTAGAACTCACTGAGTGGATTGGAACATTGAAAAGTTCCCTTTCACTTCTGGGTTTGAATCAAGTCAATACTGATGAGAGAGTTCTGTGTGAAATAAGTTTGGAAAAGTCTCAGACTAGTCATTAGCAAGCACAATCCATTGCTTTATCCTACACTTCTGAACTTCGGGTTAAGCAATTCTGTTAGGATAGAGTAGAGGAGGTTTTACCGTGATTACAGGAGTTTTTATGGGGCAGAGTATTACATAGAATTTACAGCACAGAAACAGACCATTCAGTCCAACAGGTCTCTGCCGGTGTTTCTGCTCCACACAAGCCTCCTTCCACCTTACTTTATCTAAGTGCATCTCAATGTAGAAGGAACTTTAAACTGCATCTAATCCATGTCATGTCACCTGGGAGTATTTGACAAGGCAGAGTAGATGAAGTAGTTTAAAAACAAAATCTAGTGCCAAGTAAATTACTGTAATGGCAATGAGCATCGCTGTGTTCCCAAATCACTGAGGTGTTGGATGCATCATGTCAAAATAGTGTTCACCTTCTCAGCCCCAGCGAATCGTGTCTGAATTTCTATTTTTTTTTGTCTTTCAGTCAAACAAGGTTCCTGTGGTGCAGCCATCCCATGCAGTCCATCCTCTCACACCTCTCATCTCCTACAGCAATGAGCACTTTGCCCCCAGCTCCCACTCGCCGCACCTTCCAGCTGAAATCAACCAGAAAGCAGGTAAGAGGATCAGCACTTCTGATTGTCATTGTGGCAATGATTTCCAGGATGTTGGCACTGGTGATGAAACAACAGCTGCAATGGTAGCATATTTAACATTCAGAGTAAGAGAGCCAAGTTCAGCTCCCAATCTCACATTTCAGTGGAGAGAGGCAGTGCAAACCATTCCAACCATCTTATCAGTGATCTGAAGGAAACAATCTACTGGAACGTGCAAACTTACCCCGTCAGCATCTTCCAGGTTAGAAAATCCCAGTTATTGCACTAACTGAGCCCCCTTTTTCCCCAACCCTTGCTGAAAAATCCCCAATGCAGCCCCCTTTACAAGTCAATGAAAAGAGCTCCCTTGAGTAATTAGTGAGTAAATAGTGTGTTCCTGAGCCATCCAAATCAGAGGGTTCCATCCCTGGCACTGCTGAGTTAACTGATCTCAGCCAGGATGCTTGTGATTGGTCCCAAAGTTCTAAGGCGAGGAAGAAGAAACATTTTCCAGGGTGTTATCTGATAATTCCTATTGGGAAGTGCACATGTGTGAAAATCTGGTGTGGAAAACATCTGACCCATGGTAAAATAGCCTATAATGCACACTAGCCTCACAGATAGACAGAACAATCAAAATTTAAAACAAAGCCTCAGTGAGAGCCATGGAAAAACTTGCTCTAAAATGCTTTGTCTAAATTATTCTTGACAAAAATAAATGCCAGCATCTTTATGCATGAAACCAGCATTGGGTGTCAGACAGTGGTTTAACCTTTTCCTTCCCAAGCCAGCTAAAAGCATGTAAATGAATTAACGAAATGTGTGTTTGTGGTATGCTTGTATCAGGGATTTGACCGGAAATAACAGTGAAAAGGCAAAGTGATCTTTACACTGTGAGTAATATCTAAATGTCAAGTCAGGTCAACGTGAGACCGAGCTTTGGAGTCTGTGCTACTTAAAGAAGTTGTGTCATCATGTTTGGGAGCTTTGTGGTCAGATTTAGTTTGTGTTAGAACTTGGAGTTTACTCTGAAAACTTAGTTGGAACGTTGCTGCCACAGTTTGTATCAGAGGGAACATTCATTCTGCACCCAATCCTACATTCACTGCATTGGGACTTTCTCATTGCATTCCTTCATTATTTTGATGTTAATTTTTAACATCAAACTTCGATGGTGCGATTTTAACCCTGTCTACTTGGCAGAAACCTGGGCATGAGTTTTAAAATTGCCCGGTAGACTTAGTGACTGACGTCCCGCTCCCTTCCAGCTTTCTTCCATTTTAACCTGCTCTTCTAAGCGGGAGGGAAAGTCACCCACCGGAAACCGGTGGCGGGGGCGGGGTTTCCTTCTTTTAATATGCAGATTGGGCTCCAATGACATCACCGGGACCTGACTGTTATTTCAACCGCTGTCATGAGCAGGGAAGCCATTGTAGCTTTCCCGTCAGGGGAACCTAGTGGAAAGAGTCGGGGCCAGAAGAGGCCAAAATGGGTAAATTTTTAACTCTTGTTGCCTTCCTTGCAGGGCCAGGAGAAGCAGGAGTGCTCTTGCAGGCCCCACAAGGAAAGTTTAGGATTCCCCTGCCCCGGGTTCCCCCTCCACTTACCCCCCCCCCCCCCCCCCCCCCAAAACCCGGGAGTTAAAATCGCCCAGACAGCACACTGCTGAGGTCAGGACGGTTTACCGCCCACCTCAGTCTACACCCACCTGATTCTCGCCCTGAGTGGAACTCAGGGGGTGGACTGTTAGAAGCAGTTAGTGATGTGGTGGAAATTAATCACATCACTGGTCTCATCACTGTGTGCTCCTCTGTACCTACCATGATTGTCTTGTAAGATACATTACAATGGCAAAAATTCCCCTTAAATGGATGGAGTTAGGATGCAGATCAGCCATGATCTCATTGAATGGCAGAACAGGCTCAAGGGGCTGAATGGCCGACTCATGTTCCTATGTTTTATAACTGGAATATGCCTGTATACAGAAAAACAGCAACCTTGAAACAATATCTTAGACGATAACTTATACAACAGTAAAACTCAGTGTGCACCTCAAAGACATTTTTGGAATGCTTTTTCTAAAAGTCACACTTTAAGACTATTGAAAACCATCTTATCGTGGAAGAGGGTTCCCTTTGCCATCTTTGATATTGGCTGCTCGTATACAGGAAATTTGTCTTGTGAGTCAAAAATTCCTGCATGCACTCTTCTTAAACTTGTACAGAAGTAGCAATAAATTAGTCATACACTTAAAGGCACTGAGTGTTCAAAGGTCAGTAAAGCTGACTGATAGCCTTGTGCTACAACTAGATCCTGGTGTGGAGCAGTGACGCCATATTGTGTTGGAGTTGAATGGACTAAACTGTTTCATGTTCAGACACAGATTGGAAGTTTAAGTGATTATAGGTCATTTAAATTTTAAAACAAGACCAGATAACAGTCATATTGTATATGGCTCTGCCTATGACAAAGGACAAATGGTACAAGGATAGCCATTAACTGACACAGCAATGCTGAAAACTTTGACCTTTCATCATCTATTGCACAGAAGACATGGCATAATAATGGCCCATTCAGGAGTGAGGACACATAACTTAGCATAACAAGTTTAAAAAAAAGATAATTTCCCTACCAGCAGCTGTTGAAGGAGGTGAAAGGAGCACCATTATGTGCTGTGCTTCCATATTTCATCCGGAATGATACAGAATTATTGGAAATGGTCCTGTCATCATCATCTGCCATTTAACGGATGTGCATCCTGGCCAATATCTGCTACGTATGAGGAGTACCGCGCTGAATAGGAGGCTCTAGACAGCAACCCTCTCTTTACATTAGTCATTTAGGAACATAGGAACAGGAGTAGGCCATTCAGCCCCTTGAGGTTGTTCCGCCATTCAATTAGATCATAGCTGATCTGTACATCAACTCCATTTACCGCATTTGATCCATATCCCTTGATACCCTTACCTAATGAAAATCTGTCAATCTCGGTCTTGAAAATTTCAATTGACCCAGCATCCACAGCCTTTAGGGGGGAGAGAATTCCAGATTCCCACTACCCTTTGTGTGAAAAAGTGTGTTCTGATTTCACTCCTGAATAGCCTAGCTCTAATTTTAAGATTGTGCTCCTTTGTTCTGGATTCCCCCGCCAGAGGAAATAGCATCTGTGGATCGAATCCTTTTTATCATTTTAAGCACCACAACTAAATTACCCCTCAACCTTCTAAACTCAAGGGAATGCAAGACAAAACTAGTGCCCACTCCTGATGGCCCAATCAAATTCAACAGCTTATCATAGAGGAATGCAGACGATGGTTGATGTTTCCTACACGTACGAGGACGTGTTCTGCGAATAAGTTACATGCATGATAAAGAAGGCAAAAAATGTATGGTAATCTTCCAGCACTGGGATGTACTGAAATTAAAAAGGAAAATGTGTAAGGAAACTGGGTTGCCCAATGGGTTATTATATTGGCGGTGATGCCATGCTCCCAAAAGAGAAGCTATTTTCAAAGGGAGCGTGGGTCAGAGATAGGGTTACAACACTATAGCTCTGAGTCCCCGACCCATTGTGCGCAGCTCCCCAGAGAAGGTGAAGACATTCTGAGTTTAATCCAATGTGAACAAATGGAAGGAGGTTTTCCAACCTATATAGCCCACCTATATATCCTACCCTAAATGAATAAGAATGCTGGCCCTGAAATTCCACAGGGAATTCTATCATTTCTGAGAAGGGGAAGTCTGACAAATCATTTTCATTGTAATGCTTTTGCAACACAATGATGCACTTTGATATGATTTATGTCAGTGCAAGCAAAAAATGTTTTCTCAAATACTTTTAACATGAAGATGAACACGAGATCCCTTTAAAAGAAAATGAGTAGGGAGAAATTGGCTAATGGAACAATCTAACAATTGAGTGGAGTAGGTTTTCATTCGACTCAGTTTAAAGTCGATCAGCCATGCTAATGATGCTGGTCATAAATCTTAACATGATTCCTTCTATGTCCACAGTTGTGGTATGCTCAGTTCCAAGGTAGGATCTGTTCAAGAGATGCTGCTAATCACAGTCCTCCCCTCGTACACCCTTCTCCCTCCAAAAACAGCTCCTGTTTCTGAATCCTTGCTTGGTGCTGGGAATCAGGCAAATTTTACCCACAACCAGACTGCAGGTTGCTTTTCTTCAGTCTAATAGTTTAATCAGTCATTATGAAGTTTGCGTTTTATTGAGCTTCCTGGTATCGTGGTTGTCCTGTGTGACACAAAAGGAACAAGGGTATCAATGCGCCCCAATGACCCAGTGGGTAAATACACGATATGGTTCATGAGTCATACAGACCAGGGAGGTTCCGGGTTCAATCCATGGTTTGTGCTGATTTAGCTGACCTCACCCAGGGCAGCAATAGGGACATTACAATTAGCCTCAGTGTGCCTGGGGAAAAATGAACGAGAGCTCTTGTTTCTGCTCCTGGTCGGTATCCAGTGACCCTTTCAGGAAAGGTTGTATCTGTAGATATCAAATGAGGACAGGAACATGCTCACTTGTAATGGCCTCCATGTCTGAGTGGCTTGGCAATGTTCACTGTCTAGGATTGCACGTGAAGAACGGTCAGTTGGATGTACAGCTGTCAGTACCACTAGAAGCAACTACCTTCATGAGTCAGCACCAGCGCTCCCGTTAAGCTGCGCGGCCGCGCGACCGCTCAGCGGTCTGGAGGTCCTACGCAGGCCGCTCACCGGCTTTTCAGTGGGAATAACTGTGCATGCGCAAAGATTTGAATGGGCCGCGCAGCCAGTTAAAGGGCTCCCGCACAAAAAAAAAATGACAGGGAAAATTGGTCAGCTCGTTCAAAAATTTGGAAACAAACACTGAAAAAAACTCATACAGTTCAGTAAATGACCATACCATAAGATTGCAGTTTAGGTAAGAGTCATCTCAGTCATCTGGGAGGGAGGAAGACAGAGAGAGAGAGAAAAAGAAGGATAATAAGAGAGAATATTTGGGGGTGGGGGAACATGCTGGAAATACACAACAGGTCAGTCAGCATATGAAAAAGTGATATTTTTGTGGAATCCTTAATTAGAATGAGAAAACCTTTCCTGCATTGCAAGTTGACCAACGAACACTGGCAGTGGTCATAAAAATCTCTAAGGACTTGATTTCTCTGGCCTCCCCCTCCTCCCGATGGAGGAGGATAAGATAGTTAGGTGAGGCTATTTTTGGGAAGTAGGGGTTAAGTATAGAAGAACCGAATGGGTTAACGTCCTCGCGTGGTTCCTGCTTGTACGGCTCAGAAATGAAGAGTACAATGCCAGAAGACGCTATTGGCTTCCAAGAAAACCACAGCAAAGAACTGCAAACAACTGAAAATAAAACCACAATGCGTTCCGCACGCTAATCTTTGAGAACATGGAGGATTCAGAGTGCTTTATAAATATTTCAGAGTGTTTTCGTCTGCAGCAAGCCAACAGTCCAAAACATTTTGAAGTGCACATAGGGCAGTTACTTTGAGATGTATGTATCAATACTAAGCAGTATTAGAGCTCCCCCGCCAACTCAATGGGTATATCCATTACTTGGTGTCGTGCTGAACCATACAGAGCAGGAAGATCCCAGGTTCAATCTCTTGCCTGTGCTGTCTTAGCTGATATGGCTAGGATGAGGATAAGGGTGCTACAAGGGTGTCCCTGATTTGGGTGGGTGGGGAGGAAGCCGCAGTTTCCATACTGGAGTGACCCCTGCTGGAAAGTGCATATGTGCAGCTATCGAGTGTCATCATGAGCCACGTCAGTTGCAATGCCTCTTCACGGTCAACTAACCTGCCAACATTCACTGCCTACATCCATACACATGTAGAATGTTTCCTTGCATAAAGTACTGGAGAGCCGTTGGCAGTTGTGGAACTGTACACCAGCATCATTCAGGAAGGGTGTGAACAATACTAGGGACACAATATGCTGTGTGTACTAATTAATGGATTTTAAAAATATAGCTAATTAATATAGTTTGATGTTTTCCTTATTTACCTGTAAAAATAGCATTTCTTAAAATAAATTTTGGAATGTAAAATAAAGGTTGAATAAGGGGAAAAAATTAAAATCTACCAGCCCTGAATGTATATCACAACTTTTTAAAAGAGTAACAGACACCATTTTCCCACTGAAAGATTGCCAGAAACCCAGATATAACTCCATGATCCATACTCCCAGCAGAGAAGCTGCACGTGAAGGAAACATTGGTCAGCGATAGGGCTACGACACTGTAGTCCCCGTGTTCCTTGCAAGTACCACTTCATGCTGGGAGCAGGAGATTATGGAATTAGTCTTTATATCTGAGCACATGTTTCAGTCGAAAGTGGGATGTGT
Source organism: Squalus acanthias (assembly GCA_030390025.1). Taxonomy (NCBI): domain Eukaryota; kingdom Metazoa; phylum Chordata; class Chondrichthyes; order Squaliformes; family Squalidae; genus Squalus; species Squalus acanthias. The sequence continues at coordinate 168,788,958 of CM059427.1, read as the reverse complement.
TGCGTCCATTTTTGGGGTGTAAAATGGGCGCAAATAATACCAATTCAGCAGTGGGACGGCCTGCGCCCAATCTGCGCAGGCGTTCGTCCCACTGATAAGTTCATGGGACTTATTTTTTCGGCATCAACAAGCGTTAGGCCCCTTTTAATATGTTAACGAAGGGCCTAATGCATATTGAAGGACCCTCTACAAAATTAGTTACCGATGAGCAGGGCAGGCTCGACCACTGCCACGATCAGGAGTCTTCAACAGCCCCTGTGACCGTTAATTAAAGGTATGTCTGATTAATACATTTTTTAATCTTTCTGTGGAGCCAGAGGATTGCCGCTGCTGAAGCAGGTGGCCCAAAATGGACTTTTCTTGTGGGGTGAGCTGCCTGTGTAGGTGTAACCAGTGCCAGAATATGTAGATAAGACCCGAGGACCAATTTATGGCCCAGACTAATTTCTACATAAAAAAAATAATTACAGAGACATGGAAAAGTACATGTTGCATGTAAGTTGATGTTATAGCTGAAAAATGATGTTACTGTATATGCAACATAATCTTGGCTTTTGTACAGAAGGTTGTAAGCTCTTAAATGTATGTGGTGGGTAAAGGTTTGTAACTGTCAATTTTTATGTTGTACAGGTTTGCATAGGTCCCCTCCAGGTCCTGATCTGGCTGCTTTCTATTCTCTGTCTCCTAGTAGTGTAGGACAGATCACCCCTGCAATGGGCTGGTAAGTGATGCATCACAATATCTGATCTGAAGATCCTCCATCAGAGTTATAAGAGAACCAAAGATGATGGGCGGTCTTTGTGCTTTCACCACCTGCTCCAAAAAGAAAGCAAAAAAAAGTTATGTGCCTACTGACCTCAATAATCTCTGAGATTTTCAGTGATGGCTGTCATTTTAGATTCTATTGGACTTCAGTGCTGACCCAAAGACTAATCCAGTTCTTTGAAAAGGGTTGTTACTTGTGGATTCAGAAGAGATCAAGTGGGGAATAACACTAGGGCACTGGGCTTTCCTCACATCCATAGGTGGCTGTGTTCGGAAAGGAGTTTATTTCATTTGGGACTTAGAGAAAGCCATTATGATAACAGTACCACTCACAATAATATGGAACAAGAATGGCATCATTAATAAAAAAGCATTAATATTCCAGTTTTCTTTTGGACTCGGTGATGATCTGTTGGTTGAAACTGTGTATATTAATGTGCCTTTGGGGGAAGGTAACTTAGTACAAAGAGTGATTATATTCTCTATTAACCATGGTCCCATTTACATTGTAAAGTTATACATGGAGATGCCCAGTAAGATCCACAAGACTAACGGAATAATGAATTCTGAAAGTGTCTAAGTTTTCCTTCTTTAAATTTCCAATTTAAGAAGGTAACGGTGCAATTAGTATCTTGGAGTGAATCTGGCAAGAACTCCATTCCATGGTGCACCTGGCAAGATCTCTGCTCCCGGGTGAATTTGGTACATGGTTTGTATCATGATGGTGTCAGTAAGCACCTGGTTTGACACCAGAATTAGCCTTTGATTTGCCCCACCTGTCTCCAGGCAACAGAGCACACTTGGCTGGCTGTCTAAAGTTATTGCAGCAGAGTCTTCACTCCAAACAGTCTTTCTGTAATTCATGCCAATTAGTTATCAATAATATTCTTTTTTATTCCTTAATTTAAATTTTAACATTTCAGTTTACATATAGATGGGCATCTTATTGCTGTTGCAGTCATTTTCTTTCATTATATTCAACGCTGTGCTGACTCAGCTGCATCACTAATTCATCAATTTATAACTGTACAACACATGCACAATAAGCAATCTGTCATCTGAAGAAGGAACCTCACAGATTTCTCGCGTCTGTGCGAGTTATAAAATCCAGTACTTTGGATTATCCGAGTTTGTTGTCATTATTCTATGGATTATCTATTTTCAGTAAAGTCAATAATACTGTTCAGAGAATGGGATGGAAAAACTTTTTTTTAATGATATTTAATTTTTTTCTCCCTTCCCTCGTGCTCCCTTTCTTCCTTCATGTACCATGTACCACATACCATGCCTAGCAAAGGTGGAGGTAGGCACGACGCTCCCTGACTTCTGCCTACACCACACTATTAATGGCTGCTAGGAGATTGTACAATAATGGCATGTTGGATGGCAGGAACACACCCTGTAGAAAGGCACCTGGCCTCATTTGGCTCCTCCTCTGGACAGCATGGCTGGTTTCATTAACTCACCACATGAGAGAAACTGCGGGTGTTTTATGTCCTAGCACCCGGAAATGTCCTTTGGAAAAATAAATCTTAACTGGAGAGCCCCCCCCCCACCAAAAAAAAAAAGATACACTTATATAGCACCTTAGCACATATCTCAAAAACATCTCAAAACACTGCAAATACGCTGAATTACCTTGAAGTGCACTAACTGTCGGTATGTAGGCAATTTTGTGTAATCAATTCTATTTGTGCATATTGTGTGGGGCTCTCTTGCTCTGAGAAATATTGTGCATATTTCAATTACACTGTGTCCACGGCACATTCAAAAGTGACAAAGCAAGATTTATCCTGAGCAGTACTGAACAATGACAAAATTGGCCTAATTTGCTGCTCAAATATAATCTGTAAAAAGGCTTTATCTTCATGGAAAAGTGTTTGCTAAGTGATGCTTTTTTATGTAATAGCAAAGTAAAATTCTGTACACAGCAGAAAAGTTTACTTGGATCCAATTTTGCTAACCTTTCATAAATTTTAAACACTTCTATCATATCCCTTCTCCTTCTTCTCTGTTTATACCTCATTCCCTTAAATTTTGGGATTATCCATGTCAAGATGCTTTTGAATTTGTGCACATTGATATTCATCATTTGTCAGTACTCCTAATTTGACGTTGTCTGCAAATTTGGACACTTTAGACATAATTCCTTCCTCTAAATCATAAAAAAATTATAAACAACAGTGGCCCAAACGAACCTCTGGCACGCCACTGTTAAATGACTACCAACTAGGTACCTGCCCATGCACTACTACTTGTTGCTGTCTACCAACCAACCATTTGCCAATCCATTTTAATACATTCCCATCTATCCCATGTTCTAATGATGTAGATCACTCCGAAAGGCATTGTCCTCCTTTTCTCCTGTTGCTCACTGAGTAAATGAACTGACTGGGGTACTGAGCCAGGAAAGCCTAGGTTTGTTCACTGATTCATGCTGTTAGTTGATTTCTAAGTGCCCCTGAGGTATGGAGAGGAAATTGCCACAGGTTTGCCATCTAAGTCACCTCCCCCCCCTACTTTAAAGTGTGCTCGTAGGGATGTTAGGTGAGAACAGTAATAGTATCTGTGGTACTTCAAGATTGAACCACCTGACGACACTCACTGTTTAGCCCCACAAATGAAGAATGACCATTTGGGTCAGATACAAGAGGGTCGCTGGCATCCATGGGACCATACACCACCATAAGTCACAGCCTTCAACAGAGGAAGGGAGAAAAGGGAAGAACATGAGAAAACTGCCCCAAACTCCTTTTGAAATAGGAATCTTACAGCCACCAGAGAGAGATTATCATCCCATCAGTCTGGGGTGAATTGGAACCCAGCTCCCAGAGGTGAAAGAACAGTGTACCAATTCACTAAACCATCCAGATCCCTCAAAGTTAAGTTTTTACATCCCAGTCTCTTCAAATCTATAAGGAAGCAAAACAGCAATATCAACACGTTACAGAATGGGTACCTGCATTGATGAGGTGCAGGCTGTCTTTGTTAAGCTCATAGGTAAAGGCTGTAAAGCCTAGCAGCTGATAGATCCTTTTTTCCCCTGATCCCAGGCAAGGTCAGTCTGTCTATCCAATTACATCATGTGGATTTAGACAACCTTACTCCTCAGCGCTTCCACCCAGCACTTCCATATCCAGGTAGGTACGGGCTGTGTGAGACTAGCGAGCGGCAAAGCCAGTCTCACAGCTTGCAGCTTCTGCCAAGACTTGTCCAGTAGGCACCGCGGCAACAGTTGGTGATGCGATTCTCGGGATAGAACTAGCATTGTGCTGAACCTGGGCCTCAGTTCCAATCAGCACTCACCTGTTTGAAATTGCTGCATCTCAACCAGTTTAAGGTGGCTGAGCTCTGATGAGTACTGAGCCCTAGGTATTGCTTTACATGTGCCCTCACTGTCTAATAACAGGATCGTTCCCCAGCATTGTGACACCAGAGCATTGTGCCTTTTGTTCGATCCACAACTGGCGTCAAAACTTTTGAAAATGTTACTATTTTTCTAAATTAAATTATTTGTCATCAGATACTATATGTAGATAAAAATCGGAACTAATGTTGCACATGATCCTTCTACACACCTGAATAATGTGCACCTGATAATACCTAGCCTGTTGTGCGTGTTCATAAGAAGAACAGCAATATTGATGACTCATTGGTGGAGAGCGATCCTATAAATGTGATTTTGTAATTGTGTGTTTACAAAATGAGATGCACTGCACAGTAAAACCTGGTGTTGAATTTTTTTCGTCCTCAATCCCACTGATCTCCTCAGCCACATATGTTCATCAGCCACAAAGGGGGAGTGGAGGGGGGATAGCTTGACCTGTTGCCAGGTTACCGTCAGTGCCGCTCTGAGCTGCGGCTGGGAGGCATGTAATGGTGGCCCTCTGACAATAGTCCTCCGGTGTTTTTTTCCCCCAGAGTAGCACAGCTGAGATTCAGCACCAATGAACTATGCAGGATTAAATCTGTAGCCCCACTGCAGGTCGAGTGTGTTGGTAGTCCAGCGCTTTCCGACACTGCTACCTCTCAAACACAGGTTAAATTCAGTCCTCTCAGCTTGAAGAGAGCACAGGTCAGGGAAGTGGCATTGCAATGTCGTAGCCCTAATCTCCAACCTGCACTCTCTTTGAGCACGGCTGCCGGCTGGGAGTGCGGGACTGCTGATCTCACCTCTTAATAGGTTGCTGGTTTTCTCACACAGAAAGGAAATTCAGTAAAAAGAAAACAGAACTAATCAAAGAGCAAACCTTTTCTTGTTAGCTGTCAAATCTTTGATGAGATAATGTAAATCACATTGAGATACATCATCACATCACTTGTGTTTGTCATCATCAGGATTATTGTGTCACTTCTTCCTTCCTAAACAAAGGATTTGCCGGGGTTCCCTTGTTAAAAACTCCAGATAGCGTAGAACTGAGCTGTCTAGACCAGGAAGATCCTACTTTCAGTGTCTGCTTTGTGCTGAGTTAGCTGATCCTCAGCTGGGGTAGTGCTGGTGAATTAAAATTGGTCTCAATGTTCCCAGGCTAGGGGTGGGAAAAATCAGCTAAGAGCCCTGTAGCTGATTGCTATGCAGTGACTACTGCTGAAAAACCACATCCGTGTGGACATTGTGTAGACACATTTGGCTCATCTGTGCTTCCCCCGCACCCCCCAAGGATAGACTAGCTTGCTGATACTTATATCCAGGCTGACACATAACGGGTAAGGTACTAGAGAAATACTGGCCCTTTAGAACCTTATCTCAGCATCAGTTAGCACCCTCAGGAGAGGGGAGAAATTGGGAAGACAAAAAATTTCCAATTTTTTTTCACAAAGTAATATTTCTTTAAAAGAAATGGTGTACTTTAGATTTTTTTTCCGTTAAATTCTGTTATGTCAAGGAATATTCACTTCTCTAAGAGTTGCCTTTGATTCTCAAGTATAACTGGACCAAAATTGTTTTCATTTTTCACATAATTATCATGGAATGGGACACCTCTCTGTTGACTTAATTATTATCCAATTTTCCACCAGGGTTCACTGTAATAGTCCTTGTTGCTTTTATTTTTCTAAGGTGTATCCACTTTTGTCTGTGATTCTTAAGATTATGACTTAAGGTGCAAGCCTCTCAATAATAAAGTCTTTGTGGACAAGACGAAGGTTCCACTCATTCTCTGTGGAATATGTGTGTGTGGCAGTGAGGCAGTGATATCTGCCCACCACTGACTTTCATTTCTGAAGTCTGGTTCCACTAGAATTGGAATTAACTATGTCCGACATGCCAGTTTATATTGGCACCAGTGCTGAGACTGTGATAGCCACTCTGTGTTACTACATGAAGCGACCCTGGTTAGACTACTCTTCTCAATGGGACAGATCTAAACCAAAATTTGTGTGATTACTTTACATGCACAAGATATTTGTGTATGAAGAAGATATATTAAGGCATAAATTGTGAGGCTTTGCTGTTGGTACAAAGGGGTAGAAATTCGTCTTGGCCATAGCGCAAAATAGACGGTATCGCATCAGCCATGTGTTACACACCTCACTCGATATTCAGTTCTATTGAAGCCAATGGGGGGCGGGGCGGAGGATTATAACGGGCGGTCCATGCCCATTTTGCACTACCGCCCAAAACAAATTTCTTCCCCAAAGCCTCATGAGACATGAATGTAGGATGCAGAATCGGGATTACAATGCTGTGCTCCTATCTTTGACCCATGTTTATCAAAGATCCGCACCAGTAACAAAGCCTCACAATTTCTACCCTAATTTGCTTTCCTGAATTTTTTTCTGTTTCTCCCCTCCTCGCCTAAAGTCACTGACTCATGCTGGGCTACAGCTCCACGGGCACCAACCTCACCCAAGTGGCCATTCTTCATGTTTGAGTCCAGGCATGAGTGTTGGAAGGCTATTCAAGTGTGGGGGCATCAAATCCCACCCTGATCCTGTCCTTGTCTAATCTCCAAAATGCTTCACCTTCCAGCAGGAATCACCTGATAGCAATTGGGAGCAGGAGACTTGGCTGATATTATTTCCCCCCCACCCCCTTCTTATCTTTGTGACACAGACCTGTTGTAATCAGTTAGCCCAGCACAGGCCATGGACTGAACCTAGGATAGCCCAGTATTGACTCGCTGAGCCACATTATTTTTGAAGTGGTAATCCACTTTAGCCTTATTTAATCGACAAAAGTTTGGGAACTGTAATTCATTGGCCACGTGTCCCAGTTCTATCCACACACACCCAATAACAATTTAAAAGACAATTCTGACATTTTGAGCCGCACAAGTCACTGTGGAAGATATAACACCAAAATAACTACTGCGTACTTTGCTTGTTTGCAGGTTTTCCCATCCTCTGGTGCTGGGCCCTCCAGGCATGCACTCTACAGGGATTCCCCATCCTGCCATTGTGAGCGCTTCAGGCAAACCAGACATGAATCAGTATGACAGCGGGGTCAGATGCATGTAAGTAAAGAGGCTAAAAGTCTAGTACTGTTTACGCGTGCACAGTTGAAAAACAATGATCCCTAACATTTACCCCACACTGGGTATTTAGTATTAGCTTTTATAAAACATGAAAATTATCTGACATCTGACTTATTAGAACTATAGTTACATCCCCATGAAGCAACTTGCAGGTGATTTAATGGTGTGTATCAGAGAAGGAATGAAAGGCACCTTTTACTAAAACAACCACAGACCCCTGTGTTCTATAGTAAGAAAGAGAAAAAATTGGGCAAGTAACCTAAGCTTCCCATTGGCTACCTTTGCTCTGTTCCATAAGACCAAGTCCACTAGCCAACTATCCAAGATGGCAAGAAATAGGTGATATTCTCCAAATATGGGCTTTTTTAGGGGCTAGGAGACCACATTATTATCTCAATGTTCTTACTCACACACTGTTGTATTTTATAAATAAACATTCTGTGATCTTTTAAAAAGACCGCCACCTTCATAAAAATTCTTTTTCATTTATTTACAAACATGATGCAATGAGATAATTCACGTCCAAGCGCATTGCTGTGTCACTTGCAAAGAGCATTAAAGTGGCATAAATGACACAAACTTCTTCTAGTTCTTCTCCTTATACAAACAAAAACATGGTCGCTATACACTTTTTCATGGCAACACCGCCCCTTTAAAATTTATGGATACACAAAAAAGTAAATTATGCTATTCAGACTGAATGCCTTTTCTTCAGTTTGCTCCCCTCCTCTTTTGTAGGCGGTGACTCATGCTGAGATCTGGTTCCGTAGGTGATGGCAACTCTCCAGTGCCTTGCCCAAGCAGCCATTTACTCACACGAGAACCTAGTGAATAGCACCAGCAAAAGTTTTGACTTTGGAGGCCCATCTTTTAGTCATCTGATGACCACACACCGACACTTCCAGTCGGGGCACTGGATAGTGATGAAGAGAGGGAACCATCACTGATTTTTCCCTTCCTAGCTTGGCGACATTGAGGCCAGTTGTAGCACCTCTCACTGCCAGCTAGGCTTAAATCAGCTAACTCAGCACAGACCAGGGATCAAATGGAAGATCTTCTGGCTTGTATGGCTCTGTAATGGGTGGTAATTCTATTCAGTAGGGGATCAAGGGAACTCAGCAGACTGAATTTCTATGGGTAACACATACTTTTTCGGAGGGAGGGAGAATAAGGCTTTAAAATATACACTTAAGGAAATTGTATATTTAAATTATGTATGTATAAGGAAACTCTGATTCACAGTGCTGATGTGCTCCATAAGGACAGACAGAAGATAAGGATGATTTTGATTTAATTTAGAGTCACAGGAAAGTGTGAACCTGGAAATAATTATCCTCTTGGCTATATGGAATGCTAAAGCAACTGTTACTTATAAATTACGTAATTAAAGAGCTATGTTATATTTGGCACTGTATGAATCAGACTCCAATTTGGGATAGAAGTTACTAACAGATGCAACACATTAAACAGACAATATTCCTTTATGACTAGAATTAAGCTACATTCTCCATCTTTAAATATCCAGGTATTAATGTGCAGTTAATCAAAGAAAATAGTAGCTGTGGTCTGGTGTATGAAGTCCACCTTCTCCACCATTTATGGGGTCTATTTTGCCATATTCCTGCGAATAGCTTGCTCCATAAACTTCCTTCAAATGGAGCCACATTGGCCACTGCTGTATTTGAACCATAGCAGATCATGTGCCAACAATAGCATAAACTTTTTGAATGCTGCTTGACAATTTTTTTTTAAATTATAGCAGCAGATGCGATCATCTATGCAATAAGCTCATTGTTACAGTTCAGGCTTTCTCCTAAGACTTTCATTGAATGCTTCCCACAGAAAGGGGGTTTTGATAAGTGGACTAAGTCTATGGAACAAAACCTGCTTCTTTTTACATGCTGTAAGCTGGATAGCGTGATATCAATTACCCTTAATTATTGTATAATGTAGTGGAGATTTTGTCGGATGCTTACCGTGTTCTCCTGTTTTCTCTGAAGAATGATAAATATCACATTGCCAGATCATTAATTTTGGTCTAAACTGGATTTATTTACTAGATAATACAGATGGGCATAGCTGGGAAGATTTCCCTGTTACTGTGCCTGGTTGTATGGGATCATCTGGGTGTAACACTTAGAAGAAAATCAAGCAGAGAGGATTACGCACCTGTAAGGGAGCCCACACAATTTTTGATCCATTTAAGTTTATGGATGGAAAATTAGGTAGGCTCCCTCACAGGCGTGTGATCCTCATTCCCTGATTTTCCATGTGCTTCTCTCAGGTGATCCCTAGAGCCAGGCGCAGGAGCAAGAAAATCAGTCCCAGCAAGTTACTGAAATTAGAAATACTTAGAAACAATAAAGATAGAATCAACCCATAAAAGGGAAAATTATGCTTCTTCAGAATGCATTTCTTACATAGTCCAGCAATCTGCGAGACTTTTGGATTAAACACACTTTTGTAGGCTTTCTGATGCAATGTCATGTGTGAGTGACGTGATTCCTACTTTGACCTCACAGACTTTAATTTAAACTGAACTAATGATGCTGAAAGACGTCTCCATCATATAATCCAGCATATAAAGAGCTCTTAATCAATCAAATTCAAAAAGACAAAGGAGTTTACTGTGCAGAAAATGATTGACAAGCAGACGTTCCCAGCTCATCAGGTTTTGCACTATCTTTGACCATGTATAATTTGATTAGCACCTAGAACAAAGCCTCTGTATCTTGACTAATTTACAGATCCAACAACCTGGCCTTGTCTCTAAAACTTGGCTCTGGTCTCCAGTTTGATGTTTCTTGGTGAAGGATAGCTTCCAGTTTACTTCAAATTATTTCAAAACTGTAGGAGGGATTTTAACTCCCTCTGCCCAGCGGAAACCAGTCGGAATGAGAGTTAAAATTGAGCGGCTCTTTTCCCCACTCCAATACTGCCCCATAACGATTTTAACTTCTTTTAATTCATTTATGGGATGTGGGCGTCGCTGGCAAGGTCAGCATTTATCGCCCATCCCTAATTGCCCTTGAGAAGGTGGTGGTGAGCCGCCTTCTTGAACCGCTGCAGTCCGTGTGGTGAAGGTACTCCCACAGTGCTGTTAGGGAGGGAGTTCCAGGATTTTGACCCAGCAACGATGAAGGAATAGCGATAATACTTCTAAACACGATCAAAATCACTAAGGAAGTGGTACTCGGTAAAATAATGGGACTCAAGGCGGATAAATCACCTGGACCTGATGGCTTACATCCTAGAGTCTTGAAGGAAGTGGCGGTAGGGATTGTAGATGCATTGGTAATAATTTTTCAAAACTCCCTGGATTCCGCTAAGGTCCCGGCAGACTGGAAAACTGCTAATGTAACACCCTTATTTAAAAAGGGCAGTAGACAGAAGGCTGGTAACTATAGACCGGTTAGCCTAACATCTGTGGTAGGTAAAATTTTGGAGTCCATTATTAAGGAAACAGTAACAGGACATTTGGATAATCATAATTTAATAGGACAAAGTCAGCATGGTTTTACGAAGGGGAAGTCATGTTTGACAAATTTGCTGGAGTACTTTGAGGAAGTAACATATAGAGTGGATAAAGGGGAACCAGTGGACGTAGTGTATTTAGACTTCCAAAAGGCATTTGACAAGGTGCCACACAAAAGATTATTGCTTAAGGTAAAAAATCACGGGATTGGGGGTAATATTCTGGCATGGATAGAGGATTGGCTATCTAACAGAAAGCAAAGAGTTGGGATAAATGGTTCATTCTCAGACTGGCAATCAGTAACTAGTGGTGTTCCACAGGGGTCAGTGCTGGGTCCCCAACTCTTCACAATCTATATTAACGATTTGGAGGAAGGGACCAAGTGTAACATATCAAAATTTGCAGATGATACAAAGATGGGAGGGAAAGTAGTGAGTGAGGAGGACATAAAAAACCTGCAAGGGGACATAGACAGGCTAAGTAAGTGGGCAGAGATTTGGCAGATGGAATACAACACTGGAAAGTGTGAGGTGATGCACTTTGGCAGGAAAAATCCTAGAGCAATTTATTATCTTAATGGCAAGAAACTGGAGAGTACTGAAGTGCAAAGGGATCTGGGGGTCCTGGTGCACGAAACTCAAAAGGTTAGTATGCAGGTGCAGCAAGTGATTAAGGCGGCAAATGGAATGTTGGCTTTCATTGCTAGGGGGATAGAATATAAAAATAGGGAGGTATTGCTTCAGTTGTACAAGGTATTGGTGAGACCGCACCTGGAATACTGCATACAGTTTTGGTGTCCTTACTTAAGGAAAGACATCCTTGCTCTCGAGGCAGTGCAAAAAAGGTTCACTCGGTTAATCCCGGGGATGAGGGGGTGGTCATATGAGGAGAGGTTGGGTAGATTGGGACTCTACTCATTGGAGTTCAGAAGAATGAGAGGCGATCTTATTGAAACATATAAGATTGTGAAGGGGTTGGATCGGGTGGATGCGGGGAGGATGTTCCCGATGACGGGTGAGACGAGAACTAGGGGACATAGTCTTAGAATAAGGGGCTGCTCTTTCAAAACTGAGATGAGGAGGAACTACTTCACTCAGAGGGTGGTAGGTCCATGGAATATGCTGCCACAAAAAGCTGTAGAAGCTACAACATTAATTAAATTTAAAACAGAAATAGACAGTTTCCTAGAAGTAAAGGGCATTAAGGGTTACGGGGAGCGGGCAGGAATTTGGACATGAGTCTAGGTTCGGATCGGTCATGGCCCTGTGGGTAGTGGAGCGGGCCCAGGGACTGTGTAGCCTGATTCTGCTCCTATTTCGTGTGTGCAATTCTGTTAGATGCAGGAGATGGTTCTGTGATAGATAGTAGATTGGCGGTTAGGATCAGATCAGCCATGATCTTATTGAATGGCGGAGCAGGCTCGAGGGGCCGATTGGCCTACTCCTGCTCCTATTTCTTATGTTCTTATGTTATGTTATGTTATGTAAGTCAGGATGGTGTGTGACTTGGAGGGGAACTTGGAGGTGGTGGTGTTCCCATGCGCCTGCTGCCCTTGTCCTTCTAGGTGGAAGTGGTCGCGGGTTTGGGAGGTGCTGCCGAAGAAGCCTTGGCGAGTTGCTGCAGTGCATCTTGTAGATGGTACACACTGCAGCCATGGTACACCGGTGGTGGAGGGAGTGAATGTTTAAGGTGGTGGATGGGTAGTTGAGGCGTCCATCTGAGTCAGTTATGCTAGTCAGGATCCTATCACTTGAATAGGACCCCGAGGCAATTTTAACAGCCTGTTGGCCAGGGGGAACACCATGCTCCCTATCACCACTCCTCCGGGCCTCACAGGACACGTCTGGGATTCTGCCACCCCAGGCTCCCCCTTTCCACCTGCAAAAGCCTGCCTAACCACCATGACATATCTGAGTTATCTGGAGCGCCCGATCTTTGCCTGCCAGCAGCAAGACAGCTGCCTCTTTATGCCCATTTCAGGTGGGCAGCTGACCGGTGGAATGTTAATGTGGCCCAGCCCTTAAAATCAGCCGGGGCTCCCACAGACTCCCAGGTGGGAAGTTTGATGGTTTCTCCTGGCCTTTCATACCCGAGTTAAAATCTACCCTTGCATGTCAGAAAGTACAGAAGTTTTCCCTATTTGACACACAATGGAAACTCTGCTTTCATCATAGTCATCAGTCATGGTGTTACATCGCCACTGCATCACCTTGTGCCTAGTAGAGCACTCTTTACACCCCTTAGGAATGATACACGGCCTCATTGCAATTATAAAACAAAATGTTTTTTCAAACATACAGCCCATATATGTAGTTTAACATTTTCTGGTAGGTTAGAAAGAATTCAATATCAGAATACCCTTAAGTACTGTCCTGTGCCTGTATCCCTGATAGTCAAGAATCTCCTGCTGTATTTGTTGATTTATTAAGTAGATTATCGTTGGTCTAAATGGGTCCATTGATTCATATGCTCTTATTCTTGAGGCTTCTCAGAATGAGTTTAACAGATTGGTCATACTGAATATGGGGCAGTATCTGATGGATTGTCCACAACACCTGGGTTTAGCCCATCCACCAAACTCATTTCAATTCAGATGCTCAAACAAGAACTGAAAGTGAGAAAGGGAAATTTCTATCCTGTCCATCTAGGATTGATTCAAACCCAATTTCTCAGAAATGAAAGGACAATGTTCTGTTCCACTGCATCACCTTGTGCCTATCACTGAACAATTCTGACATTTCGTTATTTCAATTTATTCTTAAACTATGTACTTTTTTTTGTCCTTTAGGAAACCTAATCCTGAACCAAAAAGGGAAAAAGAGAGTAAAAAGCCTACTATCAAAAAACCCCTCAATGCATTTATGCTTTACATGAAAGAAATGAGGGCGAAGGTCGTAGCTGAGTGCACTCTGAAAGAGAGCGCAGCCATCAATCAAATCTTGGGTAGAAGAGTAAGTGAAAATATATATCACCGTCAGCCATAAATAAATGAACATCTGATCCTTATCATTTCTCACCCGAAGAGAGTAATTCATGTACAAGTACACCTCCAGGGTGCCAGTCCTTAGGAACCTCAGCCAGATGCCATTCTTCATCCAGGTTGAACATAGACAGTTGAGTTTTGCTGTGCTACACATTCAAGGGTCATAAAGCCAATCGCATTTTTGCTCCTTCAAGTCAAAGGGACGCAGACGTAAGCGTATCTGGTATACAACTGCTTTAGGCATCCATCACCAGATCTGGCTGGACCACAGGAAGTGCTATTGAGCCTCACTCTCCTCTGCCATGATCATCCAGGAGATCAAAGATAATCCCTTGCTTCTTTTCTCCAGCTCCTTAAACCCCTCTCCCCTGCTCTCTCTATCCTCACATCCAACAACAAGTGTGAAGAGCTCATGGACTTCTTTGATACTGAGGCCTTGATTTTTACAGGGGGGGGTGAGAAGGATGTGGGGGAGTTTGTTAGCGGGCGATGAACCCAGAAAGGCCGGGGACGTGGATATTATTATTTAAATAATCATTTTATTATTTAAATAAAACTCTGCAGAGTCCCGCTGGATACCCGGCCAGATTGACTACCTGACCGGCGGGCAGGAGTGGGCATCTGGCGGCAGGAGGCCACAGCTAGGGACCGCTGTGGAAAGATCGGGAGAGGGAAGGAAGGCTGTCGACAGGGATCGGGAGGGGGGACAAGGGTCTAGGCAGGATTGGGACAGAGAGAAGGCTGTCGGCAGGGTTCGGAAGGTGGAGAAGGCTACGGCAGGGATCAGGGGGAGGGGGATGATTCTGGCGACGATCGGCTAGGGGGGTAGCCCTGTGCAAGGAAGGCCCAAGGCTTCCTTATGAGGACTGGAGAACCACTTCTGCTCCTCCTGGCCCACAAGGAAGCCTAAAATAAAACTTTTAACCTTACCTTTTAGGCCTCTTCTGGCTCAGGAATGCATCTCCCGACAGGAAGCTAACACTGCTCCCCCGCTCAGGCCTTCAACTAAAATTGCAGATCGGGTCCTGATGACCTTCCTTCATGCTCACCTGCTCAGAAGAGCAGATTAATATCAGCACCAGGCGGGAAGGCAGTGGAATCAAAATGGGGTAGGTGACTCGCCTTATTTTAACTGCACCCAACCCCCGCCCAGTTTCCACCAGGTGGGGGCAGTTAAAATCGGGGCCTAAGAGTGAGACTATCCATTCAGCTGCCTCTGCTACTTCCCCCCTTCCCCTTGTCCACCAAGCCAACCCTTCCCCCAGGCTCCCACCTGCCTTAGCCCTGAACCAGCATCTTTCTCTAGTTTCTCTCTACCTTCTTTCTACAAGCTCATCTTGTCCATGAGACACACCTCTTGCTCCTATGACCCCATTCCCACTAAACTACTGACCATCTAACTCCCCTTCCTGGCCTCCATGCTGGTTGACATTGTAAATGGTTTTGTCTCTTCTCGGATAGTGTTCCCCTCCAGCACCCCTCCTCAAAAAACCCACGCTTAATTCCTCTGTCCTTGCAAACGACCATCCCATCTCTAGCCCCCTTTTCATGTCCAAAGTCCTTGAATGTGTTGCCGGTTCCCAAATCTGTGCCCATCTTTCCTGCAACTCCATGTTTGAATCTTTCTAATCAGGTTTCTGGCTTTTTGTATTTAAGTCCCTTCATTGCTTTGTCCCTCCCTATCCCTGTAACCTCTTCCAACTCTACAACTTCCCTTCAAACTCTCAATCCTCTGACTCAAAACTTTTGTGCATCCCTTTCCCTTTGCCCCACCATTGCTGGCTGTGCTTTCAGCCATCTAGGCCTCATGAAAGTCTGAAATTCCCTCCCTGAACCCCTCCATCTCCCCATATATGCCCTCCTTAAATCCCAGTTTGTGGCCAAGCCCTTCTTAATATCTCCTTTGTTGTGGCAGCTATTTTGGTTTGATTACGCCTCTGTGCAGCCCCGTTGAAACGTTGTTCTACATTAAAAGCACTAATTAAATTCAAGTTGTTGCTGTTGCTGCTGCCGCCACCCCCACAGTGCTGAAATGGCCCTAACCAAAGTCACAAATGACCTCGTCAGTTTCTGTGACTGTGGTGCATTATCCCTCCTTGGCCTCCTTGACCTTTCTGCAGCCTTTGATGGTGTTGGCTACACTATCCTCCTCCAAAGCGTCTCCTTCATTGTCCAGTTCAGTGAGACTATCCTCACATGGTTCACTCTTGCCTATCTGATCATAGCCAAATCTCCATGCAGCCGCTTGGTGACATCATCTGCAGATATGGGATTAGCTTCTGCATTTCAACAGGAGTCAATAGATCATAGTGAGGAGCAAAAACACAAGCTGACTGACACCAATTGTAACACCCCCCCAACACAACCCCCTATTGAGATTAACTAACTCAGCACAAACCAGAGATTGAAACTTAAGACCTTTCTGGTCTGTATGGCTCAATCTCACCTGGGGCACTTACATTCTAAGTCATTGGGGATGTTCTAGCAGGAGCAATTAATGTGTCAAATTGGTTAAGTTTTTAGAAGCATTCTGCGGTCCTGATTGAAGCAGAATCCTGAATGAAGACTTCATAATTAGCTGCTGTTTCTCAGAATTCAGACATGTTGCTCATGTCAGACTTCAAAGGATAGAGAGTACTAAGCGAGGAGCTGAAATTAAGATGCTTATTCTGTTCTGCTTTCCTACTTGAGATCAATAGGAGCTTGGTTGAGTGTTCAAATCAACATTTACGTGTGCCCTCTGAGAAGTCATTACATTGTCTATGGAATGATCTTAATTAATAGGGGGGTTAGCATATCATCTCTGACAACCTTTGGAGACAGCTGATTTCCTGGAGCAACTGAAAACTACCTAGACCATGAATGCCACCATGAGAAGTCAGGAGAATAGGGAGGGGGAGGGAATTCCAATGTGGCCACATACAGTCCAAGCTTTTCCATGCAAATTTTCTGAGTTATCATGCCGATGCCATGATGACAGCATGGGAAACACTTTATACATAAGACAATGGCTCTTCAATGTAAATGTAACAGTTTCCTAAACCCTGCATTCTTGTATTTTTATCTGCACAGTGGCATGCTCTTTCCCGTGAAGAACAGGCAAAGTACTATGAATTGGCAAGGAAAGAGCGACAACTACACATGCAGCTTTACCCAGGCTGGTCTGCCAGAGATAACTATGTAAGTTGCTTTTTTAAAATCAATTTTTATCAATATTTAGTAGCAGAAAGCAGCTGATTCTAATCAGACTGGACAATGGAATTTTCTGGAATATACAGCACCATCTACATTTTCCCCAATTTTCTCCCCTTTTCTCCTCCTCTGAAGGTGGTGACCCCATGGGTGCCGGGAGCCCTCAGTGCCTTACCAAGTGGCTATTCTTCACGTGAGGCAAGTCAGCGAGTTCAGCAGGTTATTTAACCATGGAGAGGGCATCATTTCTAAGCTTGATCCTCTCTTCACCCATATACACTTTCTAACCAAGGGTCAACTAACTAACAATTAGAAGTGTAAAACTGGCTGATTTTTCATCTCCTACCTTAAAAGCACTGAAGCTACTTGTAGTGGCCTCACCAGTAGGCACAGTATTCAGATTGCTGACCCTAGACTGGGTGTAGATTCTTAGCTGGCTCTGCATTTGATAAATTCAGGGCACATTCTGTTCTACAGATTCACAGCTGACTCCATGCCCTGCATTGTTCCCGCCTTGCACTGCTATGATTTACAGGTAGTTCAAAAGGCAGATCATTATCTATAATCAATATTTTTTTTCCCAGTTTTTTTCCCCTTTCTTTCCTGAAAGCGCTAACTCATGCTACAGAACAATTCCAGAGATGCCAGTAGCCTCTCAATACCTTGTCCAAGTAGCCATTCTTCATGTGTGCAACTAAATAGGGAGTTTTGGCAGGGTATTTGATTGAGGAGGGCATCTCACCCAATTTTATTTTCACCCAATACCCACACATGCACATTTTCCAGACAGGTCACTAGATAGCATTCAGGAGCAGAAACTCTGGCCAATTTTCCCCCCTTCTTTAGCAATGGACACTGAGTTCAATCACAGCACCCTTTTGCTGGCTCGGTTGAAGTCAGCAAAGACCAGAGATCCAGCCTGGGACCTTCTGGTCCATATGCCCTAGAAGGCAGTGAAATCCATAAGCTTTTTGGCAACTTTTCATGACGTTTTGTTAAGTTTGTAATACTTTCTAAGATGTGATAAGGATTAAAGGAGGGTGTTTAGTTCAAAGTAGCAAATCACCTTTATTTATCTTGTAAATACAACATGTAGCCATACTATGATTAGGAGTGGCTGGAAAAAGGGAAAAAGTTATGAAAACCTGAAAAGGGTTACTGGGAAGAATTCCAAGAATAGACTATGAGTCATTTTAGTACATAGAAGGCATTCAACAGCTCTGAGACAAACTATAGCATAAGAAGGGCCATTCCCTTAGTATGTCACTGACATGTGTAGTATGTGCTTATCAGGATTATCTGTAAAGGTTATGCCAGCAACTCTAATGAAATTTTCTCCACTCACATCCTAACTAAATAAAAGCAAAGATTGCAGTAAAGCTTCAGAGTCAGTTTTAAGGGTTTCTCATAGTTATGATGCCATCTAAACCTCTCAATTCTATTACATTTCTCTACACAACATATACACTGAAACCCTGGTATAGGCTACCAGGTAATCGTAAATCTTATTAAAATTATTCATCACAAAACATGAATAATCTTCTGTAAGAGTCACCGTGCACCAAGTGCATAGAGCACGCTGACAGCACCACACACCCATGACATAAATCATATTAAAAAGAATGTCACACAAACAAGAAATTAGGCAGGAAGACTTTAAGTTTGATCCAAAGTCTCTGTTCAACTTGCTGATATCAGTCAGATTGCGACAATAGTCATCAGCAGTCCTGGGTTAGGGAGGATAAAATCAGCCATGGCAACCCACTCCTGATTGCTATCCAATGACCCCTATTGGAAGTGTGTGTGTGTGTGTGTGTGTGTGTGTCACACGTGCGCATGTATGTGTGCATGTGTGTGCGCGTGCGTCTGTATGCACGTGCGTGCATGCGTGTATACGTGCGTGCGTGTATGTGTGCGTGCTTAAGTATATACATTTGTGCGTGTAAGTGTGCGTGCGTACTTACGTGCATGCGTGCGTGCGTGCATGTGTGTGTACAGATGTTGGGTATGGACAGGGTCTGGCTTAGGTTTCATTTCCCTCCCACTTTACTAGCCTGCTGAAACTCACCATCAAGGCTCACACATGATTAATGGCCACTTGAGTGATGTAGGGGAGAGCAACGGACAATGAAGGAATTATGACTTGAGGAAATGAAGGCAGGGAAGGGGAAATATTAACAATAAAAATAAAATAAAGAAATTAGAATAGGCAATACCTCAAACCAATTGCAAAGGAATAATCTTGAGGGGTTCAGACGAAGTCATAAATCGTAACAGCAAACCTTCTACTCATCTTCTGAAGCCCAAATTTGAGATTACATTTTTAGTATCTCATTCCTAAAAATTACCATCCTATAATCTGATCCTTTATATGTCTCCAAACAGAGTTGGCTAACACTAGAATCCAACACACATATCTGTGGGAGTAAAAAAAATTCCAATAACAGGAAACAAAAGCAGAAAACTTACAGTCCTGTAGTAATCATCCACTGGAAGAAAATCTTATGCAGGAAACCTGGCTGGATTTTCTATTCAGTCAGACAAAACCATCCTCAATGTTGTACTTTAGAAAAACGATGGGATTTGTAAGTTATCTGCTTTTAGTTTGAATTGACTGACAGTTCTATCCACTGTAATGTGCTACATATTTTTTTCATATGGGATGGTCTGACAGCCTTGAGATCAAACACTTTCACTTGTTTGTTTTTGTTGAGTACAAAACTGGCAGCTAGCCTGCCTCCTTCCCCCTTCCACCCCCCACTCTGATGGGAATTTCTTCATCCTCTTTGTAAATGTTTTCAGGCTTCTGATATTTTGTTCCCAATGTATTCTTTGTGCTGATGCCCCTGGCATCTAGTAAGACATGAATGAGAAACTGGAATCTAGGTCATGTTTCCTGGTCCTTATATCAGAAAGGAAGTACAGTGGGTCCCACACTAACAGAGCACACTGTGGTGACGAGCTGTTCCGCCTTCGGAGAAACCACAAAGAGCTCATGTTATAAATTCAAAGGTTAGCTCCAAATACCAAAAGGCCATATTGTGTATAGATAGTCCTCACTTGCTCAGTCAGCTTTTCTTTTTAAAAAAAAACATTTTATTTATTTTGCCTGTTTTTTAAAGTTCCTCTCATGTTTACAGCATCTCCTCATCATCTGCACAATTTTCTGGTGGGGAGAGGAACAGGCAGCCCGCGTTATTGTGGCTTTTCAGTTGGAAGCTAAGAAGTGTACAAGAATGACATGGGTGATGTGCCCTTTCATTTTCCCTTCCTCTCTGTGAGAAGGCCTTTCACCCCTCTGTGCCTCTTGAGAGCATGGCCACATTTGTGGACTTATCACATTTCAGCGCTCAGCTTTCTTTAGTGCTTTGATTAATAATTATGCTTCACTTAAAATAAACAATCTTTTTGTTATTTTGTTTTGGGTTTTTTCTTTAAATATTCACAACACTTTTTTTTATATTGTTACTCTACTGTAACCCTTTGGCCCAGCTGGATGGTCCTGCCTCTTGCTTTATCTGAGGCAGGTAGAGTGACGCACACCTTACTGAGTCTATCGTATCCGAGTTCCAGGAGGGTCTCACTGGTGGGAGGGGGGGTGGGGAATCCAGGTCAGGAAAGCCTCAGCTTTCCTTGTGGGCCTGGAGGAGCACTCCTTCAAAGAGGGAGTCTCACCATCAAGAAAAATATTGAGTAATTTTTTAAGAATGGCCAGAATACTATAAATGCTTAATATCTGAGAGCAGCTGTGACTGAGAATGTAGGTAGACTTGAATATCTTGTAAATTATATATTGCAGGGTAAAAAGAAAAGGAGGAAAAGAGACAAGCAGCAAGACTCTGATCCAGGTATGGAGATTTTTCACCTCATAACTTGTGCTTATTGTCCATGTATGATTGTGTATCTCATTCAATCGCAGTGTGAAGCCATCTACATCTATGGGATGAAATTGCACGATGCAATATTAGCAAGCCAATGTATTAATGACATTTCTCAGGCCTCCGTTTTATCAAACAAGTCAACTATTTTACTAATACAAGAATTTCATACCAATGTACCAACGCTTTCCACAATTGCACCCCAGTAGACGTAAAATCAACTTGCTTAAATGTAGACACCAACATGAAGCAGATAGCTAGGAGTGTGCTACAGGGCTGTTACACACAGTAAGGAGGGGAAGGGTTGTATGACATCATTAATCATCAAACAGAATTTCAGCAATTTGCAGATATTATGAACCCTTACCTATGTGACAGCCTTGAAACAAACTCTGAAGTATTTAGGGTCTATATAATACATGCCATGGTTAACATTGCAAGCTTTTTTTAAGTTTTGATTTTGCTGTGATCCTTCTAGCGAGGGCTGAACTATAAGCTGGAAATGCAGCGGAGGAATAAACCGCAGTGGCTGCCCGGGCACGATAGCGAGTGGGAGAATTGATTGTCACTACATTGTAACATCATCAGCTGAAGTGCTGACTTACGATACGATTTAAACTAGGGCATTAGATGCTTTTAAAGGAGGCAGAGGGGTTGGTTTGTGTCTTTTTGCCTGGGTGTAAAGTGTCGCCTGGACAGAGTGCAGAGAGGAAAACTGGGTGAAGAGGATTGCACATCCAATAATGGAAGGGGAATCAGATAGGCTCAGTTACAGCCATATGATCCTCCATGCCCGATCTTCCTCTCAGTGCTTCACCCAGGCACCAAAGATGAAGATCCAACCCCCCCCCCCCCCCCCCCATAGTCTTCACAAAAAAGTATTTGGCAAACCTTTCTTGTCATTTGAGGAGGCAGAAAAGCCAGAGGAGCTGTGTGTCACTTTCATCACGATTATGCATTTCAACATGATTTATGCCATTGGGTGGTGCATCTTTGAACAAATGGAAAAAGGGCTTGTCAAATGCTTTTTCATGAAGTTGGTGTTCATTTAACTCGTTCTTTGACACAGAACTATTCAGTGCCTTGTATGTATTCTATTATTATATATCCCTAGGTGACTAAATTTGACTGTCTTCTGTACATCCCTGTCTTGACAGAATATTTTAGATTTATTTTGTATATGTAGCTTTAGAGGATGCCAGTTGTGGTGCTGAAAGCAGTTTTATTTGGCGGTGGGGAAGGGGGGAAGCTTCTTAAAATTATAAGCGGAGCTTGTTCAGAAATGTTGTGGTTTTCTTTCCAGAATAGTAAAAGTATTTCAATGTCTTTTTAAACAAACTTTTCAGAGAGAAAGGCTAAGTTGAAAAAGAGACTCTGCCACTAAATTGAAAGAAGAAAACCTCAAAAAATACTGTGTGGTACTGCCACGTACCACAGTGTTAGCCCGTGCAAAGACATGCACACACACGACGACAGGGCAGACAGATGCACACTGCTAGAGACAGGCACACACATACAGACAGGCGCAAACACAGATGCAAACTTGCAATCACACAGACACACATGTGCACATAGAGACAGACATAGATACATGAACACGGACACACACAGGTATACGGACACAGAAAGACAAATACACGCAAAAGACAAGCACACAGAAAGTGGCAGATACTGTTACAAATACAGGCAAATATACACAGTCAGAGAGCAAAATCAATCCTGATTTTAAACCAAGTTCCAATTAACCACAGTTTTAATGAAGGAAATACTCTCTCATAGAATTTTTTTTAAAGCAAGTATCACTCACACATTTAATTCTGCCTTTTAAGATAATATTACCTAGCTCTCCAAAATCATTGATCAAAGTTTGATGGCCAGGAATTGATGAATATAGAAAATGACACTTCAAAAAGTGAAGCAAGGTTGTGTTCGGCTTCTTTGGTATTTGTGGTTTGGCTCCCATTGCTACTTTATTATTTTTAGTCTCACACACATTTCCATTTATATGATTAGGCTGCATGTGCAAGTTTTCTGTTCAGAATGAGCTGCATGGGCAAGCTATCCTTTCCTTCCGAGATGTTTTAAGATGTTAAATATCCTAATAAGTGGCAGTGCGGCCTGAAATACATTTTTAGCATGCAGCAAGCCATAACTGATGGAGCTTTGCTTCTGACCGTTCACATAGATAATTGGGGTAAAATAGGAAAAGGAAAAGCGCACGGGAAGATTTTTAAAACACTGTCACTGTCCTTCCCTGAGGCTCGAGCGGATTCAGTTTGCAATATACAACAAGGAATTCTGCAGCTGTCATTTTGAATGAGCTTAGTTCACAAGCAGAATGAATGGAGAAACAGAACTTCACTGATGTTGGGAGTGCTGGCTAGGCTTTGGTATTGCCATTGGGCTACTTTCACATTTTGAATGATGAAGGAGATCCCCCTTCTTTTCTGACGGGACCATATTTTGCAAGAAATAGAACTCAATTTCACTAGGATATTTCCCCCCCAATTTCGCCCTTCTCCCAAAGGAATGACCCATGAGCATTACAATGCCAAAGCAACTGATGTCTCATTCAAGTGGCAGTTCCTTATGTTAACCCAGACGATGCATGTCGTCAATCTATCGGATCACAGGGTGAGATGTGGGCATCTCAGCTGAGCCTGACCGCACCCTACCTGATGTCCACACATACTTAATGGATCTCAGCAGTGAACCCGGGCTTATTTTTTTCCTTCCCTGTCCTATAGGCCAATTGTAGCACTACTCTTGCTGCCTCAGCTGGGATCCGCTAACTCAGCACAGGCCAGCAATCAAACCTGAGATATTTCTGGTTTGGATGAGTTAGTAACCTCCACGCATTTACCCACTGAGCCACCGGGGCACCCATCTATTTAAAAACAGTTTTTGTGGAGGTGGGGGCGGGATGGAAAGTTTTGCAGGGTTCGTTTTGCATTTTTGTGACATGCTATGTTTCGGCTTTTAGTAATTTACTTCATTCTGACATAACTTTGCTTTATCTGAATACTGTAGCATTCTTTTTTTGCAAACATATCGAGGTTTTTCGCTTTTGCTCTTTTTTAATATCTCATTTTATAACACTTTTTGTATTTGTTTAATTCAACGCCTTTACATGCGGTAAAAGGTATATACGCTCTGCTTATAGTAAAATGTTTTGCTTACTAAAACAACCTTCAAATTGACTCTTTGTAGTGTCAAATAACTTTGTCTGTTCAATGATTGTAACAGTTGCTATAACATCTATTGCTTTTCTTTGCTTTTTTTTTCTTTCATGCCTTCCCTGCCCATCCTTGCCACATGTTTTGCTTTTTTTTTTGTTTCTTTTGTTTTTTTTTTGTTCAGATCCAAGCTCTCCTAAGAAATGCCGGGCACGCTTTGGCCTTGACCAACGGACAGACTGGTGCGGCCCTTGCAGGTGTGTATTTTGTTGCCTAACAGTCTGCGTTAGCCAATCTTGTCGCCAGGTGCCTCTACTTTCAGTCTTGCAGCACTTGCAGATAGCGCACAGCTGATATCAAACTGCGTGCAAATGTTTCAAAGAGGCAGGATTACTCTTCCTTTTTTCCTGCTGGCTTGAGTTGTGGGATGATGTTAGGCTCACACGCTTTTAGCTTTGCTGCACCACTTCAAAACATTTTAAGCAAATTGTGTTCAAAAGAAAAGAGCTAAGAACCACAGTATCACAGAACTTTGCCGCCATCTTGATTTTGTGGCCTTAAAATTGAATGTTATTTCAATTCACCTCTCGCACAGTGCTGTGCCTGGAACCTTCTTTAGGACAGAGTCTCTTGTTCGAAAGGTCTGCAGTAAGATTTTTGATAGTTTTGAAGTACAGTCTGAAAAGGCCTGCAACATATGAAAAAAAATGCAATCTCTTTAAAACCCACATTTTCTTTCCTGGTTAAATATTCTGTGTGGAGCCTTCTGTTGCTTCTCTGGCTCACCTGGATTGCATACTAACTCCATTTTCTTTACAAAATGTGTTCCTCCATTGTTGTTTTTGTTTACTTCACACTAACAGATGCAAACACCGCAATGATGTGTCGCCCATTGTTCGAGCTTGATCTGCAATAGATGCGGTGTCTCCCCTGCAGGTACCCATAATTACTCTATCTTTAACCTGCTTGTGATTTTTTTTTTAATTACAATTTTTTGACAAAACTTTTCTTACCTGTTCTGGAGAGGCTTCCTCGAAGGAGGCCGTCTTTGTGGAAAAAAAGTATTTGGCACACCTTTTATTTGCTTAAATGGGAGAAGTGACGAGAGTTCGAAGAGCTACATACCATTTCTATCACGTTGACATTGCGCTCAAGTGGTATCATGATGTTGATAACAAATTATGTCGCTGCACCTGTTCTCGCAAAGGAGTAGGGGGAAAAAAAGGTTGCCAAAGACTTTTTTCATGGAGGTGACATTCCTTTAATGTAATTGTAGACAGTCTCACCATGGAGTCACATGGTGCTGGTCAGGAGCGGTGTGAAGATGCAAGGGAAAATTGGCCTTTGTACATAAATTAACAATTCTGTAGCAATAGAATGAAAGCTATAAGAAGGTAAGAACTTGATCGGAGTGTATTTAGCACCCACTAAATACCTCCACATGAAATACAATTCTACTTTCACACGAAATCTACTGCAGCTTCAGTAGAATAGAAATAGAAATTGTGTTTTATGTGGGGGGAGGGAAGATATACTGCTCATCGTATTCACTCTTTTCTCGTCTCAGGTATCAATTTGTATCTTTTTCTTCTTTTTTTCTTGGAAAAATATTTTTTTAAATAGTCAGGTGACATTGCTGAGAACTTTGTGATGTAACAGCTGTGAATGTACCAAAAATATTTCTACAGTAGTTGGCCCACTCAAGTTGTGTGATTGTCTAGGTTTTTGTGGGTGATTAGATGCAGGCTTTTATTTTTTATATATAATTGTAAGTGAGGTGGGACATCAATGCTGACTTTCCACATGGTCACCACATTATTTCAGCTGAAACTAGATCTCACAAGACGTCAGAGATCAATTTCCAGTGACACAATGTACATTCACCTATAGGTACAGAGGAGCAGAAATAGGCCATTCAGCCCCTTAAGCCAGTTCCGCCATTCAATTAGATCATGGCTGATCTGTACCTCAAATCCATTGTCTGTCGATCTCAGCCTTGAATATTTCAATTAACTACAGCCTTTTGGGGGAAATAATTCCAGATTTTTCTCTACCCTTTGTGTGAAAAAATGCTTCCTGATTTCATTCCTGAATGGCCAAGCTCTAATTTTAAGATTTTGTCCACTTGTTTTGGATTCCCCCACCAGAGGAAATAGTTTCTCTCTACCTACTCTATCGAATCCTTTTATCATTTCAAACACCTCAATTAGATCACCCCTCAACCTTCTAAACTCAAAGGAATACAAGCCAAGTTTATGCAACCTGGCCTCATAATTTAACCCTTTAATCCCTAGTATCATTCCGGTGAATCTGTGCTGTATCCCGTCCAAAGCCAATATATCCTTCCTGGGGTGTGGTGTCCAGAACTGAATGCAGTATTCCAGATGGGGTCTAATCAAGGCTCTGTACAACTGAAGCATCTTCTTAGGCAGTCCCTCGGAACCGAGGATGACTTGCTTCCACATTAAAAATGAGTTCTCGGGTGACTGATGAGTCCAATGCGGGACATAAGAACATAAGAACATAAGAAATAGGAGCAGGAGTAGGCCAATCGGCCCCTCGAGCCTGCTCCGCCATTCAATAAGATCATGGCTGATCTGATCCTAACCTCAAATCTAAAGAACACAAGAAGTAGGAGCAGGACCCGGCCACTCAGCCCCTGGGCCCGCTCTGCCACCCACAGGGCCTTGACCGATCCGAACTCAGCCTCATGTCCAATTTCCTGCCCGCTCCCCGTAACCCCTAATTCCCTTTACTTCTAGGAAACTATCTATTTCTGTTTTAAATTTATTTAATGATGTAGCTTCCACAGCTTCCTGGGGCAGCAAATTCCACAAACCTACTACCCTCTGAGTGAAGAAGTTTCTCCTCATCTCAGTTTTGAAAGAGCAGCCCCTTATTCTAAGATTATGCCCCCTAGTTCTAGTTTCACCCATCCTTGGGAACATCCTTATCGCATCCACCCGATCAAGCCCCTTCACAATCTTATATGTTTCAATAAGATCGCCTCTCATTCTTCTGAACTCCAATGAGTAGAGTCCCAATCTACTCAACCTCTCCTCATATGTCCACCCCCTCATCCCCGGGATTAACCGAGTGAACCTTCTTTGTACTGCCTTGAGAGCAAGTATGTCTTTTCTTAAGTATGGACACCAAAACTGTATGCAGTATTCCACAGGTGGGGCAGACGGTGGTTGAAGGGGCGGGTGGGTGGGGTCCTTGGGTTGACGTGCGCTGCTTGCACTTGGCTTCCGCTTGCTCCCGGCGAAGAGACTCGAGGTGTTCGGCGCCTTCCCGGATGCTTCTCCTCCACTTTGTGCGGCCTTGGGCCAGGGATTCCCAGGTGTCAGCTGAAGCATCACTTCCTTACTTTTGTATTGCAACCCCTGTGAGATAAAGGAATAAAATCCATTAGCCTTTTTGATTACTTTTTGTACCTGTGTACTAGATTTTAGTGATTTGTGTACCTGGCCACCCAAATCGCTTTGCTCCTCCACAATCCCTAGTCTCTCGTAATTAAGAAAATATTTTGATTTGTCTTTCTTGGATACAAAGTGGATGACCTCACACTTCCCCACAGTGAATTCCATCTGCCACAGTTTTGCCCACTCACTTAATCTATCTCTGACCTTTTGTAACTTCCTGCTCCCATCTACATGATTTACTGTACCTCCTAACTTAGTGCCATCTGCAGACTTGGATATACAACTCTCTATTCCTTCCTCCAAGTCATTGATATTTATGATGAAAAGCTGAGGCCCCAGTCACATAACAACATACACAAACCTGAAGACACTTCTAGTGTGTAATTAGGAATCTGATAAGGTTTAGTTTCCATTCAGAAGAAAGCAGTTACTGCAATCCTAACTACAGCAGGGTCGTCATGGCATTCTAAAGTCATGTGATAGGGAAATGATGACAACAGCCAAACAGACCAGGAAGAACCAAGGTTTGATCACTGGTCTTTGCAAAGGTAGCAGAGCTCAGTCAAGGCAACAATAGGCTCTGTAATTGGTCTCAGTGTCCCCGTAGTAGGGGGGGAAAAATCACAGCTTGTGTTCCCATTCCTGATCACTATCCAGTGATTCTCTTGGAAAGCAACCATGTGCAGACAAAATGTGGCTTAGCTGGGGTATTCTCCACAGAAAACAGCCAGTTAACATTCACTGTCCAGAATCAGACATGAGGAATGTCCACTTGGGTGAAGTACCAGGAGGCTGGCAGTAAACAAGGAACTGTACCTCAGTGTAAGTCACCACCTTCAAGAGAGGCAGGTACAGGAATGGCAACCCAGAGGTCATGATTTCAAATCCTACCATGAATTCAATAAATCTGGTCATTTGTGGGCTTGCACCCCCAGAAAATAAAATGACCATGAAAGGTGCTGGATTGTTATAAAAACCCAACTGGCTCACTAATGTATTTCAGGGAAGGGATTCTGCCACTCCTTCCTGGTCTAGCCTAGATATGACTCTAGTCCGCACTACATGATTGACTCATAATGTCCTCTGAAGTGGCCTAACAAGCCACTCAGTTGAACAAGCAATCACTACGTTCAGGGCAACTAGGGATGCACAACATCACCCACATTCTAAGAACAAATTTTTCAAAAAGGAGAGTGTTATCATTCAGGCTCCCTCCTAACCCTACTTATTCGTGTTCACAGCAAATTGCAGATTTATAGGCAAAATCACATTTATTATAAGTCAAAACTCGCAATTAAAAATATGCAGCTAACAATGTTCCACTGGGTTGCATGCCAAAATTCATGCAGGATGCCCACCAAGGTTAGAGCACACTTGGAGTACTGTGAACAGTTCTGGTCTCCATATTATAAAACTGATATAGCGGCACTGGAGCAGGTGCAAAAAAGATTTATTAGACTGATACCAGAACTGAGAGGTTGTACCTATGAGGAAAAATTGAACAGGCTGGGGCTCATTTCTCTAGAAAAGAGAAGACTGAGGTGACCTGATAGAGGTCTTCAAGATTATGAAAGGGTTTGATAGGGTAGACGTAGAGAAGATGTTTCCACTTGCGGGTGAGACCAGAACTAGAGGCCATAAATATAAGATAGTCGTTAATAAATCCAAAAGGGAATTCAAGAGAAACTTTTTTACCCAGAGAGTGGTTAGAATGTGGAACTCGCTACCACAAGGAGTAGTTGAGGTAAATGGCATAAATGCATTCAAGGGGAAGCTAGATAAACGCATGAGGGAGAAAAGAATAGAAAGATATGTTGATGGGGTTAGATAAAGAGGAGTGGGAGGAGGCTTGTGTAGAGCTTAAACACTGGCATGGACTTGTTGGGCAGAATGGCCTGTTTCAGTGCTGTAAATACTTTGTAATACTTTGTAATACCATGAATGCTCCTGATCCCTTAAATAGGCAGAAAAACAATGCTGTTAAACCATAGAGCTCAAATTAGAACTACAAATCAGACATTACATAAAAAGAACATAAACCAGCAGGTATCAGCAATACAGTATGTAACTTACATCAATATTTTCAACTGTTTTCACAACTAAAATAATAAGTGTTTGAATTCTTAGAGTCCTTTTCAAAGTTCTTGATACTTTATACATGGAACATGCTTGTTCTCTCTCTGCTGTGACATAGAGAATAAATGGTTAATGAATGAACTGAATGACACAGGGCTGCTCCTGGGTAATCTAGGTATGCTCCTCAATTCCTTTGAATTGAAAACCAACTTCTCTGAAGGTCACCCCCAATTCATTCTCAACAGGCTGGTAATTATAATATTAATTATTCCTGTCATCCAAGTAGACAGGTATGTGGATAAGAGCCCCATCGCTGTCCGGAGAGATATTTACTAAGCCAGGCCTGAAACAAAGCCTTTCGAAATCACCCCTTTAATTATTATGGCAATTCACAGACAGAGCTCTGTTTCTCCTCATAGCTTTAAACTTGCCTAAAATATCGTTTCACAACCGGAGCTGTTAGCTAAACAAAGCAGATCCTTTCAGAGTACAACTCAAAGAGTTACATTGAAAATACATTGACCTAACTAAACATCCACAAGGAAAGCTACAATACAGAACTATTTTAGGATATGACATAGGATGGGGCCTCATGTTTGTCACAGAGACAATCGAGGGAAATCGGAGCAGGAAAAAAATCAAATATGGGAGCCACTTTTTTTTGGCTGATCGATGCAAACTCACTTTTTATACAGTCAACTCATGATTGATGTTGAATGCATGAGAACAAGTTAGTGTCTGGACAAGTAAGCTGTCAGAAAACATGGAACTTCCCAATGATCAAACACAGGCTACTTCTTGGCAAACTTGCAGTACTGGAGTCAGTGTCATCTCAGAATCACCATCACACTCATCGAGTGCGATGACTGCCCCTGCTACCACGAAATAGGACAAAAGGCCCATACAAGACTGAGATCATCTATGTAACAGATAGCAGGAAATGCTTTCAAAACTTATCTAACCTCTAAATTCATCTGATGATTACAAACTGCTCAGACTTTGCTGTCACCGTTTATGATGTCTTATGACATTAATTATATTCTGACTTGTACCCTTCCCATTGGTATCAGTCATTCTATATACAAACCATCTGAATTCTTTCATTAGATTACATCTTGTGACTCACTCCCAGTTACCTTTTACTCATTTATTTTCTAATTTTCTCCACTTCTCACCTAAGGGTTATTACTCATGACGTTGGGCTCCACAGATGAATGTAGTTTCTGATACTTTGTCCAAATTATTATTCTTAATATATGAGCCCAGACAATGAATGTTGGCAGGTCATTCAATGAAACTGAGAGCATCACAGACTAGCTCAATCCTTTCCTCACCTGATCTCCATACATGCATACTTTCCAGCAGGGATCACTCGTTAGTGATCAGAAACATCAATCCTGACTTTTCCTTCGCTAGTCCATACATACTGAGGCCACCTCCACCATTAAGCCAGCCAAGATCCACAAACCCAGCATTAATCAGGGCTCGAACCAATGTCCTTCCTAGTTGCTGTGGCTCAGTACTACAGTTCTGTGGTAGATTTACCCACTCAGCATTCATGGGCCTCATATATATTTATCGATCGGATTGTCTATTATCTTCTTTCCACCATTAGCAGGTTCTTTTTAACTGTCAGATATTGTATAATGTTTTATTGTTCCTTATACTGATGAATTATAAATCATAACAATTACAATTACAATGACTTAACATTCATAATAAGGTTTTTGGAGCTCAATGGACATGTTCGGTGACATGGCCAGTACTCAGCATTCTGCAGTATGCTGATTCTTTGTATAAACTTGACTCCATTTTTATAATCATATATAGCTACAATATTAATAGGTTATTGTGCTGTTTCATCTATATTAGATATATTGATTGTGAAAGTATTAGCCCGGATTTTGCGGTGGTAATGATGATGAAACTGTCAGCGTTCGCCGTCATTACCCCTCTGAAACTGACCGTAACCTCAAGTTGCAGTCAGTCATTCTCTGCTTTGTCACAGGCTGTACTGTGGAACTCCCCATAGCCAGCAATCAATGAAATCACTTGAACTGACGAAAACTTTCACTTTTCCACTCTAATATCGCTGTTAAACACGCCATAAAAAGTTAAGCCTTGTTGAAATAGGTGTAACTGGGGTTTTAATGGCATATTGACTGCTGAACAGCCATTCTGGCCCTGAAAAAATAATTTTATATTTGTGGGATGTCAAATTTCTCCATTATGATAAAAATTACTAGATTTTTAAAATAATAAAACATTTTTTTTTAAGTTTGTTTATGATATTTCAGATTCTACCTTAACCCCGTGTGTATAGCCCAACTTTATTTCACTCTCTGTAAAAAATTGTAAAAGTGAATGATAATCAGTGCTTTTTATTTCCTGGTTTGCTGCCTGTGAGAATTCTTCAATGGTAGACAGCTTGATGACATCACTGCTGCTTACGCTGGAGTTCTCCTTTTGACAGTGGTGCAATCAAATTAAGGTCAAGAAAGCTAAAGTTTTCGTCACAGAGATCGCGAGATCTTTGTGTGCAGCTTTCTTCTAAGTCAGCGGTGATTGCCGTCACTTCGCTGCTGACCGCAGACTCCAAGCCATTGTATCATAGAAAATCATTCCAAATTTTATTTCAGGATGAAAATGATGGTAAGTACAGTTACATTTGTAACTGCCTAGGAATTCAATATCCACTTACAAATGTATTTCTCTTTCTTTGAATTCAAACTATATTGAGGTATTTCCTTCAATCTCTAGTAGCTGAGCTGAAAGCCAGCCTAGATAGACAGGATGAATGTTTCCTTTCTCTGCTGACTGCAAGTGGTCTGTGATGATTTTGAGGCAGTCACAATCCAGTTCCTATTGACATGGGCCACCACTACAAAATCTGCCCATAGCTGAGGAGAAATGGGCATTAAACTAGCAGAATCACTCAGAGAGGTCATGAGGATATATGTGATTTCTGGAAGGAGTGGGATTGAGGGGTAAACTGATACTTCCTGGTTCAATGCTTTCTTATGTTCTGAAGTGTGTCTGTTATGAGAAATGGAAACATCACACTGCTACAGAAGGAGGTGGGATTCCAGCATTGGGATTCAGGCACACTGTTGAGACAGACGCCCTGAAATTGCGAGACACAAGCCCAAAATTAACTTTAATGGCAGCAAAATCAGAAGCACTGCTAAATGGGTGTGCTGATGCCTGTGATCATTCAGGTTAAGTATGCCAGGAGTCGAGCCTCACAATTTTAGAGTAGAGGGAGCTTTATCGTGAGTCTAACCAATCTTGTACCTAACCCAGGAGTTCTTGCTGGTATCACTGGTGAATGGTGAAAATGTGTTCTATTCCAAGCATTGACAGCCCTCAATTTGCCAAATATAAAACAAAACTCACCAAAAAATATATATTTGAAAATCGCAACAATCATCATCAAATTTTGTAGAGTTTATGACAATTTTTAAAACTACCCTCTACCCCCTCATGAATTATTACCTTTTGAATAGTTTTAAACCTGAAAATCCATCATGAGAAAATGTGCATCTCCCGTAATGTCCATTATGACAGGGTACAAGTAATCAATCCAACAAAAACACCAAAGACAGTCACATGGCCATGCCAAAAGTTGGAGCTTTAACATGTAACAGTAAATTGGTGGGATACAGGTTTCTTCATCTCTCACACAGTTCTCCACTCATTGTATTGCCTCATTAATCTCAGAGGCTAAGTCCTTCCCAAAAGGAATCAAGACAGGAAAAATTAGATGGTAAGTCATTCTCCAAGGGCTGTCTTGCAAAACCCTGTAGTGGTTGGTTTCAAAGTAACATTGCTGAAAGCCTGAAATCAAGTTTCCTGCCTACATTCTTGGCTGTAGGTGCTACAAGGAAGCCCCACTAGGGAAGAAGAGTGAAATCTGACTTAAAAAGAAAGGGGGAGTATTACCTTGACCAAATAAAAACTCTACCAATGTCCTTTTTATCATTAAGAGCTTGTATTGACTTTGCGTTTCAAAGCTTAATTCTTAACAGTCCTAATTGCCATACTTTTATGTTATTATTTTAAGATCTGGTGCCACACGTGTATAGAATCTTTTGTTAAAAGCACCCTTCCCCCATTTTGGGTCTTTCCTCCCCCCTCCACACCGCTGCCAGACTGACAGGGAAGAAAACAACCTATATCCCCATTGCCATCAATTCAGCTTCAAGCCAAGCAATAGGAAGCTCATGAGAATTAAGTTGAATGACCCTTCGTTTGCTTTTTCTCCTCCATAAAGAAGTGTCTCACCTGAATGGACTGACTGGTATTGGGAACTCGTCATTTAAGAAAATTGTAGGAAAAAACTTGCATCTCCTAGTTCTGTGGCACAGATTATTAATACACTTTTGTGCTGTGTCACCAGGTGCCATTTTAAGTGGTCAGACAAATCTAAGTTATGAGACATCAATCTTGACATGCTATTTAGTGATGTGAATCTACACTTTACTTACACATAACTCTTTTCACTGTTCTTAGGAAGAAAAAGAAGTGCATTCGATACATGCAAGGAGAAGCCAGGTGCACCAGCCCAATTTCTTCAGATGGAAGTGTGATGGACTGTCCTTCCTCTCCTCCTAATGCACTCCAGCCTCCAGCAGAAACTTCAGCCAAGCTTGCTAACTCTGCAGACTTAGCGCAACAAGCGCAGCCAAACTCAGTCTCTTTCTCTGCTCAGCCCCAGCCTAACACAAATCTAACTGGACTTTCTATAACGTCTACACCGGACTCTCAACAATATAATAGTACTTTACTGAACATCCCACACCAGCACACGATGTCAAGATAATGGGCAACTTCTACCATGATCACTATTTGATTAGTAGCATCCTAGTGCGTGAGTACGGAGATTCCATGATGCCTTTAACCAGGCCCAACCAGTGTAGTGCACATTCAAAGAACAAGTGGCTCTGAAGTGTACTTAAACTTTGGCATCCTATCAAGACACAAAACAAAATCCGATTCTACTCTTTCAAGATTTTCCAATGAGGAACATTGGACGATTGAAACAATATGCAAGTTGTCATTTAAAGTGTTCCTGGCAGTCTTTATTTTGATTGTTCCATATATGATGGAGTTCAAAACTATCAAAAGTTCAAATATCCAATCAGTTTATTTATGGCCATTTACCCAACAAAACCAGGCTATTTCCTAGTTAGTGCTTTTATTTTGGGCCCTGTTTATCTTTGTATATGCCAGTTATATAAATACATTCCTCATTCCCACAGTTCGGTGGCAGAGCAAGTTGCCTTCTTCCTCCACCTGTAGCAATGGAAGCAGTTCTGAGTTAGAGTTTATGAATTCATCCAATCTTGGATATTTTACAATATTTGCCACCCAAAGAAAATTTCTGGGTCTTCTTTCTTAAATCAAGAGCATTCTGATTTGGTGTTGTTTTCAGCACTAACTAGATTAGTTTAATTAGCATTAGTTTATATTAATCCTACAGTCCATAAAATGTTATGTAGCTGTATTTAATTTGTCTAGAGAGCATTATCTCTTCCTAGACAGGGCCTATTGATCAATACCCTTTAAGAAAAGGTGAACATAGATGGCTACTCTCTCCAGATGGTTTTGTTAGTTAGGGTTTTACCCTGTCCCTCATCTACCCTCAGCAGCTGGACATACATATCCTCCAAGTGGATATTTTCACCAGATATGATCGCTGTTGATGGACGCAACAATGTGCTTCAGGTGTTATAGTGGAAGAGGCTGTATCTCAATTCTCCTCCCCCTGTCCCTCCTCTGTGACATCTTCGTAAGGCCTAGGCTAGAGTTAGACCAAGTCTAATTTGAATACTTTTTATATATCCTAATTTGCTTAAAATTCATTACATTTAAAAGTATACTATTGAAATTTGATGGACCTACAAATATGGATTTGTTTCTTATTTACTTCAGTTTCTAATTTTTAATTAAGTTGCAGTACATGGTGAATAGATTACATTTCTGTCATTTTGATTTTAGAGTGCATTACTTCCACAGCTAAGTACTGTCCCTTTAAATTTGTAAATCTTAGTTGTGTGGCAAACTTGAAAAATCAACAGTGGATGGAGCCTGGAAGCTTGAAATGGGAGGGGTAGTGGGAGGGAGAGGACTCACTTCAGATGAGCCAGTAAATCAATGTCTGTGATTCTCAATCCAGGCATTATATTTGGCAAAAGGGCTGTGGAATAGCCCCACCACCCAGCCTCCTAGTTCCACCCTTCTAGGTAAAATTCATACATTTAGTCATCAACAGCTATATCCTACTTTTGAATGCAATAATATATTGTGAAACAAATGTATTTATTTGCATTACACATTTATTTCCATTATATTCAGCAGTTCCTACCATAGAGCAGCCCAGAGTTTGTTCCTCCTTCCCTCAATGTCCTCACAGCCCAGTCTGGTAGTGTTGAAGAGAAGCATTACATATGAGCTTTCCACTACCTCCTTTGTGACCAGGGTTGAACTGGCCATAGGGGAAATCAGGAGATTTCATATTATCGGCACCTTCCATTTTCTGTGAGAATCGTAAAGAATCTCGCGTCATTTCGGGGGAGCCAGTTCACCCCCTGTTTGCGACTATTCAGCTCAAAGGAATCTTCTGCTTTTCCTTCAAAAGCTCCTTGAGTTCACCAGCTATGAGGTGTACAAAGCATTTAGACACACTGGGCCATAAGTAAATCAAACTAAATGTTAGAAATGTCATACCAGCCTCTGAGGTGAGGTCCTATTGGGACAGGGTAGCATAGTGGGTTAGGACATTATCTTCTCAACTTTCAATCTGGGTTTGAATCCAGCCGAGATTAATGAGTTGAGAAACTCCTCTCGCAGCTGTACGGATCCTGTAGGAAATGAGTCTGGGGCAGACTCAGCCCATTTGTAAAAATTTCAGCCTTAAACGGTTCACAAATTGTTATTAAACCGAGAATCTCAATCAGAGAGCCCATAAGATTTACTGCTGTGAGAAATGGAAGTGTCGCACTAGTTCACGGGGGTTGCTTTTCTGAAGTTTGGGTTAAGGCACGTTGTTGGAAAGAATAGAGAGCTTTACCCTGCGTCTTGCACCTGACACTGGGTGTGAAAAGTAAAATAAAATGTTCCATTCTCCAGCATTGGCCTCCCACACCTAATGAACATTAAATCAAAGTAATTTGTGAATTCCTCAACTACAGTGAAACATGTAGTCCAATGAAGGAAAAATACTTACAGTAACTATCTGTGGCATTTGTTAGGTCTCATTTAATGTAGCAGGCCTAATGGAAGAGCTACTGAGCTCCAGAATTGGATCCAAACCTGACATTTGTGCATCTCCTCCCCCCCCTCCTTCCGCATGTTGAGGTTTATATGTTAACTGTGTGAAGAGTAAAATGAATCGATTAAGATATTTTTGTCTGAGGTATAGCATCTGAAAACATTTATTTTAAATAATAATAATTGCTTTCTATGTGTATTACATTGGTTGATGGGTCTTTCCATTTGTATTAAAAGACTGCTTTTCAGGCAGTTAAAAATGAGCATTTATACTGTCAAACAGATAAATGAGGTCAATATTTGACCTGGATGTTACTTTTATGAAGCCCTGAAATGGTCAAGCAATCACTTAGTTTTGTTGTTATTATTTCATTTTCTCGCCTATTTGTATAAAAAAATTGACAAAAATAACAAAAAAAATATATAAATATGAGACTCGATGCTTTTGCTTTTCTGTGTGTGTATTTCAGGCTGTTGTAATATTTTTATGAGTTATATTTTTGGGGGATTAAAAAGAAAGGTAGACATAGACAGGGATTTTATAACAGTTATATTATTTAGTATTTCCCACTAAGTATTGTTTCGCCCTCAGTGACAAACTTGTCAGCTGTTTTTTTTTCTTCACGCAAGACTTGTTTGCATTTTTGTAGAAAACTGCTTTCAGAGATGTCTTATCCCCTTCGACAATGTAATTACAGTCCAAGAAAAATGCCAGTAATACACGGTCAACCCCCATGTTGATAGACAACCAAAAATTGTAAGTAAGTAGAAGGGATCAAATCATCGAAAACTGTACTATTTGCTGAAAAAAATAAAAAAAAAATAATATTTTGATTGAAGTAAAGTACGCAGCATGGATAGATCTGTTATTTTATTTCTGTGCTTCTTCATTGCTTTACACATTTTCTCATCTTTGTCAAATGCCTTGTAGTAGATGTTTGAGGGGAATGAATAATCCCCACAGGCTTACACAGTATGATACTGCCCTGCCAAAACACACAAAATATCTCCAAACCTAAATATTTGAATCCTATTTGAATTTATTTCACATTGTGTTATCTTGTGGGCTCTTCCACTTTCCAAACCCATTCCCCTCCCCAACCCAGTGAAGTGCTAACTAGAGCTAAATTTTTGCCTGCATCCGCTATCGGAAGTCCTGATGTATTTGTGCACATACTCACACGTGTGGTGCATTTGCTACCAAGGCCGGCCATGAAGCGGAAAATGACACTTGTTCTCTG
Source organism: Squalus acanthias (assembly GCA_030390025.1). Lineage (NCBI taxonomy): Eukaryota > Metazoa > Chordata > Chondrichthyes > Squaliformes > Squalidae > Squalus > Squalus acanthias. The sequence goes on along the minus strand of CM059427.1, from coordinate 168,750,999 downwards.
TGCATGACTGCTGCATTTTTTTGCCATGCTCAGTAGCCATCGGGGAATAAACTACGCCAGTTCCAGATGCAAGGTAATTAGGGAAATAAGAAGATGGTACCAAAAATGGTTGGAAATTCTGCACTTTTTTTGTTGGTCTAAGCCTAAGATGACTTTAAATGTCATAAGAACATAAGAAATAGGAGCAGGAGTAGGCCATACGGCCGATCGTATTGATGTAGAAATTGAGCCATGATCTTATTGAATGCTCCGCCATTCAATAAGATCAGGGCTGAACTTCTACATCAACTCCACTTTCCCACCCTATCCCCACATCCCTTGACTTATGAGTGCCCAAAAATCTATTGCTGTCAGTCTTGAATATACGATAGAGGATATGAGTTCACAACTACAGCTTTCTCATGAGACAGGTGCATATTTTCCATCTAATATAGTAAGCGCATTTCTGTGAGCCCAGCTATATTATAAATAATTCTTATGCTTTAAAAAAAAATCATTCATAAAAGTACATATTCATGAAGTTACTACCAGCTTTATTCTGTCAGTTTGGCAGGAAAATACATTGATTCACTGGGATTGTTGACCCTGGAGTTCTGCTGGGCCAGGTACATGAAGGGTCTTGGCACCTGTGCAGAGTTGGATCAGAGCTTTGGTCTAGGGACTGTAGTGAACTTGCTTTCCCTTCCTATGTTGATATGCTTTTGCTATCCCTAGGGAGTGATCTTACTGCTTGTGTGAGTGAAGGAGTGATATCAGTGTACAAGCCTCCAGGGAGAAGTCTTTCTTAAGCTCCTTGTGCAGCATATACATAATCTATTCCACTTGTTGTTATGGAAAGGATTGCCTTTCATTCTAATGAGATGATGCACCTCCTTTCAGCCAACTATCCTAGTATGCATGTTGTACAGGGGCAAGGGGGTTGCTTTTCAGTGCATAGGCCCAGCAAACATGGGCCAGGTCTGCAGGCTAATCATAATCATTATGGCCTTCAGTACCACTGCCCAAAACATGTGTAGCATTGTACAACACTCAAAGAAATAGTAATGTTAATACAAAAGCAAAATACTGCGGATGCTGGAAATCTGAAATAAAAACAGAAAATGCTGGAAACACTCAGCAGGTCAGGCAGCATCTGTGGAGAGAGAAACAAAGTTAACGTTTCAGGTTCTGATGAAAGGTCATCGACCTGAAACGTTAACTCTGTTCCTCTCTCCACAGATGCTGCCTGACCTGCTGAGTATTTCCAGCATTTTCTGTTTTTATTATTAATGTTAATCATAATTCATTGAGGGGCTAACTGATTTTTAAGGGGAGTCCTGATGGTGACCCTATCAACTCGACAATGGTCGCAATCCCACCATGCTGATCCTGCTGGAGTTTGTGGGGTCAGTGAGTGGGCACCTCATTTGCTTGGGGCTGGTTAGACTGCTCTGCACCTAGTACCAATGAGCAGAGCGTGCAGGGACCCCTATTTGCAAGTAGGCTCCCATATAAAACAGGCAGGCACTCTGGCCACCTATTTTCATGATGGGTCGGAGCAGAAATGGGGCAGGAAGTTGAATGCTGCAATTTTCAGAGCGCTACCACCCCGTTCCTGCCCAGCGGAGGCCACGGAAATCAGTCTTAGCCTGTTTAAAAAAATCAATCAAATTTTCAACATCATTTGTTCTGTCCAAACATGAATACTGTTGATGCACAACATAAAAGTTTTATTTTTTGTAAATAGTAATTTAAAACAAAGTGCCACTTATATAAGATTTATTTGTATAGAATTACAGTGATTCCCCCCTTATTAAACTAGAGCTGTGTCTCTATGTTTTGGTGATGTCACAAAGGGAATGATACATCAAAGTGCTCCCCCACAGTATAGCAGACCAAATTTTGGCTCCACTCTTCACAAGATAGATACAGATGAGGAAGACCATTCTTTGTTTCATCCATCTGGAAAACCCCTACGGTCCTCCACAATCATGGCATCCAACTGTTTCTTAAATTATTCCAGGGATTTTGCCTTCTCTACCCTAGTGCATTCCAAATGCTGGTCTGTTGTTTGAAGAGAATGTCCTCATAACAATTCTAAGTTTGCCTTTCACTACAACAATTTGCCTTTAATATCGAAAAAACGTCCCAAGGCATTTAACAGTGACATAACAAAAACAGCTTGCAGTTACATAGCACCTTTAACATAGTAAAACGTCCCAAGGCGCTTCACAGGAGCGTTATCGAACAATACAGTATTTGACACCGAACCACATAAGAAGATATTAGAACAGGTTACTAAAAGCTTGGTAAAAGAGGTAGGTCGTAAGGAGCATCTTAAAGGAGGAGAGAGAGGCAGAGAGGTTTAAGGAGGGAATTCCAGAGCTTAGGCCCTAGGCAGGTGAAGGCACGGCCGCCAATGGTGGAGCGATGAAAATCGGGGATGCGCAAGAGGCCAGAATTGGAGGAACGCAGAGATTTCGGAGGCTTGTAGGGCTGGAGGAGGTTACAGATATAGGGCGAGGCCATGGAGAGATTTGAAAACAAGGATGAGAATTGTAAAATCGCGGTGTTGCCAATGTAGGTCAGCGAGTACAGGGGTCATGGGTGCGCAGGACTTGATGCGAGTTAGGATATGGGCTGCTATGTTTTTTTCATATCATAGAATCTTACAGCACAAAAGGAGGCCATTTGGCCCATCATGCCTGTGCTGGCTCTTTGAAAGAGCTCTCCAATTTAGTCCCACACCCCAACATTTTCCCCATAACCCTGCAAATGAGTCCTCTTCAAGTATATGGTAATGCATTCCAGATCTTAACAACCCTCTGTGAAAGAGTTTCTCCTAATTTCCCCTCTAGGTCTTTTGCCAATTATTTTAAATTTGTGACCTCTGGTTACTGACCCACTTGCCAGAAAACAAGTTTCTCCCTACTTGCTCTATCAAAACCCCTCAGAATTTTGAATACCTCTATTAGGTCTCCCCTTAACCTTCTCTGCTGTAAGGAGAACAATCCCAGCTTCTCCAATCTCTCCACCTAACTGAACTCCCTCGTCCCTGGTATCATCCTGGTAAACCTCCTCTGCACCCTCTCCAGTGCCTTGACATCGTTCCTAAAGTGCGGTGCCCAGAAATGTACACAATACTCCAACTGAGGCCTAACCAGTGATTTGGAAAGGTTTAGCATGACTTCCTTGTTTTTGTATTCAGTGCCCCTATTTACAAAGCCAAGTATCCCATGCACTTTCTTAACTGCCTTATCAACTTGCCCTGCCACCTCCAAAGATTTATGAATATACACCCCCAAGTCCCTCTGCTCTTGTAACCTCTCAAAATAGTACCACTTAGATTATGTTGCCTCTCCATGTTGTTGCTCCCAAAGTGCATTACTTCGCACTTATCCGGATTAAATAGCATCTGCCATGTGTCTGCCCATTTCACCGGTCTGTCATTGTCCTCCTGAAGTCTGCTACTATCCTACTACAGTTTTGTATCATCTGCAAACTTTGAAATTGTACTCTGTATGCCTAAGTCCAGGTCATTTATATATAACAAGAAAAGCAATGGTCCTAATACCGACCCCTGGGGGACCCCACTGCATACATCTCTCCAGTAAAAAAAAGCATCCGTTCACCACTACTCTTACCTCTTATCCCTTAGCCAATTATGTACCCAAATTACCACCATCCCTTTAATACCATCTGCTTCTATTTTCTGAATATCTCTGTTTTGTGGTACTTTATCAAATGCCTTTTGAAAGTCCATATATACAACATCTACTGCACTACTTTCATCAACCCTCTCTGTTGCTTCATCAAAGAACTCAATCGGGTTAGTCAGACACAATTTCCCTTTAACAAATCCGTGCTGGCTGTCCCTTACTTAGCCATGCTTCTCCAAGTGAGAATTAATTTTGTCCTTGACAGGCCTGTAGTTACCAGGTTTATCCCTCTCTCCTTTTTTGAATATTTGCAATCCTCCAGTCCTCTAGCACCACTCCCATATCCAAGGAGGATTGAAAGATTATCATCAGAACTTCTGTTATCTCCACCCTTGCTTCCCTCAGCAACCTAGGATGCATTCCAACTGTACCGGGTGACTTGTTAAGTTTGAGTGATGCCATCCTATTTAGTACCTCCTTGCTATCTATTTTTATTCTATCCAATATCTCTGCTCCCACTTCCTCTATTGCGGCATTAACTTCATCCTCTACTTTTGTGAAGACAGATGCAAAGTACCTCTGTCATGGCCTCTACCTCCACAAGAAGATTTCCTTTTTAGAAGATTAACTATTCTTTTACTTTTTATATGTTTATAAAAAAAATTGTGTTCCCTTCTATGTTACCTGCTAATCTTTTCTCATTTTCTCTCTCTTTGCCCTTCATATATCTTTTTTCAATTTCCCCCTGCACGCTCTGTATTCTGACTGGTTTTTGACTGTATTCTGTATCTGACATTTGTCATAAACCTTTCTCTGTATCATTTTAACCTTTATTTCCTTTGTCATCCAGGGAGCTCTAGCTTTGGATACCACGGGCTGGATTTTGCCATTGGGGAGCTTTTGGAGGCAGGACTCCCGCTTGTCGGGTTTTAGTCCTGCCTCCATCGACTTGTGGCCAACCCACGCTATTTTCCCTTGATTGACCTTGTTAAGCCTGCCCAGCGGGCTTAGCAGGCCAATTAAGGGGAAGCTGGTTACAGAGAACGTCAGCGTATGACGTTTCATCTGTCAAAAATATTTGACAGATGAATTGTCATCGTTTGACAGCTCTGTGAAGCTGTCAAACACTGACATTCTATGTTGTTTGATGAGTCCTTGTATTCAAGACTCATCAAACCTCTTTTGTGAGCAGAAATTAGATCGTTGTTGCATTGGAGAATGCAGCAGCCATCTGTCATCTCTGCCACGGAGGTGCGAGACTCTCCGCATCCCCAATGTTTGAAGCCTGCAGGAAGAAATAAAGGTAAGTAAACATTTTCTATCACTTTCCACTCACCTCCCATACTTACCTCTCCACACTTGCACCCATCACTCACCTTCACAGCGCACTTTTGCACCCCTCCGACCCCCACAGACCCACTGCGCGCCTCGCTGACCCTGGCAGAGTTCGCAGCCGTCGGGAAGCCCGCACTTGTGTGGGTAAAATGGGGATAATCCTCTTATCTGCCTGTTAACTACCTGTTAACAGGCAGTTAAGTGGCTGTAATCCCCTTCCCGCCTCCGGGAGACTGGACCCGGCGCGGGTCGGCTACCCGCCTCCCGGGAAGATGGCACGGAGGTGGGTTGGGGGCGGGATGGGCACCCGCCCCCAGATTCTGCCATTTTCCCGGCAGTCCCGCCTCCAAACCCGCCTCCCCAGGGCTGGCAAGATCGCGCCCCACATCTTTCCTCATTATGGGAATATGCTTGGTTTGAACCTGAACTATTTCTGCCTTGAAGGTCTACCATTGCTCATTTACTGTTTTCCTGAACAATCTTTGTTTCCAATCCACCTGTGCGAGATTCCTTCTCAAATTGCCGAAATTGGCTCTCTTCCAGTTGGTATTTTCACCTATGGTTTATCTTTGTCCCTTTCCATAACTACTTTAAACCTAATTATATTATGATCATTATTACCCAGATGTTCTCCTACTGAAACACACTCCACTTGTCCTACTCCATTCCCCAGAATTAGATCCAGCACTGCTTCCTTGTTTGGACTAGAAATATACTCCGGATCATAGAAATATACTGATTAAGAAATTTCTCCTGTTCACATTTTAGGAATTCTTCACCCTCCTTGCCCTTTACTTTGTTTTTTCCCTGTCTATATTAGGGTAATTGAAGTTTCCTACTATTACTGCTCTATTATTTTTATATTTCTTTGAAATTTGCCTACAGATTTGCTCCTCTATCTCCTTCTCACTATTTAGGGGTCTACAGTAAACACCCAGCAATGTAACAGCTCCTTTTCTGTTCCTTAACTATAACCAAATAGATCCAGTCTTTGAACCCACTAGTATATTGTCCCTCTGTAGAACTACAATATACTGCCACACCCCCTCCTTTCTTTTTTCCTACCCTATCCTTCCTGAATACATTGTAGTCAGGAGTGTTTACTTCCTATTCCTGCCCAGGTTTAAGTCAGGTCTCTATCATAGCCATTATATCATAACCCCATGTGGCAACTTGTGCCTGCAGCTTCTCAACCTTGTATGTAACACTCTCACATTAGCACACATGTATTCCAACACCATGCCTGGGCCTGATAATCTACATCCTAGGGTACTTAAGGAAGTGGCCCTAGAAATAGTAGATGCATTGCTGATCATCTTCCAACAATCGATGGAATCTGGAACTGTACCCATGGATTGGAGGGTAGCTAATGTTACCCCACTATTCAAAAAGGGTGGTAGAGAGAAAGCGGGGAATTACAGACCGGTAAGCCTGACATCGGTAGTGGGGAAAATGCTAGAGTCCATTATAAAGGATGTAATAGCTGAGCATTTGAAAAACAGTGACAGGATCGGACAAAGTCAACATGGATTTACAAAAGGTAAATCGTGCTTGACTAATCTATTGGAATTTTTTGAGGATGTAACTGGGAAAATAGATAAGGGAAAACTAGTAGATGTGGTGTATTTGGACTTTCAAAAGGCTTTCGACAAGGTCCCGCATAAGAGATTAGCGGGTAAAGTTAAGGCACATGGGATTGGGGGCAAGGTATTGACTTGGATAGAGAACTGGTTGGCGGACAGAAAGCAGAGAGTAGGAATTAATGGGTCTTTTTCCGAGTGGCAAGCAGTGACTAGTGGGGTACCGCAGGGATCGGTCCTTGGACCCCAGCTATTCACAATATACATTAATGATCTAGATAAGGGAACTAAATGTAATATCTCCAAGTTTGCAGATGACACAAAGCTGGGTGGGAGTGTGTGCTGCGAGGAGGATACCGAGAAACTACAGGTTGATCTGGACAGGTTGGGTGAGTGGGCAGAAGCGTGGCAGATGCAATATAACGTGGATAAGTGCGAGGTTATCCACTTTGGTGTCAAAAACAGAAAGGCAGACTATTATCTGAATGGCAATAGATTGGGAGAAGGGGAAGTGCAACGAGACCTGGGTGTCCTTGTGCACCAGTCGCTGAAAGTAAGCATGCAGGTGCAGTAGGCGGTGAAGAAGGCAAATGGTATGTTGGCCTTCATAGCGAAAGGGTTTGAGTATAGGAACAGGGATGTCCTGCTGCAGTTGTACAGGGCCTTGGTGAGACCACACCTTGAGTACTGTGTGCAGTTTTGGTCGCCTTATCTGAGGAAGGATGTTCTTGCCATGGAAGGAGTTCAGCGAAGATTCACAAGGCTGGTACCTGGGATGGCAGGAATGACATATGAGGAGAGATTGGGTCGATTGGGCTTATACTCACTGGAGTATAGAAGAATGAGAGGGGATCTCATCGAAACATATAAAATTCTGACAGGTCTGGACAAACTAGATGCAGGAAGAATGTTCCCGATGGTCGGAGAGTCCAGAACCAGGGGTCATAATCTACGGATAACGGGTAAACCATTTAGGACAGAAATGAGGAAGAATTTCTTCACCCAGAGAGTGGTGAACCTGTGGAATTCTCTACCACAGAAGGTAGTTGAGGCGAAGTCATTAAATATATTCAAGGATGAGTTAGATATATTTCTTAAAGCTAAAGGTATCAAGGGATATGGGGAGAAGGCAGGTACAGGGTACTGAGTTTAGATGATCAGCCATGATCTCATCGAATGGCGGAGCAGGCTCGAGGGGCCGAATGGCCTACTCCTGCTCCTATCTTCTATGTTTCTATGTTTCTATGCTAATTGGCTTTCCTTTTTTCCTCCATCTAATTCCTGTTCTTTCTACATTATAGTTTATTCTGTTGCTGTTTGTCCCTCCTAGTTTTCTATGCACCATGTCTCTCCTCTCTGCTGCTATATTCTGGTTCCCCTCCCCCTGCCAAATTAGTTTAAACCCTCCTCAACCGCACTAGTTAACCTCCCAGTGAGGGCATTGGTCCAGCCCTGTTCAGGTGCAACCTGTCTGGCTTGTATAGGTCCTGCCTGACCCAGAACTGGTCTCAATTCCCCAGGAAGACCTCCCTCACGCACCACATTTTCAAGTTATCTCTTGGCTTCTCTGATCACCTTTTTAACATGTTTCTGCAATTTCTTGTATTCATCTCAGTGAACCTCTTCTCTTGTCTTCCTGTAGGACTTGCAAATGCCGGGCCGGAGTTTCCACTAGGATGCGCTGGTTTTTTCAGTGCAATTCGCCCAAAATTGTCCAAACCAGTGTGAAACATCGATGAATTTCAAGCGCAAATTACGTCCAATACAATTGGAGTTTCCGTAATCTTTTGCACTAGTTTAAAAAACATCGCACAAGAAGTCAGCCTCGCCCACAATACTGACCATGCCCACAGATCGAATTAATCACCATTCCGAGTTTCCGCTAATTGCACCCGTTTGCCGGCCTTCGAGGAGGCTCATAAAATTAAGAATTTTTTTAGGCGCAAGAACACTAATAGGCATGTTTTTAAAGCTTTTAAATATTTTTTTTAATTTACTATGAAACTGACCAATGTAACTAGTACAGTAAATGGTTCTGTATAGTTTTTTTAAAGTCATTTTCAGTTATTTAAAATCTCAGGTTTTGGACTAGACACTCTGATTAAAAATGCTTATTTTTTTGTGATAAACCCATTTGCAGCCACATTAATAAAACTGTACCAGGTTACCACTCTTAAATATATCACAGAATATTTTTTATTGCAAATTTTGTTTTAAAAAATTACAATTCTAAAACAATGCCCGATCGCGCTGGTTCATGAAAGATTTTACGTTCGCCGATATGCAAATGAGTTTGAGTGGAAACCTGAGCAAAAACAACTTCTGAAAACTAGCGCAATTTTGAGCGTAATTTGCGCCAGGATTGACGTTTGCGCTCAAAGCGGAAACTCTTGTCTGCTATTTTCATTCTCATCTTAATTTTATGAGAACATCATATAAGAAATAGGAGCAGGAGTAGGCCATACGGCCTACATAGGACAGCCCTCTCATCCCAGGAATCAATCGAGTGAACCTTCGTTGCACTCCCTCTAAGGCAAGTATATCCTTCCTTAGGTAAGGAGACCAAAACTGTACACAGTATTTCAGGTGTGGTCTCACCAGGGCCCTATATAATTGCAGCAAGACTTCCTTACTCTTATACTCCAATCCCCTTGCAATAAAGGCTGACATACCATTTGTCTTCCTAATTGCTTGCTGTACCTGCATGTTAACTTTCTGTGATTCGTGTACAAGGACACCCAGATCCCTCTGAATACCAACATTTACTCGTCTCTCACCTTTTAAAAAATATTCTGCTTTTTCATTCTTCCTACCAAAGTGGATAATTTCACATTTCCCCACATTATACTTCATCTGCCACCTTCTTGCCCACTCACTTAACCGGTCTATATCCCTTTGCAACCTCTTTGCGTCCTCCTCACAGCTTACTTTCCCACCTAGCTTTGTATCATCAGCAAACTTGGATATATTACACTCTGTCCCCTCATCTAAGTCATTGATATAGATTGTAAATAGCTGAGGCCCAAGCACTGATCCTTGCGGCACTCCACTAGTTACATCCTGAAAATGACCCGTTTATTCCTACTCTGTTTTCTGTCCGTTAACCAATCCTCTTTCCATGTTAATATGCTACGCCCAATCCAATGAGCCCTAATCTTGTTGATGTATTTTGGGCCATGTTTATTTAGTCATAAGAACATAAGAATTACCCTAGAGTCCAAAAATAGTCAGAGCTTGTTGGTTTTGAGAAGATATTTATCCTTCATCCTCAGCATTATGCATTTGAAGGTTGTTTTATTTTGCTGCTTGTGGGAATTTTCTGCATACAAATTAGCTGCCCTGTATGACAACATTCAATACACTTCAAAGTATTCCATAAGTTATAAAGTTCTTTGGGATATCCTAAGAATATGAAACAGTGACATATAAATGTAAGTTATTTGTGTGCTGTGGCTCAGTGGGTAGCAATCTTGCCTCTGGGTCAGAAGGTTGTGGGTTCAAGCCCCACTCCAGAGATTTGAGCATAAAATCCAGCTGACACTCCAGTGCAGTGCTGAGGGAGTGCTGCACTGTCAGAGGTGCTGTCTTTCGGATGAGATGTTAAACTGAGGTCCCGTCTGCTCTCTCAGTTGGACGTAAAAGATTCCATGGCACTATTTCGAAGAAGAGTGGTGAGTGTCGGGAGGTACTGAGGAGGGTATCAAGGTCGCAGGAATGTACCGGCAGACAGGAACATGGCTTGAAGTGTGTCTACTTCAATGCAAGGAGCATCCGGAATAAGGTAGGAGAACTTGGAGCGTGGATTGGTACTTGGGACTACGATGTGGTGGCCATTACGGAGACATGGTTAGAACAGGGACAGGAATGGTTGTTGGAAGTTCCGGGGTATAGATGTTTCAGTAAGAGTAGGGAAGTTGGTAAGAAAGGTGGGGGAGTAGCATTGTTAATCAAGGATAGTTTAACAGCGGCAGAAAGGCAGTTCGAGGGGGATCTGCCGTCTGAGGTAATATGGGCTGAAGTTAGAAATAGGAAAGGAGCGGTCACGTTGTTAGGAGTTTTCTACAGGCCCCCAAATAGTAATAAAGATGTGGAGGAAGAAATTGCAAAGCAGATTATGAATAGGTGTGGAGGTCACAGAGTAGTTGTCATGGGTGACTTCAACTTTCCAAATATTGATTGGAACCTTTATAGGTCAAACAGTTCGGATGGGATAGTTTTTGCACAGTGTGTGCAGGAGGGTTTCCTGACACAATATGTGGATAGGCCGACAAGAGGTGGGGCCACGTTGGATTTGGTACTGGGTAATGAACCGGGCCAAGTGTTTGATTTGTATGTGGGAGAGCACTTTGGAGATAGTGACCACAATTCGGTAACTTTCACTATTGCAATGGAGAGGGATAGGGCCATACAGCAGGGCAGGGTTTATAATTGGGGGAGGGGTAATTATGATGCGATTAGGCAAGAATTAGGGAGTATAAGATGGGAACAGAAACTATCAGGGAAAGGCACAAACGAAAAGTGGAGCTTTTTCATGGAGCAATTACTGCGTGTCCTTGATAGGTATGTCCCTGTCAGGCAGGGAGGAAATGGCCGAGTGAGAGAACCATGGTTCACAAAAGAGGTTGAATGTCTAGTCAAGAGGAAAAAGGAAGCGTATGTAAGGATGAGAAAACAAGGTTCAGTTGGGTCGATTGAGGGGTACAAGGTAGCAAGGAATGAGCTAAAAAAAGAGCTTAGGAGAGCTAGGAGGGGGCATGAGAAGTCCTTGGCGGGTCGGATCAAGAAAAATCCCACGGCTTTTTACTCTTATGTGAGAAATAAAAGAATGACCAGGGTGAGGGTAGGGCCGGTCAAGGACAGTAGTGGGAACTTGTGCATGGAGTCAGAAGAGATAGGAGAGGTGATGAATGAATACTTTTCGTCAGTGTTCACCGAGGAGAGGGGCCATGTTCTTGAGGATGAGAGTGTGATAAAGGTGGATAGGCTGGAGGTGGTAGATGTTCTGAGGGAAGATGTTTTAGCAATTTTGAAGAACCTGAGGGTCGATAAGTCCCCTGGGCCAGATGGGATATATCCTAGGATTCTTTGGGAGGCAAGGGAGGAGATTGCAGAGCCTCTGGCTTTGATCTTTGGGTCCTCACTGTCCACGGGGATGGTGCCAGAGGACTGGAGAGTGGCGAATGTTGTTCCTCTCTTCAAGAAAGGAAATAGGAATGACCCTGGTAATTATAGGCCGGTTAGTCTTACTTCGGTGGTTGGTAAGATAATGGAAAAGGTCCTGAGGGATAGGATTTATGACCATTTGGAAAGGGGCAACTTAATCAGGGATAGTCAACACGGATTCGTGAAGGGTAAGTCTTGCCTAACAAATTTGATTGAATTCTTTGAGGAGGTAACTAAGTGTGTAGATGAAGGTAGAGCAGTTGATGTCGTATACATGGATTTCAGTAAGGCGTTTGATAAGGTTCCCCATGGTCGTCTCATGAAGAAAGTAAGGAGTTGTGGGATAGAGGGAAATTTGGCCGATTGGATAAGTAACTGGCTAACTCATAGAAGGCAGAGGGTGGTGGTGGATGGAACATTTTCGGACTGGAGACCAGTTACCAGCGGTGTGCCACAGGGGTCGGTGCTGGGTCCTCTGCTGTTTGTGATTTTTATCAATGACTTGGAGGAGGGGACTGAAGGGTGGATCAGTAAATTTGCTGATGACACCAAGATTGGTGGAGTAGTGGATGAGGTGGAGGGCAGTTGTAGGCTGCAAAGAGACATTGATAGGATGCAGAGCTGGGCCGAAAAATGGCAGATGGAATTTAACCCTGATAAGTGCGAGGTGATTCATTTTGGTAGGGCAAATTTGAATAAGGATTACAGGGTCAACGGCAGGGTTCTGAGGAACATGGAGGAGCAGAGGGATCTGGGGGTTCATATCCACAGATCTCTGAAGGTTGCCACTCAAGTGGATAGAGCAGTAAAGAAGGCCTATGGTGTGTTAGCGTTTATTAACAGAGGGTTTGAGTTTAAGAACCGTGAGGTTATGCTGCAACTGTACAGGACCTTGGTGAGACCACATTTGGAATATTGTGTGCAGTTCTGGTCACCTCACTATAGGAAGGACGTAGAAGCATTGGAAAGAGTGCAAAGGAGATTTACCAGGATGCTGCCTAGTTTGGGGGGGAGGTCTTATGAGGAAAGATTGAGGGAGTTGGGGCTTTTCTCTTTAGAGCAGAGGAGGATGAGAGGCGACTTAATAGAGGTTTATAAGATGATGAGGGGGATAGATAGAGTGGATGTTCAGAGACTATTTCCTCGGGTAGAGGCAGCTGTTACAAGGGGGCATAACTATAAGGTGCATGGGGGGAGATATAGAAGGGATGTCCGAGGTAGATTCTTTACTCAGAGAGTGGTTGGGGTGTGGAATGGACTGCCTGCTGTGATAGTGGAGTCGGACACTTTAGGAACTTTCAAGCGGTTATTGGATAAGCACATGGAGCACACCAGAGTGATAGGGAGTGTGATAGCTTGATCTTGGTCTCGGACAATGCTCGGCACAACATCGAGGGCCGAAGGGCCTGTACTGTGCTGTACTGTTCTATGTTCTATAAGAGCAGGGGAATTATCCCCAGTGTCCTAGCCAATATTTATCCCTCAATCAACATAACAAAAACAGATTATCTGGTCATTATCACATTGCTGTTTGTGGGAGCTTGCTATGCGTAATTTTGGCTGCCGCGTTTGCTACATTACAACAGTGACTACACTCCAAAAATTACTTCATTAGTTGTAAAGCGCTTTGAGATGTCCAGTGGTCATGAAAGACGCTATATAAATGCAAGTTTTTCTTTCTTTCTTATATTAAAGAGACATTTTCACCCCTGAAATTTATGTTAACTCAGATATGTGTTCTAAATCCACCCTTGCAGCAGTTTTAGGTGATGTTACTTTTGTCACTTTCATCACTGTTGTTGTATTCACTTTCAAAATGGCAATCATTGCCCTTTAATGAAACTTAAAGGTCTATGTTTTGCATTCCTCGATTGCTGTGAATTGTTAATGTGTTAATCTGTTTCACTGCCTCAAAAACTTCACCATCAGATGGCAGCATCTGACCAAAAATAAACTAAAAACTCATTAGTGAAGTTTTGCAGTGCAACAGCTCCCTCTAGCCTCTACTCTATTTGTACATTATGTGTTGCTTGTTTGCAACTCTACCAGGAATAATTGCTCATTCACAAATACTTTAATCCGGTTTTAACATGTACTGTAGCCTCAGGTATACCAGCCTTAACAACCTCTAGTCTCCCAAGTTCAGGTGCAGTGGCAAACATTACAATGAACTTACTAACTCTGTCCGCGTATATTGTACTGGCCTAGAAATCAAGGCCAATCTGCAGTGGATTGAAATTAGGAAACTGCATCTTCCTCACACAATGAAGTGAAGCCATCTGATGAGCCTGGTTTAAATTTAGGATAACTATGTCAAGGCAGCACCTAGTGTAGTACTAAACCATACATATCAGGAAGGGCTTGGGTTGATCCCTGTACTATTAGATGATCTTAGCCAGGCAACAGTTGGGTGCTACAATTGGCCTCAGAGCCACTAGGCTAGGAAGCGAGGGGGGGGGCGGTGGGGGGCGGGAAATATCAGTTCCTGATTGTTGCTGACCAACACTGGAAAGCACATATTTGTGGACATCAGGTGAGGACAAGGCGGGACTGGGCTGTGATGCACCGCACAGTCAAACAGCTTGCCAATAAGAACATAAGAAATCGGAGCCATTTGGCCCCCCGAGCCTGCTCTGCCATTCAATAAGATCATGGCTGATCTTCTACCTCAACTCCACTTTCCTGCACTATCCCCATATCCTTTGATTCCCTAAATATCCAAAAATCTATCGATCTCTGTCTTGAATATCCTCAACGACTGAGCCTCCAAAGCCCTCTGGGGTAGAGAATTCCAAAGATTCACCACCCACTGAGTGAAGAAATTTCTCCTCATCTCAGTCCTAAATGGCTGACCCCTTATTCTGAGACTGTGACCCCTGATTCTAGACTCCCCACAGCCAGGGGAAACATCCTCCCTGCATCTACCCTGTCAAGCTCTGTAAGAATACTCATCATCTAAATTTACACATGAAGAATGGCTACTCTGAAACCGTACGCCAGCACGATTCAGTGGGAATTTCTGCAGGAATTGTCACAATCATCCCTCATGTTTACGCCACTTTTCTGGGGTTTCTCTAACTCTTCCACCAAAGTTACGCATGGACGAGCGAGGGAACCACCACAAAAATTCATCCCCGTGACTTCCGAAACAAGGGAAAAAACTGAAAAAAGAACAAATTTAGTCATTACAGTAGTTATTCTAACTAAAACTATTTTATTTTTTCCTTCTCTCTATTTTATGCGTAATTCTCCAAACACTAGCTGACGTAAGAAAACTACTAGGCACTTGGTCTAAGCGTTAAACAAAGCTTTAATCAACTGTTTCACAACATGGAGGTCTAGTTGTGTCCTTTACTAGTTCCTGTTAAGAATGTCCCGCGCAAGCTGGGCCCGTGCCCGAGTATTTATACTCTCCCTGGACAGCGCCACCCGCAGGCCGCCCAGTATTATTTCATAAGTCATTTCCACATGAATGACAAGATTCATGTCACTAGGGTAGGTGCGAAAGCTTGTCACCAGCCTTACCATTACTACCCCTTACATGTGTGTCAGCCAGTGGCTCAGTTGGTAGCACCCTCACCTGAGTCATGAAGGTTGTGGGTTCAAGTCCCACTCCAGAGCACGAAAATCTAGGCTTACACTCCAGTGCAGTACTGAGGGAGTGCTGCACTGTCAGAGGTGCAGTCTTTCGGATGAGACGTTAAACCGAGGCCCCGTCTACTCTCTCAGGTGGATGTAAAAGATCCCCTGGCACTATTTTGAAGAGCAGGGGAGTTATCCTGTATAACAACAGAAAACGCTGGAAAAACTCAGCAGGCCAGGCAGCATCCGTAGAGAGAGAAAGAGAGTTGACGTTTCAGGTCGATGACCTTTCATCAGAACTGGGAAGAGCTGGAAATCAAATAGATTTAAGGCCAGGGTAAAGCTGGGAAAAGGGGGAGGGGATAAAGGAACAAAGGAGGAGATGAAGAGACATTAAGAGACATTAAGAGATATGCAAGGCTAGAGGTGGTGTTAATGTGACAGATTAAGGCTGAATGAAGTGTGAAATCCAGCATCTGCAGTATTTTGCTATCGAGTTATCCTGTGTCCTGGCCAATATTTATCCCTCAATCAACATCACTAAAACAGATTATCTAGTCATCATCACATTGCAGTTTGTGGGAGTTTGCTGTGTGCAAATTGGCTGCCGCATTTCCCACATTACAACAGCGCAACTTCAAAAATAGTTAATTGGGCGTAAAGGGATTTGGGTGGTCGTGAAAGGCGCTAAATGCAAGTCTTTCTTTCATGGGTGCGAGAGTGAACCTGAATAACTTGGCCTCCAGATACCGTCCATTCACACCTCTTCTCTTCCACCAACAGTGCAATCAAGTTTGCTACATGAGAATGGCTGGGGATAAAACCCGTTTCAGTGCACCAGAGCATCCACATGTTACAAGTGATTTCAAACCACAAATGAGACAGTCCCCTACGAATGAGCCCATTACCAGTAGCTTCCAGCACTGTCTAAACGCACAAAATGTCATTGTACACTGGTGGGAAAAAAACATAAGCACCAGCGCAAGTGATAACTTACACATTTGCTAAATTTCTCCAGTAGAACAGGTGGAATTTCAATTACGTTATTATATTTTGTACTGGTTTCCCCAAGAATGAAATGAGTGTTACTATACGATCATGGACATTAAGAAACCTACATTATTAGCACAGCGGTGTCATGTGTGGTACTAATCTTCTGGCACACAGTACTGCTTATGTCACTGCTATCCAGTATAGGCTCCTTCACAAAAGCAGAAACCTGTTACATAAACAAATCGACAAACGCAGTAATTCCCTGTGCTGAGCCATTAGCCAGAGCAGGAATGGGTGCTATAATTGTCACCAGTGTCTTTGGGTTCTGAATGGGATAGAGGGTGATGCGAGTGAAAAAGATCACCTAAGGATTATTGTTCCGATTTGCTATCTGGTGAGCTCTTCGCAAAACACTCGGGGCCTCTTCGTTCCTTTTTGACAGGACTGACTGATAAGCTCGCCCATGCTCAACTCCCTTTATTTTAATCTGTTCTCCTGGTCACCATAGGAAATCAAGAGCAAGAGGATGACCTGCTAGACCAGGCTGTTAACAGTTGGCAGCTAGAGGCCTGTACAAGAACAGCCTATGGACAGCTTTCCTTCTCCCCAGATGCCTGGACTCTGCTCAGTGCCTCCTTCCACAGATGCCCAAGAGGGGGATACCTCTATCCAACTACTATCAAGGCACAGCAATCTCCAAGAAACACACTACTTCAATTTTCAATTGTTATTCATCATATTGATTATATTTTTGTGTTTCTACTAGCACTTCAATCATACAATTCCATTAGAAACTGCAGGTTAGTGCAGTGTTCACGTTAAATTACAAATGTGCTGCACCATTATGGTAGGACACAAACACTTTCAGCTCTAATACAAAAAGAAAATACTGCAGATGCTGGAAATCTGAAATAAAAACAGAAAATGCTGGAGATACTCAGCAGGTCAGGCAGCATCTGTGAAGAGAGAAACAGAGTTAACGTTTCAGGTCGAGACCTTTCGTCAGAACTGGAAAAAAGCAGGAAATGGAACAGATTTTTAAGCAAGTGTAGGGGCTGGGAAAGGGGGGAGGGGATGAAAGAACAAAAGGGAAGGTCTGTGATAGGATAGAAGGCAGGAGAGGTTAAGAGACACTAAGAGATATTCAAGGCAAAAGGAGATGGTAATGGGACAGGTTAAGAAACAAAGGATGGCTCTAGATGAAGTGTAAATTGCGCTGGCAGAATGAAAGACCGCTGCCATGTGGGAGAGAAGAAAAGACACAAACAAAAGGTGTGGATAAAAAATATATATATGATAGGGGCCGAGGTTATGAGCTGAAATTGTTGAACTCTATGTTGAGTCCAGAAGGCTGTAAAGTGCTTAATCGAAAGATGGGGTGCTGTTCCTCGAGCTTACGCTGAGCTTCCGTGGAACAATGCAAGAGGCCGAGGACGGTGAGGTCTTAGTGGGAGTGGAGCGGAGAATTAAAGCGACAGGTGACCGGAAGCTCGGGGTCCCCTTACAGACTGAACGGTGGTGTTCCGCAAAGCGGTCACCCAATCTGCGTTTGGTCTCCCCAATGTAGAGGAGACCACATTGTGAGCAGCGAATACAGTATACTAAATTGCAAAAAGTACAAGTAAATCGCTGTTTCATCTGGAAGGGGTGTTTGGGGCCCTGGACAGTAGGAAGTGGGGAGGTATAAGGGCATGTGTTTCATCTCCTGTGCTTGCACGGGAAGGTGCCGGGCGAAGGGGAAGGGGTGTTGGGGGTGATCAAAGGAGAAGTTGTTCAATGTGAGAACAAGTTCATCAACCAGTCCCTATCCACCACCACTCTCCTCTGCCTGGCTGAACTTGTTCTCACATTGAACAACTTCTCCTTTGACTCCACTCACTTCCTCCAAATCAAAGGTGTTGCTATGGGAACCCGCATGGGTCCTAGCTATGCCTGCCTTTTTGTGGGATATGTGGAACACTCTTTGTTCCAGTCCTACTCAGGTCCTCTCCCTCACCTCTTTTTCCGGTACATTGATGACTGTATTGGTGCTGTTTCCTGCTTTCGCCCTGAACTAGGTAATTTCATCCACTTTGCTTCCAATTTCCACCCTTCCCTCACCTTCACATGGTCCATCTCCGACTCTTCCCTTCCCTTCCTCAACTTCTCCGTCTCCATCTCTGAGGATAGGTTATTGACAAACATTCACTACAAGCCCACTGACTCCCACAGCTACCTGGACTACTCTTCCTCCCACCCCTCCTCCTGTAAGGACTCTATTCCATTCTCCCAGTTTCTCCGTCTCCGCCGCATCTGCTCTGACGATGCCATTGCTTCCGACATGTCTTCCTTTTTCCTCAACCGAGGATTCCCCTCTACTGTGGTTGACACGGCCTTCGACCATGTCCGTTCTATCTCCCGCACTTCTGCCCTCACCCCTGCCCCTCCCTCCCGGAACCACGATAGAATTCCCCTTGTCCTTACCTTTCACCCCACCAGCCTCCACATTCAACGGATCATCCTCCGCCATTTCCGCCACCTCCAGCGAGATCCCACCACCAAACACATCTTCCCCTCACCTCCCCTTTCAGCATTCCGAAGGGACCGCTCCCTCCGCGACACCCTGGTCCACTCCTCTATCACCCCCAACATCCCTTCCCCTTCGCCCGGCGCCTTCCCGTGCAAGCACAGGAGATGCAACATATGCCCTTATACCTCTCCCCTTCCCACTGTCCAGGGCCCCAAACACCCCTTCCAGGTGAAACAGCAATTTACTTGTACTTCTTGCAATTTAGAATACTGTATTCGCTGCTCACGATGTGGTCTCCTCTACATTGGGGAGACCAAACGCAGATTGGGTGACCGCTTTGCGGAACACCTCCGTTCAGTCTGTAAGGGGGACCCCGAGCTTCCGGTCGCCTGTCACTTTAATTCTCCGCTCCACTCCCACTCAGACCTCACCGTCCTCGGCCTCTTGCATTGTTCCATGGAAGCTCAGCGTAAGCTCGAGGAACAGCACCTCATCTTTCAATTAGGCACTTTACAACCTTCTGGACGCAACATAGAGTTCAACAATTTCAGATCATAACCTCGGCCCCTATCCTATAAGTATTTTTTATCCACACCTTTTGTTTGTGTCTTTTCTTCTCTCCCACATGGCAGCTGTCTTTCATTCTGCCAGCGCAATTTACACTTCATCCAGAGCCATCTTTGGTTTCTTAACCTGTCCCATTACCATCTCCTTTTGCCTTGAGTATCTCTTAATGTCTCTTAACCTCTCCTGCCTTCTATCCTATCACAGACCTTCCCTTTTGTTCTTTCATCCCCTCCCCCCCTTTCCCAGCCCCTAAACTTGCTTAAAAATCTGTTCCATTTCCTGCTTTTTTCCAGTACTGACGAAGGTCTCGACCTGAAACGTTAACTCTGTTTCTCTCTTCACAGATGCTGCCTGACCTGCTGAGTATCTCCAGCATTTTCTGTTTTTACTTTTAGCTCTAAGCATGTTTGTAATCAAATGTTTGTGCCCATGTCTTGAAAGGGCAATTCCCCATGGGGGTGAGGGAGAAAGCACAACAGGTTATCCTCTGAAATGAATGTAGTAATAGCTTCATCCCATCAATATCTCATTTTTGAAAATTCTGATGGATGACAATGAAATAATCATGTAAAACATGGATTATGAATGCAATTTATAGACCCATTTTATTAGACAACCAGATGACACAGAAATCATACAATAATTACAGACAGAGAAGCTGGAGTATTTTAAAGATTTGTATTTGCAGTCATGCACATTATACAGGAAAGTAAGAAGTTAACAAATCTAAATTACTAAAACAGCCTATGAAAGTTGTAGCATTTATCCAGTCTGTTGTATTGGGCTTTGTCATAGTGCATCTGTATTTGATGAAGACAAGCTCCATTAGGGATCCTACTAGGGCTCGTTCAGGAGCATCATAGGCCAATTAAACAAACACACATACAATACTTCTGATTATTACAGACATCCAAGACAATGACAGGATAATACAATGGGGGAGGGAAAGCCAGTGGAAAAGAAAATGAAACATACTTTAATCAGTAGAAGAGTTGTACTCTTAAAAGTTCAGAAGTCATAATACAAATACCACATTAGGAAGTGGATTCACAGTGATCCTTTGATATAAAGGCATGCCACAATCCTGGCTAGAATGCAAAGTATGTGTTCTGGACTTGAACCCATAAAAAGGGTTGCTAAACATTTCAGTAAGAACAGAATTGGAGGTTACAATTTTAAACCAAAAATCAGGACACAAAAAAGGAAAAAAAATATTCTTCTCTCAATTAATTAAAACATATATAGCATGGATATGCTGGCCATATTCTTCATACTGTAAATCTTTCAATTATTTTACAGCTTTTCTCAGTACAATAAAGAACTAAATGCTAGTTTCAATCATTTAAACAGATTGAGCTTGCTGTCATTAATTACTGAACAAACCCCCTCACTGTATACCCTGCTGTCTTCATTTGCCTTCTAGACTAGATTATATGAAAATCAGACATACCCACGGGATTAAAGGATTTTTGTCTAGCCCACACTATTTAGATTTTAATAACACAAATGTATTCTAATCCTCTTGAAGTCAGTCTCCTATAATGGATCATGTGGTGCAAAACTGGATATCACTTCCAATCCTATACAGCAATAACAAGATAAAGGCTAGAACATACTGCTCTGAACAAGTAAAGAAACTTCATGCAATTAAATATGCTAAATGTGGTTTTTTTCCTTTTGTTGCATTTTCCAAATATTAAACATTTACAAAACAGTGCAGTGCAACGGCATTTGGAAAAATTCTTTCAGTGTGTTAGGGAATTATTATCGAGCACAGGGATCTTCACTTTTCTTCACACCATTGATTCTCTTTGCGTACCTGAAAAAAAAGGAACTCGGTGAAAAGGATGCACCCAAAGAAATGAAATTCCGATTTGTGCCTAAATTACTTGTCACTGTGCCTTGGTATCCAGTAATTCCTTCCATCCTCGTCAGGAGACGGACAAATGGGTAATGACTACACCAAAATGGAATTATTTTAACTAAAATAAGTTTCATGACGATGAAATGAACAATCACTATTACGCTGTCCCCCCCCCAATTCAATAATCTATGATTTAAGGAGGAAAAAGTCATGTCACACTACAACAACAAAAAATTAGCAAGAGGTTTATTTCTAATAACCCAAGCAAAATAAGCTTAATACTAAGCAAAAGAACAATTTAATTGTACTGATAAGCATATTTCTACATTTCCAGTTAATTTCTTTGCCCACTATGGGCATATTCTGTTTAAATTTAAGCCAGCCTGCATTAACAAGGCATTTTACCTACAGAGAGAATTAAAAAAGTACAGCTACTCAATGTTTCAGGTGGGCTCTTTGATTTGGTTTAGGACAACAAGCCATCTGCTGTTCATTTCCAAATCAGAAAATTTAATATTAAGTGCTTTCAATAACCATGAATTACAAATAAAAGTGGTATTACCTGTGCTTCCTCTTCCTCAGTAAAGTCATTTTTGATGTTGAAAGTCTTACGAATTTCTTCGGGAGTTTTACCTTTGATCATATTTGCTACTGTTTTGCACGTCACATCAAGCAGACCTTTGATATCCAAATAGTTTGCGGCCTAAATGACAAACATAAATATTCAGGTCTCAACTGTGCAGATTTCCACCCCACCACCAAATAGAGACAAATTAAACTAAAACAATGTTACACCAAAAAGGTATTCTAAAATAGAATTTTAGGTGGAGATTTTTGTACATTTACAGGGATTGCTTAGTGTTCCTTTAAAACAGTTTGCCCAAGATTGTCTTGCCGCAAGACAATGTGCACAAAATCCCATCTCTGGTGCAGCTGCAAAGTTGTACTTTGGACTGCCGCTCAGTGACTGTCCACACTGATAGCATCAATGGAAGGAATTTTGTGATTCTGAAGAGATTTTTAAAAAGTACATATATAAAACCAGTGGCTTAAAAGTACAAAGCACAAAAAACAAAAGATTCTCTTCTCCCCTCCCCAAATAACATTTAAATGGCAATTCAGGTAAATAAACTTTCCACTTTAGACCATATTACAAATTGGTAAGTCAACTAATAAGTTAAAAATGTAACAAGACTTCTGTTGCTGCTTAATACTTTCTTTGCTATCATTCCAGTACAGAGGTTCTGTGCCTTTATTGTGCAGTCAGTTATATCTGGACTTATTAGAAGGGGTCTAAGAAGAACCACACTCTCATCCTTTACGTGCCACACCACTTGTTAAGTACTAAACGTGGTCTTTTCCCCACTTTTAATTTAATCTGGTTACAGTATTACCAACTTCAAAAAACACAAATGCACCGTGTCCCGATGGCACAGGAAACAGATATGCCAGTGAGATGTGCCACTCAGTATTAGGACTGAACTCAGCAGGCAAGAGGAGATGCCAAATGTAAATACAGTCCTGAGGGGAAGAGAGGGTGAAGGATGACACCAAAGCTGGCCAAGGCATCCCAAATTCCTTGTGTGACTAGCATCTAGTTAGAGTGCCATTGACAGAAGCCTGGGAATTTGTCACCTGATCAGTATTTTAAACAATCTTACTCATCATGGCTAGAATTCAAGTGTAGACCAAGCCAATATAAAAATATTCTAAACTACTGAGGGGAAAGATTGATAAAAACATGAGCTCAACTGTATTAGACAGACACGTGAAAGGACTTTCGTTCCCTACTAAACTAGTCAAACTACCATCTAAAGTGAAGTTTGGCAAACTTAAAGCAACCAAGCAGCTTTAATAGGAGAGTAGCCATGAAAACCTAGCAAATACTGTGAATAAAACTATATTTAGTAAATTCAGAATACTTAGGGCTGAAGGTAATGGATAGGATGACAACATCCAGTTATCTCTGGGACCTTGGTTTAAATCCAGCCAACATGAAAAGGAACAAAATTCCCATTTGGCAACTCCAAATTAAGTGAGTTTGAGCAAAATCTACCCAGTGCCTAGCATGTAGAAGTGCACAACATAAAACTGCCTATAATTCAGTCTAATATTTGGCAGTGTCACTTAAAGAGGCTACAAAAGTAGCAAGTTTAGAAAATGAAAATGTCACATTGTTGCAGTAGGTTCTTCTGAGATTGAGGTTAAGGAATATTGTTTTGGCACGAAAGGAAGGTTTCCTCTATATCTAATCCATACTACATGGGAGTGAAAATAAACAAATCATTTCTTTTCATACCTTTTCACACCTCTCCGATATCTCAAAGAATTGCACGTACAACAAATTACTTTGAAATAGAGTTTGTCGTGATGGGAAAAATGGCAGTCATTTTGCATAGAGCAAGATATCACAAATAGCAATGAGGTGAATGACCAGTTAATCTATTTTTAGTGGTGTCCATTGAGGGAGAAATGTTGGTCAGGACACCAGAACTCCCTGCTCCTCTTCAAATAGCCTCATAGGATCTTTTGATGTCCACTGGGACAGATAAAGCCTGTGTTTAACATCTCACCCAAAGGACAGCACCTCTGACAATAGATTACTCCTTCAGTACTGCACTGGATTGTCAGTCTGTATGATGTGCTCAAATCCTGGAGTGGGGCCTGAACCCACAATCTTCTGACCCAAAGGTCAAAGCAATGTGGTTGCTGGGTGTCAAGTATTCCAGTATCTATGCATTTAAAAAAAGCTACATCAATCTCATCATGAATTCTGAAGCATAATCAGTTCTGAATGCAGCTGTCTACTCGGTTAGTTCTCTGCATGAGCATGTTTAGGCTAGTTGCCAAGATAGTAAGAGTACCCTTTATCCAATTCCAATTATTCCTGCATACCCTTGACAGATAGAAGGTTAATCTATTTTCCCTATTAACACCTGCAGTACAAAACATATTAAGATCTGAACAATGTTTATAGATCTTTTAATGCTCTCAGCTAACTTGATTTTTTAATTTTCTTCCCCGACTCTTTAATAGAATGCAGTTCCATTGGTGCCAGCAGCCCTCCAGTAAATCACCCAAGGCCATCATTCATTTGTGAACCTAGATAGTAATTGTCAGCAAGCTGTGGACCATGCAGCACATCATACAAAGCCTAATCCTCGTCTCATCAGGCATCCACATACATTCACTTCTGAGCTTGGAAAGGACGGTGAGGCCAATTGTGTCCCAGATGAGATAAGTACTCAACAACTTACATTTATATAGCACCTTTAATGAAGCAAAACATCCCGAGACGCTTCACAAAAGCAGGAGAAATTAGGAAGGATGATGAAAAGCTTGGTGAAAAAGGAGTCAAGTGAAAGTAGCCTGCAAAAGTTGGCAGTCAGCTTTTTTATCCCTGTGGGAATGCTCTGCTGCACTACCAGCCGAGATCAGAAATTCACATTCAAACTCAAATCCCAGTTATGAGTAGCGCACACTGGCACACCAGTGCATCAGGCCTTCTGTAAATCTGGGTTGCTTGGCAATAGCTCAAAAAAATACCAGGATGAATCAACACCAACCCAGAATGAATTCCAAGTACAGTTTTATCACCACAGGAGATTTCAGAATTATACACTTTGTAAGGGCAGCTCATGGGCTGTGCCACAGAGTGGGTGGACTCTGGCACCATGATTCATGGCGATCACCATGGCAAGTTCCTGATCGTGCTCATGGAGAGATTATGAACAGAGGCCAAGAAAATAACCCCACCACCAGCAGCTGGCTAAATAGTGGAATCAGAGGCTCAGCAACAGATCTCCAGCCTATCCGCATGTCCAAGACAATCTGTCGCACAGGGACCACTGAAAGGGAAGAGAACAAATTGTACAGTTTTTATTAATATGCTTCTGAAAAATTACTGACCAGAATTAGCTCAAATAGTGTTCCTTGGTCTACTTTGAGGAACTCCTGATCCCATACTGGGATGTCATCTGTTCTCTTTTCTTTGTTCTCATCATCCTCAGGAGGAGGAGGATCATCCTTGTGGTGAGTGCACCACTGAATCACCTAGAAGCAACAGTAGGCATATATGTGTAGATGAAGGAGAGAAATACTTGGAACTAGAAAAAATATAGATGAACAAAAAAGTGACATAAAAGTTTGAACATCTTTGTAATATGTGGTGAAGTATAACTATGTGCTGTTATAGCATGCAGATTAGTTCATAGTTTACTCATTTTTTTTCCTTCACAAAACTTTTTGGGTGAATTTTGTGCTAATTTGCTAAGGGCCGTTCGTGCTGGGGAATTGAACACTTTTCCATTTTAAAGTACCTATTGTCATTGTACACATTCCCAGGTCACCTATAGCATAGTTGGAAGCACAATAAAGCTCCCTTTACCCTGCCCAACCCCAATCTCAGAAAAGAACCCCTGACTGTACCAAAATTAAACTTCCCATACCAGCCATCCTATATATCTTCTGAGTGTGAATGTCACTTTACTGCTACATTGTGCTATGGGTCTCTGATCAGTAGGAACTAACCTATTTCACAGGGGCTTTTATCCTCAGTAGCGAAAGGAGACTTTCACTCCATCGGCCAAGGCTGGATTCAAATCCAGATCCCAGATGTGAAAGTACAGCTTCTAATCCACTGCACCAGTCTCCCATAGGTTGCTCAATCTATTACCAATGGGAATTTAATATCAAATCATGGAATTACTGGTCCTGTAAGAACAGCATAATCACTAAAATATATATTTTTTAAAACTAACATTTTGTTTAAAACAGTAGTTTCAATTTTTTCTGTGTGGGGGTACCCGTGCAAATATTGAAACACTCTCGGGTCTTCACAAATATTGACACAATCCCATGAAAACCCATGTCCTAACTTGCCAAAGACAGTATCAACTGCCCAAAGGAAATCAGTGCTATCATTGGAGAAAATATTTATTCGTATACAGCATGAGAAATAACGTGCTAATTAGTCAACAAATGTAGAAAAAACAGAATGCATAATTCTCAAGACATTATACTTGATAGGCGAGGTATGCTATGCACAGCAACAGATGGACAAAAATATGATGACACCATAAACCTTGAGATCCCGAGGACCAGTTTGAAAACCTATGGCTTGTACAAAGAATTTGCATTGAAAAGTGTCTTGTCCTCAGTTTGTCCTGAAGCACTTCACATTCAATTATTATTTAAGTAGTTACTGTTGTTATGTCAGTAAATATGGGAGCTAATTTGTACATAGCAAGCTCCCACAAACAGCAACTATGCAGTTAATCTGTTTTTGATGGTGTTGGTTGAGGGAGGAATGTTGGCCAGTAGACCAGAACTACCTGCTGTTTGAATAGAGCAATGGGATCTCATTCCGAAAAAATGGCTCCTCTGACAATGCAGTGCTCCCTCAGTACTGCATTAAAATAACCTGGAGAGGTGCCTCAACCCACAACCTTCTAACTCAGAGATAAGAGCGCTACCAACTGAGCCAAGCTTATAAAGAACCTTCATGAAGAATTCTCTCTCTACAGGATATTCTCAGCTTCCACTCACTCACTGAAGTAATACTGATTGGAGCATGTTCTGGTCTCTTACCTTTTTAAGAATTGCAGCATTAACATTTGGAAGTGGAACTGGATCATCATCACCTTCATCATCCATCCCCAAATCTGTTTATAATAAAACATTAAAATTTAACAATTTATCATTATCCATCATGCTTTCCCAACAGATAACAGTATCGGACATGAAAGAAAGATAGCACGGCATGGGTGCTTTCAGTATTAAGTACTTCCTCTTCTCCATCCCATTTATATAATATACAACATGGGTAAAATATTGCTACCATCCATGAAATATCAATTTTCAGTTTGACTCTTGATTCCATTCAAGTCTTCTGCACAGCAGTGCATTCGAGATCACAAACTCAGTGAGAGGAGGGCAATGGAACTAATCAGTTCACATGCAAAAGCAGCCAAAAACCATAAAGTGTGTTTCATCTTAGGGAGGCACTAAACAGCAGAGGTAAAATGCTAAATCAACTCTTGGAACGCTTTCACACTTCATTATGGCCACTCAAGTGTGCCAACCGGGAGAGCCTGGAGAAAGGTGCTTGTTTGCCTGTCCTCTCTCACTTTCAGTTCAGGAATGGCATGCAAGAACAGAAAGAAAAGTAAATTTGGGTTTAAAAAAAAAACGTGTCATTAAAAGAATAATTAGAAAACAAGATGAATTAAGTTATTTTACATGGTCAGTGAATTATTCACATTTTTGCAATCGTTTTAGATTATTAGACTATCACGAGAAGCTTCATTTATAAAATGTCAATATTACATTGAATAGTCGACCACCATAAGCAGGCAAACCTTACTGAAACTAAATGACATACAACAGCACTAACGAATCTAAAGCTAGTTAAAGTCTTGCACATTTAATTTTTTTTTACAAAGAAGCTTGATAGCTGTCCTTTTAAAAAGGGTAATTAATTCCAAAGAGACACACACCGACCTTCCAACATAGTCTTGATTGTCACAGACTGTTTCGCTATCTCCACATCAACTTCAAATATTTCTCCATCAGAGCTCTGGAGTTTAATCGAAGGCATCTGAAAATCCAACAGAACCATTTCAGGGATTCTAAACCTCACAGTGGTTTTTGGTTTCAACAATTGTCCCCCACTCAAAATAGATACATATACATACACAACTTAGTCAAGGGGCTTTTTTGGTGGTGTGGGGAGGAAATGGAGACACAGAACAGAATTATAAACTTTGTATTTGAATTGCACAATTCTTTACAGAGGGGGGCTCTCTGGCATCTCACTTGGTTTTAATGGTAACACTTCTAAGTCTTAAGGTCGCGGATTCAAGTCCCACTCCAGAGACTTGAACACATAATCCAGGCTGACAGTGCAGTACTGAGGGATTGCGGCACTGTCGGAGATGCTGTCTTTCAGACAAGACGTTAAACCGAGACCCCGTCTGCCTGCTCGGGTAGACGCAGGTAGGCACACTTTGAAGAGCAGCGGAGGAGTTCTCTCCAGTGTCCTAGCCAAACTTTATCCCTCAACCAGAACCTATACACAGATTATCTGGTCATTATAGATGCAGTTAAGGGGAGGCTAGATAAGTACATGACGAGAAAGGAATAGAAGGACATGTTGATAGGGTGAGATGAAGTAAGGCTCGTGTGGAGCATCAACACCAGCATAGACCAATTGGGCTGAAAGGCCTGTTTCTGTGCTGTAAAATTCTGTGTAATTCTATGTAAAAACAACTTTAGCCCTCTCCCAAGCAGTACTAGCAAAAGTAAGGTGGATACAAAAATTCCAATGTTCAATCCATCTTTCTCATGTACAAGACTACCAAATAGAACTTTGCCACCACTCTTTATTGAGGAATCAGGGGTATTGTTTAATATAAATTTCTGAAGAAACATAATTAGTGTACAGTATATTCCATTACTTACTGAAAATCAGTTCAGATATTTGTTAAAATCCTGGTGCAAAGGTAAAAGATATCTCGGAGCAACTGGAGAGGAACCTGAAAAGGGCCACTGGCACCAGTACTGGGACAGGAAAGGAGCTGTACCGCTAGGACAGGCTCCACCCGAGCTGGAGTGGGACCAGTGTCCTAGCGGAAAGAATAAATAGGGCTGTGGTTAGGACTTTAAACTAATATAACAAGGAATCTGGTAAAAATAACACAAGTCGGAAGATAAAAGAAATAGGAGATGAGAGTACACATCAACCGCACTAGCCTCATTAACCCTCTACATTACTTCAAAGAACTTGATCAAGCTAGTCAATTATTGCCTTTAACAAAGCCGTGCTGACTTTCATTTATCAGCCCATACTTATCTAAATGCCAATTAATTTTGTCGCTGATTGCTGTCTCTAAGTTTCCCCACCACCGTTAAGCTGACTGACCTGTAGTTGCCAGGTTTATCCCTCTCCCACTTTTTAAACAGGGGTGTAACATTTACAATCGTCCGGTCCTCTGGCACCACTCCCTTATCCAAGGAGGATTGGAAGATTGTGGCTAAAGCCTCTGTAATTTCTACCCTTACTTCCCTCAGTAACGTAGGATGCATCCCATCTGGACCAGGTGACTT
The DNA here is from genome assembly GCA_030390025.1 of Squalus acanthias. Taxonomy (NCBI): domain Eukaryota; kingdom Metazoa; phylum Chordata; class Chondrichthyes; order Squaliformes; family Squalidae; genus Squalus; species Squalus acanthias. The sequence goes on along the minus strand of CM059427.1, from coordinate 168,721,662 downwards.
TTCTACTTTGAGGGGTGCCAGCCTCTTTATCTATTTTAATATTATCCAATATTGCTACTGCCATCTCCTTTACTGTTTCCTCTTCTCTAGTGAAGACAGATGCAAAGTACTCATTTAGTACCTCTGCCTCCACAAGATGATCTCCTTTTTGGTCCCCAATTGGCCCCACCCTTCCTTTGACTACCCTTTTACTATTTACATGTTTATAAAAGACTTTTGGTTTCCCTTTTATGTTAGCCACTAATCTATTCTCATACTCTCTCTTTGTCCCTCTTATTCCCTTGTTTAGATCTCCTCTGTACTTTCTATATTCATCTTGGTTCTCTGCTGTATTATGAACCTTACGATTGTCATAAGCCTCCATTTTCTGTCTCATTTTAACCTCTATATCGTTAGTCATCCAGGGAGCTCTAGCTTTGGATGCCCTTCCTTGCCCTCTCATGGTCTGTGTCTACTTTGTACCCGAACTATCGCCTCTTTGAAGGCCTCCCATTGTTCATTACTGTTTTGCCTACCAATTTTTGATTCCAATCCACCTGGGCCAGATCCCTTTTTAAACTCACTGAAGTTAGCCCTCCTCCAGTTAAGTATTTTTATGCTTGATTGTACCTTGTCCTTTTCCATAACTATTCTAAACCTGATGGTATCATCACTGTTCCACAAATGCTCTCCCACTGAAACATGCTCCAATTGCCCCACTTCATTCCCCAGAACTAGATTCAGCATTGTTTCCTTCCTCGTTGGGTTGGAAACACACTGATCAAGAAACTTCCCTTGTACACATTTCAGGAATTCCTCCCCCCTTTGCTCTTTACACTGTTACTGTTCCATTCTATATTAGGATAATTGAAGTCCCCCATTATCACTACTCTGTAGTTCTTGCAACTTGCTGTAATTTGCCTGCAAATTTGCTCCTCTATCTCCTTCCCACTATTTGGTGGCCTATATATACCCAGTAGCATAATAGCTCCTCTATTATTCCTCAATTCTAACCAAATAGACTCTGTCTTTGGCCCCTCAACTACATCATCCCTCTCCAATGCTATAATAGTTTCTTTGATCAATACTGCCACCAACCCCACCCCCCTTCCTTAATTTTTTCCTTCCTTATCTTTCCTGAATATCTCCTAGCCAGGAATATTAAGTTCTGTATCCTCCCCTTCTTTGGGCCAGGTCTCTGTTAATGCCACTATATCATAGTCCCATGTGCCGACTTGTGCCTACAGCTCACCAACCTTATTTACATACATGCACTCCAAACCCATCTTAGACTGCTTTGCATTTGCCTCGTCTGATCCCTCCTATTTCTGAACTATTCTTTACTCGAGTGCTATTTGCCTCTCCCAGTCCTCTGTGCATCTGTTTGTCCTCTCTAATGTTTCATCCTGGTGCCCACCCCCTTGCCAAATTAGTTTAAACCCTCCCCAACAGTACTGGTTAATCTTCCTGTGAGGACATTGGTCCCAGCTCTGTTGAGGTGCAACCCGTTCACCTTGAACAGGTCCCTTCTGGCCCAGAACTGGTCCCAATGCCCCAAGAATCTGAAGCCCTCCCTCCTGCATCATTTTTCCAGCCACGCATTAACCTCTTTTATCCTATTATTCCTATACTCACTAGCGCGTGACACTGGGAGTAATCCAGAGGTTACTACCTTTGATTAATAATTACTTTGCCTCGGTATTTACCAGGGAGACTAACATGGTGAACATGACATTAGAAGAAGAGATCAAAAAACATATAAAGACATGCAAGATAGAAAGGGGGGGGAAAGAGAGGAGATAACTGATAAACTAATCAAACTTAGAGAGGATAAAACCCCTTGATGGATCGCAGCCGTGCATATTAAAAGAAGTTAGGGAAGAGATAGCAGAGGCACTATTACATATATATAAAAATTCTTTAGAAAAAGTAATAGTGCCAGAGGACTGGCGAACAGCTAATGTGATTCTTATATTTAAAAAAGGGAGATAGAACAAGTCTAGGGAACTATAAACCAATTAGCTTAATGTCGGTGGTAGGAAAGATAATGGAATCCTTACTTAGAAATGTAATAGAAAAACACCTAGAAACTGAAAATATAATAAAGAGTAGTCAGCACGGATTTCAAAAGTGAACGCCATGCTTGACCAACTTTATTAAATTCTTTGAAGAAGTAACAGAAAGAGTAGATAAGGGTAATGCTGTAGACATAATATTTTTGGATTTTCCAAAGGCCTTCGATAAAGGTACCGCATAGTAGACTCATGACTAAGATCAGAACATGTGGAGTCAGTGGACAAGTAGCAGAATGAACAGCAAGCTGGCTACAAAACAGAAAACAGAGAGTAGGGGTTAAAGGTAGTTACTCAGTCTGGCAAAAGGTGGGAAGTGGTGTTCCACAAGGATCGGTACTGGGACCACTAGGTCAACACGGTGGCATAGTGGTTAGCACTGGTGCCTCACAGCGCCAGAGACCCGGGTTCGAATCTGACCTCGGGTGACTGTCTGTGTGGAGTTTGCACATTCTCCCCGTGTCTGCGTGGGTTTCCTCCGGGTGCTCCGGTTTCCTCCCACAGTCCAAAAATGTGTGGGTTAGGTTGATTTGGCTATGATAAATTGACCCTTAGTGTTAGGGGGGGATTAAATATGTGGGGTTATGGGGATAGGATGGGATATGTTAGGGGGAATTAAATACGTGGGGTTACGGGGGTAGGGTGGGATATGTGTACTGTGGGGATTAAAGCAGGGACAGGGTACTGGATTTGGATGATCAGCCATGATCGTATTGAATGGCGGAGCAGGCTCGACGGGCCGAATGGCCTACTCCTGCTCCTAGATTCTATGTTTCTATGTTTCTATGTTTCACTGTTGTTCACCATTTACATAAATGATTTGGACTCGGGAATCAGAAGTACAATTTCAAAATTTGAAGATGACACCAAATTTTGGGGGGGGGGGTGTAGTTAATACAGAGGAAATCTGTGACAAAATACAGGAAGACATTAATAAACTTACAGAATGGGCGTGTAATCGGCAAATGAACTTCAACATAGAAAAGTGTGATGGTACATTTTGGTAGGAGGAATAAGGCGGCCACCTACTCCTTGGAAAGTAAGTGCCTAAATGGGGTAGTAGAGCACAGGGATCTGAGGGTATAGATACACAAATCACAAAATAGCGACGCAGGTTAATAAGACCATTAAAAAAAGCACACTGGGGTTCATTTCTAGAGGGAAAGAATTAAAAAGCAGCGCAGTTATGTTAAACTTGTATAGAACATTGGTTAGACCACACTTGAGTACTGTGAACAGTTCTGGTCTCCATATTATAAAAAGGATATAGAGGCACTGCAGAAGGTGTAAAAATGATTTACTAGAATGATACCAGAACTGAGAGGTTATACTTATCAGGAAAGATTGAAAAGGCTGGGACTCGGTTCTCTAGGAAAGAGAAGACTGAGGGGGTGGCCTGATAGAGATCTTTAAAATTATAGAAGGGTTTGATAGGGTGGATGTAGAGAAGATGCAGGGGAGACCAGAACTAGGGGCCAAAAATATAAGGTAGTCATTATAAATCAAATAGGGAATTCAGGAGAAACTTCTTTACCCAGAGAGTAGTTAGAATGTGGAACTCGCTACCACAAAGGAGTAGTTGAGGCGACTAGCACTGATGCATTTTAGGGGAAGCTAGATAAACACAAGAAATAGAAGGATATGTGCAGCATAAACACCGGCATGGACCTGATGGGCCGAATGGCCTGTTTCTGTGCTGCAAATGCTATGTAATACTAAGATAGCGGGTGGAGAATAATTTTGCTCCTGTGCAAGAGTAATCAAGACACTCTCTTGTACATTTAGAAACTGACCACTGCAGCACCATGTAAACCCTCGGAGAGCTAAATAGCAGCCTCAGTTCCCAAGAATTGGTTATGAAAAACCATTGTATGGCTGTCTAGGAATGCACCAAGAAGCTTGACAGCAATCTCTACATCGACTTTAGACTGAACAACGTAACTCTTCAGTAAACAAGCAGAATCCAAATGGCTCTTATACTAACTAACCAGTAGTTTTCAGGCTCACAATATATTGAAATAGATTCCCAAGTATCTGACAGCCTCTATCCAACAACTGGCTGATCTGACAACTCAGAAATGAAGATTGTACATCATGACTCCTCTTGTATGCTGTACTATATTCAAATATTAAAATTTAATATAAATCTTAATTAGGACTCAGCAAGTTTAACCATTGAGGAAAGTTGCAGGTTCAATCCTAATCTGTACTAATTAGCTGAACTCAGCCATGGCAACAGTAGGACGATACAATTAACCTCGGGGTTCCCAGATTAGGGACGAGAAAATCAGTTCACTGCTCCTCTTTGGTGGTAACTCCTGCATGTGTGGACAGGATCAGGCTTGGCTGTGATACCCTCCATGGTGAATAATCCACCAACACTCTCACCTCAAGGCTCAAACACAAAGAATGGTCACTTGGGTGAAGTGCCAGAGGGCAAACTAGCACCCATGGAACCTAAGGGGGTCAACTCTTACAGTAGAAATAATTGCTGAGAATTTTTTTTTTTAAATAACACATGCGGACTGAAAACCTAGCACCTGCGTAAGAAAAGCACATGGGGAGAGAGCAGCTCGGGTCAGTTACAAATTGCCATGTGATAATGACCAGATAATCTGTTTTTTAGTGATGCTGGTTGAAGGATAAATATTGGCCAGGACACCCGGAAGAACTCCTCTGCTCTTCTTTGAAATAGTGCCATGGAATCTTTTACGTCCCTCTGAAAGGGTAGACCGGGTCTCGGTTTGATGTCTCATCCAAAAGACGTCAACTCCGACAGTGCAGCACTCCCTCAGGATTGCACTGGAGTGTCAGCCTCGATTTTGTGCTCCAGTCTCTGGAGTGGGACTTGAACCGACATCCTTCTGACTCCGAGGCGAGAGTGCTACCAACTGAGCCAGGTCTGAAAGCACAAATTGCTGGATGATTTGTGCCGCTCCACCATTAGCCTCGCGAAAACGGCAGCTTGTTGTCAACGCCCCTGAGAGTTTCAAAAAATTGCTACATTTGCACATTAATTGCCAATTAAAGGCGCCGCAGAAAGTTAGGGCTGGGACTTAACAGCGCAAGGACCTTTTCAAATATGAGATTAATGTCCCTGCAATGCCACTCAATCTCTCTGGCCCAGAAAGGGAACAATTGAAATTGAAATCTCATTCCTCCATTGTTGTTAGAGATTTTTTTTAATGTATTTTCTTACTTTTCCCATCTCTCTTTTTCGCTCTCTCTTAATCCAATCTCTTTCCTTCTCTTTATTCCTTTTTGCACATAATTTGACTCAAATTCACCCTATTTCCTTCTCTGTCACTCCTGTTTCTTTCTCTATCCTTAAATCTCATTGAGAAGTCGCACAACACCAGGTTATAGTCCAACAGTTTTATTTTAAATTACGAGCTTTCGGAGCTGCTGCCCCTTCGTCAGGTAGAGGTACATTGAGGGAATCTATTACACAGTATATATACACAGAAAGCAATTTGTCTGCAGAGATATAATCTGTTAGGAAGGCATTACATCAAAGACACTTCAGAGTACAGCTAAGACAATGAGGTGGGTCACAGGGGGTCCAACATGTCAAATGTTGCCGTCTGCAGTTGAGCTTTTAACTTTTTTTTTGTTTTTTTTTAAAATTGGAAAGACAGACAACGATGTCGAGTCACGTTCTGTAGCGTGACATGAACCCGAGATCCCTATTGAGGCCGTCCTCATGGAAAAAAAAAGTTAAAAGCTAACAGATTGTATCTCTGCAGACAAATTGCTTTCTGTGTATATATACTGTGTAATAGATTCCCTCAATGTACCTCTACCTGACGAAGGGGCAGCAGCTCCGAAAGCTCATAATTTTAAATAAAACTGTTGGACTATAACCTGGTGTTGTGCGACTTCTCATTTTTGTCCACCCCAGTCCAACACCGGCATCTCCGCATCATTAAATCTCATTGGTTAAGGAGATAAACAGTGGGTCCCTTGGTTCACCAAGGTCCCAGATGCCCTGTTAACAGCTTGCACTTCCAGCAATTTGTGGTGCAAAATTTTTTGAGCTGAAGGGTGAGGGAAAAAATCTAATTAACGGGGCACGTCGTGAGATGTCCCGCTCCAGCAAATTCAGGGCCATTATGTAATCTATGGAAATACAAAATGTCAGAACGTGCATATATTGGGGATGAGGTTTATAATCAAGCCATTCACGTGCCTTGTTTGTTATTGGTTAATTAATAAATGTCATAATGCAGAATATAGAACTATTGCTTTAAATGAATTAACCACCGGTGTAATGTTACTCTGACACTTTAAAGTCTTGCTGCATCACAAATTTGTTGTGTACTATTCTTGTAGTTAGAAAGAAAACATGAATTGATACTGTACACTATTTTATGTCTTGAGTTGAAGGCACGTTTGGTTGTGTGATACCTAGCAACCCAGAGAAAGTTAAGGGGAGATTTAATAGAGGTGTTCAAGATTGAGGGGGTTTGATAAAAGTAAATAAGGAGAAACTGTTTCCACTGGCAGGTGGGTCAGTAACCAGATTCAAGATAATTTGCAAAAGAACCAGAGGGGAGATGAATTTTTTTTTTATAAACACAGTGAGTTATGATGATCTGGAATGCACTACCTGAAAGAGTGGTGGAAGCAGATTCAACAATAACTTTCAAAAGGGAATTGGATATATACTTGAAATGGAAACATTTGCAGGGCTACGAGGGAAGAGTGGGGGAATTGAGACGAATTAGATAGCTCTTTCAAAGAGCCGGCAAAGGCATGATGGGCTGAATGGCCTCCTTCTATGCTCTATGATCACAATGGATTACACGTAACCATTGCAATGAGATTTACTAAATGTGAATAGCATTACATGTAGCCAATGCAATGAGAGTTACTAAATGTGAATGGCATTACATGTAACCAATGCAATGAGATTTACTAAATGTGAATGGCATTACCTGCAACCAATGCAATGAGATTTACTAAATGTGAATGGCATTACCTGTAACCAATGCAATGAGATTTACTCAGTGAATAGCACATGTAACCAATGCAATGAGATTTACTCACTGTAAATAGCACATGTAACCAATGCAATGAGATTTACTAAATGTGAATTACATTACATGCAATCAATGCAATGAGATTTACTCATTGTGAATGGCATTACAAACCGCCTGAAGTTGGAAAATCACATAAGTAACTCTAAAACAATGAGAATCCCAAGTCTCGTCCTTTATACCTCTCCCCAAGACCCCCTCCCCTTCTTTACAACACTGTCCCCCACAGCACAGAGCCGAGAATGAAGCGATAATAATCCAGCACCACCACCGCCCGCCGCCGCCGCCCCCGTTTGGCCTTTATCCTGTCGCTCGGGCCTGGTGTAACCCGGAGACTGTCAACAAGGCCCGTCCTAGCAACCGGCCCTCGGAGCCTCGGTTCACGCGATCGAGAGCGACGGAGGCAGCTGGAGCCATGGGATGGGGAGGGGAGACTGCCGTCACCGGCCGTGTACGGCAGACTTACGGTGAGAGGCCGCCACCTGCGAGCGCTGAGTCCGCACTAACCGACACCGCCAGCAGCCCGAGCCCGGGCCCCGCTCATTAGCTGTCTAATCAGATCGCCAGCAAAAGAAAAAAAAAACTCCAGCCAAACTTCTCAGATTTTATTTTTACACTCCATTCCCACATTTCATTTTTTTTTAGAAAAAATCCTATTATTATTATTATTTGGCCACCGTCGTTCTCTAGCGATTTAGACAGCCCCCCCCAAACTAACTATTAAAGGCGCACCCACTTCTTGGAGGAAAGTGTTCGCCAAAATAGTTTTCATTTCAAATGCACACTTACAAAGATGTAACTCGCACCAAAATGCATCACCGCGTGACTTGTGGCAGAAATAGCACTGCTGGAAAAGACCTGCAGTTCTATTAGCTCTTCTCCCTCCGTAAATAGAAGAAAATTGCCATAACCTTCTTCATGCAGACACTGCGCCTTTAAGAAGATAATTGCCTTGAGCACTGAGCAGAGGGATTAGCCAGAATGAGCCAAGTTTGATTTTCGTACAGCTGAAGTCTTGCAATTTTAATACAACATTATTACCCGCCTCCCGAGTATATAACAAAACGAGATTTTAGACCCATTTTACGTTTATATTGTCGTAAACTTTTTATAATCCTTCAATGAAAAATAGGAAGTTTTCCCCTCAACCTTTGTATTCACAGGGTTCCAATACCCATTTTGCTTTCTTTGCCCCAGTAGCTGGTTGGTTACCAGTGTTCATAGAACCATAGCAGTTTACAACGCAGAAGGCCATTCAGCCCATCATGTCTGTGCCAGCTCTTTGCAAGAGCAATACAAAACTAATTCCATAGCAAAATACTGCAGATGCTGGAAATCCGAAATAACAACAGAAAACGCTGGAAAAACTCAGCAGGCCAGGCAGCATCCGTAGAGAGAGAAAGAGAGTTGACATTTCAGGTCGATGACCTTTCATCAGAACTGGGAAGAGCTGGAAATCAAATAGATTTAAGGCCAGGGTAAAGCTGGGAAAAGGGGGAGGGGATAAAGGAACAAAGGAGGAGATGAAGAGACATTAAGAGACATTAAGAGATATGCAAGGCTAGAGGTGGTGTTAATGTGACAGATTAAGGCTGAATGAAGTGTGAAATCCACTGGCAGAATGAAGGACAGCTGCCAGCTTCTAGGAGGAAAAAAAAGGTGGGGGGGGACAAATAAAAGGGTGGATAAAATAAAATATAAATGTGATTGGAGCTGAGGTTATGATCTAAAATTGTTGAACTCGATATTGAGTCCAGAGGGCTGTAGCGTGCCTAAACGAAAGATGAGGTGCTGTTCCTCGAGCTTACGCTGAGCTTCCGTGGAACAGTGTAATAGGCCGAGGACGGTGAGGTCAGAGTGGGAGTGAAGCGGTGAATTAAAGTGACAGGCCACCGGGAGCTCGGGGTCCCCCTTACGGACTGAACGGAGGTGTTCCGCAAAGCGGTCACCCAATCTGCGTTTGGTCTCCCCAATGTAGAGGAGTCCACATCGTGAGCAGCGAATACAGTATACTAAATTGCAGGAAGTACAAGTAAATCGCTGTTTCACCTGGAAGGGGTGTTTGGGGCCCTGGACAGTGGGAAGAGGGGAGGTATAAGGGCATGTGTTGCATCTCCTGCGCGTGCACGGGAAGGTGCCGGGCGAAGGGGAAGGGGTGCTGGGGGTGGTAGAGGAGTGGACTAGGGTGTCGCGGAGGGAGCGGTCCCTGCGGAATGCTGAAAGGGGAGGTGAGGGGAAGATGTGTTTGGTGGTGGGATCACGCTGGAGGTGGCGGAAATGGCGGAGGATGATCCGTTGAATGTGGAGGCTGGTGGGGTGAAAGGTGAGGACAAGGGGAACCCTATCGTGGTTCCGGGAGGGAGGGGCAGGGGTGAGGGCAGATGTGCGGGAGATAGAACGGACACGGTCGAGGGCCGTGTCGACCACGGTAGAGGGGAATCCTCGGTTGAGGAAAAAGGAAGACATGTCGGAAGCACTGGTATGGAAGGTGGCATCATCAGAGCAGATGCGGCGGAGACGGAGAAACTGGGAGAATGGAATAGAGTCCTTACAGGAGGCGGGGTGGGAGGAAGTGTAGTCCAGGTAGCTGTGGGAGTCGGTGGGCTTGTAGTGAATGTTAGTCAATAACCTATCCCCAGAGATGGAGATGGAGAAGTCGAGGAAGGGAAGGGAAGAGTCGGAGATGGACCATGTGAAGGTGAGGGAAGGGTGGAAATTGGAAGCATAGTGAATGAAATGTTCTAGTTCAGGGCGAGAGCAGGAGACGGCACCGATACAGTCATCAATGTACCGGAAAAAGAGGTGAGGGAGGGGACCCGAGTAGGACTGGAACAAAGAGTGTTCCACATATCCCACGAAAAGGCAGGCATAGCTAGGACCCATGCGGGTACCCATAGCAACACCTTTAATTTGGAGGAAATGGGTAGAGTCAAAGGAGAAGTTGTTCAATGTGAGAACAAGTTCAGCCAGGCGGAGGAGGGTGGTGGTGGATGGGGACTGGTTGGGCCTCTGTTGAAGGAAGAAGCGGAGCGCCCTCAGGCCATCCTGGTGGGGAATTCCACCGCCCTGCTCTCCCCATCGCCCTGTATCTTCCTCTGCTTCAAATATTTATCCAATTTTCCCTTAAAAGATGTAATGATCTCAGCCTCAACTACTCCCTGTGGCAAAGCCTTCCATGATCCAACAACCTGATATGTAAAGAAATTTCTCCTAATCTTTCGGCCCACTCTCAGTGACAATTTTAAATTGATGTTCCCTCGCCACTGACTCTCCAACCAGAAGAAATAGTGGCCCGGAATTTGCGGTCAGCCGCAAAGCAAAGGCGTTAGCCGTTGGCCCCGAAGAAAGCTGCCGCAAAGATCTCGTGATCTCTGTGGCGAGAAGTTTGCCTTTTTCAACGAGCAATTTAGATCAGTGTAGTGTACTGTTTTAAGTGGGGTGATTAAACAAATTGTCTGTAAATTAATAAAACTTTAAAAGAACCTTAACAAATTAAATTAAAATTGTGTTGGCCGGGGTGATGATGCACTCCAGTCCCCGTGGCGCCCACCGGTCGCGGAAGGCCTCAAGCGTGCCAGCGGACACCGCGTGCTCCATCTCCAGGGCCACCCGGGCGCGAAAATGGCCGCGGAAGAGCGGCAGGTAATCGGGCCAAACGACCCCCTCGACCGCCCGCTGCCTGGACCAATTGATGGCTTTTTTGGCCAGGCCCAGGAGCAGTCCTATGAGGAGGTCCTCCGATCTGCCCGCTCCCCTCCGCACCGGGTGACCAAAGATCAGGAGCGTGGGACTGAAGCGCAGCCAAAAATCGAGGAGCAGCCCCTTCAAATAATGTGAGAAGTCGCACAACACCAGGTTATAGTTCAACAGCTTTATTTGAAATCACAAGCTTTCGGAGCGCTGCTCCTTCGTCAAGTGAAGATAATGGAAGAGGGGCATCAGTGTAGTGTAGTGGGAATCCCATAGCGTGGATCTGCTGTGACGTTAACAAGGTGTCTAAGCAGCCAATCACAATCCCGAATGCTCACAGACAGGTAAGCAGGAAGTGAAGGAGTTGCTTTTATTCTGACTTTTAAAAAATGTTACAGAGAGCAAAACAAAGATTGAGGCTCTCATCAAGGTAAACCTGAAATAAATATGAACAAACTTTTTTTTTAAATGTTTTTTTTAATGTTTCTTAAAAATTGTAATTTTTATTACAATGGAGAAATTTGACACTCCACAAAATTAAAATTCGTTTTTCAGGGCCATAACATTTGTTTAGCAGTCAATACGCTGTGAAAACTCCAGTTACACCTAATCCAACAAGGTCTAACATTGAACAGGGTATTTAACAGCGATATTACCACGGAAAAGCCCAGGTTTTCGTCAGTTTCACTGATTTCCCTGATTACACTGATTGCCGGCTATGGGGGCGGGCCACAGCACAGCCAGTGTTGCAGTAGTGAATGACTGACCGCAACTTCAGGATTTCCACGTTAGGATGCGCATGCGCTAAATCCTGAAGTTGCAGTCAGTTTCAAAGGGGTAATAACAGCGAACGCTGTTCGTTTGCTGTTATTACCCACTGCAAATTCCAGGCTACTTTCTCTATTCATTCCATCAAAATGCTTCATAATTTTAAAAATGACGCACCGATGCGCAACATTGTAACCTCTAGTGCACAGGTGTATAGACAATGTATTGAAGTGCAAGGTGTAATTAGACACAAGTCACCCAGCATTTTGCTTGGAAAGTGTAATTTGATCCAGTCAATGGCAGTCAGGCTGGAAACAGGCAGAGTAGCCTTCAAGCAGAGATAGTTGCTAATATAAAAAGAAATACTTGTATTTATATAGCATCTTTCAGGACCTTCCAAAGTGCTTAACAGTCAGTGAAGTACATTTGAAGAGTTTAACGTCTCATCCGAAAGACGGCACCCCTGAGAGTGCAGCACTCCCTTAGTATTGACATCATTGAGACATTTCTGAATGGAACCAAAAGTGAGCAATTTCACCAGATTAGACAGCCAAGGAGAGATGTTGGAGAAGAATAGAATGATCAGCAATGTTAAAAACAATGGAGAGGTCAAGAAGGATGAGGAGCATCATCAAACTGCAGTCACAGTTACAAAGGATGTCATTAGTAGTTTTGACAAGTACAGTCTCTGTGCTGTGAGAACAGCAGAAACCACTTTGGAGGGTCTTAAACCTACCAATAAACCACTAGTAAGGAGGGGAAGGCAAACCAATGAAGCCTATCCTTATGAATCCTTTATAAGACAGCACATTCTCTGACTTACTACGAGCATCACCACACAAGATTAGCTAGTATTATTTGTGTGGAATGTATCTTCCAGTATCAACAAGCTGAGAAATATTTTTACTTTGTGTCATTCTTGTGAAATATTACTTCAGTAAGTTCAGTGTATAATGTGATTGACTAACTGCGACAATAAAATGATTTTAATCAATGGCACTTAGAATACTATCAGAGTTAGTTTAGTTGTAATCATTTTTTTAAATGTTCTTCGAATGTGGGCTGCACTGGCCCTCGTTGCCCTCAGAAGGTGGTGCTGGGCCTTCTAATTGAATTACTGCAGTTCTTGTGGTGATGGAGCTCCCTCAATGGTGTTATGTAGAGAATTACAGGATATTGACCCACTGACAATGAAGGAACAATTATAACACTTGGAAATTGCCATCCTATTTAACCCTTAGTTGCGCTTCCGACCCCATATCCTCTCCATCTTAAAGATCACCTACTTCCACCTCTGTAACATTGCCCATCTTCGTCCTGCCTCAGCCCATCTGCTGCTGAAACCGTTATCCGTGCTTTTGTTACTTCCACACTCAACTATCCTAATACTTTCCTGGCCAGCTTCCCATCTTCCACCCTCCATAAACTTGAACTCATCAAAAACTATGCTGCCTGCATCCTAACCCGCACTATTCCACTCCTCCATCCCCCCTGAACATTGGTTCCCGGTCCACTGACATCTCCAATTTAAAATTCTCAACCTTGTATTCAAATCCCTCCATGGCCTTGCTCCTCCCTATTTCTGTAACATCCTTCATCCCTACAGCCCTCTAAGAACTCTGCATTCCTCCAACTCTGGCTTCTTGCACATCCCCTGCTATTTTCGCCAAACTATTAGCAGCTGTGCCTTCAGCCGTCTAGATCATAAGCTCTGGAATTCCCTCCCTAAATCTCTCCGTCTTTCTCTCCTCTTTTAAGGCCCTTCTTAAAATCTACCTCTTTGACCAAGCTTTTAGTCACCCCTCTTATTATCTCCTTCTTTGGTTTGGTGTCAGTTTTTATTTCTTTACACTCCTGTGAAGCATGTTGGGACATTTTCTTATGTTACATAAGAACATAAGAAATAGGAGCAGGAGTAGGCCAATCGGCCCCTCGAGCCTGCTCCGCCATTCAATAAGATCATGGCTGATCTGATCCTAACCGCCAATCTACTATCTATCACAGAACCATCTCCTGCATCTAACAGAATTGCACACACGAAATAGGAGCAGAATGAGGCTACACAGTCCCTGGGCCCGCTCCACTACCCACAGGGCCATGACCGATCCGAACCTAGACTCATGTCCAAATTCCTGCCCGCTCCCCGTAACCCTTAATGCCCTTTACTTCTAGGAAACTGTCTATTTCTGTTTTAAATTTAATTAATGTTGTAGCTTCTACAGCTTTTTGTGGCAGCATATTCCATGGACCTACCACCCTCTGAGTGAAGTAGTTCCTCCTCATCTCAGTTTTGAAAGAGCAGCCCCTTATTCTAAGACTATGTCCCCTAGTTCTCGTCTCACCCGTCATCGGGAACATCCTCCCCGCATCCACCCGATCCAACCCCTTCACAATCTTATATGTTTCAATAAGATCGCCTCTCATTCTTCTGAACTCCAATGAGTAGAGTCCCAATCTACCCAACCTCTCCTCATATGACCACCCCCTCATCCCCGGGATTAACCGAGTGAACCTTTTTTGCACTGCCTCGAGAGCAAGGATGTCTTTCCTTAAGTAAGGACACCAAAACTGTATGCAGTATTCCAGGTGCGGTCTCACCAATACCTTGTACAACTGAAGCAATACCTCCCTATTTTTATATTCTATCCCCCTAGCAATGAAAGCCAACATTCCATTTGCCTTCTTAATCACTTGCTGCACCTGCATACTAACCTTTTGAGTTTCGTGCACCAGGACCCCCAGATCCCTTTGCACTTCAGTACTCTCCAGTTTCTTGCCATTAAGATAATAAATTGCTCTAGGATTTTTCCTGCCAAAGTGCATCACCTCACACTTTCCAGTGTTGTATTCCATCTGCCAAATCTCTGCCCACTTACTTAGCCTGTCTATGTCCCCTTGCAGGTTTTTTATGTCCTCCTCACTCACTACTTTCCCTCCCATCTTTGTATCATCTGCAAATTTTGATATGTTACACTTGGTCCCTTCCTCCAAATCGTTAATATAGATTGTGAAGAGTTGGGGACCCAGCACTGACCCCTGTGGAACACCACTAGTTACTGATTGCCAGTCTGAGAATGAACCATTTATCCCAACTCTTTGCTTTCTGTTAGATAGCCAATCCTCTATCCATGCCAGAATATTACCCCCAATCCCGTGATTTTTTACCTTAAGCAATAATCTTTTGTGTGGCACCTTGTCAAATGCCTTTTGGAAGTCTAAATACACTACGTCCACTGGTTCCCCTTTATCCACTCTATATGTTACTTCCTCAAAGAACTCCAGCAAATTTGTCAAACATGACTTCCCCTTCGTAAAACCATGCTGACTTTGTCCTATTAAATTATGATTATCCAAATGTCCTGTTACTGTTTCCTTAATAATGGACTCCAAAAATTTACCTACCACAGATGTTAGGCTAACCGGTCTATAGTTACCAGCCTTCTGTCTACTGCCCTTTTTAAATAAGGGTGTTACATTAGCAGTTTTCCAGTCTGCCGGGACCTTAGCGGAATCCAGGGAGTTTTGAAAAATTATTACCAATGCATCTACAATCCCTACCGCCACTTCCTTCAAGACTCTAGGATGTAAGCCATCAGGTCCAGGTGATTTATCCGCCTTGAGTCCCATTATTTTACCGAGTACCACTTCCTTAGTGATTTTGATCGTGTTTAGCTCCTCTCCCCCTATAGCCCCCTGTTTGTCCAGTGTTGGGATATTCTTAGTGTCCTCTACTGTAAAGACTGATACAAAATATTCATTCAGTGTTTTTGCCATCTCCATATTTCCCACCATTAATTTCCCGGTCTCATCCTCTAAGGGACCAACATTTACTTTAGCCACCCTTTTTCTTTTTATATAACTATAAAAACTCTTACTATCTGTTTTTATATTTTTTGCTAATTTACTTTCATAATCTATCTTCCCTTTCTTAATCAATCTTTTTGTTATTTTTTGCTGCCTTTTAAAGTTTTCCCAATCCTCTGTCCTCCCACTAGATTTCGCTACCTTATATGCCCTTGTTTTTAGTCGAATACTATTCTTAATTTCTTTACTTAGCCACGGATGACTGTCCTTTCTTTTACACCCTTTTCTTTTCAGTGGAATATATATTTTTTGGAAGTTGTAAAATAACTCCTTGAATGTACACCACTGATCATGTGTCGTCTTACCCTTTAATCTATTTTCCCAATCCACTCTACTCAATTCCGCTCGCATACCTTCATAGTCTCCTTTATTCAAGCTTAGCACGCTTGTTTGAGATCCAACCTTCTCACCCTCTAATTGAATATGGAATTCAACCATGTTATGGTCACTCATTCCAAGGGGATCCTTTACTAGGACATTTTTAATTAATCCTGTCTCGTTACACAGGACCAGATCTAAGGTTGCTTGCCCCCTGGTCGGTTCAGTTACATACTGCTCAAGAAACCCATCCCTAATACACTCAATGAACTCATCCTCAAGGCAGCCCTGCCCCATTTGATTTGTCCAATTAATATGATAGTTAAAATCCCCCATAATTATAGATGTTCCCTTATTACATGCCTCAACTATTTCCTGATTGATACTCCGTCCAATAGAGTTGCAACTGTTCGGAGGCCTATAGACTACGCCCACTAATGTTTTTTTCCCCTTATTATTCCTTATCTCCACCCAAACTGTTTCATTATCATGATTTTTTGACCCAATATCATTACTCTGTATTACAGTGATTCCTTCCTTTATTAACATAGCCACCCCACCTCCCCTTCCTTCCTGCCTGTCCTTCCTGATCGTTAAATAACCTGGTATGTTTAATTCCCAGGCATTGTCACCCTGCAGCCATGTTTCTGTAATGGCCACAATATCATAACCATATGTAGTTATTTGTGCCATTAACTCGTCTATTTTGTTACGAATGCTACGTGCATTCAGATAGAGAACTTTCAAATATGCGTTGTGGCACTTAGTTCCTGCTTTTTCACTTTTTACCAGTTTACCTTTTACTCCACACACTCTGTCCCTTCCTGCCACGCTCTGTTAAAGGCACTATATAAATGCAAGTTGTCGTTGATTTAGGAAGCTTATTCTGTGAGCAGCTTGGCCATACAGAAAAGGAAGGTCCCAGGTTTAATCCCCAATTTGTGAGAGTTAATTGATCAGAGCTACAGTGCTGGACTATAATTAGTCTGTGTCCTTGTGTTAGGCAAGGGGAAAGAAATTGGTCAAGGTTCCCTTTCCTGCTGGCCATCCAGTGACCTCTGCTGGTAGTACATGTGTGTAGAGGCAAGAACAAGATCAGGCTTGGCAGTCAAGTAGCTTGCAAACACTCATTATCAAAGCTTGGACCTGAATAGCCACCTGGATGAGATATCAGAGGGTAACTGCTGCCCATAGATCCATATCCCAGCAGTGCCTTCAAAAGAGGAGGGTAGAAGAAAAATCTTAATCCCTCCCTAAGCACCTCTGCTTTTATTTTAAATTTGCTTATGGGATCTGTGCGTCGCTGGCAAGGCCAGCATTTATTGCCCATCCCTAGTTGCCCTTGAGAAGGTGGTGGTGAGCCGCCTTCTTGAACCGCTGCAGTCCGTGTGGTGAAGGTACTCCCACAGTGCTGTTAGGTAGGGAGTTCCAGGATTTTGACCCAGCGACGATGAAGGATCGGCGATATACTTCTAAGTCAGGATGGTGTGTGACTTGGAGGGGAACTTGGAGGTGGTGGTGTTCTCATGCGCCTGCTGCCCTTGTCCTTCTAGATGGAAGAGGTCGCGGGTTTGGGAGGTGCTGCCGAAGAAGCCTTGGCGAGTTGCTGCAGTACATCTTGTAGATGGTACACACTGCAGCCACGGTATGCCGGTGGTGGAGGGAGTGAATGTTTAAGGTGGTGGATGGGGTGCCAATCAAACTGGCTGCTTTGTCCTGGATGGTGTCGAGCTTCTTGAGTGTTGTTGGAGCTGCACTCATCCAGGCAAGTGGAGAGTATTCCATCACACTCCTTACTTGTGCCTTGTGGATGGTGGAAAGGCTTTGGGGAGTCAGGAGGTGAGACACTCGCCGCAGAATACCTAGCCTCTGACCTGCCCTTGTTGCCACAGTATTTATGTGGCTGATCCAGTTAAGTTTCTGGTCAATGGTGACCCCAGGATGTTGATGGTGGGGGATTCGGTGATGGTAATGCCGTTGAATGTCAAGGGAAGGTGGTTAGACTCTCGCTTGTTGGAGATAGTCATTGCCTGGCACTTCTGTGGTGCGAATGTTACCTGCCACTTATCAACCCAAGCCTGAACGTCATCCAGGTCTTGTTGCATGCGGGCATGGACTGCTTCATTATCTGAGGAGTTGTGAATGGCGCTGAACACTGTGCAGTCATCAGCGAACATCCCATTTCTGACCTTATGTTGGAGGGAAGGTCATTGATGAAGCAGCTGAAGATAGTTGGGCCTAGGGCACTGCACTGAGGAACTCCTGCAGCGATGTCCTGGTGCTGTGATGATTGACCTTCAACCACCACAACCATCTTCCTTTGTGCTAGGTATGACTCCAGCCAGTGGAGTGTTTTCCCCCCGATTCCCATTGACATCTCCACCTTCTTCTCCTCCTTTAAAGCACTCCTTAAACTTGTATCACACTTGGAATACTGTGCACAGTTCTGGTCTCCATATTATAAAAAGGATATAGAGGCATTGGAGATGGTGCAAAAAAGATTCACAAGGATGATGCCAGAACTGAGAGGATATCCTTATCAGGAAAGGCTGAACAGGCTGGAACTCTTTTCTCTCAAAAAGAGAAGGCTGAGGGGTGACTTGATAGAGGTCTTAAAAATTATGAAAAGGTTTCATAGGATAGACGTAGAGAAAATGTTCGAGGAGGTCATAAATATAAGATAGTAACCAATACATCCGGTAGGGAATTCAGGAGAAACTTATTTACTCAGAGTGGTCAGAATATTGAATGCGCTACCACAAGGAGTAGTTGAGGCAAATAGAATAGATGCATTTAAGCGGAAGCTAGATAAGCACATGAAGGAGAAAGGAATAGGGTGATAGGGTTAGATGAAGAGGGGTGGGAGGATGCTCGTGTGGAGCATAAATGCCAGCATAGACCAGTTGGGCCGAATGGCCGTTTCTGTGCTGCAGACTCGATGTAACTCAATGTAAAATCTACCTCTTTGATTAAACTTTTGATGAACCCTTCTAATACCTCCTTTGGCTCAGCATCCATTTTTTGCTTATGCCTCTGTGAAGCACTTTGGTTTGTTTTTCTACAATAAAGGCACTATATAAATGCATGTTTTTGTTGATAATTACGATCCTGTTCCTAAGCATGTATTCAAGCAGGTTTCTTTTAAATGGCTTTACTCAACACTAGGTTAACAAGTTACCTGGGATCTATCTTACATAAGGGAAACGGAATTAGGGGAAGGACAGCGAATTGGATTAAAAACTGGTTAGAAGGGAGGAAACAGAGTATAGAATCATAGAAATTTATGGAACAGAGGAGGCCATTCGACCCATCATGTCTGTGCCGGTGGAAAAAGAGCTATCCAGCCTAATCCCACTTTCCAGCTCTTGGTCCGTAGCCTTGTCGGTTAAGGCACTTCAAGTGCATATCCAAGTACTTTTTAAATGTGATGAGCGTTTCTGCCACTACCACCCTTTCAGGCAGTGAGTTCCAGATCCCCACCACCCTCTGGGTGAAAAAAGTTCTCCTCAACTCCCCTCTAATCCTTCTACCCATTACTTTAAATCTATGCCACCTGGTTATTGACCTCTCTGCTAAGGGAAATAGGTCCTTCCTATCCACTCTATCTAGGCTCCTCATAATTTTATACACCTCAATTAAATCTCCCCTCAGCCTCCTCTGTTCCAAAGAAAACAACCCCAGCCTGTCCAATCTTTCCTCATAGCTAAAATTCTCCAGTCTTAGCAACATCCTCGTAAATTTAAACCTCTCATTTAAAATTCTTGTTCTCTACCGCCCAGCCAAGTACCATAAAAATTTTATTACTGAGATATCTTCACTGTTCTCCTCCCTTAGCCTCTGCACCAAACGACTTCTCATCCTCAGTGATTTCAACCTCCATCTCAATCCATCATGCTCTCTCTCCTCTGAGTTCACTAGCCTCCTATCCTCCCTTAATCTCTCCCTCCATGTAAACTCCCCAACCCATATTCACGGCCACTCCCTCGACCTTACCATCTCTTGTGGTCTCGCTACTCCCATCATGTCAATTGCAGATAAGGCCATCTCTGACCATTTCCTTGTATCGCTCTCCACCCACATCCGCCTTCCACCCACCCCCCCAACCCTACTTCCTTTTGTGTCCGCCCCTGGAAAAAACTCTCTCCCAACTCTCTTACAACTGCACTTATGAAATCCCAACTGTCCAGCCTCTGACCCTCCATTCACCATGACATTTCTGCAGCTACCGATCTGCTCAACCACACCCTCACCACTATCTTTGATGCCCTAGTCCCTACTAAAACAATTACCCTCTCGCACCCTGGCCCTTCCCCCTGGTACGGCTCTCATCTTCGCTCCCTTAAGTCCAAGGGATGCAGACTCGAACGGATATGGTGGACAACTGGTTTAGTCATTTACCGCCAGATCTGGCTGGACCACATTAAGCACTATCGGGCCCTGCTCTCGTCTGCCAAAATTGGTCACTATTCCAGAATCATTCTGGAATGCAAAGATAAACCCCGGCTTCTATTCTCTACTGCTAGCCGTCTTCTTAAACCCCTCTCCCCTGTCTCCTCCACCCTCACCTCCGATAACAGGTGTGAGGAGCTCATGGACTTCTTTGTCTCTAAGATTGAGACCATCCGTTCAGCTGCCTCTGCCACTTCCCTTCCTTCCCCTAGCCCACTGGGCCAAATTTCCTCTAAGGTTCCCCCCTGCCCTAGCCTTGAACTCACATCTTTCTCCAGTTTCTCTCCGATCTCCCCTCATGACCTCTCTGCACTCATCTTGTCTATGAGACCCACCTCCTGCTCCCTCGACCCTATTCCCACTAAACTGCTGACCACCCAACTTCCTTTTCTGGCTCCCATGTTAGCTGATATTCGTAACAGTTCTCTCTCCTCAGGTACTGTCCCCCTCTCCCTCAAATCTGTCGTCATCACCCCTCTCCTCAAAAAACCAAACCTTGATCCCTCCGTCCTTGCATACTACCGCCCCATCTCCAACCTCTCTTTCCTCTCCAAAGTCCTTGAACGTGTTGTTGCCTCCCAAATCCGTGTCCATCTTTCCCGCAATTCCATGTTTGAATCCCTCCAATCAGGTTTCTGCCCTTGCCACAGTACCGAAACGGCTCTCATCAAAGTCACAAATGACATCCTTTGTGACTGTGACAAAGGTAAACTATCCCTCCTCGTCCTTCTTGACTTGTCTGCAGCCTTTGACACGGTTGACCACTCCATCCTTCTCCAATGCCTCTCCACCATCGTCCAGCTGGGTGGGACTGCACTCGCCTAGTTCCATTCTTATCCATCTAATCGTAGCCAGAGAATCACCTGCAATGGCTTCTCTTCCCGTTCCCACATCGTTACCTCTGGTGTCCCCCAAGGATCTATCCTTGGCCCCCTTCCTATTTCTCATCTACATGTTGCCCCTTGGCGACATCATCCGAAAACACAGTGTCAGCTTCCACATGTACGCTGACGACACCTAGCTCTACCTCACTACCTCTTCTCTCGACCCCTCCATGGTGTCTAAATTGTCAGACTGCTTGTCCGACATACAGTTCTGGATGAGCAAAGATTTTCTCCAATTAAATATTGGGAAGACCGAAGCCATTGTTTTCGGTCCCCGTCACAAACTCCGTTCCCTAGCCACTGACTCCATCCCTCTCCCTAACATCTGTCTGAGGCTGAACCACACTGTTCGCAACCTTGGTGTCATATTTGACCCTGAAATGAGCTTCCGACCACATATCAGCAGCATAACAAAGACCGCCTATTTCCATCTCCGTAACATTGCCCGTCTCTGCCCTTGCCTCAGCTCATCCGCTGCTGAAACCCTCATCCATGCCTTTGTTACCTCTAGACTTGACTATTCCAATGCACTCCTGGCTGGATTCCCACATTCCACCCTACGTAAACTTGAGTTCATCCAAAACTGAGCTGCCCGTGTCCTAACTCGCACCGTTCACCCATCACCCCTATGCTCGCTGACCTACATTGGCTCCCAGTTAAGCAGCACCTTGATTTCAAAATTCTCATCCTTGTTTTCAAATCCCTCCATGGCCTCGCCCCTTCCTATCTCTGTAATCTCCTTCAGCCCCACAGCACCCCCCCCCGAGATATCTGTGCTCCTCTAATTCTGCCCTCTTGAGCATCCCTGATTATAATCGCTCAACCTTTGGTGGCCATGCCTTCTGTTGCCTAGGCCCTAAGCTCTGAAATTCCCTGCCTAAACCTCTCCACCTCGCTACCTCTCTTTCCTCCTTTAAGACGCTCCTTAAAACCTACCTCTTTGACCGAGCTTTCGGTCATCTGCCCTAATTTATCCTTATGTGGCTCGGTGTCAAATTTTTTGTCTTAAAAGACTCCTGTGCAGCGCCTTGGGACATTTTACTATGTTAAAGGCGTTATATAAATACAAGTTGTTGTTGTTGTTGTAAATCTCCTCTGTACCCTCTCTAGTGCAATCACATTTTTCCTGTAATGTGGTGACCGGAACTGTACACAGTACTCTAGCTGTGGCCTAACTAGTGTTTTGTACAGTTCAAGCATAACCTCCCTGCTCTTATATTCTATGCCTTGGCTAATAAAGGAAAGTATCCCGTATGCCTTCTTAACCACCTTATCTACCTGTCCTGCTACCTTCAGGGATCTGTGGACATGCACTCCAAGGTCCCTCTGTTCATCTACACTTCTCAGTGTCCTACCATTTATTGTGTATTCCCTTGCCTTGTTCGCCCTCCCCAAATGCATTACCTCACACTTCTCCGGATTGAATTCCATTTGTCACTTTTCTGCCCACCTGACTAGTCTATTGATATCCTCCTGCAGTCTACAGCTTTCTTCCTCACCATCAACCACACGGCCAATTTTTTGTATCATCTGCAAACTTCTTGATCATGCCCCCTACATTGAAGTCTAAATCATTGATAGATACCACAAAAAGCAAGGGACCAAGTACTGAGCCCTGCGGAACCCCATTAGAAACAGCTTTCCAGTCACAAAAACATCCGTCGACCATTACCCTTTACTTCCTGCCACTGAGCCAATTTTGAATCCAACTTGCCACTTTCCCTTGGATCCCATGGGCTTTTACTTTTCTGACCAGTCTTTCATGTGGGACTTTATCAAAAGCCTTGCTAAAATCCATGTAGACTACATCAAACGCACTACCCTCATCAACCCTCCTTGTCACCTCCTCAAATAATTCAATAAAGTTAGTCAGACACGACCTTCCCTTAACAAAACCATGCTGGCTGTCCTTGATTAATCCCTGCCTTTCTAAATGACGATTATTACTGTCACTCAGAATCTTTTTCAACAATTTCCCCACCACCGAGGTTAGGCTGACTGGCCTGTAATTACTCGGTCTATTCCTTTCTCCTTTTTTGAACAACAGTACAACGTTAGCAGTTCTCCAATCCTCCGGCACCATACCTGTAGCCAGAGAGGATTGAAAAATGATGGTCAGTGCCTCCGCTATTTCCTCCCTTGCTTCTCTTAACAGCCTGGGATCATTTCATCCGGCCCTGGTAATTTATCTACTTTCAAAGATGCTAAACCCCATAATACTTCCTTTCTCACTATGTTTGTCGCATCTAATATTTCACACTCCTCCTCCTTAACTACATCACCATCGTCCCTCTCTTTTGTGAAGACAGACGCAAACTATTCATGAAGAACCATACCCACGTCTTTTGCCTCCACACACAAGCTTCCTTTTTGGTCTCTAATACGCCCTACTCTTACTTTAGTTATCCTCTTGCTCTTTATGTATTTATAAAACATCTTTGGGTTTTCCTTGATTTTACCTGCCAATATTTTTTTCATGCCCTCTCTTTGCTTTCCAAATTTCCTTTTTAATTTCACCCCTGCACTTTTTATACTCCTCTAGACTTTCTGCAGTATTGAGCTCTCGGTATCCGACATAAGCTTCCCTTTTTTGCCTTATCCTACCCTGTATGCTCCTTGACATCCAGAGGGCTCCAGATTTGGGAGTCCCACCCTTTTTCTTTGTGGGAACATATTTGCTCTGAACCCTCGCTATCTCCTCCTTGAATGCCTCCCACTGCTCTGACACTGATTTACATTCAAGTAGCGGTTTCCAGTCCACTTTTGCTAAGTCACATCTCAGCTTGGTAAAATTGGCCTTTTTCCAATCAAGAACTTTTACTCTATCTTTATCCTTTTCCATAACTACGCTAAATCTAACTGAATTATGATCACTATCACCAAAATGCTCTCCCACTGATACTCCTTCCACCTGCCCAGCCTCATTCCCTAAAACTAAAACTGCCCCCTACCTTGTTGGGCTTGCTACATACTGGCTAAAAAAGTTCTCCTGAATGCATTTTAAGAATCCTGTGCCCTCTGTACCTTTTACACTAATTCTATCCCAGTTAATATTCGGGTAGCTGAAATCTCCTACTATTACTGCCCTATTGTTTTTGCACTTCTCAGAAATTTGCCGACATTTTTGCTCTTCTATCTCCCTCTGACTATTTGGGGGTCAATAATGCACTCCCAGCAGTGTAATTACCCCATTTTTGTTCAATTCAACCCATATGGCCTCATTTGATGATCCTTCTAACATATCATCCCTCCTCACAGCTTAATTGTTTCTTTAACCAATATTGCGACCCTTCCCCCTTTATCATCCCCCTCGCTTATCGCGCCTGAAAACCCTGTAACCAGGAATGTTGAGCTGCCATTCCTGCCCTTCTTTCAGTCATCTATGATATACTTCCACATGTCTATCTGTGCCCCCAGCTCATCTGCCTTATTCACTAGACTTCTTACATTGAAGTACATACCATTAAGCACTGCCAAACTCCTTTGTTGTCTATTTTCTAGCCTTTGTTTCCTATGCCTTCCAAACGCACTTACTAATTTACTGCCTTTCATTTCCAGCTTTGCTTCTCTCCCTTCTGAATCTACGTTCAGGTTTCCATCCCCCACCAAGCTAGTTTAAACCATCCCCAACAGCACTACCAAACCCCGCGAGGATATTGGTCCCGGTCCTGTTGAGGTGCAACCCGTAGAAGGGTAGTTCCTCAGAGTAGTTCAAAGTAGCAGTTTCCTGTAGGGTTCTTTTCTGGGACCGCTTCTGTTTGCTGTGTAGATCAATGATTTGGATATAGGGAATGGCATCCAAATGTGCATTTGACACTAACAGAGGAGGCATAGCAAATAATTCTGAGGATCAAAGGAAGCTACAAGGGGATATTGATTAAGATGGTGGAATGGGCAAAAAATGTGGCAGACAGAATTCAATGGCAGTAAATGTGAACTGGTACATTTTGGTGAAAAAATAAACTTTGGATGAGGGACGATTGCGTGACCTAGAAGATCAGAGGAATTTCAGGTTCATGAGGCATTAAAAGCAGCACCTCAAGTGGATAAGGCCATGATAAAAGCTAATGGAATGTTAAGTTTTATCACAAGAGGTATAGAATATAAAAGTCAAGATGTAATGGTGAGTCTGTATAAAACCTTTGAAAGCCCAGTTGCAGTACTACATGCAGTTTTGGTCTCCACATTATAGGAAGAATATTGAAGCACTTGAAATGATACAATAAAGATTTACTAGAATGTTGTCTGGTACGAGGAAATACAAAGAACATTGGGGCTGTTTTCATTACAACAAAGGAGATTGCAGGATGATTTAATAAAGGCATTAAAATAATGAAGAAACAGGACTGAGTAGATAGAAAGAGAATGTTTTCAATGGTTGAGGAGTCCAGAAGACAGATACAAGATTAAATGTAAGATTTAGGAGAAATAGCAGGAGAAAAGTTTTTTTTTTAAAGAGGCTTGTGAGGCTCTGGAGTTTGTGATTGAAGTAGAGACCGTATCAACATTTAAGAATAGATTAGATAGGTGGTTGAAGAAAACGGGGGATAGAGAGATATAGGAATAGAACAGGTACTATCCTGGGATTAGGACTACTACTATCCTGTTGGAAGATAAACACCAATACAGACTGGTTGGGCTGAATGGTTTGTTTTCGTGTTGTAATCGTGGTTTGTTTTCATGTTGTAATCGTGGTTTGTTTTCATGTTGTAATTTCTATGTAATATTGACAAATGTGCAAAAAAATATATAATCTCAAGTCTTGCTAGAAGCTCACAGTCCATGTCAAATAGCATTCTTACCATTACATTGTTTATGAAAATCTAAATCTTGTCTCCTCTCAATCATCTATTCTCTAAAGAAAGTTCAGTTCTGTGGATATCTTGTATAATTTTAAAGTTTATCGTTTTCCATACCGACTGCAGCTTTTGACACATTAGACCCCTGTAACCCTACCTCATTGTCTCAGTTGTATCTTGCTATGTCTTTGATGTGGTGCCTTCCTGGCTGACCTGATTGTTTATCTGCCGAGGTGTGACAAAAGGCAGTCAGGAGGATTGAATGTAGTCGTCTACCATTGTCCGTTACACATGCATTGTTCTCTATCTATATATGCTTTGTCGATTTGTATTCCTTCACTTCACCTGACGAAGGAGCAGCCGCTCCGAAAGCTTATGATTTCAAATAAAACTGTTGGACTATAACCTGGTGTTGTGCGACTTCTCACTTTTGTCCACCCCAGTCCAACACCAGCATCTCCGCATCATGGATATCTTGTATGTTAGACCTCTAAGTCCCAGAATCACCTCGTAATTGTTCTCAGAACCCTCTCCAATACATACTGGTGCCAGTGACCCATGACACACTGTGCAGAGCACCTTGACCTGATTGCAATCTTATACTGGCTCCTAAACTTTTATCACTGAAAATAAATTTTGACCTTGAAAGGAATTAAGACCTATCTTATATATAAACAGAGATGCAGCTACAAATATAGGGGTGTATATTTAGATACAGATACAAATATAGATATACAAATATAACTACAGATACAAATATAGACAGAGCTTGTAAAACGCAAGAGAGAGAGTCTGGAGCTCAGCTTTGGACAAGGGATAAGCAGCATTGTGCCATGATGGACACAGATTATTTTTATTGATTTATGTAAATAGGATAGATAAGGGGCACAGATTTCTTCACTTATGTAATGGATTTGGGTAAGGAATATGGACATTATATTCCTTTATACATTCAATTAATTTTAAACATTTATTTTATCCTTGAGCAATGTCAAGGGATGTGAACTTGCAGCTGCAGATACAAATTATAGACACCGATACAAAAAAGTCAGTCAACACCACGGTCACAAAGACTGGAAATGGGCATTTGCAAACATTTCAGTTATATCTGTAACTGCCATCATTTTTGGATACTATTTTTCCAGCAGCTTTCCTTTAATTTAAGCAGTTAGTGGTAGCCCAGGAACCACATTCAGCAGCAAGCCCACAGCTTCCACTTCAGAATTACAAGGTAGACTTGTATGCCATCTTGCTGCTGAAAGAAAAAGTACCAATTGATCAACAGTCCAAGATTATTTTCTGTATGATAGAAGCATTACATAATCAAATGGATTATGTTTGAAAGACCAAATTTACCTGCATCTTAGTTATGCAATGAGAATAGGGAAACTGTCTAGTAGTTTTTGACATACAAATCTTCCCCAAACCCCACAAATTTTCTTCCCTCTCCTGAAGGCATCATTTTAAGATGGACTATGGTACCCTTACCAAGTCTCCATTGTTAATGTTTGAGGCTGGGATTTTCTACTTTGACGGTATAAATGTTATTGCTAGCTGTTCGCACTGACCTGAAAAATGGTCACTGAAAATAGCATGAAGAAATGATTTAGAATAATAGATTTTTACAACACAGAAATAGGCCATTCAATCAAGTGTGTGCTGGTGTTTTTAATCTACAAAATCACAACCGACTGGTGAAAGGCAATTTCTGCGAAGTTGCTTATCAAAATTATTTGAAGAAAAGCTAGAGGACAAATTTCAAAAGTTTTGTTCAGGTAAAGTTTATATCAAGTGTGATTTTTAAACAGTTAGTACAGGAAAAAACAATAAAAAACTGTAGTTGGGTTCTATAAATTTCAGAAAGCACATTAAACAGACAGAATGTGTCTTTCCTCATCATAATTCAAATTCATTTTTTCCAAATGAAGTTCTGTAACTGATGAAACCTCTAATAATGTAATGTAATCCATTCAGCATAGTACAAGATTCTGAACTGCAGCTGACTTAAACCCCATGCATACTGTGATTAGATGGCAGCCATTAAATCAAAACTAGTCAAAATACCTTATTTTATCCCAAATTGATGCCAATAAAACTCAGGATTCCCTGGGGTACTAGGAGTCTGTCTGAATGTATTAATTGACTGATGGAAATTGCTTCTGGCTTGTCTAGGGTTATGGTCTTACTCGTTAACTATGTCATTGTATAGCCTGTAGGTTACAATTCAACAAATCCTGACAAGCCCAATCTATTATTAAAAATTTTACATCTGCATACACTTTGTTAAAATTTTCTATTATATAAATTCCTACACCCATGTTTATAATGCAACTGCTCACTTCAATGACACCCTTTTGGCAATTGAGATACTGCAGTGCCACCACTGGCAGAGGGTGTAATTACAGCATGACAAATTTACTAGCCAGTTTTCTTTGTAAATGTGGATATATGAATTTATATAAATGCAAATATATACAAATATAAAAATGACAATGCATGCTCTGATAATTGCCCCATCTTCTAATCCCCTTCACCTGAAAACTACATTTGGTCTACACCCCTAAGCAAAGCCATGAGGGTTTGCAAAGATCCCAGGGATTGAGGCTAGATCAAATAGCACGCTTCGCTATTAGCATATACTCACCACCTAAAACCTCAAAATGCTTTGTGGCTAATTGTAAGAGAGTCATTCTGATAGCTTGCAACCAGTCTACTGGAAGCACCAACATAATCATGGGCAGCATTACCATTTTACATTTAGTTGAATTAGTTAAGCTTGGAGGTCAGTGATATGCTAAAGCTCTTTTTTGGAACATGTACCCCTGATAATTGATATAATTCTTGCTACTAATGTTACTGTTCAAATATTCACATTAGGTGTATATTCTGTAAGAGCCAAACAGAATTGGTATGAGTAAATTGTCACCTTGCCTTTAGATTTAAACCAGGTATAAAACATGTATGGAACAATACTGCCCAACCAGTTACCTACTCCAAGGATATCATGGGTTCTTTAGAGATAGTTTGGCTACCTAAGCAGCCAATCTACTATCTTGCTGCACAAAACTTTGCCTACATTTGTTGGGCTGTTAAATTTCTTCTAGATACAACTGTGTGTCAGCCAGTGGCTCAGTGGGTAGCACTCTCGCCTGAGTCAGAAGGTTGTGGGTTCATGTCCCACTCCAGAGATCCCAGCACAAAAATCTAGGCTGACACTCCAGTGCAGTACTGAGGGAGTGCTGCACTGTCGGAGGTGCATCTTTCAGAGGCCCTGTCTGCTCTCTCTCACGTGGACGTAAATGATCCCATGGCACTATTTCGAAGAGCAAGGGAGTTATCCCCGGTGTCCTGACCAATATTTATCCCTCAATCAACATAATAAAAAGATTATCTGGTCATGATCACATTGCTGTTTATGGGAGCTTGCTGAGCGCAAATTGGCTGCCACGTTTCCTACAAGTGACTACACTTCAAAATTACTTCATTGGCTGTAAGCGCTTTGGGACATCCAGTGGTTGTGAAAGGCACTATATAAATGCAAATCATTCTTTCAACTGGTGCATGCATATCTGGATGTTATGCAAGCTTAACCTAATTTACAATTTGTATTCAGATTATACTAATGTTGGCTTGACATCATGGATTCAGTTGTAGGATGTAACAAAGGATTTGAAAAGAAGTTTACAATTTCCATCCTCAATGGAACCGTAGACTTTCCTGCAATGAAAAGGTTAAGAATGAGAAATCTTTCGGGTAGCTGTCTCATCAACCATTCTTCCTGCTCAATTAATCTTGGCAAATAAGCTGGATTCAGTCACTCTCCTCCATCCTTCAATTCACCTGGAATCATATTCATACTAGGGTAGAGCTGCAAGACCACAGAAATTTCCATCATTAATAGTAAAACCAATCTCTCGTGTCAGTTTAGCAGGGCTCACAACAATGTGTGGTATCTAGCCAACCAGATTACAACATGCACACACAAGAACTTTGTCTATTTTTTTATTTGTTCAACAAATTTCAGTTATATAGTTCCACAAAAATGAAAACTGCAAATTATCACTGATCAAATGCTGTAAAAGGGATGGCCACCATGTTGAAAAGCAACTAACATACACTTGCAATTCTGGTAAAGCTTAGTTATGAAAACTTGCTGTAATGACAATGCACAACTCCTAGTAAAAGGGTAGGTTACGTGAATTGACCTTTATAATAAAAGATTACATGTAGAGACGTTCATTATCTATTTTTAATACATAACTACAATATAACTGGAATGCATCACTATTGGAGTTGGCTAAGCTTCCAGAACACAAGTTCATAGGCACACCATTCGGTTACAAGAACTGAAGAATGTACGAATCATGCGGCCCGATCAAAGACAAGGTTGGTTTCAGCTTACATTCAACCAGTGACAGTAAAATAAACCAACCAAGTCCAGAGTTGCATAAGACAGTTAATGTTAACAAAGGTCATAATTAGAGGATATAATTCACAACACTCTCTGTTGGAATATTACACTCCTAGTGCACCCTGGGGACACAATGGTTTCTTTTCAGTGTTCACCCTCAAACGATGTTCTGGTCTTTGCACATCTCATAACCTATTCTAAACCATCTTGTTCCCAATACGAGTAAATGGAAATTGTTAACGCTCTTCCTCCACCCCTTACAGACAATATTAAATTCAAAGCTGGTCTGGGTATGCAATCTTTGTCTTAGCAGAATGCTCAAATACTGTTCTCTCAGCTGGTCTACTTTATTATATCTGCAGTGCCACTATGTAGGTAAGACAGTATTTACATGTTTACCCTGGAGAGAATGAGGCTAAAAGTCAACATAGTGGCCTGGTACAATTATATGCCTCCAGGATCCATCTCAACGTGGGAAATTTCAAAACAAAAGTTCTGTTGCTGTTATATAAAACTATAGATAAGCAGTACAGTAAATAACAAAATCAAGGATCTGATCTTTGAAGGACACCAGCACAGGTCAAATACTTCAACCAAGCTTCCCATCTTCATTTACAACTCAATGTATAACCATTACTATTATTCAATCATGCAATAAAGGTTACTTCCCTGCACCCTCCATACTACTCTTAAAGAGATTAATTGATGGGGTACAGTGGTCTACCAAAGATTCATTCTTCATGCATTAGTGTGGAAGTGAGCTAGTCCATCAGAGCGGAGCCCAAACATCTGGAACTAAACAAGTACTTCTAATAGTGCGTGCTGGCCATTTTTGCCCTCACTAACGCACAGATGCCGAGGCCATTTGCAGTGTCCCTACTGCTGTTCCAGTTGAAATCTAACAGCACAAAACAAGTATCAATTCTGATCGTGACTCCGTAAAACACACAGGGATTTACATAGAATGTACAGCACAGAAACAGGCCATTTGTCCCAACTGGTCCATGCTCCACACAAGCCTCCACCCACCACTGTTCATCTAACCGTATCAGCATAACCGTCTATTCCTTTCTCCCTCATGTGTTTATCTAGCTTCCCCGTAGATTTTTATCCATCAAGTTCCTGTGGGAGACGGACACAAAACAGAACAAGAGCACATGTATACACAGAGAATGACGGACACACACAAAGAATAAAACCAAATATTGGGCCAGCCACTAATAAAACCTCCAGAAAGACAGCATTGTACCAATATGGCACCTCAACCAAATTCAATGGTCCCAAGAATGAATGGATTACCTGGCAAAGCAAAAAAACAGCCTTGCTGTGCCTAACTAGCACAATTAATACAGTACACAGCTATGAAGAGAGGCCCAGGAAAGGAAAAACCCAGCATAGCTACTAAAACAGGCAGAAGCAAACATTTTAGTTGAGGCTGGATTGTGCACTTTTGTTGAGATTGGATTGTGCTGGTTTTAGCTTAACAATTTAAATAAAAATGGAATATTCTGTCTACTGGAAGTCAGGGTGACAATCCTTTTGCTAAATTACCACCAGGGAAAAATTAAGGATTGGTTTAGAAAATCATGAGGAACTATAATACTGACTGTGGTCTTGGTGCTTCAAAACTAATTACAACACATGCAAGAGCAATTACAGTAGTCAACGTACAGTGAATTTACATAACTTTACACTGGATACTTCTGTGCCATGTTATGCATTTTTCTCATAAATTCCAATCACATTTTTGGGAAACTGAAGAGATGCGAATGGGCCTGATCAGTCTGCTCTCAAATGCACAAACATACCCTGTAGGAGTAATTTCAGTCTTTATTATTTTAACCTGGAGCCTTCAATACACATACACTTATATAAACTCAAATGTATTAGTGTAGCCATTTTACATAAAGGCATCATTATGTCTTCCATCCCAAATACAATTAAAATCTGAAATATTTCAATTCTTAGTTCACAAGTTTATTATGAAAAACAGCAAGTGGTAGACCTCTGCCATGATTCTGTAAAGAGGAAAGAATGATTTGTTCCGTACAATGAATCAGGTATGGACATTATGACAAAATAAGTGGAAAAACAGTAGAGACAGAAATTAAATTAAACAGTATTCCCTGAAACAAGATTTCAGTACTCACACAAATAAAGAGGCCTTTGTACTTTCAAATGTTCTTTTAAGCTCCATTGATTGTTTACTGCTATTTTTTGTTATATCTACAATTCATGCTTAGTAACGCTATAGCTAAATGAAAAATTATCACGAGGTGCAGGTTTTAATGTTTACATCTTTATCTCTGCATTCTCTGGAAAAAGCAAAAGTAACTACAAACAGGTCTAGGCTCAAACCATGGTTCTCAACCCATAACTTTCACACATCAGCATGCATTGATGAATTGGTGCTCAAAAAGAACAATGTGATATTTGCAGACTGAGGCTTGTATTTATTATGGCACGTCTTTTGGTCCGTGAAGACAGCAGGTTTCTGAATGTTCGAGACTCTTTCTTGTAATTTGAAGTTACTGTTGCTCTTCCAATTTTGTCAGGCCAACTTTTAATTCATGGCAATACTGTACATAATAAGATTTTACAGAAAGTAGTCTGGGGTGCGACGGGTAACATGTGGTTCACCTCTGCGAGGCGCTGGATCAAACTGCAGGCTATTGAAGTGGAAAAAACAAATATTTTATCATTCAAATATATAGCCTGAAACCACACCTTAAAAACAATTGCTACATAAATTCTACACAAGGACACTGATGCAAATGCCTGTGACTGGCCACAGAACAGGACACAAATCTGGCCACATGGCATTATGACAGTTGAGATTAGGTGGGGAAACAAGCAAACATAGAAAACAAAATTGCCTTATCCCTTCCATCCCAAAAGCAAGAGCTAAATAGACGTACTCTTAAAACCAACACAATCATCTGCATGACTAGGTTGCTTAAGTTAAAAGTGCCACTGATCTAAGTCCTGAGAAAATATCCCATTTAAGTCGGGAGATTGGGGCTCGGGAAGGAAGGGAAACTGGGGACTGGGTGGTCGTGAAGCTACAGCAGCAATATGGCTAGTGGGAGCGGTGCCGAGAGAGAAGCAGCCAAAGCTGAAGTCTTTACCTTTACCGTGGGTAAATAGTAAAAGACTTTATCAACCGGTGGGCGAATGAGGAACAAGGGTATGGAGTCACAACTCACAGGAAAAGATAAACTGAAGTATTTCATACTGTAAAAATCACATACCTGCCCACTTGCTGCTATGCCTACCATTTAAAAAATTGTCTTGTAACAAATTTCAAGTTAACCACTGAAACAAAGAGCTAAAATGATTTGGGGAACTCATCGGGAAAGTTATGGGGCTGAATTAACACTGGAAGATTGCTGATGCACTTTGGGTTAAGCAGGTCAGCAATTTTCTCATTTCAAAATGGTATGTTTGTTCAGCTCTCACCCAGGGCCCATTAATCCTCTTACCCAATGATACCAGAGCTTACTGTTTAATAGAAGTACTTAAAAAACAAAAAAATAATTTTACTGATTACTAGAGTCAATATACAGCATTTAATCTTTTTCCATCGAGTACTTACAAAGAGTATTTTAGGGTGTCGTCAAGTTCCATTATTGCAGCTTGATTGCCACAACGATAGCAGTAGTTTGGAGCACTGAAGATGGTTACTACATTGCGATCGTGGCACCAGTTGTAACCCTATTAACAGAAATTCCATTATTAATACAAATATTCTGCAGCAAAACTGATTCGGCAGAGATTCAAGGGGTACTGCCTATAACTCCAAGCTGCAACCAACGTGGTAAGCCTCAGGTTTTCGCGTGCAGTTTCCAGACCGACACCTTCCCCCTCAATTGGGACAGAAGAATAAAATGCATTTTTGCACAAGGAGAAAAGTTACCCCAGCACAGCATGGATCAATAAACAGTAAATCAGACAATAAGTTAAGGTGCTTAGTTGCAGCTAGAGACATGGAGGAAATGTTACTCCTTGTTCTGGAGAGATTGTCAATGTTGCCAATTCTCTTATCACTTTCCTTCTGTTCTTCCCCATCTCAATTTAAATTCTTCCCAACCCATTTCCATGACCAACAAGCAAGCAACACACTCCCAAATACCAAGGAGGTATATTAATGCCACCACATAAGATTTCTCCCTCATTAGTAAGGAGAATGTCCTCAGATCTCCCCTGCCAATGACTTGGGCTAAAGTTGTAAATCCACATCGTGGAAACATCAGCAGGCACAAAATCAGTGTGCTACCACTTGGTGCTGCAATGAATTGCTATCAATGTGCTTTGACAGTAGGCAGCCTGGAATGGACTGTGAGCTGAACATAGCTTTTTATAAAGGTGAATAACAGAACAGAATTATTTTGAAATTACACAGATCATGAAGATTCACAAACAATGTGGAGAAGCTGTAGCTAAAGCTAACAGGGTAGTGGGTTGTATTAATAGAACCATTCAGTTCAAATCAAAAAGACACCATTCGGTCATTATACAAGTCACTGGTTAGACCGCATCTGGAGTACTGCACCCAGTTCTGGTCCCCTCACATGGCGGGTGATACAGTGGCCTTGGAAAAGGTTCAGAGGAGAGGTACAAGAATGATTCGTAGCTTAAAGAACCTTAGTTACTCGGATAACTTTAAAGAGCTGGTTCTATTTATTCTAGAACAGCGTAGACTTAGAGGCGACCGGATAGAGATTTGTAAAATAATTAAAGGGCTGGACAGCCTATCTTTTGACAGATTGGGGAGGACTACATAAAAGTAGGAATAGACTGGATGTTAGACGGTTCTTGTTTTCCCAGAGTAGTGAGCCTCTAGAATACAGTGTCAGCTGGTGCAGTGTATGTTGACTCTCTGCATGCCTTCAGGAGGGAGCTGAATCTGGTGGTGGGGGGGGGTTAGGAAGTGTCCAATCATGATGCTACTATGAGTGGGGCAGGCTTGATGGACCAGCTGGTCTTTTCCTGCCTGTCATTTTCATGTGTTAGTGGTTGTGGGGTCACTTCCTTAGGAGCTCTGCAAGGGTCACTGATGCAAAAACACAACCCATTCTCTTCCCCCAACAAAATGGCACAGCATCTTGCAGTTCTGATACTGTAAATTTTAAAGGAATGCCAAAAGAAACTTGCAAAGTAACGGTTTTGATAAAATAGATTCAAAAGATAGAAGCTGACAGAGCCAATGATTGCTCATGAGACACGTGGCACTGAACATAGCACTCACTCGCCAGGTTTTATGCGGCATGCATTATACATTCCTGGCTTTTTGGAAACTGCTTTATATAGGCAATGGCCAAATACATTTGGATTTGCAAATTGTAAGCATACCGCATAATGTTCTTTGTCTTTAATTAATACAAGAGCTTATGCTAGGTACATGTGTAAAATATTAAAATGTGTCTTTTACCTCCATTACCAGCTGGTGAGCTCGTGAGACCAATGTAAGGCCATTGGCATGATTAAATGTCTCAGAAATATCCTGACCAAAGGTGTAACCAGCACCCCTAGGAGAAATACCCCAACCACCACGGTCATCTGGATCTGACCACAGCAAGTCACACATTGGACCCTGAAAACACAGGAGGAAAAGATGAGGACCAAAATTTTAATTAAATATCCAGGCAGTAAATACTGCTGACAATTCTGAAAGCATACCTCATGTGGAACCTCCTGAAGACGATCAAGTGCTCGGATGTGATCCAGTGTATCTATAGAAGGAGAAAGGCCTCCATGGAGACAGAAAATCTAAGGGAAAAAAACAGAAGCAACAAATTTTTTTTTAAAGGTATGAGCCAGTCTGAAGGTTTACTTTAATTCAGCTTTCAGAAATTAACAGGGAGATATATATAACTTTGCATACTTTCAAAGTCATGGCAACAGATTTTTACATCCTGTGAACAGGAGATAAGGGTGGAAACTATGCATTGTTGCAAGCAATCTTTTGGTATACAATACTGTAAATAAACATGCAACGCTGACATTTATGAATCACGGTACAAGCTTATTTGGTAATCTAATTCGATTTTTCAGTCACTTGTGTGGTTATTTAATCACCAATTTTAAGTCACTTACTCTTTAGCCCTATAAAACACCACTATTACACAAATAGACTTTAGTGTCTAGTCCTGGGTTATATACACATATTGAAAAGCTATTCACCTGGCCATCAACCAAGGCAGTGAGCGGAAGATAATCAAAGAGATCTGTAAAATATTTCCACACATTGGCATTTCCATATTTCCTTAAACATTCATCGTAGAAGCCATATACTTGTGTAATTTGTCTACTTTCATGATTCCCTCTAAGTATTGTGATACGTTCACGATAACGTACCTGAAACAAAATCACCGTTACATTAGTGAAGCCACATACATCAATGTCTCATCTTTCACAGTAAAAAGGAGTGCTTTAATTCCTCATGGTTTAATAAAAATAAGCAAATGCTGAGTTCCTAGATTATTTTTATACAGTAAAAATGCATTTTTCCCCCCAATCTATTAAGCAGAGTTAATTCCCCAAGAAACCAATGCTATCAGCATTTAGCCATCCTAAATTGCTAGATCCCACCCGAGACCTGACCTGTACATTAGATTCAGCCCTAGGAAATTACTTTTGATGTAGTTTTAACCATTATCTGCAGAAACACTGCTATATTTAGTGATATTTCTCAAGGTAGCTGAGATTAGAAAGCAGTAGTTTCACTTTGGTGACAGACAGCATAAGTATCATCTACAGCTTTTAAGCTACACAGACATGGGAATCTACCTATCTTGTTTTTTTAAAAAATAAGCTTTAAGGTTTCCCAACTGGTGGGTTAGGTAGACAATCTGCCCTTAAACAATGTCAAATGAGGCAGCTGCTAAGAGACAAGTTGAATCACCATGTGAAGAATCACAGATCCCAGAGTCAAACCACTCTATGGCACAATGCAGCGGAGTGCCAATGTACAGCCACATTAAAACATCTGATATATATTAGGCTAGTGTAGAGCATAAACCCGGCATGGACCTGTTGGGCCAAATGGCGTGTTTCTGTGTGTAAATACTACATAATATGCTACGCCTCCCCACCATACTGAAATGAGAACATAGAAGCTTGCCTGCATCACTACATACCCCAGGACTCTACTTCACAATCTCAATGCAAGATGATATTAGAGCAGTGTTCTACAAATGCTAAGCTTATGATGTAGCCATTTAAAAATGGAAATCACAAGTCATTATCCAAAATATTGTACATTTCAAGATCATATTCAGAAGTACAAAATTTACAGTACCAAATCTGCTATACCTTACAGAAAAGCAGACTTCATAGAATTTACTAGAAAATATTACAACTTTAATACTACACAATAAGAAGAATATTGATACCTTAAGAGCTACAAGGAGTGTAACTGTTTCAACTGAATAATAACCTCGGTCAACATAATCTCCCATAAAAAGATAATTTGTGTCTGGTGATTTGCCTCCAATTCTAAAAAGTTCCATGAGGTCATGAAATTGCCCATGGACATCCCCACAGACTGTGACAGGACATCGCACCTCCTGCACGTTTGATTCCTTTGTCAAGATTTCTTTAGCCTAAACAAAAAACAAGATTGAAGAAATTAGCTCGAAAGATATTGGCACAACTAAATAGGGCAATGTAGATGCTGATTTTAACATCAATATTCAGCATTTCCAAGAAGATAGATAAAAAAATCAGTTAGACGACTACATGACCAATATTAATTTCAAGGTTAAAAATATTTAAAGCAGCAATACATTATATGTTGAAGTTCTTATTCTCAACAGCAAGAAAGAAATCCCAGAATTAAAAAGTCAACATATTTTTTCATCACTAGATGAAATGCACTGAAGCAAACCTAAAAATGTTCATGATCTTCAAATATTTGATAGTTCAATGAGCTTAATCAGTCTAACCCAACATGCATGAATATACCTTAAAACACAATCCACAGAAATAGACATTGTACAATAACCTATTCAAGCAGTAAGAGTATAGATGAAAGAAATGTTTTATTAATGGTCAGTATTAATGTATTTAATGTCAGCCATGGCTCAGTTGGTAGCACTCTCGCCTCTAAGTCAGAAGGTTGTGGGTTCAAGTCCCGCACTAGAGACTACCTAGACTGACACTCCAGTGCAGTGCCGAGGGAGTGCTGCACTGTCGGATGAGATGTTAAACCGAGGGAGGCCCTGTCTGCTCTCTCAAGTGGATGTAAAAGATCCCATGGCACTATTTCAAAGAAGAGCAGGGGAGTTATCCCCAGTGTCCTGGCCAATATTTATCCCTCAATCAACATCACAAAAAAGAGATTATCTGGTCATTATCACATTGCTGTTAGCAGATAATAGTAAAATAGGAGGCATACTAAATAAGTCTGAGGACGAAAGCAAACTACAAGGGGATATTGCTATGATGGTGAAATAGGCAAAAAAAGTGGCAGGCGGAATACAATGCCAGTTAGCGTGAAGTGCTATATTTTGGTAAGCAAATAAAAGTAGTACAGTAATTATACTTTGAATGGGGAACGGCTAGATGATGAGAAAGAGTAGAAAGATTTGAGGGGAGATGGGGTTCAGGTGCACAAGAAATTAAAAGCAACACCTCAAGTGGGTAAGGCCATAAATAAGCTAATGTAACACTTTTTTTATCACAAGAGGTCTACATTATAAAAGCCGAGATGTAATAGTGACTATATAAAACTTTAGTAAGACCACAGTTGGAGTACTGAGTGCAGTTTTGGACACCACCTTACAGGAAGAATGGTGAGCTAATAAAAAGGGTACAATGCAGATTCACTAGGATGTTGCCTGGTATGAGGAAATAGAAATACAAAGACTTGAAAAAGAGGATTGTTTTTGTTACAACAGGAGATTATGGGGGGGGGGGGGGGGGGGGGGGGGAAGAGATTGGGATTTGATAGAGGTGCTTAAAATAATAAAAGACTGACGGAATAGATAGAAGTACAGTACATTGTTTCCAGTGGTTGATGGGTCTAGAACATGAGGACATAGACACAAGATTAAATGTGAAAGATTTAAGATAGAAAGCAGGACAGAAAGGGATGCAAGGCTCCAGAATGCACTACCAGAGTTAGTGACCAAGAGACCATGTCACCATTTAAGAATAGGTTAGATAAGTGGCTGAAGAAGATGGAAATAAAGGGAACTGAGCGGGCACATGGGATTAGGTCTACTGCTCAGGTTAAGGATAAACACCAAGATAGACTTTTGGGACAGAAAAGCCTGTTTTTGTGTTGTGATTTCTATGTAACACACAGGACAAAATGTTATTCAGGAGAGCAAGGATCCTCCACCAATAGTATGGTTAAAAATGCAAGCCCATAACCAGTCAATGGGGCTATAAAATCAACTGAAGCACAGCATCCATCTGTAAACAAACAGCAATGCACATTTTCAAGAACACCCAATGACATCTGCAATATGTAGCAGAATCTGTGTGACCAGCTAGCAGTCGGATAGATCCAGAAACACTACACACCCAAACAAAAAGTTGGAAAATGCTATTAAATTACTCTAATTCACCTACACTAGCCAGGCTAGTTTTGCCAGTCTTCAGCTGAGTCACGAAATGAAATGTAGTACCTTTCTAAATAAAAGGGTAAACCAAGCAGATTAGTCCCACTGCATTTGGCATAGGTGTCTCAAGAAAAAACTTTAAATGTAAATTGCCCAGAACAAAATGGTCTAATTTGCCTAATTGTATTTTGGCTGACTTAAAAGTCAAGTGTCATGGTCACATAATTATTCAATATTTTACAATTTCTTTTTAAACATTATGAATTTATAGCATTGGGATGCACTTTAATTAGTTGGTTCAAAAATCAAAAAACCCACTACTGTATGTTTATTTAGCATGAAATTTTCAGAGTGATCCTGAACTATCAGGAATTTCTTTACCTCTAAATTTCCAAGAGCCATGTAATGGGACAGAATTTAGCCCCTCAGTCAAAATGTTGAGTGTTCTGGCATGGTTACGACATAGGTGTCCATACCATAGTCTTTTTATTTCTATTTGTGCTTATACTTATCCTGTTCAAAATTTCACGGGCCCGCAGGGTTTGAAAGGGCTGCTCCCTCATCAGTGGATAAATCCTAAATTAGAAGAACT
Source organism: Squalus acanthias (assembly GCA_030390025.1). Lineage (NCBI taxonomy): Eukaryota > Metazoa > Chordata > Chondrichthyes > Squaliformes > Squalidae > Squalus > Squalus acanthias. The sequence goes on along the minus strand of CM059427.1, from coordinate 168,681,228 downwards.
ACATTTTCATGTTAAGTTATATGCAAATTAATCAAAACATGATTTTAAATGTATATGTGGCACACGGGCTCCATAGCATGCCAATAAGTGGCCTATTAAGACAAAAACACTTGGGACAGTCCTGGGATCATGGCAGTCAGGTTTGAAAAACCCTCATCAATCTTTGAACTCTTTTCAATCATGCCAAGACGGAGCTCTTGGCATTTTTTTTTGTTGAGAACTCCGGTTTTTTTTTTTAAAACTCCAATCAGTTACAACACAAGTGCATTTGTATTCTTAGTTTCAACAAAAGACCAATTATGGCAATGAATTATCTAGCCCCAAAACTTGCCATTTGCTTGTTCTCTCCCGCAGTTGATCAGAATCAGTCATGCCAAGTTAAAATGATTATATAACTGGGAAGCTAAATGGCAAAGCTACAAGAAGTGATTACTGTGAAATGAGTATTTTAGCCAATTATTCAATGCAGCCCAAAGTTCAACCGATTTTTAAAAAACACTCAGAATGTAGGCGACACTGGTAAGTTCATATTTATTGTCCAACCTTATACAAGTACCTTGCTAGGCCACTATGGAGGGCATTAGTAGTCAACCACATAGTCTGAACTGAAGTCACATGTAGGTCAGACCAAGTGCAGCTGTTGGGTTTTCACTAATCCAGTATCAACCACTACACCTAATCAATGAACAGATTTAGAAAGGCCAGATCAAAATAATCTCAAATTTTGTTTAAAACACATGTAATATGATTTTCCCATACCACTCAAAATCTTAACATTTGCAGCGTTTAACCACTGGTCAAATAATTTCTGTGTACACGTGCAGAAAGCCCTTGTATTTAGTGTCACACTGTTTGCTACTGACTGGATAGCTTGATTGGTCAAGAGATTAAGTCTGTTTAAAGAGGAACTGTATTAGGTCAAATCTGTACACAGGACACTACGCAACTGTGACAATGATACTAACCAGCTGCCACTCTAAATTCAAATTCATAAAAAGCCTAAAGGCTCAGTTTGCAAACCAGCTTTCAGATTTCCAAATAGGCCTACTGGGTTTCTATATCTCAAAATGAAAGCTAGTTCAGTTAGGAGTGAAATCAGGAAACATTTGTCACACAAAAGCTCTCCCCAAAATGCTGTGCATGCGGAATCAATTGAAATGTTAAAGATCGAGACAGATTTTTGTTAGAGAAAGCCATCAAGGGACATGGAGAAAAGCCAAGCAAATGGAGTTGAGGTACAGATCAGCCATGATCTAATAGAATGGTGGAACAGGCTCATGGGGCTGAATAGTCTACTCCTGTTCCTATGTTCCTCGGTTTTTTTTGCTCAGTCAGCAACATTATCAAATCCTGTTTTTCCAAACATGACTGCCATACAAGTAAAGTGCAAACCCCAAGAGGAGTGGGAGCATTTAAGGGTTTTCAATTAGATTTGTAAAAATGCAATATCTATTTCCCTTAAAAAATTTAAATATTGTGTGAAAATACTACTGCTTAGAAATGAGCACTGACCCAGAGTTTGAACGGGTATCCTATCAAACTGTGGCTGACAGCTGTTCACTAACAAAAAGTGATCCCTTACACCAGCCAAGCCACATTCAATGCCACCCCTCTTCGTTTCCTCCAATCAAAACAAAGGCAACATTGTGACTCCTGCTTCCCAAGTAAACATCTACTAGTGGATAGAAAGATGACAAGCAAGAGAAAATCTAGCAATTCAGTCCATTTATGCTTAATTTATAGCCATGCATATGGCTTTTTGTTTCAGTTTAAATATTAATCTTATGGTTAGATTTTAAAATGACATTAAAACCCTAAAATTAACTCGTGATTCAAAGATATGCCTTTGAAGTTGATGAACTAGTCAATGTCTCAACAGATTAAATAGGAAAAGAAAATCCACTTTAAATCAGATCATTTCTTTAGAAAACTTCAAATATGTGGTCTTCAAACAGAAACCAGCAAATAACAAAAATAAGTGGTAGCATAGTGCACTGATAAATGTGTCTATGATACAAGCTCCTGATTTTAGGAAGACTTCTTGGATCATACATGACATCAGCACAAACCTGTCCCAGCAAAGGCAGAAGCATAGACCCATCAAACATTTTATCACAGCCACTCATCTTGTTTAGTCTCTATCAATCACACTCGGATCCACCCAAAGCAGTTAACCACTGCAGCCCTGATGTCATTTATATGTAGCTTGCTAAAGGTTTACTCTGACCCCACAGCACTTAATTTGGAGTTGAGGTAACTTGATATTGATGCGTTAATATTTAACTCCATTTATTCCTTCATTAGTAGTGGATGATAGAGAATATATGAATAGCACCTCATCAAGCCTCGCAGGACACCCCAAAGCCATTTGCATCTGATGAATTACCTTTTGAAGTTCAGTTTAATGTAGATGAAAATACATGGACAATTTGCACACTTCACAGTCCCACAGACAGACATCGGTTTAATGTCTCATCCAAAAGGTGGTACCTCTGACATTGCAGCAATCACTTACTGAAGTATCAAGCCTTGATTATGTATGCAAGTCAGAGTGGGGCTTGAACCCATAACACTGTGTCAAGTGAGCCAAGCCAACACTTAAAAGGCTTAAACTGTACAGTAATGTATTATTTCTCCCCTCAGAGGTGATGGGGGGGGGGGGGGAGCGAGGGGAAAAGCAGGAAAAAAAATTAAGCCCATCAGGCCAAAACTCCTTTAATTTGTATTTGTGGAAATAATAATGAATTAAATTCATTGGAAGCACGCTAAAACTAAAATTATCATTTTTTTTTTCCAGAAGTCCATTCTCAGGATGTGGGCATTGTTGGCATTTATTGTCCGTCTTTAGTTGCCCTGAGGTGGTGTTGGTGGACTGTCTTCTTTGAACCGTTTCAATGATTTGATACAACTGAGTGGCTTGCTGAGCCACTTCAGAGGAAAGTTAAGAGTCAACCACGTTGGTGTAGGAATGAAGTCATATATAGGCTAGACCATGCAAGGAAAGCAGGTTTCCTTCCCTAAAGAACATTAGTGAACAAGCTGGGTTTTTAAGACAATCTGATACCAGCCTTTAAAAAACTTAAATTCAGATTCTCAAATTTCCAGGATGGTATTTGAACTTGCATTCTTTGGATTACTCCAGGCCTCTTGATTACTAGCTCAGTAACACAACCATGACACTACCATTTAGAGTCAGAGTCATAATGGCACAGAAGGAGGCCATTCGGCCCATTGAGTCAGTGCTGGCTCTCTGTAGAGCAATCCAGTCAGTCCCATTCCCCCACTCTATCCCCATAGCCCTGCAAGTTTATTTCCCCTCAAGTGCCTATCCAGTCTCTCCTTGAAAACATTGAATGTCTCCACTTCCCACTTCCGTCGGCAGCGAATTCCAGGTCCTCACCACTCGCTGCGTAAAAAAGATTTTCCTCACATCCCCCCTGTATCTCTTGCCCAAAACCTTAAATCTGTGTCCCCTAGTCCTTGTACCATCAACTAGTGGGAACAGCCTTTCCCTGTCTAGCCTATCCAAACCCGTCATAATCTTGTACACCTTTATCAAATCACCCCTCAACCTCCTTGGCTCTAATGAAAACAAATCCAGCTTCTCCAACCTGTCCTTGTAGTTAAGATGCCCCATCCCCGGAACCATTCTGGTAAATCTCCTCTGCACCCTCTCAAGGGCCTTCACATCCTTCCTAAAGTGTGGTGACCAGAACTGGACGCAATACTCCAGTTGTGGCCTAACCAGCGCTTTATAAAGGTTCAGCATAACTTCTCTACTTTTGTACTCAATACCTCTATTTATGAAACCCAAGATCCCATATGCTTTGCTAACCACTCTCTCAATATGTCCTGCCACCTTCAGGGACCTATGCACATTAACTCCCAGGTCCCTCTGTCCCTGCACGCTCTTTAAAACTGTGCCATTAAGTGTATATTGCCTCTCCCTGTTCCTTCTGCCACAATGCATCACTTCACACTTCTCTGTATTAAATTCCATCTGCCACTTGTCTGCCCATTCTGCTAGCCTTTCTATGTCCTGTTGCAGTCAATTGGTATCATCCTTCATGTTTGCCACACCCCCAAGTTTGGTGTCATCGGCAAATTTAGAAATTCTACTCTGTATTCCAATATCCAGGTCATTTATATATATAAAAAAAAGCAGTGGCCCCAGCACTGACCCTTGGGGAACACCACTGTCTACTATCCTCCAGTCTGAAAAACAGCCATTTACCATAACTCGCTGTTTTCTGTCCTTAAGCCAATTCCTTATCCAAGCTGCCACTGACCCACCTATTCCATGAGCCTCAATTTTGTTAACCAGCCTTCTATGTGGTACTTTGTCAAATGCCTTCCGAAAATCCAAGTAGACAACATCCATTGCATTCCCTTCATCAATCCTCCCTGTTACTTCATCAAAAAATTCAATTAGTCAAACACGATTTGCCTTTTACAAATCCGTGTTGGCTCTCCTTAATTAGCTTAAACCTCTCCAAGTGCCCGTTAATTTTTTCCTTGATTATTGTTTCTAAAACTTTACCCACCACTGATGTTAAACTGTAGTTACTGTAGTTACTAGGATTGTCCTTACAACCTTTCTTGAACAATTTCCCCAATGTCAAATAATCTAACACTAAAACAATCTGAGTATGGCCATTTGTCCAAGAATTTTAGGCTCTGTATTTCTAGCTTTTAAGTTTGCAGGGTGAGAAATATGGTGGAAACCGCGAGACCTCTGCTCAGCATCATCTCAGAAATTTTATACAAGGGACAAACATTATACACTTCCTGGCTCTTCCTCCTCACTCCCCTCTCCATTCACCAGACATGCCACTTAATGCTCCACAGTTTAATGCCTTCTATCAAAAAGTAAACATTTACTTTAATCCCTGTTTCTATTGTGCACCAATACTGTTAGTGACAAATAATGAAGGAACACACCACGTAATATTTACAACACAATTCTTTTCAACATCGGTCCTAAACCACAGATGTGTATTGCACTAACAAAAGCCTCAGCTCCAACAATTATCACATCCTTACAGATCAAAATCATCTAAAGGCAAATGTGAACTCTCCAGGTTCTCACATTCAGTTCTCATCAGTAAAAGCACTACTAGCCAAATGGAAGCTCACACTTTTCCACTCCTACAGGAAAGATAACACCAGCTCATTTCAAATCTTAAGCCAATGTAGAAGGCAAGAGGTTTCACTATATTCAAATTATATTCAAACACAGATTCTATGATCAACAAAAACTATACACAACAACTTGTATTTATATAGCGCCTTTAACGAAGTAAGACGTCCCAAGGAGTATTTTAAGACAAAAAATTTGACACCGAGTCACATAAGGATAAATTAGGGCGGGTGACCAAAAGCTTGGTCAAAGAGGTAGGTTTTAAGGAGCGGCTTAAAGGAGGAGAGAGGTAACGAGGCGGACAGGTTTAGGCAGGGAATTCCAGAGCTTAGGGCCTAGGTAGCAGAAGGCACGGCCACCAAAGGTTGAGCGATTATAATCAGGGATCCTCAATCACAGCCAATCGTCAAATATCAAGTTTGAGTGACAGCATCATTTAGTGTTTTAATTTTAAAAAATACAACCCAGCTTGTATGGCAGGCTAATAGTGTTTGACAGTCTGCTGTTTGGCACTACAGAGATTTATATCCATTACTTTCAGATTTCTGGAGGTTTTCCCCACTTTTAAATCTCCAAATTAATATTTGATGACTTAATCCAACTATCAAAACTCATCCCAATTCTCCCATGATATTTTAAACACCCACAATGTTTCCGCTTTTCTACCTTACCCAGCAGATTTGTCTAAACATTTAGCACTCTTGGAATAAAATTCTTCCCTAAACAGTATCAATATTAACTGCATTGTTCACTTAATGATCATTTATGTCACTAAATTCTACTCCTCAAGATTATTTTGAAGTGATAATTTGCATTTACCTTACCTATACCATGCAATACATTTTGATACGGTCTTCCTTAATTAGGGTCTTGTTTATAAAGCCGTAGGTTTCTTCACACTGCATTATAAAAACACAAGCTTCTATAGACTCAAAATTCTACTGTTTTGCCAAATATCCAAGCATTGTATTTGCTCTTTAAAAAAAATTAGTGTCTGTACACTTAAACTGGAATGCCTTTTACTCCAAGTCCCTTTCAAAGTTTCCCCATGCTAAATCATCACATTACTAATCTCCTCTAATCCATCCAACCTATCCACTCTTTTGCTAATAATTCCACTCTATATTCATCAACTTGCTTCAGATTGAATGCTCAGTGCGCACATCCTCCATTCCTCTCAATACAATGTCTGAATCTTTCCATCAAAAAGTGTTCCTTAGCCCTTCAGCCAACAACCTTGGTCTTACCATCTCCCCATACCCCGAATGAAACTCCCACATCTCTATGCAAAAGCTGCCTTAAAAAAGCTTTGATTCCCATTTCATGACAAAACAGGTTTTCCCTTTTAACAACTGAAAAGGCACAAGCTGATGTCAATAGCCTGACAGATTTCTGCCTTCCCTAGCTGAAGAATATCAAAGCAATTTGTAGATCCTCATCACCAATCAAGCCAAGAACAGCCAACAGAAGACCAGGGATTAAGATAGGCCCTCCTCATCTACTTGACCCAATAACATACCATGCAGTGAATTCAACCAGATTATTTAAATCTGGACTGCAAAATCATTAAAAGCAGGCTTAAAAAAAAACAAAAATACTTAGTGCAGAAGACCAACAATGCATAGGTACTGTAGTGCTGGAATACAGCTCTGATCCCCTAGAATGTCAAATTCCAAATCTCAGCCATGCAACCGCTGAGTATTGGCAGGTCATCCACCACCCTTTTTACTGCATATTGATGTGACACCCGGGAAGAAAAAGGAACTTTAAAAAAGTATATGACAACACATATTAAGCTTCCTGAGCAGAAGAAGGTTGTCTGAATGTACTATTTCCAGTCCATTGCTAAATGTGCTGCCTTCCTCAGCAAACTAGCATTTAGTTAGCCCTGGGATAGTCCTGGCTGAACAGCAGTAACATGAAGAAATGTCACCATTGTAGTCACTGAGGAAATTCACATTTGGCATAATTGGCAACGAAATGTTCTGCCAGTTCATCTACTCACCGATACATTTGCCACAATATTAATTGCGCCCCAACCAAAAAAAGCTACGAAAAAAAATACTTCCAGGTTAAATACTGTAACTGACACTAAATGGTCAAACCACTCATTGTCAAAAACACCAAATAGGCCATAATTCTGTCATCTTTTGATAACAATGCCAGTTACATGTGCACATAGAAAAATCGCACTTCAAAAGGCATCAAAATGATAAAACCACATCACAAGGAATAATTACCAATTTAAAAGCTGCGATATTTTTAACTGTTTGAACAAAAACTTGAGAATACATAATGACCAATTACATGATGTGTACAATATTTGCATTCTTGAGGCTGCCTATAACATCCTGAATTTAGAATCCAATAGAAATGGGGGTTGGTGCCAAAAAATGCATATGGTATTATTTTCAGGTCAAATGTTAGGAAATACCTGCCATCTTATTTATAAAAGAACTATTAAAAAAAAACAGTATGATGCATATTGCTAAAATGTGGCAAGTCAAAAAAGCTGGCCTTCATGGTAAAGTTTTCAATTACTGTAGTTACTCAGGAAACAGGACAATGCACTGAAAATGCAAGCATGTGCATTCCATTCTTCAATGACGTCAACTTGTTTTTAAAACACTCCCTCCTGTAAACCAAGCACTGTTTAATTACGTAATTTCAAAAGGTTATGATGCACCCTTTGCTAAGTTAATGAACAACATTCAGTGCCAAATATATTATCTACACACAAGTTATGAATTTGCATACATAAAATTTTAGTGAAGAACCAAAAGTGTGGTACCAGAACAGTTAACAAAAAAACGTCAGTCAGAATAAAATAACCTAAATATTTCAGGAGAAACACTACATCTGGTGTATTTTCTTTTTATACTACATCTGGTATTAACATATCGACATTAATATTTTAAAAAGGGGTCACCCTACAAGTATTTTACTGTAATTTATAAGACAAAAGGCCCATTTTCTCCTTTCAGCAATGCAACCTATTTAAGATGCTCTCTGCAATATCTGATCATTTTGGGTTAGACAATATGATTTATTCAGCACCCCTTCGCTTCTTCCTCCTCCCTCCCGTTACGTATTCAAGTAATCATACACTTTTCACAATATTAGACATATACAAAAAAAACATCAAGATTAACTAGCGAGTGAGCAACAGACATTGATGTCCAATTTACAAGCCGTCCCTAGATTACAATTTTCAGGATCACACAGAACAAAGTTAAAATCAAGACTATTAAACATCCATCCCAAAATGTTATGATGTATTATGTACAAAATGCAAATATATAATGGGATATTAAATGCGGTGAATGGTTATTATTTTTTTGGGTGGGGTGGGAGAGAGAGAATGAGATCTATTTGAAGCTTTTATTTCAGACACTAATGTATTTGCTCAGTGCGGTCGCTTCCAGCCGCTACAAGCGCAGCCCCGGAAGGCGCCATTTTAGGTGCGCTCCTGAAAGGCTTAATTCAAGCAATCGAACAAACGCCGGCTCCCGATCTGGAAGCCGCGGAAAATAGAAAATCTCTCAATCCTTCGGTGGATCGATGGCAGCGTTTACAACCCTCGTTTAGGAGGGGGAAAAAAAATCCGCCGGAAAGCCGCTTCAGCTTCAATCAGACTCGGCCGACATTTCCGAGCGAGGCCCGGGCTCTGGTACTAGGCCGCCCGGCGGGGGGGGGGGGGACACACACCAGTCATCGAGCCGCCGTCAGAAGGTCCGTGCTAAGATATAAAGTAAATCTCCGCTGCGGGCCTGCCGCCTCACCTTCTCGCATAGCGTCTTCACTTGGCTCTCCGTCAGCTGCTTGCAGTCGTTTAGCTGCTCGATCCACTGGTCCAGCTCCTTGGTGAACGCCTTCTCATCCATCGCTCTGCTGCCGGCTCGCTTTCCCCTATCGCTGCTGGAGGACCGAGACCGAGACGCGCAAACTTAGAAAGGAACAATTTCCCCTCCCCCCCTCCCTTTTTAAAAAATATATAATTATATTTTTTTTTTTAAAAACCGGCGGCGGAGAGGCTAAGTGAAAGCGTCAATGTTCACCCGGAGCGGCGAGCTGCCGTTGGGAGCCCGATCCCGATCCTCCCTCCGGCTCTGGCTCTCCGTCCAAGAAAATGGCCGCCAGCTCGCCGTGACGCCAGCGCAGCCCGCCTCCCCTCTGCTGCTGGTTTCCGGATTGACAGCGAAACGCAAGTCATAGGGCGGCAACAGTCGGTGCACCGCCACTGGCTCTCGCATTCCAGCATCATTGCGTGCGCTCACTGAACCTTTCCACTTCCACCTGATAGCACAACCTGACTCACCAGGGGTGGTATACAGTCCGGAAGGAGTGGCCCTGGCAGTCCTCAAAGTTGACTCCTGACCCCATGAAGTCTCATGGCTTCAGGTCAAGCACGGACCAGGAAACCTCCTGCTGATTACCACCTACTGCCCTCCCTCAGCTGATGAATCAGTACTCCTCCATGTTGAACACCACTTGGAAGAAGCACTGAGAGTAGCAAGGGCACAGAGTGTACTCTGGGTGGGGGACTTCAATGTCCATCACCAAGAGTGGCTCGGTAGCACCACTACTGACCGAACTGGCCGAGTCCTGAAGGACATAGCTGCCAGTCTGGGCCTGCGATAGGTGGTGAGGGAATCAACATGAGGGAAAAACCTACTTGACCTCGTACTGACCAATCTACCTGTCGCAGATGCATTTGTCCATGACAGTATTGGTAGCAGTGACCACTGCACAGTCATTGTGGAGACAAAGTCCCGTCTTCACACTGAGGACACCCTCCATCGTGTTGTGTGGCACTATCACCATGCTAAATGGGATAGATTCAGAACAGATCTAGCAGCTCAAAACTGGGCATCCATGAGGCGCTGTGGGCCATCATCAGCAGCAGAATTGTATTCCTCTGTAATCTCATGGCCCGGCATAACCCTCACTCTACCATTACCATCAAGCCAGGGGACCAACCCTGGTTCAATAAGGAGTGTAGAAGAGCATGCCAGGAGCAGCACCAGGCGTACCTAAAAATGAGTTGCCAACCTGGGGAAGCTGCAACACAGGACTACGTGCATGCTAAAAAGCGGAAGCAGCATGCTATAGACAGGGCTGAGCGATCCCACAATCAACTGATCAGATCAAAGCTCTGCAGTCCTGCCACATCCAGTCGTGAATGGTGGTGGACCATTAAACAACTAACGGGAGGAGGAGGCTCCATGAATATTCCCATCCTCAATGATGGTGGAGCCCAGCGCGTGAGTGCAAAAGACATATGAACATACGAATTAGGAGCAGGAGTAGGCCCCTCGAGACTGCTCCGCCATTCAATAAGATCATGGCTGATCTGATTACTCCACATTCCCGCCTACCCCTGATAACCTTTCACCCCCTTGCTTATCAAGAATCTATCTACCTCCGCCTTACAAATATTCAAAGACTCTGTTTCCACCGCCCTCTGAGGAAGAGAGTTCCAAAGACTCACGACCCTCTGTGAGAAAAAAATTCTCATCTCTGTCTTAAATGGGCGACCCCTTATTTTTAAACAGTGACCCCTAGTTCTAGATTCTCCCACAAGAGGAAACATCCTCTCCACATCCACCCTGTCAAGACCCCTCAGGATCTTATATGTTTCAATCAAGTCACCTCTTACTCTTCTAAACTCCAGCGGATACAAGCCTAGCCTGTCCAACCTTTCCTCATAAGACAACCCGCCCATTCCAGGTATTAGTCTAGTAAACCTTCTCTGAACTGCTTCCAATGCATTTACATCCTTCCTTAAATAAGGAGCCCAATACTGTAGACAGTACTCCAGATGTGGTCTCACCAATGCCCTGTATAACTGAAGCATAACCTCCCTACTTTTGTATTCAATTCCCCTCGCAATAAACAATAACATTCTATTAGCTTTCCTAATTACTTGCTGTACCTGCATATTAACCTTTTGTGATTCATGTACTAGGACACCCAGATCCCTCTGCATCTCAGAGCTCTGCAATCTCTCACCATTTAGATATGTTTCTTTTTTATTCTTCCTGCCAAAATGGACAATTTCACATTTTCCCACATTATACTCCTTTTGCCAGATCGTTGCCCACTCACTTAACCTATCTATATCCCTTTGTAGCCTCCTTATGTCCTCTTCACAATTTACTTTGCTACCTCTCTTTGTGTCATCAGCAAATTTAGCAACCATATCTTCGGTCCTTTCATCCAAGTCGTTTATATAAATTGTAAAAAGTTGAGGCCCCAGCACTCGTTACATCTTGCCAACCAGAAAATGAACCATTTATGCCGACTCTCTGTTTCCTGTTAGCTAGCCAATCTTCTATCCATGCCAATATGTTACCCCCTACACCATGAGCTTTTATTTTCCGCAATAACCTTTGATGTGGCACCTTATCAAATGCCTTCTGGAAATCTAAGTACAGTATATCCACCGGTTCCCCTTTATCCACAACACATGTTACTTCCTCAAAGAACTCCAATAAATTGGTTAAACATGATTTCCCTTTCACAAAACCATGTTGACTCTGCCTGATTACCTTGAACTTTTCTAAGTGCCCTGCTATAATGTCTTTAATAATAGCTTCTAACATCTTCCCTATGACAGATGTTAAGCTAACTGGCCTGTAGTTTCCTGCTTTCTGTCTCCCTCCCTTTTTGAATAAAGGAGTTACATTCGCTATTTTCCAATCTAATGGAACCTTCCCCGAATCTAGGGAATTTTGGAAAATTAAAACCAACGCATCAACTATCTCACTAGCCACTTCTTTTACGACCCTAGGATGAAGTCCATCAGGACCCGGTGACTTGTCAGCCCGCAGCTCCAACAATCTGCTCAGTACCACTTCCCTGGTGATTGTAATTTTCTTGAGTTCCTCCCTCCCTTCCATTTCCTGATTTACAGCTATTTCTGGGATGTTACTCGTATCCTCTATAGTGAAGACCAATACAAAATACCGGTTCAATTCAACTGCCATCTCCTTATTTTCCATTATTAATTCCCCAGACTCACTTTCTATAGTGAGAAGTCGCACAACACCAGGTTATAGTCCAACAGCTTTATTTGAAATCACAAGCTTTCGGAGCGCTGCTCCTTCGTCAGGTGAAGTGAAGAAATGCATATGGGCACAGCATATATAGTCAGAGAACACTGCCAGACGACTACAGTTAATCTTTCTAACTGCCCTTTCTATAGGACCAACGCTCACTTTGTTAACTCTTTTCTTTTTTAAATATCTATAGAAACTCTTACTATCTGTTTTTATATTTCTAGCTAGCTTTCTCTCGTACTCTAATTTTTCTCTCCTTATTAATCTTTTAGTCATTCTTTGCTGTTTTTTATATTCTGTCCAATCTTCTGACCTGCCACCCATCTTTGCGCAATTATATGCTTTTTCTTTAAGTTTAATACTATCTTTAACTTTTTTAGTTAACCAGGATGGTGGGTCCTCCCCTTGGAATTTTTCTTTCTCGTTGGAATGTATATATTCTGTGTATTCTGAAATATCCCCTTAAATGTCTGCCACTGCAACTCTATTGACCAAAATTCTATAGATTATGGAACAGTTCCTGCAGATTGGAGGGTGGAAAATGTAACCCTGCTATTTAAAAAAGGAGAAGAGAGAGAAAACAGGGAACTACAGACCGGTTAGCCTAACATCAGTAGTAGGGAAAATGCTAGAGTCTATTATAAAGGATATGATGACAGGACACTTAGAAAATATCAGTGGGATTAGACAAAGTCAACATGGATTCATGAAAGGGAAATTGTGTTTGACAAACCTACTGGAGTTTTTTGAGGATGTAAATGGTAGATTAGATAAGGGAGAACCAGTGGATGTTGTGTATTTGAATTTTCAGAAGACCTTTGATAAAGTCCCACTTAAGAGGATAGTGTGCAAAATTAAAGCACATGGGATTGGAGGTAATATACTGGATTGAAAATTGGTTAACAGACAGGAAACAGAGAGTAGGAATAAATGGGTCTTTTTCGGGGTGGCAGGCGGTGACTAGTGGGGTACCGCAGGGATCAGTGCTTGGGCCCCAGCTATTCACAATATATATCAATGATTTGGATGAGGGAACCAAATGTAATATTTCCAAGTTTGCTGACAACACGAAACTAGGTGGGATTGTGAGTTGTGAGGAGGATGCAACGAGGCTTCAAGGCGATTTAGACACGTTGAGTGAGTGGGCAAATACATGGCAGATGCAGTATAGCGTGGATAAATGTGAAGTTATCCACTTCGGTCGAGGAAACAGAAAGGCAGAGTATTATTTAAATGGTGATAGATTGGGAAATGTTGATGTACAAAGGGATCTGGGTGTCCTTGTACACCAGTCACTGAAAGCAAACATGCAGGTGCAGCAAGCAGTTAGGAAGGCAAATGGTATGTTGGCCTTCATTGCAAGGGATTTGAGTACAGGAGCAAGGATGTCTTACTACAGTTATACAGGGCCTTGGTGAAACCACACCTGGAGTACTGTGTGCAGTTTTGGTCTCCTTACCTAAGAAAGGATATACTTGCCATAGAGGGAGTGCAGCGAAGGTTCACCAGACTGATTCCTGGGACGGCAGGACTGTCGTATGAGGAGAGATTGGGTCAACTAGACCTGTATTCACTAGAGTTTAGAAGAATGAAAGGGGATCTCATTGAAACGTATAAAATTCTGTCAGGGCTAGACAGACTGGATGCAGGGAGGATGTTTCCTCTGCTGGGGGGTCGAGAACGAGGGGTCACAGTCTCAGGATACGGGGTAGGACATTTAGGACTGAGATGAGGAGAAATTTCTTCACCCACAGGGTGGTGAACCTGTGGAATTCTCTACCACAGAAGGCTGTGGAGGCCATGTCATTGAATATATTTAAGAAGGAGATAGATAGATTTCTAGACACAAAAGGCATCAAGGGGTATGGGGAGAGAGCAGGAATATGGTATTGAGATAGAGGATCAGCCATGATCATATTGAATGGCGGAGCAGGCTCGAAGTGCCAAATGGCCTACTCCTGCTCCTATTTTTCTATGTTTCTATGACCTATCCCTTAACCTAATTTGCCAATTCACTTTAGCTAGACAAGGCTGAAGTGTTTGCAACCATCTTCAGCCAGAAGTGCCGAGTGGATGATCCATATCGGCCTACTCCTGAGGTCCCCACCATCACAGAAGCCAGTCTTCAGCCAATTCGATTCACTCCACGTGATATCAAGAAACGGCTGAGCGCACTGTATACAGCAAAGGCGATGGGCCCAGACAACATCCCGGCTATAGTGCTGAAGACTTCTGCTCCAGAACTAGCTGCACCTCTAGCCAAGCTGTTCCAGTACAGCTACAACACTGGCATCTATCCGACAATGTGGAAAACTGCCTGTCCACAAAACGCAGGACAAATCCAATCCGGCCAATTACCGCCCCATCAGTCTATTCTCAATCATCAACAGTGCTATCAAGCGGCACTTACTCACCAATAACCTGCTCACTGATGCCCAGTTTGGGTTCCTCCAAGACCACTTGGCTCCCGACCTCATTACAGCCTTGGTCCAAACATGGACAAAGGAACTGAATTCCAGAGGTGAGATGAGAGTGATTGCCCTTGACATCAAGGCAGCATTTGACAGAGTGTGGCATCTAGGAGCCCTAGGAAAACTGAAGTCAATGGGAATTGGGGGGAAAACTCTCCACTGGCTGGAGTTATACCTAGCACAAAGGAAGATGGTTGTGGTGGTTGAAGGTCAACCATCACAGCCCCAGGACATCGCTGCAGGAGTTCCTCAGGGCAGTGTCCTAGGCCCAACCATCTTCAGCTGCTTCATCAATGACCTTCCCTCCAACATAAGGTCAGAAATGGGGATGTTCGCTGATGACTGCACAGTGTTCAGCACCATTCACAACTCCTCAGATAATGAAGCAGTCCATGCCCGCATGCAACAAGACCTGGACGACATTCAGGCTTGGGCTGATAAGTGGCAGGTAATTTCATGCCACAGAAGTGCCAGGCAATGACTATCTCCAATAAGCGAGAGACTAACCACCGCCCCATGACATTCAATGGCATTACCATCGCCGAATCCCCCACCATCAACATCCTGGGGGTCAACATTGACTAGAAACTTAACTGGACCAGCCACATAAATACTGTGGCAACAAGAGTAGGTCAGAGGTTAGGTATTTTGTGGCAAGTGTCTCTCCTCCTGAATCCCCAAAGCCTTTCCACCATCTACAAGGCATAAGTAAGGAGTGTGATGGAATACTCTCCACTTGCCTGGATGAGTGCAGCTCCAACAACACTCAAGAAGCTCGACACCATCCAGGACAAAGCAGCCTGCTTGATTGGCACCCCATCCACCACCTTAAATATTCACTCCCTCCACCACCAGCGTACCGTGGCTGCAGTGTGTACCATCTACAAGATGCACTGCAGAAACTCGCCAAGGCTTCTTCGGCAGCACCTCCCAAACCTGCGACCTCTTCCACCTGGAAGGACAAGGGCAGCAGGCGCATGGGAACACCACCACCTCCAAGTTCCCCTCCAAGTCACACACCATCCTGACTTAGAAGTATATCGCCGATCCTTCATCGTCGCTGGGTAAAAATCCTGGAACACGGACTGCAGCGGTTCAAGAAGGTGGCTCACCACCACCTTCTCAAGGGCAATTAGGGATGGGCACTAAATGCTGGCCCTGCCAGCGACGCCCATAAAACGAATTTTAAAAAACTTGCACCCTGTGTAAATGCTGCAGTTTCTTGACAACCAATTCAAGAGGAGGTTTCATTCTAGGTTGAACTCCTAAAGGGGGTGCATTCATTTACACTGCAATCTTGGCCTCACTGCAAAGCAACATTCTGAATTTATTTCAAATTTCAAGCAGGACCTGATTTGGCTCCTGATGTGCGGGGGGGGGGGTGTGGGGGGGGCTGGTGGGGAGCCTCACACTGCTTGGGGCTGATACCTAGTTGAAATAATGCTCAAAGTCTTCCCTTGGAACTCCTGGGCACGTTTTAAACAACCTGCAGTTAAGTTCAATATTTACATAGAGGGAACATTGTCACTTCTGCTTTCTAAATATTTCAATTTGAGTTGCTGGGAGATGGGCTCTGTGCATTCCTGTAACTTACGTATAGAGTTCTCTTCTGGCAGGAGAACTGGAATTCCATTTAGGCAGTGTAAAAGTGCTTCAGCTACCAGTCTCAATGGCACCAAATCCACATCCTTCCAGTGACGTTTCTTGTGGAAATATTAGTCCTCATGTCCTTTAAGCTCGTTAAAAAAAATGCTTTTATTGATTTTTACTTAGGTGTCAGCCTTAACTGAGTGGCAGCACTCTTGCCTCTGAGTTAGAAGTTCCTGGGTTCAAGTCACACTCCACAGATCTGAACCTATAATCTAGGCTGACACTTCAGTGCAGTATTGAGGGAGGGCTGTACTGTCGGAGGTGCCTTTATTTTTGGATAAAAAAAGACTTGCATTTATATAGCACCTTTCACGACCTCATGATGTCCCAAATGGCTTTATAACCAATGAAGAACTTTTTTTTTGAAGTGTAGTCACTGTCGTCATGTAGGAAACACAGTAGCCAATTTGCACACAGCAAGCTCTCACAAACAGCAATGTGATAATGACCAGATAATCTGTTTTGGTGATGTTGGTTGAGGGATAAATATTGCCCAGGACATCTCACCCAAAAGACGACACTTCCAACAGTGCAGCACTCCCTCAGTACTGCACTGGAGTGTCAGCCTAGATTTTTGTGCTCAAGTTCCATGCAGTGGGAATTGAACCCACTAAGCCACAGCTGGCACAGACAAGACATTAAACTTCTGCCCTCACAGGTGGATCTACAAGATCCCATGGCACTATTTGAAGAAGAGCGGGGGAGTTCTTCCGGTGTTCTGGCCATTATTCATCCCTCAACCACCATCACTAAAACAGATAATGTGCTCAGTATCTTATTGCTGTTTGTGGGACTTTGCCTTGCGCAAATTCTGTTTCCCTACATTGCAACACTAACTACACTTCAATCGTACTTAATTGGCTGTAAAGCGGTTTGGGATGTCCTGAGGTCTTTCTTACTAACCTCTGCATTAAAACAGCAGTATAAAATACAAAGAAAAATTAAGTATAAGTTTACATTTTTTCATTTTGTTTTTTTCACTAATTTCACTCAGTTGAATCACTTCATGTGCTATCATATGTCATTGTTTCCATACTAGCAAGTCCCCTTAAAAATCAACAAAATACTGACAAAAAACTGAAAAGGTTTTACATGCTGGTCTATTGTGCAAAAAAAACCTTTTCTGTTGCAGCTCGCGTAATTGTATCACTCCTCTTTTATGTGGTCATGCCACTGCATGCTTTTCTGTAACCCATGGGCTTCCACTGAGTCTTCTCTTTATAATCCATGTTCTATTTAAGTGAATGTCCATGTCACTTTGCCTGAGTTGGACTGTGCATTTGGCATTGATGTGGTGTGATGTAGCACTGCACTAATGTGCAGTAATGCCACCATAGAGGTGTTATTTTATCAAAGAGTTATACGACTATAGTCATAGGTTCATTTTGCCAATGCCCCTTGAAATCTTTGAGAAAAAATTGTTAAGAACTCTCCTAAGCTTTGGCATCAATTTTTAAGGTACAGGAGTTTGGATCTCAACTTTTGCAGAACAAAATAACCATTTAGCTTGGTTTTGCTGCTGTCTTAACTGATTGACAGTAACTCTGCACAGGGAATCAGCACACCAGACACTCGGGCGAATTCCTGAATGTTGGCCAGGACACCGGGAGAACTTCCCTGTTCCTCTTCTAATAGTGCCATGGGATCTTTTATGTCCATCTGAGATGGGGCCTTGGTTTAATGTCTCATCTAAAAAATGGCACCTCCAATAGTGCAGCACTCACTCAGTACTGAATTGATAAATCAGCCTAGATTAAGTGCTGAAGTCTCTGGAGTGGGGCTTGAACCCAGAACCTTCTGATTTCGAGGTGAGAGTGCTATCATTGATCCAGGACTGACAAATGCTGGAGTCTGGTAGAATATGTGCAGGGGGTGGTGGGGGGCTGCGGTAGAGGGTTGGTTCACTGCTGCATTCCTGGGGTTTGTCAGCAGTGGGGGAAGGAGGCAAGAGTCTGGTTTGTAATTTTCTAAATCTTTGTAAACATTGAGTTAATTGTTCTGTAGTTGATTCCTGGAAAAATACTGTTTTCCACAGATAAATCAATATAACCTGATTGCTTTAACAAATTTTATTTTTATATTTAAGTAGCAAAATTCAATCAGCAGTTCTCCATCTCCTGGAAAGTGGTTGTGACTTCAACCAACATCCTCTGTAAATGACCAGTCTTCCCGTTAATCATAAATACTTCCAAAAATTACCTCAAAAACATTGGGCCAGAATTTGCTGCCAAAATAATGGCGAGTTTAATGGCACTCGCTGTTATTAATGTGTAAATCGTCCAGCAACTTGTGGCCATTCACAATTCACGGGGTATCTCTTCTTCACCACAAGTTGTTGGACGATTTGCACTGCTCCACCGTTAGCTTCGCAAAAACAGCATCTTGTCCTTAACCTCCCTATTATTTTAAAGAACTTGCTGGATTAGCACATTAATTGCCCGTTAAACTCGCCACAGAATGTTAAGTCTGTTAATTAATAGCGTAAGTATCCTTTTAACGATGTGATAATTGTTAATGACTGCCAATGAACCTCTCTGGCCCAGAAAGTGAACAATTTAAACTGTGGAGTCTCACTCCTTAGGTAGTGAGTTGTTGTTGTTGGAGATTTTTTAAAGTCAAATTCTAATTTTTTTAATTTCTTTTTCTTATTTTTCCTTTCTGTCTCTTTTTTTTCTCTCTCTTAATCCAATCTTTCTTTCCCTCTCTTTATTTCTCTCTCTGTACTTGATTTGACTCTAAGTCACCTACTCTAGTTCACTCTCCATCTTACTCGTTCCTCTGTTTATTTCTCAGACCTTAAATCTCATTGGTTAAGGAGATGCACTATTGATCCCACCATTCACTAAGATCCCAGATGGCCTGTTGCCCTCGCCGTGTCATTATCAACTTGCACTTCCCGCAAGTTAGAGCACAAATTTTTGTTGAGCTGAAGGGTGCAGAACAAAGTCGAACTAATGGCGTGACGCCCTGGTCCAGCAAATTCTGGCCTATTATTTACCCAAGATAAGAGATATTTTCTTTGGATACAAACCAGAGAACAATAAAAGAGTTTATCTTGCCAGGTTAAAACAAAATAAATTACCTCACACAGCTTTCAATATTTTTCACTCAATAGCCAGTAATTAGCATTTGACTCACAGCAAATCTTATCTATCTAAATAGCGGAAGCCCCATCCCACCACTGCCACTCTCCAATACACAAACTCCCATTACTCCTAGACCTTGGTACCCCCTCCGACATCTCCCACACCCAAGGCCGCCAATGCACTAAAGCACCAACACCTCTCTCTGCTTTTGCCAGATGCTCTCACTCCTCTCCCAGTGCTCCCAGACTCCAGGACCACATTCCCAACACTATCAAACCACACAGCCCTTCACCTGCACCCTGGACCATCTTCTTGTGTATCCTGGCCTTTAAAAAAAGGCAAGCTAACATGAACATATTTAAACAAACATATCAATAATAAGCAAGGCCAAATGGTTTGCAGTTTCCATGCAAATATGGACAATCATGGCATTCAATCTCAGAAATAGCAGTAACACTCCCACAATGCTGTTTAATAAAAAACATAATTACATTTATTCAATCACTGTAAATCAGATAATGTACTGTACATTACATGGGATAAACAGCATATCCTCTGACTCGCTGTGCAGAACAACATTGGCGATCTGTTAATATAAAAAAAATACATGACAGTATGAATACAAGACTGTAATTTAATCTCGGGGTTCATGTGACATCCATAAGCCTCTTGGGCTGTGCTTTCATGGCCAATGATGTCATCTGAACCCCCTAGAGTATATTATAGCCACATTACTCATTCCACCCATCCATAATTCTATATTTAGCCAAATATAGTATCAGATTTAATATAGCTGTAATCTACTTTTCCATTAGTAGGTAGAGCAAAATGAAACACGTGGTACGATTGGCCAAAGCAGCTATTAATGCAGATTAATACCTCATATCAAAAGAACCATTATCCACTAACAACAATGTATTTTCCTGCACAAAACTACAAATTTGATTGTTCATTTTAAGGTTACATTTAACAGCACTGCAAATGCTAGCCTATTAAAAGAGGCAGTAATCTGTACATTATAAATATCAATTTACAGAACACCTCCTTGGTATATTACATTTACAAGATTCTTCAAACCTCTCTTTCAGGCAGCACCAAGTAACCAGATACACTAGAATAACATAGGGCAACCAAATCCCTTTGCCACACATCCACTTAGAAAGACTGGTGATAATATGTTTGGTTTCCTAAGAAGGATTGTAGGTTGTCAGTGGGGTTATTTTTCTACCCACTCTCCCTGCAGACCTAGCAGATATTCAGTAGAGATTTGATTGCTTTAGGAAAAACAGTCACCAACGGTTCTGAATGGACACAATGCAAAAGATCTCTTTATCTGACATCATTCAACTGTTTGAACTGGATGCAAACAGTGGCCCATAAAGAAACCACATAAATGGAAATTTAACACTAAAGTCACGGAGGTGCCATGTGGGTAAATACTTATTTCTGGAGTTAGGTTAATTCATCAGGGTCATATACTAAACTGTAAATAGCATTCTAAGCTTTATTTTTTGCTGAGAGGAATATTTAAGGCATTCTCTTCGCTTCCAAGTCTCTCCTACGCCACAGACCTTTCTCAATCCAGGTTGTGCTACATATCAGAAGTCCAAAAACAACTATTTAGGAGACAGTCTAACTTCTTACATACTATGTATGTGGATTTGCATAGTCAGAGATACGACTTATGATAGGCAACAGACAGCAAATGCAAAAATTAACATTGAGTTGAAGCAAATCACCTGTACAGTTATCCAGGGATCAGTTTTGAGAATTCTACATTGTATTTACAGCACAGAAACAGGTCATTCAGCCCAACAGGTCCATGGCGGTGTTTATACTCCACACGAGCCTCCTCCCACTCGATATCCTTTTTATAATACGGAGATGAGAACTGTTCACCAAGTATGATCTATACAAGTTTGACGTAAATTCTCTGCTTTTCAATTCTATCCCTCTAGAAATGAACCTGAGTGCTTTGTTTGCTTTTTTATGGCATTATTAACCTGCATCGCTACTTTTAGTGATTTGTGCATCTGTACCCCCAGATCCCTCTGCTCCTCTATCCCATTTAGACGTGTCCTCCTTATTCTTCCTACGAACATGTACCACCTCACACTTATCTATACTGAAGTTAATTTGCCAATATACGCCATTCTGCAAATTTATTAATGTCTTCCTGTATTTTGCTGCAGTCCTCTTCTGTATTAACTACACCCCCTAATTTGGTGTCATCCGCAAATTTTTAAATTGTACTTCTGATTCCCGAGTCCAAATCGTTTATGTAAGTGTTGAACATCAGTGGTCCCAGCACCAATTCCTGTGGAACACCACTTCCAACATTGTGCCAGTCTGAGTAACTACCATTAACCCCTACTCTCTGTTTTCTGTTTTGTAGCCAGCTTGCTTTCCATTCTGCTACTTGTCACCTCACTCCACATGTTCTGACCTTAGTCATGAGTCTACTTTGTGGTACCTTATCTAAGGCCTTTTGGAAATCCAAATATATGACGTCTGCTGCATTACCCTAATCTACCCTTTCTGTGACTTCTTCAAAGAATTCAATTGAGCTGATAAGTGGCAGGTAACATTCGCGTCACAGAAGTGCCAGGCAATGACTATCTCCAACAAGCGAGAGACTAACCACCGCCCCTTGACATTCAACGGCATTACCATTGCCGAATCCCCCACCATCAACATCCTGGGGGTCACCATTGACCAGAAACTTAACTGGACCAGCCACATAAATACTGTGGCAACAAGAGCAGGTCAGAGGCTAGGTATTCTGCGGCGAGTGTCTCACCTCCTGACTCCCCAAAGCCTTTCCACCATCTACAAGGCACAAGTAAGGAGTGTGATGGAATACTCTCCACTTGCCTGGATGAGTGCAGCTCCAACAACACTCAAGAAGTTCGACACCATCCAGGACAAAGCAGCCTGCTTGATTGGCACCCCATCTACCACCTTAAACATTCACTCCCTCCACCACCGGCGTACCGTGGCTGCAGTGTGTACCATCTACAAGATGCACTGCAGCAACTCACCAAAGCTTCTTCGGCAGCACCTCCCAAACCTGCGACCTCTTCCACCTAGAAGGACAAGGGCAGCAGACGCATGGGAACACCACCACCTCCAAGTTCCCCATCAAGTCACACACTATCCTGACTTAGAAGTATATCGCCGACCCTTCATCATCGCTGGGTCAAAATCCTGGAACTCCCTACCTAACAGCACTGTGGGAGTACCTTCACCACATGGACTGCAACGGTTCAAGAAGGTGGCTCACCACCACCTACTCAAGGGCAATTAGGGATGGGCAATAAATGCTGGCCTTGCCAGCGATGCCCACATCCCATAAACGAATAAAAAAATATAAGGTTAGTCAAGTATGACCTTTCCTTTTGAAATTCGTGCTGACTACTCTTTATTATAGTTTCTACTTCCTGACATAAAATGTATGGTGGAGGCTGACAAACGAATGGATCTAAACATTTTTCCTGTGACTGACAAGTGGCTTTTAAATGGAATATGTAACACAATGCATATTGTATGTATTTACATATAAGGCAAACCACATACGAAATTACCCCTCCAAGAATCCACCAAAAATACAACTCTCATATAAGGTGTGTCAGCTGTGGCTCAGTGGGTAGCACTCTCACCTCTGAGTCAGAAGGCTGTGGGTTCAAAGTCCCACTCCAGAGACTTGAGCACAAAAATCTAGGCTGACACTCCAGTGCCGTGCTGAGGGAGTGCTGCATCTGTTGGAGTGTGCCATCTTTCGGATGAGCCGTTAAATCGAGACCATGTCTGCTCTCTCAGGTGGACGTAAAAGATCCCATGGCACTATTTTGAAGAAGAGCAGGGGAGTTATTCCTGGTGTCCTGACCAATATTAATCCCTCAATCAACATAACAAAAACAGATTATCTGGTCATTATCACATTGCTGTTTGTAGGAGCAATGTGTGCACATTGGCTGCTGCATTTCCTACATTACAACAGTGACTACACGTCAAAAGTACTTCATTGGCTATAAAGTGCTTTGGGACGTCCGGTGGTCGTGAAAGGCACTACATAAATGCAAGTCTTTCTTTGTTTCTTTTAAGGCAAGAATGGACATTACAAAGCTTCCATCTACCAAAAAATTCACTTTTATGTCAGCTTGCATGCACAAGTACATTTTCTACCAGTCCTTTCTTATTTCATCCAGCATGTTTCTTTCTGCTGTTTCTACAGATGTCCAGTGCTATGATATTTAAATAACATAAGAACATAAGAAATAGGAGCAGGAGTAGGCCATTCGGCCCCTCGAGCCTGCTCCGCCATTTAATGAGATCATGGCTGATCCGATTTTGCCCTCAATTCCACTTTCCTGCCTGTTCCCCATAACCCCTGTCTCCCCTGTAGCTCAAATATCTGTCTATCTCAGCCTTGAATATATTCAATGACTCAGCTTCCACAGCTCCCTGGGGTAAAGAATTCCAAAGACCCTCTGAAAAGAAGAAATTCTTCCTCATCTCCGTCTTAAATGGGCGACCCCTTATTCTGAGACTATGCCCCCTCGTTCTAGATTCCCCCACGAGGGGAAACATCTTCTCAGCATCTACCCTGTCCAGCCCCCTCAGAATCTTATATGTTTCAATAAGATCACTTCTCATTCTTCTAAACTCCACTGAGTATAGGCTTCAATAGGAAATAGAGAGAGTACAGCGCCAACATGTTCCTGTAAAGGTCAAGGGTGGGACCAACAAGTCCAGGGAACCCTGGATGTCAAGGGATATACAAGAATGGATTAGGAAAAAAAGGGAGACTTTTGACAGATACAAAGGACTAAAAACAGTGGAAGCCCTAGAGGAGTATAGAAAGTGCAGGGGGTACTTAAAAAAGAAATTAGGAGAGCGAAGAAGGGGCATGAAAAAACACTGGCAGGCAAAATAAAGGAAAATCCCAAGGTGTTTTATAAGTATATTAAGGGCAAGAGGATAACCAGGGAAAGAGTAGGGCCCATTAGGGACCAAAGTGGCAATCTGTGTGTAGAGCCGGAAGATGTAGGTAAGGTTTTAAATGAATATTTTGCATCTGTGTTCACTATGGAGAAGGACGACGTAGGCATAGAAATCAGGCAGGGGGATTGTGATATACTTGAACAAATTAGCATTGAGAGGGAGGAGGTACTAGCGGTTTTAGTGGGCTTAAAAGTGGATAAATCCCCAGGCCCAGACGAGATGTATCCCAGGCTGCTGTGTGAGGCAAGGGAGGAGATTGCAGGGGCTCTGACACAAATTTTCAGAACCTCTCTGGCCACAGGGGAGGTCAAAATTGAGAGGTCGCACAACACCAGGTTATAGTCCAACAGTTTTATTTGAAATCACAAGCTTTCGGAGCTATCGATCGCCCCTTCCTCAGGTGAAGTAAAGAAATACAGACTCGACAAAGCATATATAGATAGAGAACAATGCATGTGTACCTTACAATTGCAGACAACTGTCGAGTCTGTATTTCTAAGCTTGTGATTTCAAATAAAACTGTTGGACTATAACCTGGTGTTGTGTGACCTCTCAATTTTGTCCACCCCAGTCCAACACCGGCATCTCCGCATCATGACCACAGGGGAGGTGCCAGAGGACTGGAGGACAGCTAACGTAGTACCATTATTCAAGAAGGGTAGTAGAGATAAACCAGGGAATTACAGGCCAGTGAGCCGAACATCAGTGGTAGGGAAATTATTGGAAAAAATTCTGAGGGACAGAATTAGTCTCCACTTGGAGAGGCAAGGATTAATCAGGGATAGTCAGCATGGCTTTGTCAGGGGGGAAATCATGTCTAACCAATTTGATTGAATTTTTTGAGGGGGTGACTAGGTGTGTGGATGAGGGTAGTGCAGTTGATGTAGTCTACTACATGGACTTCAGTAAGGCTTTTGACAAAGTCCGGCATGGGAGACTGGTCAAGAAGGTAAGAGCCCATGGGATCCAGGGCAATTTGGCACATTGGATCCAAAATTGGCTTAGTGGCAGGAGGCAGAGGGTGATGGTCGAAGGTTGTTTTTGTGACTGGAAGCCTGTGTCCAGTGGTGTACCGCAGGGATCGATGCTGTCCCTTGCTGTTTGTAGTGTACAGTAATGATTTAGATATGAATGTAGGAGGTATGATCAGTAAGTTCGCTGATGACACGAAAATTGGTGTAGTGGTAAATAGCGACAGTAGTGCCTCAGGCGACAGGACGATATAGACGGGTTGGTCAGATGGGCAGAACAGTGGCAAATGGAATTTAACCCTGAAAAGTATGAGGTGATGCATTATGGGAGGACTAACAAGGCAAGGGAATAAACAATGAATGGTAGGACCCTAGGAAGGACAGAGGATCAGAGGGACCTTGGTGTGCATGTACATAGATCCCTGAAGGCAGCAGGACAGGTAGATAAGGTGGTTAAGAAGGCACATGGGATACTTGCCTTCATTAGCCGAGGCATAGAATATAAGAGCAGGGAGGTTATGATGGAGCTAGTTAGGCCACAGCTGGAATACTGTGTGCAGTTCTGGTCGCCACACCATAGGAAGGATGTGATTGCATTAGAGAGGGTGCAGAGGAGATTCACCAGGATGTTACCTGGGCTGGAGCGCTTCAGCTATGAAGAGAGACTGGACAGGCTGGGGTTGTTTTCCTTAGAGCAGAGAAGGCTGAGGGAGGACCTGATTGAGGTGTACAAAATTATGAGGGGCATAGATAGGGTAGAAAGAAAGGAACTTTTCCCCTTAGTAGAAGGGTCAATAACCAGGGGGCCTAGTTTCAAGGTAAGGGGCAGGAGGTTTAGAGGGGATTTGAGGAAGAACTTTTTCACCCAGAGGGTGGTTGGAATCTGGAACTCACTGCCTGAAAGGGTGGTAGAGGCAGGAACCCTCACAACATTCAAGAAGCATTTAGATGAGCACTTGAAACGCCATAGCATACAAGGCTACAGACCAAGTGCTGGAAAATGGGATTAGGATAGGGCTTGATGGCCGGCACAGACACAATGGGCACAAGGGCCTCTTACTGTGCTGTAGAACTCTATGACTTAACCTGCTCAACCTTTCCTCATAAGACAACCCTTCCATCCCAGGACTCAACCTAGTGAACCTTCTCTGAACTGCCTCCAATGCAAGTATATCCCTCCTTAAATAAGGGGACCAAATCTGTATGCAGTACTCGAGGTGTGGTCTCACCAGTGCTCTGTACCCTGTACATCTTCTACTCCTGACTTCAGTTTTGGCTCCTTTCTTCTGTCCCTATACCTATCCTGCTTGTCTATATCCAATTTTAAATCAGAAGTTTGAGCTTGACTGAAGTTGCTATTTGGGTGGTAAAACTGCCATTTAAACATAACAGCACATGGGGAGCAGGGCAGAGCAACAGCTGAAAGTAATACAGTATTCCCAACTCTCACGAATGAATCGCGAGACACGTGATTTTTAATGAAAATATACCCCAACTCATGATCTCGCAATTTAAATGTGAAAACTCACGATTTTCTTTCTGCTGAATTAATCTTCGTCAGGCCTCCTGTGATTGGCTGCTGCTGGAATAAGTGAGTTCTCAACCCGGGGGGGGGGGGGGGGGCACGAGTTGGTTTGTGCCATTAGTAGTCTCCCACGAGTTGGTTTTCCTGTCAGAAGTCTCCCCTGCTCCCGTTTGTATTTGAGACGATTGGAATAGCTTCAGATACAAAGACTGTGCATGCGTAGTGTTGGGCGAGTTCACTGGCTTGAGGATAATCTCGGTAAGCTTTTTTTGATTGAAACCTGCAGGAAAATCACCAACCATTTTCAGAGTTTGGGGCTGTTTTAAGGACTTTTACATTTTTCGCATCTGCCCCTTTGACCGGGGTCTGTCTGCTCCGAGGATCAGGGGATATCTTATTCTTTTCCGGGGAGGGCAAGCGAGTAGATTAAAAAATAATTAGCCAGGAGAGAGAGGGTGAGGTCTGAGTGAAGCAACCAGTCCAAAGTTGGAAAATATGCAGAAAGAAATCTGACCAGGGAGAGTCTCCGTTGTGTCTGCAGCAGCAGCAGCAGCATCACCCTCAGCAGACTGCTCAGGGGTACCCGCAGGTGGCAGCTGCACTCTCCCTGCTGGACACCGACCCACGAGCCTGGCTCGTACCCTGTTTGCAAGGCACCTGCTCGGGTTGTCTGAGGAGCTGCTGCTGCTGGCACCCGAAGCGGATTTCAACGATTCTGTGTGGAGCACCAGCCGGGGCAAGAGCCCGCTCAAAGTGCGGGAGCTATGCAAGCTGAAGGGCATGAGTTTGGAGGTTCTGGGCTGCCAACAGTGAGCCCCGCCGAGCAGGCACGTCAACGGAGCGCCGAAGCAGAGGCGACTGGCCGCCAACACCAGGGAGGGGAGGAGGATGCATAGCTTGAACCATGCCTTCACCCCTTCCTTCAACAACGACAAGAAACTGTCCAAGTACGAGACCTTGCAGATGGCCCAGATCTACATGCTCTTACATTAAGTAAGTAAAACAAAAGTAATAAAAATATATGCTTAATTGTATAACTAATTTTTGTACAGGAAAAAATACTCATTGTTTTACAGGGGGTCCCCGAATTTTTTTTAATAACACCGAACTTGGCCTCATCTAATCACTAATTCATGTTTTCTCAAAATTGTCTTTTCCTCTTTTCAACATTGGTGGTGTTCTACACTACAGACCTTGTCCTTAGTTTCTTAAAGAGATTAACATCATTTCAGTATTAAATAGGCATTATAGTGAGGATCCCAGCAGAAATGGGAAACTTAAAAAAACAACGTTTCTAAATCATGGGCCAATGCTCCACACTTCTGATGAAATCAGGAAATATGACCAAGGTGGTGGCAGTTATTTGCACTTAATCTATAATTCTGGTTTTGATAAGATTTACAAATTCCAATAATAATATAATAAGCACAGAGATTTCTACATCGGTTTTGTCAACAGGCATATTTAATGTCGGCTCTGTTAAGTTGAATGCCCTTCACCCATGAAGCACTTTGAATTTTTTAGTATGTTAAACCTATTAAAATTATTCAGGTTGCTATGTGAACCTCTAAATGCACCAAAAGCAACTGATGAGGTTCATGTGACAAGCTTAAAATGGTCAATAGTGAAATATATATAGTCAAATTGACACATAGCAGTGTTCTACTTAATGATTGTAATTTTCAGCTTTCTGTTAGCACTAGACTATAATATATCGAGGCAGGCCATGATAAATATAGCTCAACACTGCAGGATCTTTACACTTACCCCATGTCCACAGCCACATTTTATAAAAATTCTAGGAGCGATTTTAACCCTGCTTGTCCCATGGCAATGGGCCATGTGGGCAGTTAAAATAATTTTAGCAGACTTACCACTCTGTTCCCGCCAGCTGCTATTTTAACCACATAGTTGTTTGTCGGCCAAGGCACCCATCGGGGGACTCATGAATACATACACATTGGAGTCCTATGATGCAGTTAGGAACCCAATGCCATTTCAAAGCAAAATCACAGACCTGCCCAGCGTCCAATCCACCAGTAAAACTTAGTGGGATTGGTCTGTCAGCCACTGGAAGCACTATTTAAAGTGCAAGTCAGTTGTAGGTAATTGTATCATAGGATGTGTGTGCCAGTATGTTGTTTAAATTCCCAGGAAAATTTCCTGTTTCCAGATTGATGAATGAATACTTTTCGTCAGTGTTCACCGAGGAGAGGGGCCATGTTCTTGAGGATGAGAGTGTGATAAAGGTGGATAGGCTGGAGGTGGTAGATGTTCTGAGGGAAGATGTTTTAGCAATTTTGAAGAACCTGAGGGTCGATAAGTCCCCTGGGCCAGATGGGATATATCCTAGGATTCTTTGGGAGGCAAGGGAGGAGATTGCAGAGCCTCTGGCTTTGATCTTTGGGTCCTCACTGTCCACGGGGATGGTGCCAGAGGACTGGAGAGTGGCGAATGTTGTTCCTCTCTTCAAGAAAGGAAATAGGAATGACCCTGGTAATTATAGGCCGGTTAGTCTTACTTCGGTGGTTGGTAAGATAATGGAAAAGGTCCTGAGGGCTAGGATTTATGACCATTTGGAAAGGGGCAACTTAATCAGGGATAGTCAACACGGATTCGTGAAGGGTAAGTCTTGCCTAACAAATTTGATTGAATTCTTTGAGGAGGTAACTAAGTGTGTAGATGAAGGTAGAGCAGTTGATGTCGTATACATGGATTTCAGTAAGGCGTTTGATAAGGTTCCCCATGGTCGTCTCATGAAGAAAGTAAGGAGTTGTGGGATAGAGGGAAATTTGGCCGATTGGATAAGTAACTGGCTATCTCATAGAAGGCAGAGGGTGGTGGTGGATGGAACATTTTCGGACTGGAGACCAGTTACCAGCGGTGTGCCACAGGGGTCGGTGCTGGGTCCTCTGCTGTTTGTGATTTTTATCAATGACTTGGAGGAGGGGACTGAAGGGTGGATCAGTAAATTTGCTGATGACACCAAGATTGGTGGAGTAGTGGATGAGGTGGAGGGCAGTTGTAGGCTGCAAAGAGACATTGATAGGATGCAGAGCTGGGCCGAAAAATGGCAGATGGAATTTAACCCTGATAAGTGCGAGGTGATTCATTTTGGTAGGGCAAATTTGAATAAGGATTACAGGGTCAACGGCAGGGTTCTGAGGAACGTGGAGGAGCAGAGGGATCTGGGGGTTCATATCCACAGATCTCTGAAGGTTGCCACTCAAGTGGATAGAGCAGTAAAGAAGGCCTATGGTGTGTTAGCGTTTATTAACAGAGGGTTTGAGTTTAAGAACCGTGAGGTTATGCTGCAACTGTACAGGACCTTGGTGAGACCACATTTGGAATATTGTGTGCAGTTCTGGTCACCTCACTATAGGAAGGACGTAGAAGCATTGGAAAGAGTGCAAAGGAGATTTACCAGGATGCTGCCTAGTTTGGGGGGGAGGTCTTATGAGGAAAGATTGAGGGAGTTGGGGCTTTTCTCTTTAGAGCGGAGGAGGATGAGAGGCGACTTAATAGAGGTTTATAAGATGATGAGGGGGATAGATAGAGTGGATGTTCAGAGACTATTTCCTCGGGTAGAGGCAGCTGTTACAAGGGGGCATAACTATAAGGTGCATGGGGGGAGATATAGAAGGGATGTCCGAGGTAGATTCTTTACTCAGAGAGTGGTTGGGGTGTGGAATGGACTGCCTGCTGTGATAGTGGAGTCGGACACTTTAGGAACTTTCAAGCGGTTATTGGATAAGCACATGGAGCACACCAGAGTGATAGGGAGTGTGATAGCTTGATCTTGGTCTCGGACAATGCTCGGCACAACATCGAGGGCCGAAGGGCCTGTACTGTGCTGTACTGTTCTATGTTCTATGTTCTATTGCTTCTTTGAGATTTTTTGTCTTCTGTACCTTCAGTAAGCTCCATCTGGTTATCATGGGTTCTATTACTGCCCATTTCATTTGGTTGGAAGAACAGTTGGAGGAAGTGGCGCAGCAGCCTCAGCAACCAGCACGAGCAGCAGCTGGGCTTATTACAATGGCCAGAATTTTGCCTACCTCAGCGGGTCAAGTGCGGGCGGTGTCTGTGGCGGGTCGCAACCCTGCTGCCGACTCCATCCCACTGTTGAAAATTAACTTCCCTTAATGGGACATATTAAGCCCGCCCAGAACGTTACCCGGTCCAATGAGATGGAGCGGGTCTGGTGACGTCATTCATGACACGTTTTCAGCCGGGATCTTTCAAGGGACCATGGCCACATTACATTTGAAGTTTAATCCAACATAGTGCTGTCAGTGCACTGCAGTATTGAGTGCTGCAAACACTGACAATGACTGCACAAAGGCACAGGGCTGGATCCAGGTTCTCCAGTGCCTCCCTCCATATGCTTATGGAGGGAGTCAGACAGAGCATGCAGGAAGGTTCTCTTCTCTTCCGATGGGCGGAAGTGACCTCCCCAGGAGACCAAGACAGCCTGGTTGCAGATTGCAGAGGAGGTCACAAGCAGGGATATGGTCAGGAGGACCTGGGTGTAGTGCCGCAAACTGATCTCATTAGATCAGGAAACATTAGTACAAAGCCACACTCAACTTCATCCTGCTGTGCCTCTCATCACATCCCCATCACTCTGCCTTCCCTACCCTACTCCTGCACATCCTTACTCACACTAACACATATCTTGCACCTCCACCCATCCCTCTCCATCTACATTATTACATCCCCATCTCACTAGCCACCCCTCACACTCACCCTCATCCTAGTGCAATCATACCAACACAAGGGTAGCCACTTGGGTGTTTTATCCAATGTTTATGTAAAGTTCCTGTTAATGTGTCAAACATAAAAATCTTTATTTTCAACACTTGGGCAGATTTGTGTGCACCTTTGGAAGTGGCTTAGTGAGTTGCAGTGAATGGTGAGACATAAAGGTACCCCCCGCAATGGTGATGAGTGTGATAGGAATGGCTTGGTCATTGTAGGGATCCTTTATGGTGTTGGTGTGGGGTAGTGCCAACCTGGCGCATCATGTGGCAGTCATATGGGTGGCCAGGGTCAAGTTAATTAAATCTGGCCATGATGAGGCCATCCCTGGCCTCCCGGGCAGCAATGTGCTCGGGTGCTGATGCCCTCTGTCCTGTGCAGCATCAGTTGATTGCGGAGAAGGTTGGTGTTGTCGTTGGTGCTGCTGGTGTTTGGGCTCATCGTGGTCAGATTCTGAGGACCAAGGTGAGACAGTATAGGCGGCACCCATGTTGATGGAATAGATGGTAGGTGAAGTAGAGATGACAGAGTAATCTGTCAATGGTGAGAGAGGTTCTTACAATGAGGTGACACTGGATGGAGACTTTGCTTGAAAGACTTGCAGCCTGCAGAAAGCTCAATCTGTGTTGCAAATGCAGTGAGAAACAGCTTCAGCCTGAGGAAAGTGATCAGCTGTCAGGTGGGAGCTTTTATAGTACATTTTATCCTGTCAACTAATCAGCTGGAGCAATGACCACTCAACTCTTGCCTCAGCATTACAGACGTGCTTCCTGAGCAGCGTGGTCCCCATGGGCATCCAGTTAAATTTAAAAGGTAAGTTTAAAAACACTCTTAAGGGTCTGACAACAAGCTGCTAATTGTTTAAATTGGGTTGCCCGCCTCCACGATGACAGACGCGCCTGGGGGAAAGGCGAGTGGGAGCGAGATGGCAGCAGATTCCCGACCCACTGTCAAAAATAACAACTTTCCCACCTGACCCACCACTGGTCTCGCCTGCTACGACCCGGAAAATTCTGGTCAGCAGATTGGCCGGGGGGTGGAGGTTGGGGGGGTGCGGCTTCACCAGCGCACAGGATGTACAGGTGAAGAGTTAGTTTCTTGGATATATCTGAAGAGCAGTCCATCAAGAGAGCTAATAAGTGGCAGGCAACATTCACACCACGCAAGTGCCAGGCAATGACTATCTCCAACAAGCGAGAGTCTAACCACCGCCCCATGACATTCAACGGCATTACCATCACAGAATCCCCCACCATCAACATCCTGGGGGTCACCATTGACCAAAAACTTAACTGGACCAGCCACATAAATACTGTGGCAACAAGAGCAGGTCAGAGGCTAGGTATTCTGCGGCGAGTGTCTCACCTCCTGACTCCCCAAAGCCTTTCCACCATCTACAAGGCGCAAGTAAGGAGTATGATGGAATACTCTCCACTTGCCTGGATGAGTGCAGCTCCAACAACACTCAAGAAGCTCGACACCATCCAGCCTACTTGATCGGCACCCCATCCACCACCTTAAACATTCACTTCTACCCACCACCGGCTTACTATGGCTGCAGTGTTTACCATCTACAAGATGCACTGCAGCAACTCGCCAAGCCTTCTTCGGCAGCATCTCCCAAACCCGTGACCTCTTCCACCTAGAAGGACAAGGGCAGCAGACGCATGGGAACACCACCACCTCCAAGTCACACACCATCCTGACTTACAAGTACATCGCCAATCCTTCATCATCGCTGGGTCAAAATCCTGGAACTCCCTACCTAACAGCACTGTGGGAGTACCTTCATTACACGGACTGCAGCGGTTCAAGAAGGCAGCTCACCACCACCTTCTCAAGGGCAATTAGGGATGGGCAATAAATGCTGGCCTTGCCAGCGACGCCCACATCCCATAAACGAATTTTAAAAAAAGGTGCAAAACCTTTGCAACCTCCTGCATCAGGACCTGCTTTGGGGGGCATACTAGTGGCTGTCAAAGTCATCACAGCCCTTAATTTCTTTGTTACTGGCTTCTTCTAGTCTGCTACAATGGACATTTCCTGCATATCCCAGTCTGCAGTGCATATTTGCATTAAGCAGGTCATCAATGCCCTGTTTGTCAGGGCTAACCACTACATCACTTTCCCCATTGACATTAACTGTCAACAGGAGAATACTTTGCGATTTGCAGCAGTGGCTGGCTTCCTTTGCATCCAGGGCATCACTGACATCAGCACCAGAACACCAGCCAGCAGCTTTCGTGAATAGGAAGGTCTAGCACTCAATGTCCAGCTAGTCTGCAATCTCACAGCTGTCACAATGCTTTTATTCTGTGACACTCAAACATTTCCCCCCCACAACCAATATTCGACCTTTCCATGAATGTGACAGTTTGGCTACTAGTGGACCAGGGATAACCCTGACATACATGGCTCCCAAAACCCCTTCATAATACCACCATGCATGAGCAACACAAGTATAATCAACAATATAGGACCACCAGGTTAATAATTGAGCATATTGTA
This sequence comes from Squalus acanthias, assembly GCA_030390025.1. Lineage (NCBI taxonomy): Eukaryota > Metazoa > Chordata > Chondrichthyes > Squaliformes > Squalidae > Squalus > Squalus acanthias. Next base: position 168,647,051 of record CM059427.1, on the reverse strand, counting down.
GGGCTGCGCAAACAGAAGTTCAGGTGTTTGGACAGTTCTGGAGGCTCTCTACAATATGCTCCAGAGAGTATCTTGTATTATCGTGGTGTGTTGCACCCTGCACAACCTTGCCAAATAGAGGGGCACAGCAGCAATAGCATTCCTCATCGGATGAGGAAGACCACGGTGAAGTCGAGGAAGTAGCATAAGGATGGTCACTTCAATGCCTTGCAGCAAGAGATGTGAGGCAGGAGATAATTGCTCAGTGAATCCAGTGTCCTGCTCATTCACATGCCATGAAAACATACACAAAATCACTCTGCATTAACTAGCAAAATTAATGGGACTAAAAGTCGATAAATCCCAAGGAACGGATGACCTACATCCTAGGGTTTTGACAGAGGTGGCCATTGGGATAGTGGACGCATTGGTTGTCATCTTCCAAAATTCTATAGATTCTGGAACGATTCCTGCAGATTGGAGGATAGCAAATGTAACCCCGCTATTTAAGAAAGGAGGGAGAGAGAAATCGGGGAACTACAGACCTGTTAGCCTCACATCAGTAGTTGGGAAAATGCTGGAATCTATTATAAAGGATGCAATAACTGGGCACTTAGAAACTAATAGTAAGATTGGGCAGAGTTAACATGGATTTATGAAAGGGAAATCCTGTTTGACAAACCTATTGGAGTTCTTTGAGGATGTAACTAGTGGAGTAGACAAAGGGGAACCGGTAGATGTGGTGTATCTGGATTTTCAGAAGGCCTTCGATAAGGTCCCACACAAGAGGTTGGTGAACAAAATTAGGGCACATGGAATTGGGGGTAATATACTAGCATGGATTGAGAATTGGTTAACAGACAGAAAACAAAGAGTAGGGATAAACGGGTCTTTTTCAGGATGGCAGGCTGTGACTAGTGGGGTACCGCAAGGATCAGTGCTTGGGCCCCAGCTATTCACAATCTATATCAATGATTTGGATGAGGGGACTAAATGTAACATTTCCAAATTTGCTGATGATACAAAGCTAGGTGGCAGTGTCAGTTGTGAAAAGGATGTGAAGGGAATCTCGACAGGCTCAGTGAGTGGGCGAGAACATGGCAGATGGACTATAATGTGGATAAATGTGAAGTTATCCACTTTGGTAGAAAAAACAGAAAGGCAGAGTATTTCCTAAATGGTGAAAGATTGGGGAATGCAGATGCTCAAAGGGACCTGGGTGTCCTTGTACATGAGTCACTGAAAGTGAATGTTCAGGTGCAGCAAGTCATTAGAAACATAGAAACATAGAAGATAGGAGCAGGAGTAGGCCATTCGGCCCCTCGAGCCTGCTCCGCCATTCGATGAGATCATGGCTGATCATCCAAACTCAGTACCCTGTCCCTGCCTTAGGAAGGCAAATGGTATGCTGGCCTTCATTACAAGAGGATTTGAGTACAGGAGTAAAGAAGTCTTACTCCAATTATATAGGGCCTTGGTGAGACCACACCTGGAGTACTGTATACAATTTAGGTCTCCTTACCTAAGGAAGGATATACTTGCCATAGAGGGAGTGCAACGAAGGTTCACGAGATTGATTCCTGGGATGGCGGGACTGTCATATGAGAAGAGATTGAGTAAACTAGTCCTGTATTCTCTTGAATTCAGAAGAATGAGAGGGGATCTCATTGAAGCATTCAAAATTATTACAGGGCATGATAGGGTGGATGCTGGGAGAATGTTTCCCTTGGCTGGGGAGTCTAGAACCAGGGGCCACAGCCTCAGGATAAAGGGTAGGCCATTCAGGACTGAGATGAGAAGAAATTTCTTGGAATTCTCTACCCCAGAGGGCTGTGGAGGCTCAGTCATTGGGTATATTCAAAACAGAAGTCGATAGATTTCTGACTAGTAAGGGCATCAAGGGATATGGCGATAAGGCCGGTGAATGGAGTTGAGGCAGAAGATCAGCCATGATCTCATTGAATGGCGGAGCAGGCTCGAAGGGCTGAATGGCCTACTCCTGCTCCTATTTCTTATGTTCTTATGTCCTTGTTACATCCTTCACCACTCCCTTAATTCTGCATTAAAGAACATTGAAATCATTCAGCCAACTTCTATATGAATGACATACTGATAATGCATACTCAGAAGATGCTACAAAACCACACTGCAAACCAAAGTGCCAAATGTGATACAGGTGATGAATTTAATTCCCAACACAATAATTTCTTTCAATTCATTTCTCACCCAAGTGTCAACTAATTGTGCCTTTCTTATGTGAAGGTTTCCTAACTCTACTACTCCTGTAAGATGTTCCTAGTGGCTTCAGCAAAGCTGGTGGAAGGCTGCTGTTCCTCATCTTGGGACCCATGGTGTTTCACCACGTGCAGAACCCTCTAGTTCACTGTCTAACCCACGTGGAGAACCAACTCAAATCAGTCTCATTGACTTGTTCCTGGGCTGTTTGCTTTGCTACTTGATTCAAGTACGAGCTTTCAGAAACAGGACTTCAGTCATGAATAGATAACAAACATTTTGAATTTGGCAGTAAAATGCTTGTTTATGCACATACAGTGCTCTCCAAAAATAGGCAGTTTTTCTCAAGTCTTCTCTGAGTGGACCCTTAGAGGCTTTCAGTGTCAGAAGTGCTTCAAATGACACATTTGAACCATTATATATACTTCATATAAGGGATACAAATGTGGACTCAACACAAGTATGTAGTGCCATCATTTAAACTGAATATATGTTGCCTTTCAGGAAATCTAAAAGTAACTTATCCAAGCAACAATTTTCCCATCAACAGTCAACATATTGTCAACTAATTGATACACATGTTCACATATGCTGTTCACATACATTATCTTAATCAGAGCAATAAATAGCACAAGAGTTATAGAGAAGGAAAGAAATAGAAATCTGGTAGTAGGTTTCTCTGTACAAAGAAAATATTTTATCACTTCAGGTAAGGAAAGTGTAAAATTTACCCTGCAACATCTTCCATTCCAGCACGATATGTATGTCTAGATTTCTATTGTGCTCTAGATGGGAAACATTTTTCTTCTCTGCCTTCACTGATATCGTACATTCAATGTAGCAAAGCATCCATAAGTGCCTCAAGAGAGAGTTGAATACTAAGCAAGAATTGGTAGAAAAGTATAGTCAAAAGGTTTGAGGCTTTTTAAAATGGGAAGAGTTGTAGCAGGATGCAAGAGTTAGGAAGAGAATTTTAATGTGTAGGATAATATGGCTGAAGCTTCTGCCACCAATAGGTAGGAGGGAGGGGAAAAACACAAAGACTAGAGTCGAAGTTTAGGGCTGGAAGATGCTATAGAGCCAGGGTAGAGTGAGGCCATGGAGAGATTTCTAAGTAATCCTTTTAGCAGCATTTACATTATGGTAGTAATGACACTGGCCTAGAGTTTCTGCTCGATTGCGCTGGTTTTTTCGGCACAATTCCCCGATATCGGCGTAACCGGCGCAAAAGATTGCGGAATTTTAAGTGTAAATTACATTCAGCACAACTCAAGTTGCCGCGATCTTTTGCGCTAGTTTTAAAATCATTGCGCTAGAAGCAGGCCCTGCCCACACAACTGGCCACGCCCCCAGGGTGAATTAATTACCAACAACAACTTGCATTTATATAGCACCTTTTAATGTAGTAAAACGTCCCAAGGCGCTTCACAGGAGCATTATCAAACAAAATTTGACACTGAATCACATAAGGAAATATTAGGGCAGATGTGGTAGGTTTTAAGGAACGTCTTAAAGGAAAGAGAGAGAGAGGCGAAGAGGTTTAGGGAGGGAATTCCAAAGCTTAAAAAGCAGGGTGCCCAAAACAGTATGAAGTATTCCAATAAGTTATGCAAAATTTAAAAAACCATTTCAGCTTATAATTAAATGTTCACAAAATGCATCCCAGCACTTGACTAGCTTTGTTTGCAAACCTTTCTGGTTCTCTATTCTTAATGTAGGATTGTTGGCAAGCTGATACAGCAAAGTGACCTCCTGAGAAATTAATGATAAATAACTTTGGATATTATTGACTGACTGATACCCACAGTTGTTTTGGGGTGCTGAAAGATATCGGTGGTGTAGAAAATGAGAGTAAGAGTCAGCTTTGCCAGGACAAGCAGGATTTAATTTTGTGAATCTGACTCTCAATTTCTCTTGTAACACCTCATAGAGGTTATAAAGAATGTTCTCATTAAATCAAAATCTATGAAAGCAGTAGATCTCAGGCCACTTTGTAAAACTAACAGGTCATTTGCAAATCGTGAAAGATGCCTTTTTTCTCCACAAATATGTCAGCCTGTAACACCAAAGCTGTCTACCATTGTCAAATGGGTGAAACTTGTGACCATTGCTAAATAGAGAAAATCATGCTGCAGAAGCTGTAGTCTTCTAAACAAAGGTTTTGTGAATAGAAACATGTTTCTATGCTGCAAACAGTTTATATAAATGATTCTGTCCACATTATATGCAACATCATTGTGCATCACAAACAATGCAGATGCTATAGAATGGAACATGTCCTATAACAAAAAGGCACATACTTCAGAAAATTCAAATATATAAGGAAGGATCAGTGCAGTCAGCTTTGGACTAATACAAGTTTCTTTGCATCTATAATGTACTAAATTAGATCTAAAAGCTTTCTTCAACAAAGTTAGTGTTACATGCATAGGGTGAACTGATATGCTCACCTTGCATACAATCAGGAGTTAGAATGGCCTTTCAGGGGCACTGAAAGACACAGGATTGCTACGATATTGTAACTAGCAGGAAACACATCCCTTTCATTGACTTCAGGAGAAGCCATACCAACAATTTGTGATAATGTCACAATTAATTAATACATGAGTTTGTATCTATTTCCTGCAGTTAAACATGGGGAAGACTAAAGCCGTTGTCTTTGGGCCTCCACCACAAACATCATATCATTGTCACTGATTCCATCTTCCTCCCCTGCTACTGTCTCAGGTTGAACCAGACTGTTTGCAACCTCAGTGTCCTAATCGATCCCGAGCTGAGCTTGTGACCCCATATCCTCTCCTCCACAATTACTGCCTACATCCACTTCTGTAACATCATCTGCCACCGTCCCTGCCTCAGCCCATCAGCTAATGAAACTCTCGTGCATGCCTTCATCATATGATTCTATAATTCTATCATTTCCTAATTCCAAATATCTTTTGAAAATCAACGACAGAGTATTACTATTATTGTTAACATCCTATTGTTTATTTCTGCCTAATTGTTTCCTAATTTTCTTTTTTCTCCTCATCTCTCTTGAAGTTGATGACTCTTGCTATAAAATGGTTCCACAGATGTCAGCAGCCCTCCAGTGGCCCATGCAAATTCTGTCCAATTCTGTTGGTTGCTGCAATGGTGATGTCATCACCAGAGAATCTGACTTGGAGGAGTTACTTGGTATGAGAATGTGAAAGAGAATAAATTAACACAGCTGAAGTGACACAATGATAGATTTTTTTTTGATCAGTTGTACCCAATAAATGTGTAAAGTGGGTATCTACTGATCAGTAGAAGGGCAGACATTAGTGATAATTAGATCCTGCAGACAGATGACACTCTGAAACTCTCAGAAGCCATTCTGCATATGGTCTCCAAGACCTGAAGGCTAGTGGTTAATGCCTCCACATTGGATGGATTGACTAGTCATGAGCCCTCTCTGCAAGAGAGGCCAGATGCAGATGTTCCTGGTTCTGTCACTTGCTCCAGGTAATGCAGAAGCATGCCAAAATCTTCTTGGATATTGGCATGGATGACCCCTGTCATTTGTCTCAGGCTTTCTGAGATGTTCCTCAATACCTCCACGAAAGTATGATGCTCACTCAGCTTGTAAGAGGCGGATTACAGGGATCATTGGTGGTGGGGTCGCTATACTAATTAGAGATAACATAATGACAGTAGAAAAAAGGGACATAAGTAACAGAATCCATATGGATTGAGATAAAGGATAAGAAGGGATACAGACCACCTAATAGTGGAAGCAAAGTGGAGGAAGAAATATGTAGACAAATCTATGAAGTGAGTAAAAGATAGAACAATAATCATGGGAGATTTCAACTACCCCCAAATAAACTGGCATGGAGAGGTAGGGAAAGTGAAAAAAGGAATGGAGTTTTTACAGTGTGTTCAGGAGTCCTTTCTTACTTAGTACATAAGATGCCCAACAAGAAAGGAATCACTACTGGATCTAGTAATTGGAAATGAACCAGAGAATTAAGCATAGAGGAACATCTAGGCAATAGCGATCATAACAACATAATCATTGTGAAAGACATAAGTAAGCCAAAGATCAAAGTAATAGATTGGAAAGAAGCTAATTTTGAGGGGATGCAAATGGAACTAGGGAAAGTAAACTGGAAAAAAAAATTGACAGACAAACAGATAAAACAGCAATGGGAAAAGTTTAAAACGGTGATCAACAGAGATCAGAAGAAATATATTGCACTAAAAAAAACCAAGAACAAACTAGCCAATCAAGAAATGCCATGGATGACTAAAAAGATAAGGGTAAAATTGAAACTAAAGAAAAAGGCATACACTGAGTACATAGACAATAATGGAGAGGATGACAAAAGGGAATATGAAGAGGTTAGGAAAGAAGTCAAAACAACAATTAGGAAGGCAAAGAGGAACTACAAAATTGAATTATCGAGGAATATATAAAGAAATAGTGAAGTATTCTCCAGACATATGAATAACAAAAGAAAAAGCAGGATAGGGTTAGGGCCACTAAGACAAACTCACAAGTAATGACAGTGAAATGGCAGAATATTGAACAGTTACTTTGCTTCAGTATTTACCAGGGAGACTAATAAGGTGGGCATGACATTATAAGAAGAGACCAAAAATGGTATAAAGACATTTAAGATAGAAAGGGGGGAGATAATTGATAAACTGATTAAACTTAGAGGGGATAAGTCCCCTGGTCTGGATGGATTTAGTCTGTGCATATTAAAATAAGTTGGGGAAGAGATAGCAGAGGCACTATTACATATATATATTAGAAAAGAGAATAGTGACAGAGGACTGGCGGGAACAGCTAATGTGATTCCTGTATTTGAAAAGGGAGATAGAACAAGTCTAGGGAACTACAGACCAATTAGCTTAACGTCAATGGTAGGAAAGATAATAGAATCCTTACTCAAAGATGTAACAGAAAAACATCTAGAAACTGATATATATATAATAAAAAGTCAGCACGGATTTCAAAAGAAAAGTCATGCTCGACCAACCTTTATGAATTCTTTGAAGAAGTAACAAGAAAGAGTAGACAAGGATAATGTAGTAGATGTAATATATTTGAATTTTCAAAAGGCCTATGATACGATAGGCTCATGACTAAGGTCAGAGCATCTGGAGTCAGGACAGGTAGCAAAATGGAAAGCAAGCTGGCTACAAAACAGAAAAAAGACAGATGGGGTTAAATGTAGTTACTTAGACTGGCAAAAGGAGGGAAGGTGTGTTCTACAAGCATCGATGCTGGGACCACTGTTGTTCACCATTTATATTAATGATTTGGAATCGGAAGAATAATTTCAAAATTTGCAGACGACACCAAATTGGGAGGTGTAGTTAATACAAAGGAAGAATGTGACAAAATGCAGGAAGACATTAATAAACTTTCAGAATGAGCATGTAATCGGCAAATTAATTTCAATATAGATAAGTGTGAGGTGGCGCATTTGGTAGGAAGAATAAGGAGGCCACAGACTGCTTAGATAATAAGAATCTGAATGGGGTAGAGGAGCAAATGAATCTAGGGGTACAGATTCACAAATCACTAAAGTAGCGACGCAGGTTAATAATGCCATAAAAAAGCAATCCAATCACTGGGATTCATTTCAAGAGGGATAGAACTGAAAAGCAGAGAAGTTATGTTAAACTTGTATCAAACCTTGGTTAGACCACACTTGGAATACTGTGCACAGTTCTGGTCTTTATATTATAAAAAGGATATTGGAGATGGTGCAAAAAAGATTCACAAGGATGTTCCAGAACTGAGAAAATATACTTATCAGGAAAGGCTGACAGGTGACCTGATAGAGGTCTTTAAGATAACAAAAAGGTTTGATAGGGTAGACATAGAGAAAATGTTTATACTTGTGGCGGTGTCCACATCTAGAAGTCATAAATATAAGATAGTCACTAATAAATCCAATAGGAAATTCAGGAGAAACATCTTTACTCAGAGAGTGGTAAGAATGTGGCATGCACTACCACAAGGAGTAGTTGATGCGACTCGCACAGACACATTTAAGGGGAAGCTAAATAAGCACACGAGGGAGAGAGGAACAGAAGGATATGCTAATTAGGGTTAGATGAAGTGGGGTGGGAGGAGGCTCGTGTGGAGCATAAACGCCAGCATAGCCGGAATGGCCTGTTTCTGTGCTGCAGACTCTACGTAACTCTATGGGCTGGAATTTGTGGTGGGTAATAACAGAGAACTAACAGCGTTCGCCGTTATTACTCCTTTGAAACTGACCGCAACTTCAGGTGTAGCGCATGCACATCTAAACGCGGAAATCCTGACGTTGCGGTCAGTCATTCACTGCTCCGACACTGGCTATGCCGTGCCCCCGCCCCCCATAGCCAGCAATCAGTGTAATCAGTGAAACAGATGAAAATTTGGGCTTTTCCGTGGTAATATTGCTGTTAAATACCCCAATAAATGTTACACCTTGTTGGATTAGGTGTAACCCAAGTACCATAAAAACTTTATTACTGAGATATCTTCACTGCTTTCCTCCCTTAGCCTCTGCACCAAACGACTTCTCATCCTCGGTGATTTCAACCTCCATCTCAATTCATCATGCTCTCTCTCCTCTGAGTTCACTAATCTCCTCAGTCCCACAACCCCCCCGAGATATCTGCGCTCCTCTAATTCTGCCCTCTTGAGCATCTCTGATTATAATCGCTCAACCATTAGTGGTCGTGCCTTCTGTTGCCTAGGCCCTAAGCTCTGGAATTCCCTCCCTCAACCTCTCCGCCTCTCTACCTCTCTTTCCTCCTTTAAGACACTCCTTAAAACCTACCTCTTTGACCAAGCTTTTGATCACCTGCCCTAATTTCTACTTCTGTGGCTCAGTGTCAAATTTTTTGTCTTGTAATACTCCTGTGAAGCGCATTGGGATGTTGACTACGTTAAAGGCGCTATATAAATACAAGTTGTTGTTGTTGTTGTAACTGGGGGTTTAACAGCGTTTTGACTGCTAAACAAACATTATGGCCCTGAAAAACTAATTTTAATTTTGTAGAGTGTCAAATTTCTCCATTTTAATAAAAATTACAATTCGGTTGGTTAGCGTCTCCCGTTAGCGCTGGGGGACGCTAAGGGGGTTAGCGACTGGGCGTGGCAAATGCAGTGACGCCAATGAACTTCAGTGCCAGTTTAGCGCTGGCGCTAACTCTTACTGCCTGGGCCTCTAGCGCCTCGCAGATCGTGATGTCCTAAAGTGGGCTCCCCGTTATCGCCCCGATGTGAAATTGCCTCCCGCCCCCTGCTGTATCGCCGGGCGTGAACAATGGCAGGAAGAGGAGGTGTTGTCAACTCGGCTGGCTGCTTGGGGGACGCTAATTAAAGGGAATGGTTTTCAGGTAGGCCAAACTTTATTATTAGCACCAGTCTGGTGCCTGCTCAAAGTTTTTGATGTTACATTGCTGCAAGATGTCCAAGCCCTCCACTTTGTGAGTGTTTGGGGCTGTAATGGCAGTCGCACAGGTCGCCTTGCAACGCAGAACTGCCGACAAGTAGGTTGTGCACTATCATTGGCCCTTCCCTTTAAGCGAGGGAAGCAGCCTCTGATGCCGTTAGCAATGCGTTCCAAATTGTTCAGCGCTCTGCCGCTACTGCCCCGCTCCCGGACTTTAGCGCCCTAAGAGAAGTGGTTAGCACTTGATTTAGCGCTTCACTTCCCTCTCGGAGCGTTAAAGCTGAATTTCCCGGCAGCAGAGAATCATTAGCGCCTGGCACTACTTTTTTTGTTTTTCAAAAGTTAGTGCCCCAAATGGGGCTATACCAAATTTCTAGCAAAACAAAGATTGGGGCTCTCACATGGGAATAAAGTAGAACCTGAAATATTGCAGTGGGGAAAGCGTTAAAATGACATCGCTGGCAGTTTCACTGAATAGTGTAAGAAAGAGAGGTGCTAACATGAAAGACCACATCCATAAAGATGCAGTCAAGATAGCTGACCTTTGAAGAGAAATAAAACAATTAAATGGAGACAGGATGTCCAGCATTTCAACTGCCCGTAAGAACTTTATTACCTAGGTTACATTCCAAGGTATCTTTTAATTAACATTCAGCAGTTTGAGTGATTGATTGAGGAGGCAGCTTAAAATTTGTAACCAATCCGTGAAGGTGCATGCGGGCCAAGATCCAATCAGGTTGCAGGGTTGAATTTATCATGAGCCGGACATGCTTATTTTAATGTATAAAAATGTAGTGTTTGCTGTAACAATTTGGAGAAGTCTGGCTAAGACAGAGCAGACTGTCTCCCCACCGGTGTAATAAAGATGACTTGATTATCAATCTGAAAAACTTGTGTCGAGTGTTGGTTTAAAATACTCCACAACAATTGGCGTCACAAACAGGATATCCACATGGACGGGGGGGGGGGGCACAGGCGAGTGATGCTGAGCCAAAATCGTGAGTACTTTTAAATACCATGTACAGTTAGGGCAAGGCAACACCATCTCGTGTCCACCGCCCCCTTTGGAATCAAAGAACTAAAAGGTTTGAATCGATAAGTCAAGCGGGCTCGGGGTTAAGATGAAACGCGCAGAAGTATAGGCGTGGTATGAGTTGCAAGTAGTGCGTTAACTTTGGAGTAAAAGTCTAAAGCATACCTCTGACAACTCGAGTTGCAAGTAGTGCAGAAAGTTTAAGCATACATCTGACAACTCCAGTTGCAAGTAATGCTAAGCATACTTCGGACAACAAATTACCCGAACAAAATTGTTGCAAGTATAGTCTCACTCTGCGAGAGTAAGTAAGGGAGGTACCTCTGACAACTGCGGTTGCAAGTACCGTCTCACTCTGCGAGAGTAAGCAAGTGGGAGGTACCTCTGACAACTGCGGTTGCAAGTACCGTTTCATTCTGCGAGAGTAAGTAAGAGAGGTACCTCTGACAACTGCGGTTGCAAGTACCGTCTCGCTCTGCGAGAGTAAAGTAAGGGACGTACTGCTGACAACAATTAACCATGGGAAGTGAAAAACTCGAGTGGGACCGGTGGGGTCTCTAACACACTATTTAGCGGACAAAAATAAAAGATTAATTGACAAAATGGTTAAAAACTTTGGCAACCAAATGACCCACCGGTAAAACAAAGAGAATGGTGGGCTAAAGGAAGAAAAGGCCATCATTTTAGTGGCTCGTGCATATTATGAGTTGAGTAGACGGACTCGAATTTGGACCAAAAACGGGTACCAAAATTGTACCCAAGTACCAGTAACTTAAGAAAGGGAATAAGGAAAAAATTAAAGTTTTATCGACACAGTTGCTATCAGCTTCTGTCCAAAACAAGTAAAATCCAGGATTTGCTGAGTTAAAGGAATGCTGGGATCTCAGTTTGTGTGAAAGTGTGTTAAAAGTGTGGAAGTTTTCTGTCTTTGAAAGAAATGTCTGTTGTGTTTGTTTTAGCTCCACCCACTCTTTTGTACAGAGAGCTAAAAGCTGTTTAACCCTTTCAAGACTTGTCTTGAATGATGGACAAGCGTGTGCTGTTTTAAGTTTGTTAATTGTTTTACAAAAGATAAGCTTCAGCCTTGAAGTCACAGTTGCCAATGAGCCTGGAAGAAAATGAATTTGAATGTTTACAAGGCATGGGTGATTGTTTCTTTGTTAATGTGGCTATGGTTTCTTTCTTTTCCAAGTGATACTGGTTAGTTTAAAAAAAAAATTGATCTGGATTAAATTGGAGTTATGAGGTTTATTAACCTATTAAAACCAGACTTTTATTGTGGCCACGGTGAAATTCTGGTTGGTATAAATTTGTGTAGACCGCATTGAATAAGATATTTAATGATCTGAAACCAGACTTTAAGATATTTACAGTCTTGGATATAGCGAACGGGTTCTGGTCCATACCATTGGCAGAGGAATCACAAGGGAAATTCGCCTTTACTGTCGGGGATAGACAGTATACATGGGCCAGGGTCCTGCAGGGGTTCCACAATAGTCCAAATATATTCCACCGTGTACTGAGTCAAGCCTTAGATGAGTTAGACCTATCAAAGTACCAGAGTGCCTTACTCCAACATGTCGATGACATAATGATGGCATCAGAGGATGCCAAGGGGCACATGGGAGCATTACTAGCCACCCTCCAGACACTTCAGAAAACTGGCTTTAAATTGAACCCCAAAAAGGCACAGGTTGGACTGTCCAAAGTAAAGTATCTAGGGCACGAAATTAGCCTGGGGTATAAGGCACTCGCGCAGGAAAGAAAGGCAGCCATAAAAGACATGCCAAGGCCAGTGACCATCAGGGGAGTAAGGAAAAGTGTTGGGACTATTTAACTACTGCAGGAATTTTATATCCGACTTTGCGGGGAAAGCAGAGCCGATTCAACAGTTAGTTAAAGGGGGGAGACCCGCCACTGATAAGATAGAATGGGAATCGGAGCAGGACGAGGCTTATGCAAAATTAAAAGCAGCCCTGACGTCCGTACCCGCACTAGGATTGCCAAATATAGTCAAACCATTCCATATATACTATAGTATAGACGGGAACTTCTATAACGCTGTAGTCACCCAAGAGTACGGGGGAGATATGAGGCCAATTGCCTATTACTCCACCCAACAAACCCCCGTGGCTAAAGGAATGGCGAGATGCGTGGCGGCCCTCGACTGTGCCGCATGGGCGGTGCGGATATGCGAGCCCGTCACTATGTCAGGACAGCTGATATTACACATGCAACACACAGTGGTGGACCTGCTAAACACAGTTAAAATGAAGGCTGTATCAGACAGAAGGAGGGCGGCTTGGGAAGCAGTATTGATACTCAAGGACAGATCAGTCCAGATTATAAGGGAACATAGTCAACCCCGCAGAGGGAATGCTATCAGAGGGTGAGGCACACGAGTGTCAGTTAGTAATCGAAGAAGAGGTCAGAGGAACCGTATCAGAATCACCCCTTGAAAATCCTGAAAACACCTTTTTATGTAGTCGGATCTCGCCGATTATATAAATGGGGAGCCACACACTGGTTGGGCAGTAGTATCCGAGAACGGAGAAACAGTCACAAAGGGAGGGCTTGAAGGAGGAACCTCAGCGCAGGTAGCAGAACTAGTGGCTCTCACAGAAGCATTGAAATTGGCAAAAGGAAAACAAGTAAATATTACACAGACAGTAGATATGCGTTTGGGGTAGTACATGATTATATGATAGCGTGGAATAGGAGAGGATATGTAACCTCCAGAGGAGGACAAATACAGCATGAGGAAATAGTGAGAGACCTAGTAGAAGCGGTAAAAGGAGAAGAAGAGGTAGCAGTGATTAAAATAAAGGCACACCGCAAGACAGTGAGCGAGCAACAAAAAGGAAATATGCTAGCTGATCAGGCAGCAAGAGCAGCAGCGGACACAGAGATGCCTACACCAATAGCAGCAGGTAGAATAACAGCAGAGGAAGTGAACATTAAAAGAATCCAAGAGGAGACCGAAATGGAGGAGCAGGAGCAGTGGACAAAGAGAGGCGCAGCCAAATGTAGAGATGGAATATGGAAAAAGGATCACGGTGGTAGCCCCTCGCTGTATTTAGGAGAATTTGTTGAAAATATACCATGAGCCAGACCATGGGGGGCGGAATGGCATGATAGGTAGGCTAAGTATAGATTGGTGGTGGAGTGGACTGGGACAAGATGTGGCAAGATACTGCAGACGCTGCATCATCTGTGGACAGCACAACCCGGGTAGGCCCATAAAGGTTAGAATGGCCCACCAGCCACGACCCAAAGGCCCCTGGGAAAACCTCCAGATAGACTTTACTGGACCCCTACCTAACAGTAGAGGGAAGAAATACTGTTTAGTGATCATAGACCAGTTTACAAGGTGGGTGGAAGCATTCCCTACCAGAGACTAGTGCTCAAACTGTGGCCCGAATATTTGCATACGATGTGATACCGAGATGGGGGTTCCCGTTGTAAATAGATTCAGATCAAGGTACCCACTTTACAGGAAAGGTAATGAAAGAAGCTTGTAAGTTACTAGGAGTAAGACAGAAGTTCCATATCCCCTATCATCCGCAAAGCTCAGGCATAGTAGAGCGAATGATTAGAACCCTGAAAACAGCCTTAAGCAAGGCCATAGCTGAAACCGGACAGGGATGGGTGGATGTCCTTCCGTGTATCCTGATGAGGCTGAGAGCCACCCCAAACAGGGTGACCGGACTGACACCATATGAACTCATGACTGGACGAGCAATGTGTCTGCCGGAAGGAGGAGTATCTGGTAGCGAGGGACTAGGACCCTTAAAAGATAAAATTAGGAAATACGTACAAACATTGGATAATCAATTGAAGGAGCTCAAACAAGAAGTTAAAGAACAGCAAGACAGAGATAAAAATACACAAAAGCAGGGGGCCTCGGAGCCCCTACCCAAGGTGGGCGAGCAGGTATTTGTTAAAATATTGCCAGAGAGATCGGGATTCTCACCTAGATGGACCGGACCAGACCATTTGAGGTTATCATGACCAGCGATACGTGCGCATAGATAGATATGAGGGAAAAGGGAGATGGAAACATTGGACCCAACTAAAACGGTACAACAATAACCCATCTGATCTTAAATCCCACAGGAACAATGGAATAAACACCGGAGATAAACTAACCTCTGGTGACGACCAGGTTTCTGCTTAATTTTCAGGGAAACTTCATGAAGGTGGGATGACTGCTGGGAATTGTATGCATCACGAAATAAGTGACGGGACATCCCACATTACACGACAAGTACATGATGAGGAAGCATCATGTTTGAATGGAACAATCCCATTCGGAGTCTCATCCACGGCTCCCAATACACAGAAAGAAGAGACAAGCGAACCGAGGATGCTACAAAGTCCAGATATGAAACCTGGACCTATGAATGGACTAGTATTATTTACCGAGGATGAACAATTGTATGGTAACAGGAGACACAAAATTGTACCGGTGCTAAGGAACTTAACCATGTTACAATGGCCAGGATATTGTGAAAGGTTCACTAAAACTAGAGAATTGTATGCATATATGGTAAAGAATGTAATTAACCAAGCTGCTGATGCGACAGGGGCTACTAATTTAAAGGGACATGCTGCATTCCACCAAAGGATTAAGAGGAGCTTAGGACCCGATATACTCACGGGAATAAACACGGGGACATCATTCATTAATGCCCTAGATATACAAGGAGTCCAGAGTAGTGTGGAACGACTACAAAGGGTAATACAACAGATTTTAGAGAAGGAAACTGGTTTGGTTCGACAAGGATCAGAGTTAGGAGGACACACGATAAGGAAATTACTCAAGGGAATCAAGCGTTATCAACAAACTAAACCATAGAGATGAGGAACAGACAAAAGACGAGGTAGGGTGAGGCGTGTGTCATGCCTATGGCCAATGGATTACTGTACAGTTAAAACATAATCTGGCACAGATACAGCAAGGCGAGGTACCAGACTGGATTAACAACACACAGCTCCATGGCATAAGCCAGAATCCAGGCCCTCTGAGTGCTTGCATCCTCAAAGGGATGACCAGAGTATATCCGGTGATACAAAAATGTAAAGCAGAAGTGACAGCAATGATGGGCATGGTACTCCTGATACCAGTGGTGGGACTAGACACAACTCCATACCCACAGTATCAGGTAACAAACATAGGCATAGTGAGGGGTGAGACATACCTCCAATACTATCCAATTGATACCTATGCCATCAGAAAGAATGGTACTATGAGAGGAGTCTCCCTAAACGGGTGCCACGGGAAAGGCACGCTTATGATATGCCCACATCCGGTAGGAGAAGGCCCTAAGGATGAGTGCGGCTATAATAAGACAGAGGTGTGTGTTGGAATTATCACAAGTTGACCACCATCACACCCGCTCGGGATATAGAGGAGAAGGGGAGTATTGTATAGCCACCACAGAGACTGAGTACCAATATAGTAACCTTGTATGTGCAATCACAATGCCTAATTTCTGCTTTACGCCAAAGATCCCTGTGACAATTGGACACACCAGATTGGTGTATGTACATTCAAGGGAGGAGATAAAACTAAATGTGCCAGATAGTTTAAGGGACGAGTTGGCCAATTATGAAGATCCGGTAGGGGCCCCAATACCCTGCCTGCAAGAGGATTTGCAAGAAATTAAAGAGGATTTAAGTAAGATGGTGAAACAATACATAGTGTTGCAAAGGAATCTTGGGGAATTAGAAAAGGACATAGAGGTAGAGCTACAGGAAGTCCCGTGGTATGCGAAGCTGTGGGATTGGGGAATGAATGTCAACATACACCCATGGATCCGCATCATTTCTCATGTATTAGTGATAGTACAGTTAGTCATGGCTATAGGATGGGGAATAGCAGCATGCACCGCTTGTAAAATGAAACGGACCAAACAAAGAGCTAAAGCGAGTCGAAAAGAGCTGGAAAACACAAGGTTGCTCTAAATATGATGGGCATGCAGGGCCTCCCGAACCAGCGACTGATCACCGCATGGGGCAGGAGGCACAGCGATGCTTATACATGTGGTTTAACTTGGGCAGGGCCAAGTACCAAAAGGGGGAATTGCAGTGGGGAAAGAGTTAAAATGACATCGCTGGCAGTTTCACTGAATAGTGTAAGAAAGACAGGTGCTAACATGAAAGACCACATCCATAAAGATGCAGTCAAGATAGCTGACCTTTGAAGAGAAAAAGAACAATTAAATGGAGACAGGATGTCCAGCATTTCAACTGCCCGTAAGAACTTTATTACCTAGGTCACATTCCAAGGTATCTTTTAATTAACATTCAGCAGTTTGAGTGATTGATTGAGGAGGCAGCTTACACATGTTTATTAAAATTTGTAACCAATCCGTGACGGTGCATGCGGGCCAAGATCCAATCAGGTTGCAGGAATGAATTTATCATGAGCCGGACATGCTTATTTTAATGTATAAAAATGTAGTGTTTGCTGTAACAATTTGGAGAAGTCTGGCTAAAGACAGAGCAGACTGTCTCCCCACCGGTGTAATAAAGACAACTTGATTATCGATCTGAAAACCTTGTGTCGAGTATTGGTTTAAAATACTCCACAACAAATATCATGAACAAACTTTGTTTTAGAAATTTGTTCATCATATTTCAGGTTCCACATTATCCCCAAGTGAGAGCCCCAATCTTTGTTTTGCTCCTTGTAACATTTTTAGAAAGTCGGGAAATAAGCAGGTTCTCATTTCTCATTTCCTGCTTCCCTGTCTGTGAGAATTCTGCAATGTGATTGACTGCTTAGACAGCTTATTGGCGTCACGGCAGATCGCGCTAGGGGATCCCCACTATACTGCACTGAAACTACTTACGCGTCGAAAAAGGCAAACTTCTCGCCACAGAGATCTCAAGATTTCTGTGGGCAGCTTTCTTCATGGGCCAGCGGTGAATGCCTTTGCTTTGCCGCTGACCGCAAATTCCGGGCCTATGTGCCTTCTTTTTGCCCTCTCTGCCATTGCTGCTGTTCATCTGTGTTCCTTCACTGCTGCCAATGCCTCTTTAAACAGCAGCAGGTTTAATAACATTAAAACAAATCATCATTGCATTTTATGCATTAATTTGTGTATTACCTTGTTACACAAAGTGGGGGGAGGAGAAATTATTTTTTGTGCAGTCAATGTATGAAACGTATATACACACAGGAACACACATGGTTATTTACTTTATAGAAGCTGGAGCGCTAAAAGGAATGTACAACTGAATGGCCCGTCAGAAAGCACCTGTAAGAATGCAGCTAAACTAGCCCAGTAGTCACTTAATAGATATGTACACTGTGAACCACCTGAGCTGTGAAATGTGCAATGAATCATTGAATAATCAAGGCAGATGGCTTAAACCAAGACTTTCAGATCAAGATCATAGAAGCCAGCATGCAGGCTGGGCAAAGTGCTGTCTACAGGGAAGAATAGCAAGTGGTGAATGTACAGAGGGTAAAGGAAGCATTGCAGACCATCACGTTGGAGATCAACGCAAGGTCCCAGACCAGGAGAAACTGGAAAGATATTCAGAAGAAGGTGTCACGCTTGAAGGAAAGGGCCAATGTGAGAAATGTGAATGAACATGATTAAATGCTATGGCTGAAGGTTGCAATATATGTAGGTAGCCATTGGTGCCAATCAAAGTAAGTTAGAGATTTGGTTAAATTTGCTGTAGTACTTTAGTATACTTAACCTGAATTGAGATAGTAACTTGCTACAAAGGCAATACAAAGGGAAATAATGAACATGCAAATACATGATAAATAATGAACAAGCAAGGTAGGATAAAAAGAGAACCTAGAATGAGGCAACTAAGAAAGACTAAAGAATGAATATAATTATTCACACACACTCAGCTGACAAATACAGTGCGGTCCTGGGAGGAGCGGCGAGGCGGCGGCGGCGGTATAAAGTGAGCCCGAGGCGCAGGTAGGCCCCACAGCAGCAGAGACGGTAGCAGTACGGACCTGGGAGGAGCGGCGAGGCGGTGGCGGCGGTACCAACTCAGCATTGGCAGAATTTTCAAAGAGCGACGTCAAAAGTGACGTCGGCACAAGGGGAGGGAGCTGATTGGTGAGTATCTGGTAAGTGTTTTTACTTGGCTTTCTTAAAGTTTTTAAGTTTATTCCAGCTAGGTTAGTAAATAGTCTGTTAATTAGAGGTATGGCAGGGCAGCTCACACCCGTGAAATGCACATCCTGTGCCATGTGGGAAGTCCTGGACACCTCCCGTGGTCTGGACGACCACATGTGCGGGAAGTGTTGCCAGCTACAGCAGCTCGAGCACCGGGTTATGGAGTTTGAGTGGAGGCTGCAGTCACTGCTGTGCATCCGCGAGGCTGAGAGCTACGTGGATAGCACGTTTCGGGAGGTGGTCACCCCGCAGTTTAAGAGTGTGTAGGCAGAGAGGGAATGGGTGACCGCCAGACAGAAGAGGAGGACCAGGCAGGTAGTGCAGGAGTCCCCTGAGCCCATCTTGCTCACCAACCAGTATTCGGTGCTGAGTACTGGTGAGGGCGATGGTTCCTCTGGGGCGTGCAGCCAGAGCCAAGTCCATAGCACCATGGAAGGCTCAGTTGCACGGGGGG
The DNA here is from genome assembly GCA_030390025.1 of Squalus acanthias. NCBI lineage: Eukaryota > Metazoa > Chordata > Chondrichthyes > Squaliformes > Squalidae > Squalus > Squalus acanthias. The sequence continues at coordinate 168,627,767 of CM059427.1, read as the reverse complement.
GGGGGGCGGAGAGGAGAGGGAGAGCAATAGTGATAGGGGATTCAATAGTTAGGGGAGTAGACAGGCATTTCTGCGGCCGCAGACGTGACTCTAGGATGGTATGTTGCCTCCCTGTTGGTATGTTGGTTCCAGGGTCAAGGATGTCACTGAACGGCTACAGGGCATTCTGAGGGGGGAGGGTGAACAGCCAGAGGTCATGGTCCATATCGGTACCAACGACATAGGTAGAAAGAGGGATGAGGTCCTGCAGGCAGAGTTTAGGGAGCTAGGAAAGAGGTTAAAAAGCAGGACCTCAAAGGTAGTAATCTCCGGATTACCACCAGTGCCACGTGCTAGTGAGTTCAGAAATAGGAAGATAGAGCAGATGAATGCGTGGCTGGAGAGATGGTGTAGGAGGGAGGGCTTTAGATTCCTGAGCAATTGGAACTGTTTCTGGGGGAGGTGGGACCTCTACAAGCCAGACGGGTTGCACCTCAACGGGAACGGGACCAATATCCTCGCGGGAGGGTTTGCTAGTGCTGTTGGGGAGGGTTTAAACTTGCTTGGCAGGGGGATGTGAACCTAAGAATAGAGTCAGTAGGGAGGGAAGAAAAACTGGAATTGGAAAACAAAAACGTAGAAAGTAAATCAGAAGGACAGAGGAATCAAGGGCTAGATAGTAGTCAACAAGGAGGTTTGCCTGTACTAAATGGTATATACTTCAATGCAAGGAGTATAGCGAACAAGGCAGATGAGCTGAGGGCACAGGTAGATACTTGGGACTATGATATTATAGCTATTACAGAGACGTGGCTGAAAGAGGGGCAGGTATGGCAGCTCAACATTCCTGGTTACAGGATTTTTAGACAGGGTAGAGAGGGAGGTAAAAACGGAGGGGGGGTCACGGTATTGATTAAGGAAACTATTACAGCTGTGAGGAAGGATGATATGTTGGAGGGATCATCAAATGAGGCCATATGGGTCGAATTGAAAAACAAAAAAGGGGCGATCACACTGCTGGGAGTGTACTACAGACCCCCAAACACTGAGAGGGAGATAGAAGAGCAAATACGTAGACAAATTTCTGAAGTGCAAAAACAATAGGGCAGTAATAGTAGGGGATTTCAACTACCCCAATATTAACTGGGATAAAATTAGTGGGAAGGGTATAGAGGGTGCGGAATTCCTAAAATGCATCCAGGAGAACTTTTTTAGCCAGTATGTAGCAAGCCCAACAAGGGAGGGGGTGGTTCTGGACGTAGTTTTAGGGAATGAAGCTGGGCAGGTAGAAGGCGTATCAGTGGGGGAGCATTTTGGTGCTAGTGACCATAATTCAGTTAGATTTAAGTTAGTTCTGGAAAAGGACAAGGATAGACCAGGAATAAAAATTCTAAATTGGGGAAAAGCAAATGTTGCTAAGCTCAGAGGGGATTTAGCCATAGTGGACTGGAAACAGCTACTTGAAGGTAAATCAGTGTCAGAGCAGTGGGAGGCATTCAAGGAGGAGATCCGGAGGGGTCAGACCAAACATGTGCCCTTAAAGAAAAAATGTGGGACTAACAAATCTAGAGCCCCCTGGATGTCTAGAAACATACGGGGTAGGATAAAGAAAAAAAGGGAGGCGTATGATAGATATCGAGGGCTAAATACTCCAGAATCTTTAGAGGAGTACAGAAAATGCAGGGGTGCAATTATAAATGATATTAGGAAAGCAAAGAGAGAGCATGAAAAATTCTTGGCAAGTAAAATCAAGGAAAACCCAAAGATGTTTTATAAATATATTAAGAGTAAGAGGATAACTAAAGAAAGGGTAGGGCCTATTAGAGATCATGAGGGTAATCTGTGTATGGAGGCGGGAGACGTCGGTAGGGTTCTTAATGAATACTTTGCGTCTGTTTTCACAATGGAAAGGGCGAAGCAGACATTGCTATCAGGGGGGAGGAGTGTGAAATATTAGATGAAATAAACATAGTGAGAGAGGAAGTATGAAGGGGTTTAGCAGCTTTAAAAGTGGATAAATCCCCAGGCCCGGATGAAATGTATCCCAGGCTGTTATGCGAAGCAAAAGAGGAAATAGCAGAGGCCCTGACCATCATTTTCCAATCCTCTCTGGCTTCAGGTGTGGTGCCGGAGGACTGGAGGACTGCTAATGTGGTACCCTTGTTTAAAAAGGGAGAAAAGGATAGACCGAGTAATTACAGGCCAGTCAGCCTAACCTCGGTGGTGGGAAAATTAGTGGAAAGAATTCTGAAGGACAGGATAAATCTTTATTTAGAAAGACACGGATTAATCAAGGATAGTCAGCATGGATTTGTTAAGGGAAGGTCGTGTCTGACAAACTTGATTGAATTTTTTGAGGAGGTAACAAGGAGGGTAGATGAGGGTAGTGCGTTTAGCAAGGCTTTTGATAAGGTTCCACATGGCAGACTGGTCACGAAGTTAAAAGCCCATGGGATCCAGGGCAAAGTGTCAAGTTGGATTCAAAACTGACTCGGAGGCAGGAAGCAGAGGGTAATGGTTGATGGGTGTTTTTGTGACTGGAAGGCTGTTTCCAGTGGGACTCCGCAGGGCTCAGTACTAGGTCCCTTGCTTTTTGTGGTATATATCAATGATCTAGACTTGAATATAGCGGGAATGCTGGCCTTCATTACAAGAGGATTTGAGTACAGGAGTAAAGAAGTCTTATTTCAATTATATAGGGCCTTGGTGAGACCACACCTGGAGTTCTGTGTACAATTTTTGTCTCCTTACCTAAGGAAGGATATCCTTGCCATAGAGGGAGTGCAACAAAGGTTCACGAGATTGATTCCTGGGATGGCGGGACTGTCGTATGAGAAGAGATTGAGTAAACTAGGCCTGTATTTTCTTGAATTCAAAAGAATGAGAGGGGATCTCATTGAAGCATTCAAAATTATCACAGGGCTTGATAGGGTGGATGCTGGGAGAATGTTTCCCTTGGCTGGGGAGTCTAGAACCAGGGGCCACAGCCTCAGGATATAGGTTAGGCCATTCAGGACTGAGATGAGAAGAAATTTCTTCACATAGAGGGTAGTGAATCTTTGGAATTCTCTACCCCAGAGGGCTGTGGAGGCTCAGTCATTGGGTATATTCAAAACAGAAGTCGATAGATTTCTGACTAGTAAAGGCATCAAGGGATATGGCGATACGGCCGGTGAATGGAGTTGAGGCAGAAGATCAGCCATGATCTCATTGAATGGCGGAGCAGGCTCGAAGGGCCGAATGGCCTACTCCTGCTCCTATTACTTATGTTCTTATGTATGATTAAGAAGTTTACAGATGATACTAAAATCGGCTGTGTGGTTGATACTGAAGAAGGAAGCTGTAGACTGCAGGAAGATATCAATAAATTGGTCAGGTGGGCAGAACCATGGCAAATGGAATTCAATCCGGAGAAGTGTGAGGTAATGCATTTGCGGAGGGCTAACAAGGAAAGGGAATACACATTAAATGATAGGACACAGTAGTGTAGAGGAACAAAGGGACCTTGGAGTGCTTGTCCACAGATCCCTGAAGGTTGCAGGCCAGGTAGATAAGGTGGTTAAGAAGGCATACGGAATGCTTGCCTTTATTAGCAGTGAGAAGTCGCACAACACCAGGTTATAGTCCAACAGATTTATTTAAAATTACAAGCTTTTGGAGCTATCGATCGCCCCTTCTTCAGGTAAAGTTACTGTGAGTGAATCTACAAAAATTCACAGAATATAAACACAGAGAAAATGCAGAGATACAATCTTTCCTTACATCAAAGACACACTAGCAGTGTGTCTTTATTAGCAGTGGCAGAGAATACAAGTCATGATGCGGAGATGCCAGTGTTGGACTGGGGTGGACAAAATTGAGAGGTCGCACAACACCAGGTTATAGTCCAACAGCTTTATTTGAAATCACAAGCTTTTGGAGTTACTACTCCTTCGTCGGGTGAAGGAGTAGTAACTCCGAAAGCTTGTGATTTCAAATAAAACTGTTGGACTATAACCTGGTGTTGTGCGACCTCTCAATAGAATACAAGAGCAGGGGGGTTATGCTTCAACTGTATAAAATATTAGTTAGGCCTCAGCTAGAGTACTGCGAGCAGTTCTGGTCACCACATTACAGGAAAGATGTGATTGCACTAGAGAGGGTACAGAGGAGATTTACAAGGATGTTGCCGGGAGTAGAGAATCTTAGCTATGAGGAAAGACTGGATAGGCTGGGTCTGTTTTCCTTGGAATAGAGGAGGCTGAGGGGAGACCTTATTGAGGTGTATAAAATTATGAGGGGCCTAGATAAAGTGGATAGAAAGGACCTATTTCCCTTAGCAGAGGGGTCAAAAACCAGGGGTCACAGATTTAAAGTAATTGGTGGAAAGTTTAGAGGGGTTTTGAGGGGAAATTTCTTCACCCAGAGGGTTGTGGGCGTCTGGAACTCACTGCCTGAAAGGGTGGTAGAGGCAGGAACGCTAACCACATTTAAAAAGTACTTGGATGTGCACTTGGGATGCTGTAACCTGCAGGACTACGGACCAAGAGCTGGGAAGTGGGATTAGGCTGGATAGCTCTTTGTTGGCCGGCGCGGACACAATCGGCCGAAATGGCCTCCTTCCGTGCTGTAACTTTCTATGATTCTATAATATAGGCAAGGTACTGTACATTGAGGTAAGCTGTGCTTGAGGCATACAACTGCCTATAATACATAAGCCTTAACTTAGCGGTCCTAGCAAAATCAGACCCGGAACCAACTTAACTGTGGGCGGGCTCAAACTGTGAGAACCTCGACGCATTTTGCAAGGCTGGCCCCTCCTACTAATAGTAAGAGGCTCTCTAACATGTGCAACGAATACAGGGAAGCATGTAATTGTCTGGGGAGAGGGAGGGAATGCAGTGAGTCAGCAACTTTTAAAAGGGAGGAGACTTTCTGATGTGGGCAAAGTTTCCATTGTGTGTTAATAAGCAGTGAGTGCTTTGCGACAAAAAATTGGAGAAGTGTAAAGTGCCAAATAATGTCTGGAAGCAGATTTTAATGACTTCGAAAAGGAAGCGCATAATGGCCCGGATTTTGCTGTCAGTGGCAAAGGAACGCTGCTCGCCGTTCACCTCATTGACAGCTGCCCATAAAGTTCTCACGGGCTTCTCAGCATAGATTTCCACCATGGTGCACTCTACAGGAGATCTGTGGCGTCTGTGAACAGGTCAAGCAACAGCGAGGCTCTTCAACCAATCAGATTGAAGAATCCTCACTGAGACACACAGATTCCAAACCGGGATGTATAAAGCAGGAAATATAAATTATTTGATGAATGTGCAAATAGTCTACAATTATTGCCAAATGATGTACAGAAAGTGAAATAAAGATTGGGAACTATAGATGGGATTAAGGGAGAGAGAAAAAAGAGACAGACAGAAAAGGTTAAAAAAAAATCTCCAACATTAATTTTCTTCTGAGGGAATGAGACTCTACACTTGTAAAATTAACTTTTCAGGGCCAGAGAGGTTGTTCAGCAGTAATTATCAATTATCACACTGTTCAAAAACTCACTTACTCCTTAATGCACCAGCCCTAACTTTTTCAGCCATTGTTAGTGTGGAACTAGTGGGAAAGTACAGCAAGTTCATGCCATTGCAATCATTTCAATGCTGAGTCTATTGGCGAGGACTGCAGCAGCGCACCCTGTGGAGGAGTGGGGTATCTCTGACAGCAACTTGCAGATTTCCAGTTTAACTGCGCTTGTGCGGGCGCCAGACGTTGCTGTCCGATTTACCCCGTAATAACGGTGAGCGCTGCTAAGAACATAAGCAATAGGAACAGCAGTAGGCCATACGGCCCCTCGAGCCAGTTCCATCATTCAATAAGATCATTGTTGAACTGAAGGGATAATTACTAGTCCTAGCCCCTTTAGGGCTACCCCGGATCGGGCGTATTCCTCAGACGTTCACTTTCAACTAAAGTTTGAGGTAGTCGAATCCTAAAGATGCTTAATTGGCTCTAAAGGTCCGGACTATCTCTCCCTAAAGGAAAGGAACAACCTGAAAATGTTACCGTCCTCCAGATAGCACTTTTAATAAGTTTAGCTAGATTGTAACGTTCCGGATATTATGAGGGTCCGGAAAACTCCCCCAGAATTCTGCAACTCCTCACCATAGAGTGTACAGAAATTGAGTTCGCGAGTTTTTGATACAGAAGTCTTATGTGAGACAATTCTAAAAATATATAGATTTATTAAAGAACCGACATGTAATTTACAGTTGGTGAGTCAATCGCAACATTAACAGTTCCAAAAAGAGAAAGCTTACAATCTTATTATCAGAGAACCTTACTTTCAAATTTTAACTTCGCTACAGTTTTACAGTTCTTAAAGTTCTATTCAGGATATCCACCAAAATCAAATACCTTTGATCCCCGAGGTACAAAGAGTTGGAGGCTTACAGAGCCGCCTCTGAAGCTGAGAATCGCTTTGCCCCTTTAAAGCGAGTCTGTTATCCCATTTGAGAGTTTGATATTTATACCCTTTTCCAGTGGTATTTCCTTTAAGGTTTTCTGCTGATGTAAGCTAATTATCTCGTCATTTTTCTGCTGACCCCTGCAATTCTTACAGTCATCTCAGCTGGTAGCATTACAGAATTATGGGGGGAAAATTCAGTATCGCCCCGTTTCGGGCGCAATTATCAGCCGGGCGCAAAGATTAGCGCCTGGTGCAAAGATTAGCGCCTGGCGCTAATTATCGCCTCCAACTGCAAACTTGACTTTTATTGCCCCTGGAGGTGATTGGAGCACTAAATCAGACGCTACACATCTGTCTTAAGGCGCAAAGGCCGAGGAGCGAGGCGCTAACTCAGAGCGCTGGCGAAGCTCATGTGATGTCAGTTAGCAATGGAACACAGACACAATGGCGCTGGCCAGTTCTTAAAGGGGAGGGTTGATCTTGCTTTTCATCTACATCCTGCTCATTGCAGCCTTGAATCTCGGCCTGGAGAGACCTGTACATCAAATCTGCTGGAAAGAACAATGGAGAGAACCAGGGAAAGAGCTCAGAGTGCAACCCCCACAGTCTCTTCTAAATCGATACAAGGAAGGGCAAATCAAAATGAACCTGCAAAGTGCTGCTCAGTACCCAAAACTCCTTCACAAAGCGTTGAATCTCTCCAGAAGTCTCAGTCTCTCTCTCTCTCTCTCTCTCTCTCAGAATGCATGGTTCAAAAATGTCACCAACAAAAAAAGGCAGTAAGCGGTCGCCTTTAAATAGCGCTCCCCCAGTCCCTTCCTGACTGCAAAATGCTCCCCTCAACTTGTCGTTGCTAGCGGCAGGCAGTAAGGCAGGGGGCGCCACTCAATATCCGCTCCGGGGCGCTACCGGGGCATTGCGCACTCAACTGACATCACGATCTGCCGGCGCAGGAGATTGTGGCGGTAGTGTTTAGCGCCACCGCAAAATGTCTAGTTAATTTCGCGAGCGGCGCAAACATCACCGCGCCCGGGCGCTGGTTGCTTTGCGCCCCATTAGCGCCCTCTTAAGACGCTAACGGGAGGCGCAACCAACTGAATTTTTCCCCCTATGTCTCTTCTCTAGGTGTTCTAAGTTTACCATAAAAAACGGTGTTACGGCAGGTGTGTTTTTTACTTGATGTCATTTTTACGAAGGCAGATGTTTCTTACTTTTATGTGCTTCTTTACGAAGTGTAAATTAGAACACCTTATCCAGGGTGAACCATTGTTTCATTCCGAAAGGTTCAGCCTGCCGAAGCCTTTAACCTTCTGTTTCAATAAGGTTATTGATTCAGTGTCAGCAACTATCTTATCTCTATAGCCAGAATGCTTTCACAGCTTTTTTATAGTTAGGTTTCTAGATTTCCAAACCCAGTTTGTCATGTTTTAATAAGGCCAGAATTCTTTCAAAAGATAGTGTATTTTTCTGAATAGGTTATATGGCTTATTCCTTCACAGAACTTTTACATCAACTCCACTTTCTTGCCCTATATCCCTCGATTCCCTTAGTGCCTAAAAATCTATCGATCTCAGACTTGAATATACTCAACGACTGAGCATCCACAGCCCTCTGGGGTAGAGAATTCCAAAAGATTCACAACCCTCTGAGTGAAGAAATTTCTCATCTCAGTCCTAAATGGCCGACCCCTTATCCTGAGACTATGACCTCTAGTTCTAGACACTCCAGCCAGGGGAAACAGCCTCTCAGCATCTACCCTGCCAAGCCCCCTAAGAATTTTATACATTTCAATGGGATCACCACTCATTCTTCTGAACTCCAGAGAATATAGCCTCATTCTACTCAATCTCTCCTCATAGGATGGCCCTCTCATCCCAGGAATTAATCTAGTGAACCTTCATTGCACCCCCTCTCAGGCAAGTATATCCTTCCTTAGGGAAGGAGACCAAAACTGTACACAGTATTCCAGGTGCGGTCTCACCAAAGCCCAATATAAATTGCAGCAAGACTTGCTTACCCTTATACTCCAAGCCCCTTGCAATAAAGGCTAACATACCATTTGCCTTCCTAATTGCTTGCCTCACCGTTATTATTGATAGCCTCACCATTATTATTACCGCAAAATCCGGGCCAATAACTCACTTCTGATGGGTGTAGAAGAAGCAGAGCTGCTAGCTGCAGAAAGGCTGGCATCTGCTGAGTGGCGGCATAGCATTACCACAAGCCCTGCTGAACTCCTTTATGATTCCAATCTCAAAGGACCAGCTATTGAGAGGAAGCTTCGTGTACACAAAAGGTGTAACAGTAATTTGGTTTGCTGGCTACACTGTAAACCATGTTCACTACAGCTGCATATTCAACTAAACAGCTGAGCAATGTTGTGAAACAAGAGTTCTCTGCTATGCAGACTGCCATCGAGCAGCATGCAGTTTCAGTGGCATCAGCAGGAGAGACTTCAGGCACTGATGCAGTGAGCACGGTTAGAGCATCTCTCAGGAATGCTTCAACCAATGATGTTGATAACAGCAAGCTTCAGTTGTTTTGTGACAGACTCCAGAGAACCATGGTAGATTGATTCAGTGATCTCATGGCTCTACAATGCTCTGCATTTAAAGAGTGCTGTAGCCAATGTAAATTCTTGGCCTCTGGCAAGGGCTTGTGGCTAAAAGGACAGGAACAATCATGTGGCTCTCAAGTTGCCATCAGTCCCTTGCTTGTAACTGCTTCTGGGCAGGAGAAGCCCCAAAAGCAAGAAAGCCCCCAAAGGAATGAACAGTGACTACACGTCAAAAGTAATTAATTGGCTATGAAGCACTTTGGGATGCCATGGGGATGTGAAAGTTGCTATATAAATGCAAGTTCTTTCTTCTTCTTTACTGTGGAATGATTGCGGACATAAAAAAAAACAACCACTGAAACATAAAAGCAGATGTCAAGAAAAAAACTGCTAAATCAGAACTGTGCTGCTTCCTACTGTGGCTGCTGAGCATCTGCTAGCTCCTCGTCATCAACTTCTGTTTCCTCCTCTTCCAATGTCATGGTTTATTGCTGTTTATCTTACTCAAACATTTGTCTAACTTTTCCAATAATTATGTTGTGCACCATAAAGCACATCACTGCTACTCTGCTAACTCTCTCCAGGGAACTTTGTACAACACCTCAGTGTGTTCCAAATATTGGTACTGTTGTTTAAGCATACCGGTTATCTGCTTGATTAATGTTCCTGCCTCTCAAAAGTGTGCCACTGTAAGTTCTTTACCAGGAGGTATGGAGGTGTCATAAGCCATGCTTTGAGAAGGTTGCCTATATCTCCGTGGAGCTAAGTACCCGACTGGTCTTCAGTTCGGAGTAAATGGGAAATCATTGATTCCCTGAAGATAATGGTGTCATGTGCACTCCTTGGAAATTGTGCATTCACATGCATAATAACTTGGCAGTAATTGTAGACGATTAGCACATTCAGCAAATAATATATTTTTCTGTTGATGGTGAACAGCATTGTATGTTGATTCCAGCCCATATCGTGATAATGTCATGGCCCTGAAATTCGCCTCTCCGGCTTGCCGCGGGGGTAAGGATCGCGCGCGCACTTACCTACCACGCCTGCCGTTGACCTCTGGGCCCATGGGAACTTCAGCTCCTGGGCCTGCTCCAAGTGCCGGCGCGCAGTGCTTGCGTGTCCCAGGGGCGTAGTTAGTGCGATGCGTCCTCTGGGATCACGTGGGCCATGGAGAGCCAATGGCAGCAGACCATCTTTCATTCATAGATTTGACAGGAAGACCTGTCAAATCTGTGAATTGAAATCGGCCCCAAAAGAACAGCTAAACTCAAAATAAATTTTTAAAAAACCATCACATTTATAAAATAACTATAAGTTAAATAAATTAACTACTTTAAACAAAAATTTAAATTTTTGAAAAAATTAAAATACTTTTTAAGAGTGCTAAAAATAAACTTACCTTTCTTTAAAGGATCTAAAAAAGATAAACCTGTTGAAAAAATTTAAATTATAATTAATTAACCACTTACCTTGTTGAAAACGGGTCCTGCGCCTCCTTTTTATAAGCGTAGGTTCTTCAATACTTACCCTCCCGTAGAAACCTGAAAAAAACCCTAAGTTTGCTGCGTGCACGCAGCCTCTACCGCGCACACGGTTCACCTATGAACCGCCCCCTTCACCAGACCGGAAGTTCCGGTTTCCCGCGCATGCGCAGTGCATGCAGGAAACCGGCACTTCGGGATGCCTTACGGGTGAGTACACAGTGCGTACTCACCCGGGAAGGGCCGAATTTTTGGCCCATTATGTTTTGAAGAACCTCGCCAACCCTTGCTTCTGTTGAATGCTGCTATTTTTCTTAATGTACTTAAGCGCCTTGGGACATTTTTCTATATTAAAGGCACTATATAAATTCAAGTTGTTGTTGTATTCACCAGAATGTCTTAACAGAGCATTTGTGACCTGGGTAATGCAGTAGTGAACTACAAACTGATTGTACTTGTCTACTCTCCTGCCCACTGTTTAGAAAGAAGCTGAGAAGCTGTAGCAAAAATATTGCGTGTCATTAATGTAAAGATACAATATGAGTCTAACATTATCATGGGAGCATCATCACCACAAGGACTGCAGCAGTTCAAGCAGAAGGCCCACCACCACCTACTGAGGGCAACTAAGGATGGTAAATAAATGTGACCCTACCAGTATTGCCTGCATTCTGATTTGCAGGTGATCTGGAGATGTATTTAGAAGAGAGTTACCTGGGTCAACTCATTTGCACACACATTGGAGTAGTGATTGGTGTAAATTCCATGTAACAAGTGTGTAATTTGCCGGAATGCATGGAAATTAGAGTGTAGTATTTAAACATTTCAATAGCAGACTGTGGGACAAACAGATAAAGAAGGAGCAGTATTTGGCTCTCATTGACTTGACTCTCATTGTATGTATCAACAATCTGTTTCTAATACTTTTCAAGAATGTCTATGACTGAAACAATTAGAACAAGCAACCAAACAAGGCAGCAGGACTTGGCACTCAGGCATAGCAGAAGAACCCAGAATTTCACAGACATGGGCCTGAAAGACCTCTTCAGGGAATTTGACATCAGTAGAAAGATACTGCTAGGTGTCTATGGCAGGAAAGCTGCCAGGAATCTCACTCGTGCCACCTGGAGTGAGGCGGACTGGCAATGAGTGCCAATTCTCTCACTCCCAAGACTGCAGTCCACTGTCGCAAGCATTTCACTGATCTCACCAGGACAGGCAAAGCAACACACCAAATACTTTTGTTTCTCTTCCTTGTCCACCTTGGGCATAACCACGCTCTTCACCTTCTAAAGGATCGTCGGAAATTCTGTTTGTGTTTATCCAGGTTTACGTTGATCTTCGGCCAAAGTTATAAGGCTGGATTTTCTCAATGGAGGCCGGACTTCTGGTTTCCGGGTTTCAGTCCCGCCCCCAGTCTGACCAACCCACGCTATTTTCCCTTGATTGGCCTTGGTAAATACTGGCCAATTAAGGGAAAGCCGGTGACAGATGATGTCAGCGTATGACGCCTCATCTGTCAACTTTTTTGACAGATGAATTGTCAGCGTTTGACAGCTTTGAGAGGCTGTCAAACACTGACAATCTCTGTTCTAAGATGAGCCCTTGCACGCAGGCTCACCAAGATCCCTCTCCTCAGCAGAAAGCAGATGGCTGCTGCATCTGAGAATGCAGCAGCCATTCTGTCATCTCTTCCGTTGAGATGAGGCACCTTCGGATCCTCAAAGATTGAAGCCTGCGGAATGAAGCAAAGGTAAGGAAACTTTTTCCAACACTTTACATTCACCTCTACTTACTTGTCCACACTTGCACCCATCACTCACCTCTACAACTGGCATTTCGACCCCTCTCACCCCTGCAGACCCACTGCTCACCTCACTGACCCTGGCGAGGTTCGCAGCCGTTGGGAAGCCCGCAATTGCAGGCATAAAATGGGGAAAAGCCTCAAAACTGCCTGTTAACTACCTATTGGCTCTAATCCCCTTCCCGCCTCGAGGAGACGGGTCCATGCGCGATTTGGGGACTCGCCTCCCGGGAAGATGGCACGGAGGCAGGTTGGGAGCGGGGTCGGTACCCGCTCCCAGTTTCTGCCATTTTCCCAGCAGTCCCGCCTCCATACCAGCCTCCCCAGGGCTGGGAAAATTCCCCCCCTTGTGTCCAATCAGGCGAACCCCCAAGAAAAGTCCTGATGGTAGTACAAATATCATTTTCAGATGGGGGTTATATACTACCATTTAACCCCTAAATTTTGGTGGTACCAGCATCAATTGGGTATAAAATCCCTGGTGTAATAGGATACAACTTAACTGTTCACTCATCCGAAACAGCTACTTCAACTTTAATCAGCGGAAATACATTTTGCCAAGTAATAAAATTCAGCTTTGGTTACCTGGATATAGAAGAACGGAAATGGCATATGAAGGATAAGACAGCAAAAAAAAACAGATATAAAAGATCAGGGATATAGAGATAAACGTGGTGCTGTATAAAATCAAATTTAGAAAGTATCTTACCCTTGGCTAGTTGCTAAGCAGGATTTTCCAGTCCTTTGCTATGCATCTTAATCACACTATATCTTCCGATGAAATTGTTGGAATACATATTTGAAAAAGAAACTAGGAGGCTACCTTTTGTGATTACAGCAATTACCTGATGTAATAAATTACATTCCTTTGTTACCACAGTTATGAAGGGAATGCAAGCACAGCATGTATGTGTGAGTGCCAGGACAGTCACACATTCCAGTGTACAATTTACAGTAAGAATTCATACTAGCTTATTTTTCTTTCAATCTTTCCCCCACCTTCAGGTTCTATTTTTGCCCGCCCTCAGTTCTCCTCCTTCGCCTGCACGTAGGTGGCCTTCTGGTTCCCGGAACTTATCGCACAACAGCTGCTGGCGCGAAACCACGAGCAAAGATACTCAGTTACAGGGGACTGAACCTTCATAAGGTAAATGTAATAACATTTCCAGACGTCACGTGTTCAAACATCACATGATCAAACCTCCAGAAACACCTCCAACCAGAGTGGACAACCCTAATGTCAGGCGGCAGGAAGGAACGGTCCCCGGCACGCCGATTAAGTAGCTGAACAGGGGTTTGGAAGGGCCTAGCTTTTCTGCTCCTCCTGGCCCCATAAGGAAAGTCAAAAAAAGTAAAAAATACTTACTTTTTGGACATCTTCTGGACCGATTCCTCTTCCCGCTGGGTCGGCCTGAGGGGAGAACCACAACTGCTTCCCTGCGCAGGCTTCTGGTTAAAATAGCAGTCAGGCCCCGAAGATGTCATCCAGGCCCAATCTGGTCTGGTCCTGTGTCCTCATTTTTCTGCTTCTCTGCTGGGAATGTTTCATTCCATGCTGAACTAGTTCTGAGCATTTCTTGCTGGTTCACATTCCTGCTCTGGATTCTGCTCCATTGCTGCCAAACTACTTTTGCTTTGCTGCTTTCTTCTTGCATCCTTCAGAACACCTCCTTCACCCTTTGCTGGACTGGGGTTAGACTGGCTCCTCAAGCACTTACTCCTCCTCCCAACCTTTGTGTGCCCACACTCAATACAGCTGTTCTTTGGATCAGCTCCCTCATCTGCACTGATCCTGTGGATTTACCTTTCATCAGCATCTGCTCCCTGGGCTTCACTGCTCTCGGTCCTTGAGTTTCACTTCTACTGCTCCTCGCTCCTCTGCTGGTATATTGGATCCTCTGGTGCGCACGACAAACACCGAGGCCACTATTCACCTCCACTGGACCCCTGCATCAACCTCTGCTGGTTCGACTCTCCACAGCTTCTTGGCTCTCCATTGTCCATGATATAGCCTCCAGCAGTGTGCCCACTGATACTCTACCCCTCAAACAGCTCCTGGATTCACTCCCATTCCACATCTATCTCCTAATTTGGACATTGGTTTGTCGATGCTCCAAGCTGATCCACCCTATCTACAAGTCAACTTCATCCCACCACAGGACCTCAGACTTTAGCTTTGGATTCTCTCCTAATCTTTGCCATGCCTGCAAAACCTGAATTCCCTCTGTCCTTTCACAGCGCATTTTGGCTGCCACCCTGGACCTAAGCCCATTACTTCTATTATATTTTTTCTTCTCTGCCTCTCAAGCACTTCTCTCCTATCTCCTCATTTCCTATCACCCAGCCACATCACCTATCATTTCTCCCTTCTTGGGTACTGTATACCTCTCCCCCCACCCCGCTCACCACTCTTCTGCCTTTCTACTCTCCTCTGCAATCCTTGCTTGAATCCCCTTTGGGTAAGTGCACAGCTACCCTGTGTCCCTCTCACGGTATTTTCCAAAAGGGCCCATCAAGGCACCTGTTGCTGTCTCCTTACTAGCAGCAACCCCAGCTGCCCCGACCTCCTCTCTTGCCACATTCACCTGCCCAGCACGCCCAGCTGGGCGCTAATCTTGCCTACCTCCTTCCCGTGCCACTCACACCACCCACCAGTACCCCCTTGAACTCTGCCAGCAGATCAAAAATCACCACCCCTCTCTGCAATTCCCTCGAGAGTATCCATTCACTTACAAACAAGGCCCATGCCATCTGTAACTTTATTATCTATCCCATGGGCTTGGACCTTATGTAGTAGCCGATTATGTGGGACAATGTGAAATGTCTTTCTGAAATCCAGGTAGATCCTATCCACAGTCTCTTCTCTATATACTAGCTCTTTTATCTCCTCAAAGAAATCCAATAAATTAATCAAGCATGACCTCCCACTCCTAAAACAATGCCGTCTGTCACAGATTAGCTCACACTCCAAGATGCTTCCTTATATTATCTCATAATACTTTCATACACCTTCCACATCTTTTCCTTTCAGTATCTCTTCCCATTTTAACATTCTCATACATTCTCTCATACAGTTAAAATCAGCTTGCTTAAAATTTAGCTTTTTAACTGGCTTCCTTTTGTTTTCTACCCTCATGTCGACCCTGAATGTCAGCATATTATGGTCACTAAATCCCAAATGTTCCTTACTTCCACTTTGCTTATTGTTCCCTCCTCATTCGTTACAATTAAATTCAATCTACATTACCCCTTGTGGGTTACTTAACATACTGTTTTAGAAATGAGTCCCTCACAATTTCAATAAGTTCCCAATCGCATACTGTCACCGTTGTGTACTGCAGTAATATGAGGGTGATTGAAATTCCCCGGAATTACTACTGAAGACTTGGCAGTTGGTCCTCATCTGACTTACTGGGCTGGATTTTAAGGAGGAAAGTGGGTTGGGGGTGGGGGGGCCTCCGAGGTGGACAGGAAACCTGGGAGGCTGGGTTTCCTGCAGGTCCTGCTGACTTTAACGGCAGGGCCTGATTTGCATGCAAGGCCTTGGTTTCCCACCTGCAGTCAGCCAGATGGAGAGGCTGGCTAGCTGTGGGCAGGCAGGCTTGCGGCACTAGGCCGCACAGAGGAGGGAAGGATAGGGTGGGGGGCGGTGCCTCTGGAGGATGGAGGTTGGGGGTTGATGAAAGATCGCCGACATTGTGGGACTAGGGGGTGGGGGGGGGGGGGCGCGGAGAGAGAAGATCGCCGGCATCGTGGGATCAGGGTGGGGGTGGGGGGGAGAAGCTCGCCAACTTCCAGGGACCTGGGGGGGGGGGGGGGGGGGAAACCAGTAATATTGAGGGACCGAGGGTGGGGGAGAAAATTGGGGACATCGAGGAACCAGGGGTGGGGGGGAGAGAAGATCGGGGCTATCGAGGGATTGGGGGGGGGCGGGGGGGAGAAGATTGGGACATCGGGGGACTGGGTGGGGAGGGGGAAGGGAGAAGATTGGGACATCGAGGGACTGGGGGGGGGGGGAAAGGGAGAAGATCGGGGATATCGAGGGACTGGGTGGGGGGTGGGGAGGGAGAAGATCAGGGACTTTGAGGGACGGTGCAGGGGAAGATCACTTCGGAGTCGGCCACCAGAGCATTGTGGCAGGCCTCAGGATGATCGTGGGGGCGGCGGTCTGGGAAGGCGATTGGAGGCCTCGTGGGGGGGTCTCCAATCGCGGGGCTAGGCTAGGCAGGGACCCTGGATCCAGGAGGTAGGTGTAAAGGCGCTTGCCTCCTGGATGCAGCAGTCCTCGCCTTGCTGTAACTGCCGGGTTTTACGAAGTGTGTAACATGCAGTTAAAAACAAAATGGAGATTAAAAAAGAGCCTTCCAGCCTCAATGTAATATTTAAACTGACATCCCGCCGCCTAGCAGTGGTTTGCCTGCCTACCCCGTCCTGCTTCCCATCCCGCCTCCGTTAAAACCGGAAGTGGGTGGGTTGGAGGCGGGTTCAGGTCGGGAATCCGATTTTTAACAATTTAACTACCCCCACGCACCAAACCCAGCCATTTTTTATGTTAAAATTCCCCCCATTTTCTCCCACAAAACTGCATCAACTTCCCTTGGTTATTTTATGGCCTGTAGGATGTTCCTATGAATAACTTTTTTCCCTTTAGTGTCCTTTAATTCTATCCAAAGAGACTCAATACCACTCCAGCATCCAACTCTGTTGTAACTAGTCCCTCTCTAACAAATAATGCCACACCACCTCGTATCTTACCTTCCTGGTTCTTCTTAAAACACACAAAACTCTGCAAGTTAACTCTCCAACAATTTGATTTCAACTAGGTTTTAGTCACTCATACAACATCTAATTCCTCCTTATGTACCAGCACTTCTAGCTTATCCATTTTATTCCTTATAGTCCTTGCATTCATATAAGCATAATTCAAGTTATCCTTTAATATCCCTCTTTCCCAATTATTTTTAGCCTGTGGTCTGTTCTGCTTTCCCCTCTACCCTGCCATACTAGTTTGAATCCACCCTACTGCCTTCTTTACCCTTTCTGTAAGCACACTGATATCCCTCCAGTTCAGGTGAAGTTCATCCCTCCTGAACAGCTTCCCTCTGTCTCAGAACTGATACCAATGTAGTAGGATACTGAAACCCTCCCTCCTGCACCATCTCTTAAGGCATGCATTAATGGATCTAATCTGTTCTTGTCTGATCTTCCCAGAGCATGGCACAGGAAACATTTCTGATATTACCATCCTTAAGGTCTTGCTTTTCAGCTTTGATTCTAACTCCTCATACTACCTCTGCAAGACCTTCATACTACTCTTTCCTACGACATTGGTTCCCACATGGGCCATGATCTTCTGGCTGCTCTCCCTCCCTTTCCAAAAGTTTTTCCACCTGTTCCATTATGTCCTTCGCCCTGGCATCAGGAAGGCAACACATTATCTGGGACGCATGGTCAAACTTGCAAAAAAGGTTGTGTATCCCTATAATTGAATCTCCCACCACTACCACTCACCTATTCTCCTCTGTAACAGAACAGAAAATTCTGACTATAGTATTGCTCCCTCCCCAATAATGGGCTATATTTTCTTTTGTCCAAACTGAGTTAAATGTTTGTTTATCATTATTATTGATGGAAAGGTGGCATCAGCTGTTGAAAAAGTAAACATAAAGTATCCAACTCCTGAGGTACCCAGTGTGTGATTGGAAAAGCCCTGTGACATTAGAGTGAACTCCATTGCCATTGGTGGTGCATGTCAGATGGCTGACTGCCTCTGTAGGTCTTTGTGGGCCAGGCCACACCTGAGTCACAGCCTCTTTGGCAAGCCTGAGCTTCGCCAAGCAATGCTGTTCCTACCATGCCCAAGTAGCTGACTCATTGCCTAGGAAGTACCCACTGCAAATCATGTACCTCCTTTACCTTCTGCGGTCCTGGAGTTGTGATAACCTGGAGTTAAATTCTACTGTTTCGATTTCTCTCTATCTTGCATAATTCATGATTGACTGTTAACAAGTAAAAATCTGCCTTTTCTCTCATTTTTCATTAATTTTCATGGAGCAGTGCTCGATACGTGCTTGTCCATTAGTACTTTCTATTGGAAGTACACCTTGTTTATGCATCTTTAATCAGAAAGCATTGACCAACTTCAGACATTGGCTAACTGTAGAATAACATGATATCCATTGTACGGATGATGCCAGAAATCCTAGCATTACAATCAAGCACAAAACAGGTGGCAATGATGCAATTGGTCCCATGACACTATAAATTACATTCTTTGTTCTTTATGGAGCTCCATAACACCCGTGAATAACAAGCTAAATACTTCAGGGATTGTTTCATAGTGATTAGACAATATATACAGGATTACCTCTTTTGTAACTCTTATTGATATGAACTGTTGATAGATTTTCTGAGCGATTGCCAAGTTTGAGAATAGTTCCCACCTGTGCTAATGCATCACCCTAATTTTGAGAATCAGGCACCAGTCCAGGAAAATAAAACAACAGATTACCCATGAGGAGATCAGCAGCTCTCAGGCATCCACATACAAATAGGAATAAATGAGGACTTTATTGGTTTTCAAGGTTTTGCAATTAACATTGGACATTTTGACCCTGAAAATATGTGGGGGGAACGCTTCCTAGTGTAGGTGCTGGGATGCACCTTCCCCCTAGCCACCACCGCTGACCTCACTGGTCAATCATCAACAGTGCCTTAGAGGACTGCAGGTCTGCCTGGCTCAGGGCACCAAGATTTTCATCATAGAGGTTGACTCAGTTCCAATCTTCCATCACTAGGCATGTAATTTGGGGCTAACTTGACCCTGCTTAACTCCTCCCGACCAGTATAGGCAGCAGTTGGTCATTAGACAACTGACAAGTGTGGGTTTGAGCTCTCACTAGGCAGGCAGGAGGTACCAGTAACTCCTCATGAATGGCACTGTGAGTGGCATAGATTACCAGAAAATGTGTGAGTACATTCCTTATATCCTCCTGACCACAGCACAGCCACACATTACATCTGATGGAATGGTGGTTTTGAATCAAATGTAAAAAAGAATCTAATCATCTGGGTAAGTGCTAAGAATGCATATCCCTAGACTTTGTCTTCCTCTGTAGTTTATCCTAATTGACAGAGCAAGAAGGTGCTGAAACTAAAGGGTTTTCAATAAAGGATTTTTTTTAATTCAGCTAAAATAAATGTGACACACATGTTTCTATCAGAAGTGGCAGACTTTATTGTATGGAACTATTTTATCCTGGGCAATGCGTTCTACATGCGGAGTTCCTAGCTTTCTGTGAATCTCCTGTGGCCTAAAAATCAAACCAAAAAATAATTATATTAAAAATTGCTCTCCTGCCTAAAAAAGTTTTATAAAGAAACATTTGATTTCAATCAGTCATGCTCTATTTTGAAAGCACAAAGAGCTGACAGAACAAAGGACCACCCAGGAAATGCCTTCCAGTATGATTTGGCACCGAATGAGCGAAATAGCCACACCTCCAATTTGAAGTCAACATTTAAGGCTCTTTAACATAATGAAACTGCAGCCAATGGCAAATGCTGTTCTCCGCACATTAGTGTGAGAAATATAAATTGCCTTCTACACTTTGTTCCAGCCGCAGCAGAGATCTACTTTTTCATGGCTCTTGTGAGCTGCTGCCAGGTTGTCCAGCTCAGCTTCAGCCCAGTGTTTGATAGAGATCAATGGTGGGTGGAAATGTAAATAAGCAGAAGCAGTGGCAGATGTCCAGTATAACAACATGTCCATCAAACCATCATTACAATGTAAAAGTACTTTTAAAGAGTGATTGGTATTTGGTCAAGGCCTATTTTAAAACTCATGATGTGGAGATGCCGGCGTTGGACTGGGGTGTCCGACAGCTCCGAAAGCTTGTAAAATTAAATAAATCTGTTGGACTATAACCTGGTGTTGTGCGACTTCTTATTTTAAAACTGGCTGGGAGTAATTTTGACTTTGTGCGATAGTGTAAAACGGGTGATAGCGAATGGGTAGCCCGTTTTATATCTGTCCCGGAGAGATGTAAAACGGGCTGCCCATTCGCTATCACCCATTTTACACTATCGCACAAAGTCAAAATCTACCCCTCTTCAGTTTCCGTAACATAGAAAAAAGCATTCATCTGTCTGAAAATGGTGTCACTTTGCTCACTGCAGGTCTGTTAACACTTCGCGCCTCATATACATAGTTGTGTTTTGCAAATTATTTTTCTGTTGGTAATATTACTAAAACTCTGCAAAATTTGTCGGGGCCCCCACATGATGTGTGGTGTACACCAAGACTGCCATTCCAAACATGTGTTTAACAGAATAGGGAATGTGGCTTGCAAGGCATTTTACCCTGATGAAAATACCACTTTAAATTCAGTTGAGCTCAGAGATTTTTTTCCCTGCTCATCTCCATGTTTTGGTAAATTTCACTTATCTTTCAGTCACGTCCATCTCACACCTTACCCCAGCCAAAACGGCAATTTTCTCCAAGGCATCCACCATTTCTGCTCTTTGGTTTAGGGTTGCCACCTCTGCCAAGTCTAAAACTGGGCAGGTGTCAGGATGGAGGTGGAGCGTAGGGTGACTTGCGATGTTTGATTTGAAGTTTCCAGATATATTACTCAAAAACAACTTTCTGGTTCAAAACCTTATGGGTGGCAACTCTACTTCTGCTGAATACTATGAGGTGTACAAGAATAGTCTACATTGACTCTCCCTCTGATCTTTTTCTCTATCTCTGTGTAAACGTTGTTGAACTCCACTTTTATGTGCCACTGATGGAATGAGGGAAATCAGGAACTCCCCCACATGGGAGCACAGGTGAGAACATACATTCGAGCTGCACCTGACTGGAGTACCAGCGTATCACATCACCACATCACAGGGACACCAGTTAACCCTCTTTTGGGGAAATCCCTCACATCTGCATGGCTTGTCCCCCCTGAGAATCTTGCTGACATCAGAAAGTCACCACACAGAAAACCACAGGCAATACAAAGTGAACAGTAGGTTTGTAATATTGCATATTATAAAGACAGAAAAATGAACCAGCTATCACAATTTTTATAAATTGCTAAATTCTGAAGTCCTTAAAAAAAAGTTTACTACAGGAAACTCTCGTTTAAACGGCACCTAAATATCCGGAATTCTCTATTAACCGGCAGAATTCATACTCCGAAAACACCACCTCAATAACCGTTTTGTTTTACTGTTAAGTAATTAAAGAGTTATGGATTACCCTCAACTGGCAGTACTGTACTTAATCAAGCATCTTCCACCATCCATTTAACACAACATTCTGTAGGTGAGTACCCAATTACTGTATACTGCACATTTCTTGATTTTTTTATTTTTGTTTGTTAAAAATAGCCTCGGTAGATAACCCTCTCCGTCATCCGGAATTTTTAATCAACTGGCACCATCTCGGTCCCGTCGGTGCCAGATACCAAAGAGTTTCCTGTATAGCCCTGAAAGGTAACAAACCCCAGTCATAGCTGGCTGTCCATAGAGAGGTCCTTTGGTAGTAATTTCACAGCTCTGCCTAAAATGTATGAGGCACTTGAAGAAAAATATTCTTTATGTAATTGCTATTGGCAATTAACTGGGAACATACGTTGACTTTTCCCTTAAGTGTTTCTATGGGCCAAAGAGGCCAGTTAGAAGCTGGTATGGACTTAAGTGCCATCTACTGGCGAATCTAGGTAGAGTTGATGGCGTCATAATTGTAGCCTCCAACTGTGATATGACAATATGTTGTGAATTCACATTCTTCCACTGATTGTGTTTTTAAAGAAGCAGTATTCTTTACCTGAGGACCACTACATTTAAAAAAATCAAATGAAAGCAGTGTAATATTAGGATTAATATTCTCTAAAGATTAACCAATTTTCTCTGATGTTTAACTAGTCTCATAAATTTTCTCCCCTCCCTTTCCCTACTGAAGCCATTGCCTCCTTGCTGAGATTCAGGCGTCATTCGCAGTAGTTACGCTCTAGTATTGTGAACGAACCTTGACGGAGAGCATCAGTAAGCTATTTGACCACAGGGAGCATTACAGTGAGCTTGAACCTGTCCTTGCCTGACGTCCACATGCACACTTCCAGCAGAGTTCACTGGGTGGTTATTAGGAGCAGGAACCCTGACTAATTTTACCTACCCTAACCCAGGGGCTCTGGGACCAAATGTAGCTCCCCTGAGATCAGCAAACTCAGCATAGATCAGGGATTTTACTCCCAATTTCTGTTTGTTTCTAGTTTACTCCCCTCCTCTCAAGACGGCAATGACTCATGCTGGATGTGGTTCCACACATATGTACACCAAAACAGGAAACGTCCTCGAGCCCAGGTCAGCACGATACGACCAGGAGACGTCACTGATAAATGTCAGCTCTAGCGATGTTCTGCTTAGAGCCTTCGCAGTGCATTTAAATAATGAAACAAAACAATAAGTATTGATGCAGTTAGGAATCAGTGTCACCACTGAATCTGGAACACTATTCCTACTAAATCCAGAACAAGCTGATATGTGGAGAGAAGAGAAGAAATGCCCTTCATGAGGAGGAATTGATTGGAAACGTAGACTGAAAAATAGTAAAGTATTGTGGGTTAGATTTCTTGATGTGACATTAAAAATTGATGCTACTGATGATTAAGTTTTTGCACTATTGATGATCACAATTCCTAGTACTGGAAGGCAACATAATGGTGGGAGTCTAAATGACTAAATGATCACTATTACCTAATCATGACAGCAATTCTATCTGATATAAAAACTAATTAAATGGAAATGCAAGCGAGTTCTGCTGCAGTCATATAGAGAGAGGTACTGTGAAATCTGTGGTACAATGCCAAAAATGCTAGAACATGGGATTTGTCCCTGCAGCTCACTATATGGTAAACTTTCACCACCAGGTGATTATGGATTGGCCACCCGTTATGCATGCTGCCAGATTTTACTTTTCACTGACTTGAATGAAATGGAAAACCGGGCGGGGTGTAGAACAGGCAGCCGATCCTCCCAGCAGTGAAAGTTAAAATCTAGTTTTAGAGAATAGGCTGTGCAACCCCACCCATAGTGAAGGAGGGGTGGGAAAATGACCCAGACCCCTCTTGCAGACATTTGAGCAGTTTGATTTCAAAGGAGCATTGGCAAAGTGCTGAGACCAGGTTTCTTGCCTACTCAGCCAAGGGTGGTGCCTGCTGAAAGAAGGCAAAACATATTTTAAAAAGCAGGGAATCTCAGATTTTTTGACAAAAATGTCTGATATTTATGGTTTGTATTATATATGATCATTTTACCTGGTGTGGAGTGTTCTTAGTTTGATCCTGGTCAGAAGTCACCAGTGAAGGGATTCTCAACTCCTTCTTCAGCATCTTGCATTTTCCTGGAATTAGAACACCAGTTTGTAAATAGCAAATGTTACTGATCCATTCAAACAACCTGCATGTAACATAGTCTAACTCATACTCTGCGGACACATAGGCCTGGGGCTTACTGTTGGGTTGTTGTGCCTGTGTAAGTGAAGCCAATGGGATGTTCTGCCTATCCCTGAGATGTCCCCTGACCCCGGCCACTTTTCTGGCCATGGGGTAATTACCATACCAGAAATGGTCTCTGATAACACATCAGCTGTCTTTGCTCCTACATGAGCATGCAAATAATCATCACTAAATAAGTGCACCCTTTCCTGGATAACTCTAAACATCATGAATAGTAAACTGCGACGTCAGTGCACATTCTATTTGATTACAATAAAGTCCAAAGAGTACACAAGCCAGCCTACTTTTTGCTAATACCAAGTTTCCCCTGGATGGCTACACATGCCTTTCTTTCACCTAGGCAAGTGATTTTCCTAGGTAAAACCTGAGAGCCAGTGTCATAAAAGGTAGTTAATTGTTCATGATATACAAAAGGCTCATGGGAATCAAATGGCCCTCCTCTCATGGTAGCTTGCAAGGACCTATTGCTAACTACATCTTTGGAGTTTGTTCCTGGGAAGCCTGGTGTTGCTTCCCATGTTTCACTGATGTGGTGCTCTGAGGTGGAAGGCCAGAGATAAGGCATGTGCTACTGACCTGAGAGGCAGCTATCGCCATCCCACTGGGCCCTGGACCTGTATCCCCACTGAGGAGAGGAATGACAACTATCAGATCCCGTAAACCATGAAAGACAGTAGATGCATCACAGTCACCATGGTCTGAAAGATGGGATGTAGGATGCTTTCTATTCTCTCTCCTATTGCCACCAGAGTTGCAGTCTGTGCTTCCGTGGAGGTTCGTTCTTAGGCGTAGATTCCAATGAAGCTGCTACACACTCCACAGGTGCCTAAAGTGAAGAAAAAGTTTCCCTGATGTTGCCGCAAATGAGATTTGTAGACTCAAGAATCACTTGCCAGTTGCTGCACATCCTTGGAGACTGACCTCAGAACCTGCACGCAGCCATGATATTCCTCAAGCATCCTTCTTTTCAGGCAAATACCCATGAGTTCTGGATCCCATGACTCCGACGCCATGGGCAGCCTTCTCCTCGGCCTCCACTGGGAAGGTGGCACATTCTCACCCACTTCCCACTCCTCCAGCTCCCTCGTGCTCTATGAATCACCTGGTGCCACATCTTCCCTAACACTATCTACATTCGTACCTGTTTATTTGCAACTTGCTAAATTGCAATTCCTATTTAACACAACCATTTCTATAGTCCCGTTTTTTCCTCTGATCTTCCTATTGTGAAATGTTTGTTTTATTGCAATATCATTTATTGCAATTCCCTCTTATATGCAAGTGCAAACATTCCACTGTAACGAGACTTTGAACCTGAGTCTTTCACCTTTCAATCTGATTGGGTTCATTGGTCAACATCTCTAATGTCTGTCAGTGTTGTGCGATTGTCAAATTGCTTTTCAAGATGGCTCAACAAGAAAAGCGGTGTGACTTGTCATTGCACAAGCAAGTGGATGTTTTGAAGATTGCGAAAGTATTGAAGATTCAAAAACTGGACTCAAAGAAACACAGCATTTCTAAATCGTAGTTTTCTAGAATTTTGAAAAGAAAAATGGGTGTCTTGAAGGACTGGGGAAAAAAACGAGAACCGGGATAGGAAACAGAAGTGTGAAATTAAGATGACCTATGAGGATGAAGCATTGTTTAGGTGGTTTAATCACAAAAAAGCTTGGAAAGTCCCGCTTGAAAGTTGCCTGTTGAAAACTAAAGCTAATAAGCTTGCCAAAGAATTTGGTGTGGAAAACTTTGAAGCATCAAATGGATTCCTGTGCCGCTAAAAATGAGATACAAACTTGTTTACAAAAAGCTGTGCGGTGAAAAAGCAGACAGTAGCAAACCCGCTGCTGATGCATGGACTGAGGAAGTGCTGCTGGGTTTGTCAGCACGGTATCCGACCGACTGCATTTACAATTGCAGTGAGACCGGGCATTTCTATTGTGCCCTGCCTGATCAAACCTACACACAAAAGGAGAGAAGATGAGAGGTGGCAAAATAAGAAAAGAATACATTACATTCCCAGGATGAGAAAGTGGCACAAGAAAGTGGTTCTTTTGATGGATAATGCCATTTGTCATGCTGTGACTCTTGATCTTTCACACACGAGGCTCCAATTTATACCATCTAACACCACTTCCATCATCCAGCTCCTGGACCAAGGCATCATTTCTAGCGTGAAGCAATACTATAAGAAATAATTCTGGTGCATGGTGGTTTCTGTTTTAGATTCCACTGAGGAAACTGTTATTTCACAGGTTATGAAGAACTATAGCGTTTTGGATGCTATGCACTTATCCAGGAGAGCTTGGAATCTGGTGACGCTCAGCTGCATCAGTAACTGCTTTAGAAACTCTGTTTCGGTATCTAGCGAGGAAAACAATTACCCAGGCGAAGGTGAGGAGGTTGATGTAAAGATTCCCAATGGTTTGAGTGAGGCAGAGTTCGATCTTTTTGTGTCGATGGATGATGACATTGACATTGAGTGGTACAGTCATGTAGTGGTTATGCTACTGGACGAGTAATCCAGAGGCCTGGACTAATATTCCAGAGAATGGGAGTTCAAATTCCACCATGGCAAAATTTTAATTCAGTTTAAAAAAAAAATCTGGAAATAAAAAGCTGGTATCAGTAAAAGTGACCATAAAGTTGTCGGATTGTTGTAAAAACCCAACCTGTTCTCTAATGTCCTTCAGGGAAGGAAACCTGCCATCCTTACCCAGTCTGACCGATATGTGACTCCAATTCACACCAATGTGGTTGACTCTTAACTGCCCTCTGAAGTGTCCTAGCAAGCTGTATCTTTAGGGATGGGCAATAAATGGCAGCCTTGCCAGCGATGCCGACATCCCGAGAATCAATAACTTAAAAAAATTGCGGAGAGGTGACCGATGCAGAAATTGTTACTTCTCTAAAATACTCAGAAACAGATGCTGCAGAGGATATAAATGAAGATGTGCTAGAACTGGAAATTCCCAAAGTTAGAGAAGTCGATTCTGCACTGTGCTTTTTGTGTCGACTCATCGAGTCAAACGATAATGAAATGTTCGATGAATTTTCTGCACTGAAAGGGAAAGATGACTTCTGATCTCCACCAAAATAAATTACAGAATTCTTCGCAGCATTAAAAAATGCACGAGATGTTAGCATTTTTCATTAATTTTTAAGATACTGCATTCTCCTTTTTAAGACGTCATAAGATATTGTAAGAAATTTAGGCAAATAAAGATTGATATGCATCAGACCCGCCTTGATATTTGTTGCTTCTCACTGTTTTATTGCAATCTACAAGGTTGCCCCAAGTGGTTGCAATTAAGTGGGTTTATCTGTAATTCCCTCCAGGTGAAAGTATCTGAGCTGGTGTGTGGGAGTGAAGAAGCAACTGACACAGTTTCAGGTGGTTAGGGCAGATGAGCAGGAGGATGGTGTTGTCTGCAGGAACTCATGGGGCTCGATTTTGCCAGTGTGGGCGGGCTGGGGCGTGTCAGGACCCCAACTCCGAAGTGAAGTGGGGGAAAAAGTGGGATTTTCCCCTAATTGGGCAATTGATTTCCAGCGTGTGGGAACCCCTGGCCCAATGAGTCTTTTCATACAGAAAGTCGTCTCCGATGACATCATCAAAGATGTTGGATTTAAGGCCTGTAAGCAGCCTTGTTTCTTCTGCAGACTTTAAACTTTATGGTGATTGTAGTAAGGAATTCATTGATCGACTATGTCCAGCAGCAGGCAAAAGTGAGCTCCACTCTTCGATGAGCCCTCCCTCCAAGCTCTGGTGGAGGGAGCAAGATCGAATAAGGAGGTGCTGTTCCCTTCCTCAGGGAGAAAAAAGCCACCCCAGCAGACTAAAGCTGTGTGGCTGCAAGTGGCCCAGGAGGTCAACTCCATATTGATGAGCCGCAGAACCTGGCTGCAATGCAGGAAGAGGTTTCATGACCTTCTCCGCACAGGAAAAGTAAGTATGACTTTCCCATCTCCCTCAATCTGATCCCCATAGCCTCTCCTCACCAGCACTCTGCTTTGCTAACCTCTTCCTCCACATCCCACTTGACACTTACATCCCTGCACCCTTACCCATTGCCTCTCTCTCTATGGTCACATTCACTTAACTATTCGACCATGTAGCCCTCACGCTCCCTATCACGGTGATGCAACAACAACAACAACTTACAACACACAGAGAGGGCCCTTTGTCTCCTTCTAAGCATCTATGCTATGCATTCTCTACACTCATTCCTTCATTCTCACTCAAACTCCACTTGTGTCCCTCATTGCAGGAAAAGAGAGCCCACAATAAGAGGGAAAGAGCCATGACAGGAGGAGGGCCACCCTCAGTAGCCCAGCTCACCGCCTGGGAGGAAGCGGCCCTGGAAATCGCAGGGATCGAGGAGGATTCCCAAGTGGGGGATGGACAGATGGGCGCATTACAGCAAGCTGGTGACAGAATAGTTTGGCATCTCTCTCATTGACATTGCATGAGTCACTGATAATGAATCTGATGCTCTAACAGATTGACTTATTGACATTGCACTATTCAATGTGCATGTAACATTGACCTCACATCTCTAACTCTTTCCTTTACTCCCCCACAGGACCATCGAAAGCCCCCATCCCCACTGTCCAGGAGGAAGAGCCTGAGCTTCCAGACTCCTCAGAGGAAGCTGAAACCTCTGAGGACGCAGCGTCAGCAGAATTCAGCGCACCCAGCAACAGCGCAGACACTCACACCTCGGTGGGACCTTCGCGAGATAGAGCAGTGTTGGCACCTGGTGTATCACAGCTCACAAGTGAGCATCAGCAGATGGTGGAGACAGGGACAGCAGTGGAGAGTCCTCATTGGAGGGCGCAGGACACTGCCAGCTCGGCTCCGCTACATGTCGACCCTGTGTCTCCGGGTCCATCCAGAAGGAGAGCGGTGCTGGAACTCCAAGAACAGGTGCAGGAGTCTCTGGCAGATTTTGTCTCCAGGGTCGCTGCGAGTGTGGAGCGAATGGAGGAGTCCATCGCGAACATGAGCAGAGCGTTTGTGGAGGCTTTGGCGCATGAACGCATCACCACGGAAAGGATGGCAACCTCCGTGGAAAGGATGGCTAACTCTGTGGTAAGGCTGGCTACCGTAGAGGAGAGGATGGCTACCGTAGAGGATGGCTATGGCCATGGAGGAGCTTAGTCGCCAGGATCTTGAAAACATGGTCATTGTTCAGAATAGAATGACATCTCTTGAGGAGCGATGGTCAGCTATTGAACATAGAAACCAGACCTTCATGGAAGTCCTCTGGAGTAGGACTTCCATTGCAGAAACGAGTCCTCATGGCCCCCCTGAAGTACAGCAAGGTGCTTTCAAGCCACTTGCTAGCTCTGAACTGGGGCTGACCCATGAGAGGGATGTTGGTGGCAGACAACAAGGAAGTGGGGGTTCCTCTCCGAGCGCTCACACGACCATGCCACTGCAAAGCCCTCGGTCAGAGCCCCACCAGAGTCCTCGCCCAACTGAGATGGGCGTCTCAGCCCCTGCACAGCCGCAGGAGCAGCAGACTGTTGCCGAGCCCTCACAGGTTCGCAACCCCAGACGACGCCCGCCAAAGGCGTCGAGACAGGAGCAGCAAGAAAGTGAGCAAGGGGCCTCCACATCTGCTGAAGCCACAGGGGAAGCGCTACGAAGGAGCACGCGTAAGAGGAAGATAATGCACAAGTAGTCACAAGGGTAGTCACTTGGGTGCTGTGATGTATTTGGACCAGCCATCCTTGTCATGGTATCATAAACATATTTGATGGCAAACTGTTGAAGTTGTGGCCTGTGTCATTTCGCAAATGGGACTTTCACATTGAGGCCTTAGGGCGACTTGCAATTGTCAGAGTGATAGGAATCCACAGGTTCTTGTCCATTGTCGATGCTCTGGTAAGAAGGTGCGAGACAAAAGTGTTTGATTGTGCAGGCTAAGCAAATCTGGCCAACATGAGTGCGTCCCTTGCATCCCGGGCAGCAATGTGGTTGCGCTCGTGCGCCTTCTGACCTGTGCAGTTTCAGGTGGGTGAGCAGCAGCTTGGCACTCTTGTTGTTGCTCCTGCTGTTGGTGCTGCTGTTGTTCAGGGTTCTGCTGCTGCCGCGGCTGTTTTTCGTCCAGATCTGATGTCCAGGAGGAAAGGAAATAAATGGATCCCATGCTTCTGCTATATACCTCAGTTGAGGAAGCGCTCAGTCAAGGTGGGGAGAGGGGTTTCCCAGGAGGCCACACTGGAGATGGGTCTCCGGCTCCAAACTTCCACAACAATGAGTATGCCTGCTAAAGGCTCCCCCAGACCTGAGACAACAAAGTTCTGCCACCTGCAAATGATGATTGCTGAAAACTCCTTTTTAATGGTGGAGCTGCAGCTGTTACTAAGCAATCCACTTGTGAGGCCGCCAGGATTACCTGGCGTGTTCCAGAGGAGGCGTGTAGCATGGGGGAAATGTCTAAAAATCAGAAAGGCCTCTCAAAATTGGATCATAGAGGCAATTAAGTGGTCCTTAAGGGCCTATCCTGCTCTTGAAGGCGGGATGGAAACGGGGTCTGAAACCCTGATTCTGGGAAAATTGCTTGGAGGTGGGATCGGGCCCGCACGCCATTTTTTTGTGATTTTAACATCTCACACGCCTCCAATCCCGCCTCCTCGGGCCTGGCAAAATCGAGCCCATGGTGTCCAAATTAATCTCCTTCATCGCCCTCTTCATCATCATCATCATCATAGTTGTCAAAGAGGTAGTTGTCTATCTGTTTTTCCTCCTCATTATCATCATCTTCCTCCACCTATACTCTCCATTCCTGTGGTGGATTTGATGCCAGAAGTTAAGAATGGGTGAGCATTATTTTGCTTGGGATTAAGGAGACAGAGAAAGGGGTGCAAACTTGTGGCTATTTGATTCTTCATAGGTATGCCAGAGTGACACTGTGGGTGTTCAGTCACTAACCTAGTGCCAGTAATACCCCGTCAATCTCGCCATCTCCCACTGCTAGAGCAGAGTACCTGCCCATGAGCTCCATGGCCATCTCCTCGTACAGTGTGAGTTGTCTTAAGGTTTGGATACCCCCTCCAGTGGCATGACTCTCATAATTATGCACCAATTACTCCTGGAAAGGTAGAGTAAATGAGGGGAAGGCTGGCAGCTGAGAAGTGTGTGTCAAGTGGCAAGGGAGAGCTTAAGTAAGTGATGTAGGGGTATTAGCCTGTTAAAATGGAGGAAGGGGTTTTAGGGTTTTCATGTAAGTAATTGCCATTAGGGGAGTTGAGTAGCCATAATGCGGGATCCCGAGCTCGAGCCCCTCTTAACCGGAATGCATAATCAGAGTGAAGAGTGTGCGAAGGACGAGAAGGGAGAGTGACTGCTATGTTACCTTGCTTGCCTTTGTGAGGTCAGTGTACTTCTTGCGGCACTGTTCTGCAGTCCTGGGGATGAGAGAGTTGGCACTTAGTGCCAGTGCCACCTCCTTGCAGAAAGCACTCATGGGCTCCATGCCCTTCTCCTCATAGGGCCTGAGGTGTTTCAGGTTCGGTGTACCCCAGCCGGTGAACTGCCTCTTGCAGATATTTTTTTTAAATTCGTTTATGGGATGTGGGCAGCGCTGGCAAGGCCAGCATTTATTGCCCATCCCTAATTGCCCTTGAGAAGGTGGTGGTGAGCCGCCTTCTTGAACCGCTGCAGTCCGTGTGGTGAAGGTACTCCCACAGTGCTGTTAGGTAGGGAGTTCCAGGATGTTGACCCAGCGACGATGAAGGATCGACGATATATTTCCAAGTCAGGATGGTGTGTGACTTGGAGGGAAACTTGGAGGTGGTGGTGTTCCCATGCGTCTGCTGCCCTTGTCCTTCTAGGTGGAAGAGGTTGTGGGTTTGGGAGGTGCTGCCGAAGAAGCCTTGGCGAGTTGCTGCAGTGCATCTTGTCGATGGTACACACTGCAGCCAAGGTACGCCGGTGGTGGAGGGAGTGAATGCATAAGGTCGTGGATGGGGTGACAATCAAGCGGCTGCTTTGTCCTGGATGGTGTCGAGCTTCTTGAGTGTTGTTGGAGCTGCACTCATCCAGGCAAGTGGACAGTATTCCATCACACTCCTGACTTGTGCCTTGTAGATGTTGGAAAGGCTTTGGGGAGTCAGGAGGTGAGACACTCGCCGCAGAATACCTAGCCTCTGACCTGCTCTTGTTGCCACAGTATTTATGTGGCTGGTCCAGTTAAGTTTCTGGTCAATGGTGACCCCCAGGATGATGAGGGTGGGGGAAAGGGTGATGGTTATGCCGTTGAATGTCATGGGGCTGTAGTTAGACTCTCGCTTGTTGGAGATAGTCATTGCCGGGCACTTGTGTGGCGCGAATGTTACTTGCCACTTATCATCCCAAGCCTGAGCGTCGTCCAGGTCTTGTTGCATGCGGGCATGGACTGCTTCATTATCTGAGGAGTTGTGAATGGCGCTGAACACTGTGCAGTCATCAGCGAACATCCCCATTTCTGACCTTATGTTGGAGGCAAGGTCATTGATGAAGCAGCTGAAGATGGTTGGACCTAGGACACTGCCCTGAGGAACTCCTGCAGCGATGTCCTGGGGCTGTGATGATTGACCTTCAACTACTACACCCATCTTCCTTTGTGCTCGGTATGACTCCAGCCAGTGGAGAGTTTTCCCCCCGATTCCCATGGACTTCAGCTTTACTAGGGCTCCTTGATGCTACCCTCGGTCAAATGCTGCCTTGATGTCAAGGGCAGCCACTCTCACCTCACCTCTGGACCAAGGCTGTAATGAGGTCGGGAGCCGAGTGGTCTTGGCAGAACCCAAACTGGGCATCAGTGAGCAGGTTATTGGTGAGTAAGTGCCGCTTGATGACACCTTCCATCACTTTGCTGATGATTGAGAGTAGACTGATGGGGCGGTAATTGGCCGGATTGGATTTGTCCTGCTTTTTGTGGACAGGACATACCTCGGCAGTTTTCCACATTGTTGGATAGATGCCAGTGTTGTAGCTGTACTGGAACAGCTTGGCTAGAGGTGCGGCTCGTTCTGGAGCACAAATCTTCAGCAGGATAGTCAGGATGTTGTCGGGGCCCATAGCCTTTGCTGTATCTAGTGCGCTCAGCCGTTTCTTGATATCGCATGGAGTGAATCGAATTGGCTGAAGACTGGCTTCTGTGATGGTGGGGACCTCAGGAGTAGGCCGATATGGATCATCCACTCGGCACTTCTGGCTGAAGATGG
The DNA here is from genome assembly GCA_030390025.1 of Squalus acanthias. Lineage (NCBI taxonomy): Eukaryota > Metazoa > Chordata > Chondrichthyes > Squaliformes > Squalidae > Squalus > Squalus acanthias. The sequence goes on along the minus strand of CM059427.1, from coordinate 168,594,778 downwards.
TTGCAAACGCTTCAGCCTTGTCTTTGCACTCACGTGCTGGGCTCCACCATCATTGAGGATGGGGATATTCATGGAGTCTCTTCCTCCCATTTGTTTAATGGTGCACCACCATTCACGACTGGATGTGGCAAGACTGCAGAGCTTTGATCTGATCCGTTGATTGTGGGATCGCTTAGCCCTGTCTATAGCGTGCTGCTTCCGCTTTTTAGCATGCATGTAGTCCTGTGTTGCAGCTTCCCCAGGTTGGCACCTCATTTTTAGGTACGCCTGTTGCTGCTCCTGGCATGCTCTTCTACACTCCTTATTGAACCAGGGTTGGTCCCCTGGCTTGATGGTAATGGTAGAGTGAGGGATATGCCGGGCCATGAGGTTACAGATTGTGGTGGAATATAATTCTGCTTCTGCTGATGGCCTACAGTGCCTCATGGATGCCCAGTTTTGAGCTGCTAGATCTGTTATGAATCTATCCCATTTAGCACGGTGGTAGTGCCACACAACACGATGGAGGGTGTCCTCAGTGTGAAGACGGGACTTCGTCTCCGGTGGGACAGGACATACCCAGGGATGGTGATGGAGGAGTTTGGGACATTGCCTGAAGTTATGATTCTGTGAGTATGACTATGTCAGGCTGTTGCTTGACTAGTCTGTGGGACAGCTCTCCCAATTTTGGCACAAGTCCCCAGATGTTGGTGAGGAGGACTTTGCCAGGTCGACTGGGCTGGTTCTGCCATTGCCATGTCTGTAGCCGGTGCCGAGGTGATCCGTCCGGTTGCATTCTTATTATTGTGTTTTCTGGCGGTTTGTTACACTAGGCCATTTCAGAGGGCAGTTAAGAGTCAACCACATTACTGTGGGTCTGGAGACACATATAGGCCAGACCAGGTAAGGACGACAGATTTCCTTCCCTAAAGGACATTCGTGAACCAGATGGGTTTTTACAACAATCGATAGTTTCATGGTTACTGATACTGATACTAGTTTTTTATTCCAGATTTATTTAATTAACTGAATTTAAATTCCCCAGCTGCCGTGGTGGGATTTGAACTCATGTCTCATGGATCATTAGTCCAGGACTCTGGATTACTAGCCCAGTGACATTACCACTATGCTACCGTTCCCGGTATATTTAGATATTGTATGCCATTTTCTCCTGCAAGAAGATTAAATAATTATGGGGAAGGCTAGCAGTTGAGAAGAGTGTGTGTGCCAAGTGGCAATGAGGGAGTTGAAGTAAGACATATAGGTCTTTCAGCCTGTTTAAGTGGAGGATGGGGTTTTAGGATGGTGCATGCAAGCAATTGATGTTAGTAGAGATGGGTCGCCATAGTGTAAGACCCCAAGTTAGTGTCGCCCTTAACCACAGTGCATTGTTTAGGGTTAGTTGTAAGCTGTTACTCTTAAAGGGTGAAGAGTGTGCTGGTGCTCAAAGTGCCCAAGGATGAAAAGGGAGAGTGGTCATTTTGTTACCTTGCCAAGTCATTGATCATCTTGCGGCACTGATCTGCAGTCCTGGTGGTAAGAGAGTTGGCACTCAGTGCTGGTGCCAACTCCCTTCAGGCGGCACTAGTGACAAATCTGACAGGTTTGCTGCTATGGACACCAAGCAATCTGTGTCTCCTGATCTCTATTTCCTTGAGGAGGGCTTGTAGGTCAGACACTATGAAATTGTGGCATCTTCTTCTCTACCTGTGTGCCATGCCCTGCTGCCTGGTTTGGCTGCGTGTATCAATTGCTCCTATAGTAGACATTCTTGAAAAGTGGCACAAAAAGATTCATGAGACATGCAATCTGACAGTCAAGTGAGTGAGCCAAGTATTGTTCCTTATTTACCTGCTCCGCTCCCAGCCTGGTGCTGACATCTTCAACCAGAAGTGGCTTTTTAAAAGCTGCAGTCTAATTTCCATGCAACCCAGAAGATTGCATCCATCTTACATGGGATTTATGCCAATCACAATTCCAATGAATATGCAGATGAGCTGACCCAGGAAACTCTTGTGTAAATACCTCTCCAGACCAACAGCAGGCACAAATGGCCAATAGTCAATGTGAACTTCAACAAGAGAACATAATTAAATCCTTGACTTGGCTAGGCCAACAAGGATAACTAATTTGCACAGTTGAGAGGAAGGAAAAATAAATGAAAAAATCCCCAGCTCTGTGGCAACAGAGAGTGAGTATAGCCATCTTCAATTTCAGTATAGTCGGCACACACATTTTAACTGACCCCTCCTGGAGCACAGCGGGTGGATTATCAAAAATCTTCCGGAGCATTGTCCGGAGTATTAATCTTCAATTCCTGGAGACTCCAGGACAATCCAGGAGGGTTGGCAACCCTAGGTGAGTGATAGAGAGAAGAGAAAGAGAGACAGAAGCAGAAGAGGAGCGACAGAGAGAAACAGCTACACAAAGACAGCAAAGCCAGGTAAGAGCGTGCCCATATTCTCTGACTTACGGTGTGCAATGCCACAGGAGACTGACTAGTAATACATTAAAAATCTTATGTCTGTGTGCACTTCCTGTCAACTTTTTCCATGATACATTCCTTTGTCTGCAGTTGTCATGGAAACTGCCTATCTAAACCTGTCACACTGTAATTACACCCTCCCACTGGTGGTGGCACTGTAGCTCAATTTTGCATTTTGCAGCTCCTCAGCCTGTACTACAGTGAAATCCCTATGCTTCAACCAACTCTACTTCTCTGACTTCCTAAATTCAGTTTGTTTTTATGTTTTCCTATAAATGATCATATAAAATCGAAAGAATTATATAAAAGTGAGAAGACTGTATGACTTTAAAATGGTGAATGAATGCATGCCCAAGTCATTAACCCCCACTTCACCTGAAGACTATATTTTGCCTTAACTCCCCATGTGCAATACCACAGGAGATTGACTAATAGTATTCTATATTTACAACAGTGAGGATTATGCTGTAGTTCAGCAGAGTACATTTCCTCTTTAAACTAACCCAGCCATGCTGAAACCTGTGACTTACACAGGCTGATTACACACATATCAAAGAGTCAGCATGCAATGTGCATTTAACATTGGAGACATGCTCTTTGTAAATTCTAACAGTTGATACCTTCAGCTGTTTTCATTAGAATTAGTTAATAAGGCGGACATATACAGAATCTTTCCTTCTGTAGAAATATGAAACATCAGCTGTCTATCACTGATGTGTACGATGATCTCTTAGCACAATAAAGAATTTAGTCCCCATTATTCTGAGCTCTCAGATGAGCATACTGACATTTAATTCATCTGCAGGTCTAATTTCTTACCAGATAACAGAAGTTGCAAAAACTGTGTGGGCTGAGATGCTGAGTAATTGCAGCTTAGTGTTAAATTCTGAAGTTCTGTACATAATGAATACCCTTTGCTTTCTATTGAAGACAATGATTTACTATAGTCAAGAGATAAGCACGCAGGGCATGGTATATCAGAATTCAGAAACACTGGCCCCGATTTTAACTGCCCCCACCTGGTGGATACTGTGCGGGCGGGCACTGAAAATAACGGGAGTCACTTACCCCCTCCGATCCCGCTTCCCTCCCGGCATGTTCCCGTATTAACCTGCTCTTTCAAGCAGGCGAGCAGGAAACCTGCAGGAAGGAAGTGGGGTTCTGTTTTAAATATGCAGATCGGGTCCGATTATGTCATCAGGATCCGATCTGCAATTTCAAACCGAGGCCTGAGCGGGGGGAGGGGGCGGCCAGCGTTGGCTCCCACGTTAGACAAAAACTGCCAGGAGCCGGATCCTGGGCTAGAAGAGGCACAGACGGTAAGTTTTAAATTTATTTTTCAGGTTTCCTTTTGGGGCAGGACTGGTCCTCTGGGCCTCACAAGGAAGCCTTGGGCCTCCCTTGCACTGGGCTCCACCCCCCCCCCCCCCCCCCCCCCCGATCACTCCAATAACTGCAGTAGGACCACCCCCATGGGTCCCTGGCTGTGGCCTCCTGCCATTAAGGTTGGCAGGGCCTCCATGTCCCTGGTCTGGCCGTGCTACCCCGCACCCTCTCCGCCTCTCCATTAATATCGGGATACCTGTTTCTGGATCCCTCCACAGGCTTGCTTAACTACCTTAAATGTTAGAAAGAATAAACATTTGGCTTCTTGGTTTCAGAGATCCTGAAATGAATTTATTTACCGAGGCATATCCCATACCCCAGTCTTGGAGTTGCCAAGGCCACCAGGGAATGCCATCCACTAGACAGTTAGGAAATGCATCTGTATAGGTAGCACGAGGCCATCACACAGATTACTGTGCCCCCAACACCTACAACCACCGCATTCTGCAATTCCATCCATTTTTCTCTGAGAACCAAAACCCAATGTACTTGTCATTGACATGTGAACACAAGGAGTTACACTGGGAGTGCAATGAGACATGAACTTGTCCTGACTTCAGCTGCAGGCATATCTAATACTCATGCAGGGAAAACTGAAGTATACAAAAGTAAATTTTTTGCAATGTTGAATTTAGAAATATCTGAAGGCATATGTGAGCACCGAAGATACAAGATTCATTTCTTAAGAGGATCTGAGGGATGCTCCTCCTTGGACATTTTGATTTTTGACACTTTTGGAGCATTTTCCAGTCTGTAGAATCTACTTTGAGCCAAAAGTTATTTATGCTGTCAAATCAGTACAGCCGCAGAAATGCTGACTGTTAGCATGAAACATTGATGACTGACATATACTTTTATTATTGAAAGCAAAAGCTGTTGTCAGGCTACAAATGATAACTAACACAAAATCTAGTTAATTATAGTTAATTACAGACATTATTTTCTTTTAAGAAATGTTTCTCTGCTAAAATGTTACATTTTTGGGTAATGGTTTTTCTCACGGTTATTTGCATTTCCTAACTGCCTAGTGGGTGGGGGAGGGGGAAGGGGAATGCTTGTTCCCTTTTGGCCTGGGCATCTCGCACCATTCCTGTATGCGAGCCCTCCTTCTCTATGACCTAGAGTGTAACTTTACCTGCCCAGAAACTTGGTAATTTAGAGTGAGTGCATGGGCCAAAGAGAAAACCATTGTGAGTGTACTTCAACTTACTGGTTCTATAAATATGCCCTCACATGCTCTTCCTCGACATTAGAAGAATGACATCTCACTAGACTGTAGCTTGAACTAAAAGCTGCTAAAGAGATTTATTAAACAGTAAATGGATAATAAACAGCAGCAATGGTACACTCTAGAATTAGAGTATATTAAGCCTTAACCATCCCTGAGAAGATATAAAAACATTCACATCGGCTGTGCTAAACTGCAAGATCCATGAATATTAATATTTACATTGCATCGTGTTGCTGACCATCCACAGAGTTCCTCTGGCCTATATATATATATATATGTCTCCAATGGTTTGAGATGAACTACCCAATTTGAACAAGACAAATGTGTGATTTGCTACTAGTTTCTGCTGATCCCTGATGACTCTTTGCTCCTTCAAAACTGAGATGAGGAGGAACTACTTCACTCAGAGGGTGGTAGGTCCATGGAATATGCTGCCACAAAAAGCTGTAGAAGCTACATCATTAAATAAATTTAAAACAGAAATAGACAGTTTCCTAGAAGTAAAGGGCATTAAGGGTTACGGGGAGCGGGCAGGAATTTGGACATGAGTCTAGGTTCGGATCGGTCATGGCCCTGTGGGTAGTGGAGCGGGCCCAGGGACCGTGTAGCCTGATTCTGCTCCTATTTCGTGTGTGCAATTCTGTTAGATGCAGGAGATGGTTCTGTGATAGATAGTAGATTGGCGGTTAGGATCAGATCAGCCATGATCTTATTGAATGGCGGAGCAGGCTCGAGGGGCCGATTGGCCTACTCCTGCTCCTATTTCTTATGTTCTTATGTTCTTATGTACCGAACTGAATATGGAGGCGGAGTCATTGAATATATTCAAGGCGGAGATTGACAGACATTTGAACTACAAGGGAGTCAAGGGGTATGGGGAGAGAGCGGGAAAGTGGTGTTGAGGCCAAGATTGGATCAGCCATGATCTTATTGAATGGCGGAGCAGGCACGAGGGGCCGATTGGCCTACTCCTGCTCCTGTTTCTTATGTTCTTATGAATATGATTACAAACTATTTTTACTTTACTTACCTTCTACCAGGTGCCTGATGATGGGCAGACCCAGGATTCATCTGATCATGAGTATAAGTTCCACGCATGTGTAGAGCATTTGGGGAAACCTCAGAAGAATGGGCAGGTAGTATAAATCCCGTATAACAACAGAAAACGCTGGAAAAACTCAGCAGGCCAGGCAGCATCCATGGAGAGAGAAACAGAGTTAACGTTTCAGGTCGAAGACCTGATTTTTATCAAATACTAACAAGTGGACAGCAGGATAGGAATGGTGATGTCAGCATGAAACACTGATGGTTGGCATATATTTTATTCGGCAATTCAGTTTAATACATTTTTCCTTAAACCCACACAAACTTAAAAAGAAAATCAACTTATATGAAAAATGCAGACTTTTGCTACTCTGGACAATATCTTCATTAGTGCCAATAACATGGTTTATGATCTATTTAAGAGGCATCCTCCTCATCATTTTCCAAGTGCCTCACCTGGGGCAATTCCCATTGGAAAACCCATTTGCACATTGGCAATGACAGTCAGACAGGCCTAAGGGTGATTGGTATGGGAAATGAGAAAAGAACAGTGGTGCAGTTGGAGGTGCTCTTCTGAGGTTAGGGTTAAGGCACATTGTTAGAGCAAAAGTAGATTGAGGTTTGCTCTGCATCTAACTGTGCTATACCTGACCTCGGAGTGCTTGATACTGACACTGTAATGTCTGGAATTTCCTAACAGTAAGATCCCCTCACCTTGATGAACACAGAAAAGTGCATCATTACTTACAGGATCCTTTATAACAGTGTCTGCTAGTTTTAAACTCAGAGATAAGAAATATAAGAACAAGTCATGGATGAGAAAAGGCCACTTGTCCCAGCATGCCTGTCCTAGTACTCCAGTTAACTCAGTCCAACTGCATTTTCAGCTTCCCAGTCCCAACAAAACAGGAAATCTACTAGTGCCATTTAATAATACTTGATATATCTCAGTAAGGTTCCCCCTTAACCTTTTTCTCTCTAGATCTAGAGTGTAGAGCTTAATGTTCTTTTCTTATTCCCTTTATACTTGAGATTATTCTTATTGCCTTCTATGCACCATCTCCAATTCATGGATATTCCATCTGAAGCATGGTGACCAAAATTGAGCACAATATTCCAAGTGAGATGCAGTTTAAAGATTCAGTATAATCTCTGTAGACTTATAGGGGTTCATTGTGCAGTCTTGTCGCAGTGCTAGCGGGAAAACAACACAAGGTGAGCAAGTATTGCAGAGAGATGACCTTGTGTTTCATTGCTATAATCACGTATAGTTCCTGCACAGACTAACTGATGCACAGGGTGCATACCTTGTGTGTGGAGAATCTAATGAGTGAGAAGCTCTTAAATGGCTGCTGCTCGCAAGAAAAGCTGAACTCCATATTTTCAATCTTGATGTTTTGCTGCGAGAACATCTAGACAATAGCAAGGGGGTGCAAGAATAGTATCGACAGGAACAAAAGAGGACCAGAGATGGCCCTTACAGCTATCACCCATTAACTCCCAATGAGAAGAGGTCCCTCCAAATTCTGGTGCCAGAAGCCATTAGAAAGGCTGAGGGGAGAATGATGTCAGAGGCAACCCCAAACTCAGAGCTTGTACAGTCCTTTGCTTATTATCCTTTCTCCTCCTACTCACTCACTCATTCACTGACACACAGCCATCCACTGAACCACAGAAGCATAAAACAGTCTTGCCAATCTGAGCTCTGTTTCAAAGGGTGGTTTATGGGCAACATTCAAACATACGGAGGGTGATTTTAACCCTATGCACCTGACGGTAACCGGGCAGGTTGGCAGTTAAAATCGACCGGGTGACTTACCTGTCAATATCATAGAAACTTACAGCACAGGAGGAGGCCATTCGGCCCGTCATGCCTGTGCTAGCTCTTTGAAAGAGCAGTCATGCTTAGTCCCACATCCCCGCTTTTTGTCCGTAACCCTGTAAGTTCCTCATCCTCAACTACCTGTCCAACTCCCTTTTAAAAATTATTTATGGAATCAGCTTCCACCACCTTTTCAGGTAGAGCGTTCCAGATCCCAACAACTCTGAGTGAAAACATTTCTCCTCATCTCCCCTCTAGATCTTTTGCCAATGATTTTAAATCTATGACCTCTGGTTATTGACCCACTCGCCAGAGGGAATAGTTTTTCTCTAACTACTCTATCAAAACCTCTCATCATCTTGAAAACCTCTATTAGGTCACCTCTTAACCTTCTCTGTTCCAAGGAGAACAGTCCAAACTTTTCCAACCTCGCCACATAACTGAAGTCGCTCATCCCTGGTAACATCCTGGTAAACAACCTCAGTACCCTTTCTAATGCCATTACATCTTTCCTGAAGTGTGGTGCCCAGAATTGTCCACAATACTCCAGCTGAGGCCTAACCAGTGATTTATAAAGTTCTAGCATGATCTCTTTGCTTTTATATTCTATCCATCTATTTATAAACCTAAATAACCCATATAATTTTTTAATCACCTTATCAACTTGCCGTGCCACCGATAAGGATTTGTATATATGGGCAGCAAGATCTCTGTGCTCATCTACATTTTTCAAAATCATGCCATTTATAGTGTACTGTCTTTCCACATTAGTCCTCCCAAAGTGTATCACTTCACACTTCCCTGCATTGAACTCCATCTGCCATGTTTCTGCCCATTTCACCATCCTGTCTATGTCATCCTGAAGCCTATAACTATCCTTATCACTATCTACTACTTTACCAAGTTTTGTATCATCTGCAAACTTTATAATGCTGCTCTCTACACCTGAGTCTAGGTCGTTTGTAAACATTGAAAGGAGTAATGGACCCAAAACTGACCCTTGAGTCCATTACTCTTTTCACCTGGATCCCGTCGCCTTCCATTTGAATCTGCTCTTCTCAACAGGCGGCAAAGGCACCCGCCTTGTAATATGCAGATCGGGGTGTGGTGATGTCATTGGGCCTGACAGCAATTTTAACTCTGGCCTGAGCTGGGAAGCTGCTGTGGCTTTCCCACCCGTTGAGGACAGTGGGAAGAGGACCCATACCAGAACAGCCTATTTAAGATAATTTTGTTTTATAGCAAGAATACTCCTCCAGGCAACATGAGAAAAGTTTAGCTTCCCCTGCCATGGGCTCCCCTCCCTTGGCTCCTGCAAGGCTCTCTTGAAACCTCCTGCCTTACCTTCTTGCTGGTGAGCCTTCCTTTGGTGCTGGTCAGCGGCCTCTTTACCGCCGAACGTCTACTCCCGTCGCTTGCCAGTTGCCGCTACCCGCCTGTTACATAGGAACACAGGAACAGGAATAGGCACTCGAGCCTGTTCCACCATTCTATTAGATCACAGCGGATCTGTACCTCAACTCCATTTACCCACCTTTGTTCCATACCCCTTGATACCCTTACTTAACAAAAAACTACCTCAGTCTTGAAAATTTCAATTGTCCCAGCTGTAGAGTTTCGCAATTATCGCGATTCAAAATAACATGAGAGAAGCAGATTCAATTGATCATTTTTATTAAACGAAATGCTGTCCTGACAATAAAGGACACAGAAGCCTGTAAAATGGCCACCGCGCATCGTGGCAGAAGCTTCCAGAGACACAGTGGGCAGACAAGATGGCATCGAATATACATTCAGTATGAGATTGGATCGTACTCGGTACACATTGATAAAGACAGGATGCAACCCGTTTGCATTTTGAACAATAGCAATGATATAAGTGCTGGAATCGTTTTCCTACGCACAGTAAAGATCATTGAACTGGGCCATCGAGAACCCATCTAGACACATCAATACACAAATACCCCCCCCGGCTCAACAATGAGAGAGACATTGGCGGGTGATTAAGCCAGTATTCGGGGGGCCCCAAAACCAGTCGAGGAGACGATTCATACACATCCTGGCTGGCTCAACAATGGAGAAGGCATTAACGGATAGTTGGCCAGTTTCAGGTGCTACCGAAACCCGTTAAGAAGATAATCGCCCCATGCTGGGAGTTTTGAGCACCAAAATCACACAAAGGATAAACATTTAGATTTGAGCGGGAGATAAGGCTGACAAAACGGTATAACTATAGAAGACAAATGTCCATCGCTCTCTTGTATCTCTCTCCTGGACTGTCAGCCTCTTGATTTTTCTCTGGACTCTTTTGACTCTTGACTCTTAGCCGTGCTGGTCGGTTATTCGAGTGTTGGGTGGAGCTCAATCGGAACGAGCCGCCTCGACAAGGGCAAGTAACAGGGTACACCATCCCGAGTGTCGGTAAACGGTGTCCGGACCTGGAGGCCCGAGTGACGAGAAGAAAGACGAGAAGAAAGACGAGAAGAAATTCCACGTGCCGCCACGGTCAGTAAACCCCGACCGCGCCCGAAGGTAATACAGGAAGATTCTTCTTTGAATTCTAAGACGGTTTGAGTCCATTGATTACTTCATGACATCAGGGAGTCTGGCTTGCTTTTCGCGGCAGCGAGAGTAAACAAGTGGGGTGCAGAAACCCTTCCAAACACGTGACAGTCAGGCGCTGCAGCGAAACGAGCTGAGTGCCTCACTTTAAATTTCCGAAGTAAGCCGAGTGGTGAGCATGTTTTCCGATCCTACAAATCCAGACGTAGTTTAGGTATTGTTAAGGGAGGGTGGTTTTTAATAAGGTTAAGGTATAATGTGTTCCCCCTTTTTACGATGTGCCGTGTGTTCTCCATTTCCATAGACCAAGCTTTATGAACGTGTGTATACTTGTACTCTCTTTGATCTGTGCCTATGACATGTATTTCATGATTTTAGACGCCATGCAATAAAGATATTCATTTCGTGCTATTCAAACGGGTCTATTTGAGTTTTTCTCTGCATTACTGCTCCTTGCATCTAAGTCCAGGTGTCAAAACCGTAAGGGCGAGTGGGTCGAACCACTCACAGGTGCTTATTGCAAAAAGGCTGGCCAGAGACCAGAGCAAGCAATAGTATAGGCAACGAAGGCCTAACCTCGCACCAGCACCGTTTGAGACACGCCCCCTTACACAGCGTCCACAGTCTAATTAATTTGAACAGTTTCTTGGAATTTCAAATTATTTTTTTCTCTCTTTCAGGAATTTCAAACTGATCTGTTCCTTTCCTGAGATTTTCAAACAGATTCGGGATTTTAAAAATTGTCCCTTTTTATATCCTGGAAAGAGTTACTAGGACTTCCTTAATTTTGAGTATCTGTCCATTAAAATTTAAAAAGGAATAATCAGTCATATATAAACTGAACCAATCACCGAGCATTGTTTAATTTTGAATTATTCATCTCTCCAACCTGAGACTAACAAAACTTGCAACATTGTATTGGAAAAAGTTTGGCACAACAATTTAAACTCAATCAGTTTTTAAACTGATTATGTCCTGCGGCAGGATTCAAAGGAACAGTCACTAAAACAAAACTGGAGAAAAACTAATTTCAGTCACAGAGTTTTAATCTTGATTTTGGTCAAAGTGTTCTAGCCATTGCTGAAAGATGATATAATGGGGTAAAAATTCACTTGGTTGCGCCTCCCGTTAGCGCCTTAAGAGGGCGCTAATGGGGCGCAAAGCCGCTAACGCCTGGGCGCAGCGATGTTTGCGCCGCTCGAGAACTTAACTTGAGATTGTGCGGCGGCGCTAAAACTTACCGCTGCGACCACCTGCGCGCGCAGATTGTGACGTCATTCCATGGTGCAACGCCCTTGTGGCGCCCCGTAGCGGAAATTGAGTGGCGCCCCCTGCCTTACCGCCTGGCGCTTCCAACGACCAGAAGACTGGAACGCTATCAATCGCTGTGGGGCTGGGGGGGGCGCTATTTAAAGGGGGCCTCTTCCTGTCTTTTATTGTTGGTGGCATTTTTGAACTACGCATTCTGAGAGAGAGAGGGAGAGACTTCTGGAGAGATTCAACGTTGTGTGAAGGAGTTTTGGGTACTGAGCAGCACTTTGCAGGTTCATTTTGATTTGCCATTCCTTGTATCGATTTAGCAGAGACTGTGGGAGCTGCACTCTGAGCTCTTTGCCTGGTACTTTCCATTGTTCTTTCCAGCACATTTGATGTGCAAGTCTCTCCAGGCCGAGATTCAAGGCAGCAATGAACAGGATGTGGATGGAAAGCAAGATTAACCATCCCCTTTAAGAACTGGCCCGTGCCATTGTGTGTGTGTTCCATTGCTGACTGACATTACATGAGCTTCGCCAGCGCTCCGAGTTAGCGCCTCACTGCTCGGCCTTTGCGCCTTAAGAGAGGTGTGCAGCGCCTGCTTTAGCGCTCCACTCACCTCCCGGGGCGGTAAAAGTGAAGTTTCCTGTCAGTGCCGATAATTAGCGCCAGGCGCTAATATTTGCGTCCGGGCGATATTTGCGCCCCAAATGGGGCGCGACCTAATTTCTACCCCAATGGATCATCTAGAAGGACGGGGTCCTAGAATCTTTGACGCCCATTCCAATGTAGGTGTGCCAGGCCCTGCTGATATGTTTGGTGGCATCTTGGCAACTGCCTGCCAATCAGGTTATTCTGACTATTGATCAACCTGGAATGCCCTTTTTCATGCAGTACCACTGGGAATTGGAACTTCTGACAAAGCAATACATGTGCAGCTCTGCCTGTAGATGCAGGTGTGAGGATACTGGTGGGTGAGTTTAGAACACCAACGGTACAGCCTGACCTGCCTGGCATCCCTCTATTTGTTCTCTTCTTTCTCCAAAAAGCTCAGACAGAAGGGGATTCACACTGGGAAACTAACTGTGACACTGATGGAACTGTATGAAAAAAATATCAGCCAGCAGCAGACCAAAATCCCTGAAGGGTTGCTGAAAATCTAAGAGGCAGCAGAAAAAAAAAATCAAGGAAAGTGGTGTATAAATGGCTAGGAAAGTGATTACTGAATCTTCTTGTTCTGCTTTTTAATTGAACTTCAACATATAGCTGGATATGTAGAAACTCTAGACACACATTCTGAATGCACAAACATCAGGAAATAGTGTGGACCCCAAAATGGGATCACCTTCCTCTGATTTCAGTATTACAATGAAGCTTCTGCTTCTTTCCTCATTTGCCTATTTATGAGGCACAAATTGGTTTCACCATGATTAATGCTCTTTTATCATTTCGCCTCCAAAAATAAAGATTGTATATACTCAGTACATCTTCCACTGTATCCCATCAGTGCAGGGCCACCATGCTTTGGGCGTTCAACATGCTAGAGAAAATAGCATTCCCAGACTGGGGGGGTGAACAGTCTACTGGAGTTCCTGTTTCTGATTGCTATCTTCTGAATTTGTGCGAATTTTGTAGATGTCAGTTGAGGACAGGATCAAGCTCAGCTGTAATGTTCCCCAAAGACCCCGACAAAATTCATTATCTGGGATCACACATGCTGAATGGCCAACCTGGTGAGCTCAGGATGGACTGCCAGCATCATGAAACAATACCCAAGCATGTTAGCGGTGGGGTGGGGGCAGTTTTCAGCTGCCAGCCATTTGTTTCTCGCCTGAAAATCAGACGACCAGCAGAGGAAATTCTAGTGGGGACCTTGGGCACCCACTTGCCCGCTTGATTCAATTTTCAGGCAGGCCTTTAAAAGGGAACCCAGCACTCCTGCCCAAAACAGGCAGAAGACTGCTTAAATATGCAAATTGGGATTGTACGCTGGTTGTACGACCTCGATTACAATTTTAGTGTACGAATGGATGGAACATGTGCCATGCATGCGAGTCCCTGTAAGGACATTGAGCAGCCTAACCAGTGGTCCTTAAAAGGACTGCTGAAGGCTACTCAGGAAAAGGTAGGTTTTTTTTTTAAAGATTTTGTGGGGATACAAAAGTCATCTGACCCGCTGCTGGATATGTTCTCACCTCTCCCCCAGGATCTGTTCCCTCCTCCCTAACAGGCCGACCTGCCAGCCAGCTCCGTGCAGAAGCCGGCAGATTTTCCACTCTCCAAAACCAGCGTACAGTAGCGGAGCGCCCGTTTGGCATCCACGGCTAGCCGGTAAAATTCTGGCCTGAAAACCTGAAAATGGTTCGAACCTTCCGACTGTGGCCTTGGGCAGGCGCCGGGGGGGCACACTGCCAACTTCACGATTGTTTGGGGCCAATGTTGAAAATTCCCCGCTGCCCCCACCACCATTTTCCAGATAGAAAAGGTAATAGCAAAAAACTGGAGTGAAAATTAGTGGCAAAGAAAAACATTATGGCCTGGAATTTGCGGTCAGCAGCGAAGCGAAGGCGTATGCTGCTGGCCCCGAAGTACGCTTACACAAGGATCTCGCGATCCCTGTGTCGAGAACGTCGGCTTTTCCGACCTTCACTTTAAATCAACGCAAGTTAATGGGGATTCCCTTGTGCGGAGTGCTGTGACGTCAACAGGCTGTCTAAGCAGCCAATCAAAAGGCAGAATTCTCACAGACAGTGAACAAGGATGTGGGTAAGCCCTTAAAATTCTATGGGGGAATAATTCGGTGGCGCCCCCTTTGGGGACCTAACTTCGCTGGGGCACAACTTTTAGCGCCCCGAAAAAATTAGCGCCCCTGCGCCGTAAATTCAGTGATAGCGCTCCAAGCAGGAGGTGGGGCGCGATTGGAAGCGCTCCCCCTCCTTCCTGGGGCACTACCATTGAATATCACGGCACTACGTGCAACAGCGCCACGCACATCGGCGACCCTCCCCTGATTAAAGAGGGGGCTTAGCTCTGCGCCTCCCGCATGAAGAAGCGGAAGGGGGCAGGTGCTGGCAGGCGGCCCAAAAAAAAAGGCCGCCCAGCACCTGGCCTTTAATTTGCGCTGCTGCGGCCGCAGGAACACCATCCTGACCCAGTCGGACATATTGTCCGTCGGTATGTCAGGGGGCCGCGACCGACGTTTGCAGCTGGGGCGCGAGCGGGGTGCTGCGCACGGCGATGACGTCATCGCCGGAGGCGCAGCGCTGCGGGGTGCTACTGGCTAACGCCGCCACTAACCTCCCGCTGAATTTCGTGGGAGGCGTTAGCGGCGCTGCGCTCAGACGCTAGGGGCTTTGCACCCCGTTAACGCCCCCCGGGGGCACTAACAGGAGGCAAACAGCAACCCAATTTTTCCCCCTAACTTTTTAGAGAGCAAAACAAATATTGGGGCTCTCACATGGCGGAAAACCTGAAATAAAGATGGACAAACTTTTTTAAAAACTTTAAAAAAAAATTATAAAATTTCTTAAAATGTTTAATTTTTATTAAAATGGACAAATTTCACACTGCACAAAATTAAAATTAGTTTTCCAGGCCCTTAACATTTGTATAGCAGTAATAATGCTGCTAAAACCCCAGTTACACCTAATCCTTTTGGGTATAACATTTAGTGGGGAATTTAACAATGTACTTACTGCGGAAGAGCCGAAATTTTGTTCAGTTTCCCTGATTTGGGTGATTACGCAGATTGCTAGCACTGTGTGGGGAAGGTCACAGCGCAGCCAGTGCCGGAGCTGTCAGTGACTGACCGCAACTTCGGGATTTCTACCTGCGCCAAATCCCGAAGTTGCGGTCAGTTTCAAAGGCGGAATGACGGCGAACACTGCCAGTTCGCCATCATCCCGACCGCAAATTCCGGGCCAATGAGTTAAAAGAGGACGAAGAAAAGACCAGTCACCTCTTCCAGCTTGGTCAATAAATGCATTTCCCTCCGTGGCATTGTGGCAAATGTCATCCTGGCATTCTAAAGAAGATAATGGTTTATTTGCTCCACATATTCTGTGGTAAGGGCTGAGTTTTCAATTGAATGGAATTGCTGTTCTGATTCACAAACAGTGTTACAAGACATTAGTCACATTGCTAACCTAAAGTAATCTTTCAGATGCTGTGAATTTCTTTGACCTGAATCCCACCCTTAGTTGACTCTGCATCACTGTACCGTAGAATAGTTCCAGAGACATCATTCAAAGCAAAGATTTAGAGGCAGCTGCAATGTCTAGGCACTCAAAACTGATTAAAACACAGTCCAGTATACAAAGTGTACAGCATCTTAGAAAGACATGTATGTAGGGAAACATAACTCTAGTGGGGTCATCAGAACATACTCTCCCATAATTTTAATAAGACAAACATTAGTTTCTCTGCATTTGAGGTGAATACTATCCAAGAGATACCAAGGATGTTTGCTTTCCATGTAGTCACATGCATATTTATTTTCTTTAGCTTTTGAAAACCCCTAACAGTGAAATGGAAATACAAATGAATCTATGTAAATCACTGTGATCCAGGTCTAGGAATCTCTGTCTTGCAGAAAATTATATCCTAAAGAGCTGGCTGATACAAAGGGGGTTATTTTAACCGAACTCGCCAGGCAGGAAACCCACGGGATTGGGTGGAACGTCAATTTTACACCCCGCCCAATATTACTCCATTGACTAAAACGGGGAGTAAAATCGGACGGGGTGTAAAACCAGCGTTGCACCCGATCCCGTCTGTTTCTCGACGTGTGGGTTAGATTAAGATTGCCCCTAAGTGGTCTAAATGATGTAGTGGATTAGATCCCAATACTTTCACCTCTGGACCTGGTTTCAGATTTAATGCAGCTCTCCTCTCTCTTTGTTTTGATGCGGATGTTTGATGTTTGTAAGGGTTTTGTGCTGTACTGTTTGTCAGAATGTGAAAAGAGTAAGTACAGACATCAATGGTTATAGTAGAATTTGTCAAGAGGTAATATCCGCTGCCCACCGCCCCGCCCCCCCACCCTCCCAGACCTGCACAACCTTTAGTACTGTCAGCTCATGTGATTTGGTCAGGTAGTTCTGAGATCAGCTAGTTACATATATTTTAGTAGATAGGAGAATCTTTCTGTACCTTCTACCCCCTTCACTTCCAATTGATGGCCAGTTGATGGGAGCTCTGGAAAATGGACATCCCCCTTTCCCTGTCTTAGTCGTTTTTGGCTTCTTTTTGCTTCCATTCAGATCTTGCTCTATCTGCACAGGTTGCTCGATAAGACCAGTATCCTCATTCTGAGCCTGAAGCAAAGAAAAACAAATCTACATTGCTGGTAGTGAGATCGGCTATGAATTCCAAATACCAAGAAACCCAATTCAGATCATTATGATTTGACAATACTCCTGATTGTAAAAGGATATGCCAGACTTTTCCATTCCATAAAAATAAAAATTAGTTTTAAAACTGACAAAATTTTCCTTTAAAGGTGACCATCCCATGATTTCATTTATTTGTATTGCTTTCCCCAATTAAATCTTCCAATTCCATCCAAGGCAGAAAGCTGGCAACCTGCTCCCAGAGCTTGACTAATGCTGCTCAGAAACCAACCACTAGCGAGCAGGATACTTTCTCGGTGGGAAGACAGTCGGCTTCAGCTTAGCCCATTCGTGTAACGATGCGGCTGAGAATGGGAACTCAGCAATGTTGAGGATTATTGGTGTGAATTTATACCCCAGTACATTCTGCCACCACAATGTACACTATCTTGATATCAAAGTTTCGTATTATTCATTTAGTGGATCACCAAACCAAATAAAAAAATCATTAGGAATTAAAAGTTGAGTTCCACCAACATCTCAATGGGTAAATACACCACGTGATATCATACTGAACCATACACACCAGAAGTTCCAAGGTTTGATCCCTAATCTGTGCTGAGTTAGCTGATTGCTGCAACAAGGTCACAACAATTGGGCTCAAAACTCTGGGGCAGAAAAAAACACAGGCCTGGTTCCCCCTTCTAATTGCTGTTCAATGACTCCTGCTGGAAGGTGTGTGTGTGTAGACATCAGGCGAGGACAGGATGATCTCACAGTTGGATAGCATACCAACACATTCTATTATTCTCACAAATGAAGAACGGCCATTTAGACATGAGATCAGAGGGTGTCTGGCATTTGTGGAATTAACCCCAGCACAAGACTGCATTTAGATGAAAAGAATGAAATAATTTTTTTAAAACACAAGTAAAATGGGGTGAAAACTAGGAGAAAAAGCATCATTCCTTTAAGGTTCCTGTAGTGGCATTAGCTTTTGAGGTAATTGGTATTTATTTAACCTATTTCAAATCCTTGGCAATACCTAGACCAGCTCCCACCATGTCAAAACAAACATTCCACAAAAATAATTGATTTCTTCAACCTGTTTGTGTGTGACAGCATGTAGAAATCTGACACCTTGCTCTTTGAAAAAACATGCGCTATTTCAATTCTGTGTACAGTAATCATTCTATTCCTGGATAAGGATTCATGTGTGATATTATTATGCCACAGCATGGTATAAGCTAGTTATAAAGTAATTCTAATCTAGCGGTCTGTCTAAGAATAGCTGAAGGTCATCCAATAAAGAAAATTGATTTTGAATTTTGGTCACAATTAGGATTCAAATTCATGGTTCTTGAGGCTGGAATCCATTGCTTTCTTAGACCTATGAAGATGCTCTGTCTGAGTGCAGCTGCTTCGTGTTTTTATTTTTTTTCAATTATTGATTTTTTTTTGCACTATTTGCCTAAGATTAAATGAGATATAGATGATTATGGAACATTATGGTTCCACATTTGTTAGTCACCTGTAAAATGCAACTAGTCAGGGCTGAATAATGTGGATTATAATGTTAGGTTGAGAAGTTGCAGTTTTCATTCAATTATCTTTGGAGGTCAGGGGAAAAATTCAGATCTGGTGGTTCTTCACCTTGCTTTGATGATTAAATAAATTGCGGAATAACTGCATATTGTACATGGCCTACTTTCTCACTTTCTTAGGTTCTTAAAGCAAGACTTGCATTAGGAATATGGTCAAAATAAGTGCCTAAACCTCTAACTGGTAATTCGATACAAAATTAATTTCAATATATTATGTGTAAAGCATTGGACATATTAAAGTAATGAGAATTGTATATGTTCATATAATATCCAGTTCTAACATATATCTATACTTGCCAGGTATCAGTCATCCTTCCCCAGGTACACTGAAGGAAGCCCATATAGACACATAGGGGGCGATTTTGCCAATGGGGGCGCATTGGAGGCGGGACTGCTGCTTGTCGGGTCGATGTCCCGCCTCCATCAATTTGTGGCCAACCCACGCTATTTTCCTTTGATTGACCTTGTTAAGCCCGCCCAGCAGGCTTAGCAGGCCAATTAAGGGAAAGCCGGTTACAGAGGACGTCAAAAATTTTTGACAGATCAATTGTCATCGTTTGACAGCTCTGTGAAGCTGTCAAACACTGACATTCTCTGTAGTTTGATGAGTTCTTGAATTCAAGACTCATTAAATCTCTTTCTTTTGCAGAAATGAGATGGTTGTTGCATTGGAGAATCCAACGGCCATCTGTCATCTCTACCGCGGAGGTGCGAGACTCTCCGCATACCCACCGATTGAAGCCTGCAGGAAGAAACAAAGGTAAGTAAACTTTTTCTAACATTTTCCACTTACCTCACATACTGACCTCTCCACACTTGCACCCATCACTTACCTTCACAACGCACTTTTGCACCCCGCAGACCCCCGCAGACCCACTACTCGCCTCGGTGACCCTGGCGGGGTTCGCAGCCTTCGGGAAGCCCGCACTTTTGTGGGTAAAATGGGGATAATCCTCTTATTTGCCTGTTAACTACCTGTTAACAGGCAGTTAAATGGCTGTAATCCCCTTCCCGCCTCCAAGGAGATGGGACCCGGCGCGGGTCGGCTACCCGCCTCCTGGCAAGATGGCACGGAGGCGGGTTGGGCACCCGCCCCCAAATTCTGCCATTTTCCCGGCTGTCCCGCCTCCTTACTCGCCTCCCCAGGGCTGGCAAGATCGCGCCCAAACTTACCACAGGAGAGGTGAGAATAGATGCCCTTGACATCAAGGCAATATTTTACTGCATGAGGAACCAAGGAGCCCCAGCAAAACTAAGGTCAATGGAGGTCAAAGGGAAAATACTCCAGTGGCTGGAGTCATACTTGACACAAAGGAAGATGGTTGTGGTTGTTGGAGGCCAATCATCACAGCCCCAGGACATCACTACAGGAGTTCTTCAGGAAAGCATCCTTGGCCTAATCATCTTCAGCTGCTTCAACAATGACCTTCCCTCCATCATAAAATCAGGATTGGAGCTGTTTGTTGCTGATTTCAAGGTGTTCAACTCCATTCACAACTCCTTCAATAATGAAGCTGGATTAATATTATGGAATTCCCTACAGAGCACCATTGTGAGAGCACCATCACCATAAGGATTTCAGCAGTTTAAGGAGAAGACCCACCACCAACTTCGCAGGGCAACTTTGGATGGATAGTAAATGCGCCGCCCACATCCTAAGAACAATTTTTTTAAACTGTCTCCAAATGTCCAGCTAGCCATCTAATCTGACATTTGCAGCAGTCATTTTTTTGTGGGGGAAGCTGGTTCTGAACAATTTGAGAATATATAATTTACTAAAAGATTTGTAACCATTAACGTAGACAATAAACATTAAAGAAGCTCCAGACAATCATTAAAATCATGAAAACTTATGTCCAGACCCTGACGGAGTAGTTGTTTGGGGGGGGATAAAAATCAGTGTTATTGACCTGTTCTGTCCCTAATGTTGCATACTGCTAGACTACCCTTATGTGTTTGGTGTTAGCATTATGGTAGATTATATTTTTATTTTAAAAAGTAATTCAAAATAACACTCCTACTGCTGGCAAATTGTTAGCACTCCAATAATACCTTTACATTAAAAAAGCCTTAGTTACACCCAAGATTAAAACGTTCACCCAGAGTAATGTTCAAAACAAAAGAATTAGAATAATTAATCCTAAATTAATTCTAGTTGTAGCCTTCTCTCTCTATCTATATAAAGTTTTGAGACTTCGGGCTGGATTTTCATTGACCCGTGGAGGCGGGTTTGGAGGCGTGTGGGGGGTTAAAATTGCGAAAACTGGCGGGCGGGCACAAGCCCGCCTCCATCCCGCCTCTACGCAATTTTCATTAAATTGTGTCTTCTGGTCCCGACTCTAAGAGGCGGGATAGGCTGTTAAGGCCCTTAACAAGCACTAAATTGCCTCTATAATGCCATTTTGAAAGGCCTTTGTAATTTTAACCCTTTTTCTACGTGAAGCACGCCTGTTCTGAACCACGAATGTGAAACCTGGCAGTAGCACATTTCGATAGCTGACTATCAGCTGCAGGTCCACTATTACAACGGAGATGTGATGATGTTGTAGCTGGTGGTGGGGAGGAGGAGGAGGAATAATATGAATATGTGGGAGTGGTGGTGGTGGTACAAAAATATCTGGGAGCAGACTTAGGGCTGCTGCTGCTCATTTTGCATCCAGGTCCTCTCACAGCAAAGGCCAGGCAGTCTCTGAAGACCTTCAATGCAGCAGCAATGATGACATCATCAGAGGCAACTTTCAGACTGAAAACACTAATTGGTTCATGGGTTCCCACATGCTGGAACTCAATTGCCCAATTAGGTGAAAATTGCATCAATCTCCCACATCCAATTGCAGTCGGGTGGCCAACACAAAAAGTGGATGACACGACCCCAACCCGCCCCAGTATTAAAATCCAGCCCTTCCTGTTTGTGTCGCATTAATTTCCTGTTTTACAGTTCGGCGGCCATGTTATTTCCATCAGGCCTGGTCGTTAATGTTAAATTTAAGCTGTGTTTCAAGCTGTAAAAACATACTTACCATTATAATTACCATTCAATGCCCTGGAAGCTCTGCATAGCTCCCTAGCACTATTCACTTTACAGTGCTTCTGTGATCCCAGCCAGATCCCACTACATCCTGCCAGCCTACACCAGATCCTTCCCCCACCAGTGATCCAACCGGTCACATCCCATTGGGCTGTGGTCCTGGCCCGATCTCTTCCCCCAATGACTACTTACTACTCATGATGTCCCAGCCTAAGTGAAAAAAAGAGAAAAAGTAACAGGCAGAATCTGTTGAAAAGCTGAGAGCAACAGAAGAGAAGCAGAGACAAGAAAAAAGAGAAATAGAGAGAGTCCAGCACAAGAGGTCAGAGTGAGAGGGAACAGCAGAAGCACAAGACAGGAGAGAAGCAGAATAGAAGATAAAGACAAAGACAGACCAGAAGATGAGACAGAGTAGCAGAAGAGGAGATTCCGAGTTGGCTACAGATATAGAGAAGCAGAGGAGATAAAGAGACAGAAGCAACTCCATGAAGATAACAGAAGAGAAAAACTCCTCTGTGATTGATCGATGTACCTATATTAACAGTCTTGCATATGGTGCACACTTCTTTAGACGCCACATGTATTTTCTGTCATGCTTTATTGATTTGCTCAAAGTAAAACACCAAAGAGGAAAGTGGCTCAAAGACCAGTGGCTCTGATAGTATAATGTGCATTACATGGCATAACACTTCCATTATCATAAAATAAGTATCCTCCAACTCACTGTCAGCAAAGGCACAGGTGATCTGCTAGTACATACAAAAATAAACATAATGGGGCCGAAAATCCTTGGATTGTGATACTGGCACTTATGCCAGGATTGCTCCTGCTAATGTCCTCCAGTGCTGACTCTACTGGAGTTTTCAAGGTCAGTGCTGGAGGGCACCTCATTTCCAAAGAGCAGTTGGGCAAAAACACTACTTTGGGCACATCATCAGCATCTGGGAAGTGTGGGGTTGCCCAGGCCCCAGCCATTTTCCTCTTGGCTCCCTGTGTAAGCAGAGGCCAATCTGGGAATTTAATAAAAAATTCCTTCTGGTTTCTTCAGGGGTTAAGCTGATTCCTTGGCCTGGATCCCATCAGCGGGTTCCACAACCATCCATGTGGAGGCCGCTATGCTACAGCTCAGTTGGCATAGCGGCCTCCATGTATACACTGGGTCCCAACTGAATCAAAGGAGCGGGGAACTCCATTGTAGGAAGTCCCAACCCCTAGTTCCGTCTCTTGCCGTCTTTTGACATAAGGGGCAGACAAAGGTTCCACCACTAACAAGGCATATAGGAAACTCCCAGAAACAATAGAGACCCAGCACTACTGGGACTCTACCATTTTCCAGGCAGTTCTGCTGGTCTCCCACTGGAGGTATGACAGGAGACAAACGGATCCCCTGAGGAATTTCAGCCCCAACGTCTTTATTTTATACTATGTAGAAGTGCAACATCTGCTTGGCACTGTATAGTCTGCTCAGCCCAGTTATGTATTGTGCCACAGAAGTATTAGCACTTTGCATATTTCGCTATTTATCTTCACCTTGTGTGTCCATACAAGATTCCATGCACCCCAAATTATTATAGTCAGTGGATTTTACATGGTCATTCCATATAATAAGATAAAATAGATACAAATTAGTAATTAACAATGGCATTATTGAAAACACAGTCAGTGATTGTAATGAAGTCACTTAATATCCTTCTTTTCTTTTTAAATGCAAATTCTTCAATTGTGGCACATTGCTATACATTACATTCATAGTTTACAGTGCATGATACAGTTTATATAGCAAACTGTGATGACAGGTGAGCCTTACAAATGGTTTGTAGATAATTCTGGAGACTGAATTTGGGGAATGGCAGTAGTACAAGGGTGTGTGATTGAGCTTGCTCACTGAATCAGTGTCTGGTGTGTTTTGGTTGTGCCATGTGTATCCATCATGTTGTATTAGCAATACATCTTTCAAAATGGCTGCTCTCAAAGAGCAGACAACTCAGAAGAGGAGGAAGGAAAGAATTTGTATTATATAAGGCCTTTCACATCCTCAGCTTTCCTTTTGAAGTGCAGTCACTGTTGTTTTGTAGGCAAATGCAACAGCTAATTTGCACACCACAGGGTCCCATAAACAGTAATGTGATAAATGACCAGTTAATCTATTTTGGTGGTGCTGGTTAAGGGATGAATTTTGGACAACACACCAGGAGAACTCTCTGTTATTCTTCAATTGGTGCCATGAGATTTTTTTACATTCACTGAACAGGCAGGCGGAATTCAGTTTAACATCTCAAGTGAAAGATGGCATCTCCAATAATGCAGAACTCCCTCAGTGCTGCACTGACGTGTCAGCCTCGATTATGTGCTTCAGTCATAGATCTACAGTCATAGGTCTTGGATCAACAACCTCCTGACTCAGAGGCAAGCATGCTAGCTTTGTTTACATGACTGTGCCAAGGTTAATTTATCTTTGAGTTGTTTCAATATATGAAATAATCCTTACAACATGTCACACCATTTACCTAACTTCTAACAAACTCATGTTACAGGAAGATTAAACAATGCTTGTACTTGAAACAAAGAGCCCAAATTCCTCCCCATAATGCCTAGGAATTCTTAGTTCCCATGTACTATGGAGGTCTCTGCCCAGGATTTGCTGGCTTCCCCAGGTGATGGACAAAGGCAGCTGTGGAAATATTGAGAGGGGGTGGTCCTGGCTCTTCCTCCTCATTTGTCTCTTGGTAGGACAGGAGCCCTATTTTGAAGGACAAAAGAAGCTGGTGTTCACCTTATACCTGGTGCCCCCTCACATTGGTGCATTTGAGGGAGCCAGGCAGCAAGGCAAGCGTGTCTTGAGAATATGTCCTAGCTTCTTTTGCAGCCTCCCATGGGTTTTCAGGTTTGGAGGCCTCCAGCTGCTTTTCTCCAACAGCAGCAGCAGGCCCCGAGGCTGGGTGCCAAGCCTGCAGCTGTGTCTGATCCCACCCGTTTCCTACCATAGGTCCCTGCTGAGGGGAGGCCTGCACTCGGGGTGCCACCTCGGCCTGCAAATGACCTGGCCCACCAAATATGGGTGCTCATCGGTTTTGCCACTCTGTGCTTGTCCAGCACGAGAAGGGGAGGCATATTGGAGCTAAAGGGCTGGATTTTGTGAATGGGGGCGAGTTGGAGGCGGGACTGCTGCTTGTCATGTCAATGTCCCGCCTCCATTCTCGCCTGACCATTCAGAGGGATTTTCCCCTGATTGAGCTTGTTAAGCCCGCCCTGCAGGCTCAGCAAGCCAATTAGGGAAGAAGTCACTGACAGATCACATCAACGTCAGACGTGCTATCTGTCAAGACTTCTTGAACGAAGAAATGACAGCGTTTAACAGCTCTGTGAAGCTGTCAAACACTGACATTCTCTTTAGTTTGATGAGTCTTTGTGGTGAGGACTCAACAAGCATTGAAAATAAGTAAATTTCAGATGTCTGATGGATCGGAGGGTCCATCAACCATTACCTGAAATTGACATGGTGGATGTCCGCTCTCCCGATCCAGCGCGGTTAAAGGCTATAGAAGGAAAAAAAGGTAAGTGAACACTTTTTTAAGCTAATCACTCACCTTGCATACTTACCACTCCACACTTGTACCCATCACTCACCTCTACACCTTACTTCCAGGTGCCTCCGACCGCCGCAGACCTCCTCCACGTCTCCTCCAACCCGGCGGGGGTCTCTGAGGTCGGGAAGCCTTCACCTGTGAAGGTAAAATGGCACTAATCCTTTTTTCTGCCTGTTAACTACCTGTTAACAGGCAGTTAAAAGGATTAAAAGCCTTTCCCGTCTCCTGGAGACGGGACCCGAAGCTACACATCTTCCTGCCTCCTGGCAAGTGGGCACGGAGGCGGGATGGGGGCGGGTTTGCCATCCGCCTCCACTTTCTCCGATTTTACGGGCTGTCCCGCCCCCATGCCCGCCTCCTCGGGGCTTGGAAAATCCAGCCCAAAGTATTTTTTTTGGTAGCCCAAGTCTCCAGTCAGTGTGGTAGTTCCAAGTGCTGTGAACTTCCTTCCTCCCAGTAGGACATACTTGTGAGCTGTGATCGTACCACATGTGAATGCAACCCAAACTTCTCTTCAAAATATTAGAAGGAACCAACACTGTGGCCCATTATACTTGGTCTTCCAGTTTACACTACTGATCCTTCACAAGATAAATTCCTAAGTTGTGCTGCCATGGATTGCACCTTCCTTACAGGAAGGGAAAAATCAGAGAGTCACCTCAGGTTGTTCTTGTCATCTCCGAACAGTTACATTAAAACAACATTGGCAGAAGTCTGGAAGCAGGTTGTCCACTCTTTCGTTAGTCATGGTTCACTGCATATGGGGACCCAAGAAAGGTGAAGGGCAGAATGTACCTTTAAAATAGGAGACACTTTCAACAAAAAAATAAGTATTGGATGGAAATATTGGAAATTTTTCTGGTTGAGATAAGAACTTGGCCTGTAGAGGACTGCAAACATAAAGCCACATTGTACCATTCTGGCCCCACGATAACCTCCTAACATGTCAAATCAGCACAATGCCAGATAAGTTAGTCCCATTACATGGCTCCCTCCATGTTTTTCCAAATGTTAGTGATTTTTGTGATTTCCATTTAAGGAAAGAAAACAGCAAGGAATCATTATTAACAGGCTACTTTATTAACATAGAACACATACAAATCAAATTGAACAGATCAGAGCACAGTTTTGGTATTTTTACATTGGGCAAACATAATATAGAAAAATAAATGTCTCTGTTTTCCCATGTCCCCTGGAATGAGTTTGTCGAAATGGTGAAACTATCTTTCCTCCACACCACTCAACCAGTTCCTGCAGTGGATTATGTTAGATGGAATATTGCTTGCAATTCTGACCTATCCAGACAAATTCAGAACACTGACAGATCAAACAGCATGGGGCTTATTTTCAGAGGGTGTTTGCTGTGGGAAACATAAATGTCACAGTGATGCAACAAGAGGTGCCCTTCTGAGGTTGTCATTATAGCAGAAGACATCTAACCCAATTCATTCCTGACCTTGTGGTACTGGGGCAGGGCAGTTTTACTCTTCATTTAACCTGTTCTGGTGGTGTTGATGGGGCAGTGTACAGAGAGAGTTATACACTGCATGCAATATATGCTATACTTGACCTGGGAGCATTATATGCTAACTTTGAATGTCAAAGGTGGAAAAAAGTTTCCATAATGAGACCACCCCATAAAGAAAGGTCTGAGGTCAACTGTAGCACCTCTACCACTGTCACAGCTATGATTAGCTAAACTCATTTACATTTGTAGGTGAAAAGAATATCTGGAATATTTAACCTTGGTTTCTTACCAAGCTTTAGAAAGTAGTTTTTTTGGTGAGCCCCTTGCCCGTATTTTTAATAGCTTGCTGGAGTCTGGGACTGTTCCCTTAGACTGGAAAGAGGCTAATAGAGTTCCAATCTTTAAAAAGAGGGATAAAGCAGATCTGGATAACTATAGGCCCATTAGCTTGACATCAGTAATAGGGAAGATGCTTGAGTGAATCATTACGGATGTATTATATGAATACTTAGACAGAGAAGGCTACATCAAGGACACTTAACAAGGCTTCCAAAAAAAAAAGTCCTGTTTTACCAATTTGATTGTATTTTTTGAGGAATTCACCAGGATAGTTAATGAGGGAAGCCCTCATTGTCTATGTAGACTTTCAGAAAGCTTTTGATAAGGTACTGCATACGAGGCTTATCTACAAGATTGAATCTTGTGGAATTAGTGGTAATGTACTGCGCTGGATTGAGAATTGGCTGAAAGCCCATAGGCAGAAAGTGGTTATAGATGGATTTGGATCTGCTTGGAGACCAGTCACTAGTGGTGTTAGGATCGTTGCTATTTACTATTTTCATTAATAATCTAGATGTAGGTGTTGGGGGAAGGATCTGCACGTTTGCAGAAGCTACCAAGTTATGTGTGAGAGTCAGGACTGCAGAGGATTCTCGACTACTATAAGAAGATCTACATGACCTGGGGGATTGGGCTCATGATTGGCAAATGGCGTTTAACTTAGGTAAGTGTATTATTATGCATGTGGGCAGGTTAAACGCTGAACATACATACACCCTAGGAAGTGTGAGGTGATGCATTTTGGGAGGACTAACAAGGCAAGGGAATACACAATGAATGGTAGGACCCTAGGAAGGACAGAGGATCAGAGGGACCTTGGTGTGCATGTACATAGATCCCTGAAGGCAGCAGGACAGGTAGATAAGGTGGTTAAAAAGGCATATGGGATACTTGCCTTCATTAGCCGAGGCATAGAATATAAGAGCAGGGAGGTTATGATGGAGCTGTACAAAACGCTAGTTAGGCCAGGAGAGGGTGCAGAGGAGATTCACCAGGATGTTACCTGGGCTGGAGCGCTTCAGCTATGAAGAGAGACTGGACAGGCTGGGGTTGTTTTCCTTAGAGCAGAGAAGGCTGAGGGGGGACCTGATTGAGGTGTACAAAATTATGAGGGGCATAGATAGGGTAGATAGAAAGGAACTGTTCCCCTTAGTAGTGGGGTCAATAACCAGGGGGCATAGTTTCAAGGTAAGGGGCAGGAGGTTTAGAGGGGATTTGAGGGAAAACTTTTTCACCCAGAGGGTGGTTGGAATCTGGAACTCACTGCCTGAAAGGGTGGTAGAGGCAGAAACCCTCACAACATTCAAGAAGCATTTAAATGAGCACTTGAAACGCCATAGCATACAAGGCTACGGACCAAGTGCTGGAAAATGGGATTAGAATAGACAGGGCTTGATGGCCGGTGTGGACACGATGGGCCGAAGGGCCTCTTTCTGTGCTGTATAACTCTATGACTCTATGACCCTTCAGGCAAAAGAATTAAAGCCAGTGGTGAAAGAAAGATCTGGGCATTCTAGTGTATAGATCTCTAAAGGTTTATGACCAATGTCATGAAGCTATAGCTAGAGCAAATAGGGTGCTAGGGTGTATTTACAGGACAATTAAGTATTAAACAAAGTATACCATGTCGGGCAGTGTTCTGACCAGTTCTGTCCTAAAATGGTAAACCGGGTCCTATGTACATTGTAGGACATGCAGATTAAAAGGTGCCTATTGCCTGAAACAGGCAGGTGCCTTGGCCACCCAGTGGTAGGTCCCTGGAAAACATCAGCATTAACAGGGAGGTAAGTCCACCATTTTGAGGCCATTAGCACACCATTAATGCCGATTTCGACAAGTTAAAATCAGCCCCAGTAACTCTGTCCACAATCAATAAACTCAAGTCAGGGCAGGGGATGAAAAGGAAAGTATATTTCTTCAGTTCTTGGGAAATGGTAGCTCCAAACTTTTCACGACTCCCTTGATTAAATTCTAAAACAAGCACTTCAATTGATTGAGCGGATCTTTCAACTTCAGCAGAGGCATAAAGCGAACAGTAGTGGATCAGCCACCCATTACACTGCGCTCGATTTGATGGAAAGGATAATTGGGCAGGGTGTATTACAGGCGGCTGATCCACTACCGTCCATTTTACGCCGCCCTCCCACCCCGCCAAAGTTGAAAGTTCTGCGCATCATGTTGTTAAGCTCTGTCCCAACTTGATTTGGAAATAGCCTAATTAATTAACAGATACACTTTTACCAAATAGCAAAAAAAAATTGGGCACTTGTTTTGAGTTTTTTAAAACTCTGTTCCCACTTCAGGCAATCAATTTCAGATCAAATCATCCAAGTTATATTTGGAGAAAAATAAATGTTCAATGGAAAAGAGGAAAATGAAATAACTTGAACATTATCTGAGACCAACAGGGTACCTTACGAGGGAATAGGGAACCGGGAGAGTAAATATTTGAGTGACCATTAAAGGGAAAATCATTTAGTCCATGCAGGGCAATACAACTAGCTGAAGTGTGGATGGATGATTGAGGGACAGATGTTTGTTCAATGAAATGAGAGAAAGCACTTCTCTGATGACCTTTGATTCTAAAAGAATAGAAGTCACTATTTTCTAGCCAGGTACTTTTTTCTGCACCTTTCAGACATTCTATCATTTTGGTTTCAAGCATTCCTGATTTTGCATCACCCTATCCAATTGACATTTAGGTTTTGATGGGATTCTTAGATATTTCAACCTACAATTAAACAAACCTTTACAAGATCAATTCCAATGGAGAACACCATTGAATTGCTTACACTCCACACATCCTAAGTAACCCTGATTTAAAATATTACCAAGGTGTGTTGATATGATTTTAGAAGAAATGTCTATGGGAGAGAGGAGGAGAGCTTACCTGAAGAACTAGACAGACACTTTGCATTCTTAGTGGCTTGATGAATGGATATAGACTCAATTTGGGTGGAGGTGAATCTGGATGCTGTGTATCCCACTTCCTTCTCCTCTTCCACCATGAGTTGCTTCTGGAAGGTGGTCTCCTTGCCATCAAATTCAGCTGAGGCCTCATGGTGAACAGTCCTCTAGCCCCCCTCTTCTGATTTTCATATTTCTGTAGGTCAACATAGTGGTTACTCTGACATGTTAATACACCTGATGAAGCAAATCAAATAGAATACACTCACTGCACGTGCATTTTAGTCACTTACCTTCAGGTGAATGCTCCATTTAGGATTTTCCCACGCCTCGTGCATCTTGGACTCCACCCAATGGGCAGATATCGAGGTTCTGGGGTGGCCAAACAACATTCTGTCAGCACCCATAAGAAGGAGAAAGTGGTCTGGCTGCTTCCCGTGCCTCCCCCAGATTTTCTTGTTCACACAAGTGAAGAATATTTGCTCCAACCCCATTCTTCTTGATTTGTGACCAAGTCAAACAGATTCTCTTGGTTGCCAGCACAATCATTACCTGAATAAAGATCTGTTTTTGCACTGCCTGCACATAGCAAGTTCTACCACTATACTAATATCCCTCAACTGAGGAAAGAGGTCCTTAGTTGCTGTGACAAAATTAAAGTATTTTTGTCTAGTTTTGAATCAGTGGATATCCCTTTAAATAAAGAGTTTAGCAACCAATTAAAGCCAGAGATGTTGTGTCAAGCCTATCCCAATACACTGTTGCAAGTTTCGTCAGCTACAAGCTTGAGAGAGAGAAATTATTTGAACTTAAATGTGCAATTGGTTCAGTTTATATTTGACTGACAGTTCTATTTTGAATTTGAGAGATCAGACATTCAAAATCCACAAAATTCCAGTAACTCTTTTTCAGATATAAAAATTGACTTCTGTTTAAGTTGGAGGCAGTTAGAAAATCCCATAAGAGGAGGCAGTTTAAAATCTCAGGAAAGAAGCCAGTCAGTACTGGCCAGTTCAATATTACTTAAAGAAAGTAAAAAACTTTAAAAGTTATTTACAAAGTGTTAGATTCGTTCTTAGAGTTGCAGTCCTTTTTATTATTTTTCCCACTTGAAGATTTAGGTGGAAGGATATCTACAGTAAATATGTAACTATATTATATGATTGTTTCTTATGTGCTTGTTCATCTTTTGTAAAATAACTTTGCTTGATATTTTAAACTTAAAACAATGGGCTTATGTGGTATCTTATGAAAATTAAAAGTAATTATCAGACAGGGTTTGCTGTTCATTTCACAGGGATGTTACCACGAGCTTACCTAGATTTTGAGGCAAGGATATACACTCTGAAAGGTATGGGGAGTTAGACTCACCATGAGAATGATCTAAGATACAAGACCAAAATAATCTAGGGTAAGAAGGTTAGAAAATACCCAAAAATGTAAAAGTGTCCTATTTTCTATTAGCAACATCTTTTATTTAGAAACATTTATTTCTCACTAAGTTCCTCGGCCATAGCTTGGTTTAGCACAGGAGAACACCACTGTCTCGTATTTAGTCAACGAGTTTCTTTTATGATGTTGCCTAGTTATATCCCCCCTCCCACCATATGCTAGAAAATAGTTTCTAAGTAATATAGACAACATTATCTGAAACAAATTACTTCACAAATTAGTGAATTCATTCAGAATAAAATAAATCTGGGGATAAGGCTGCACAATGGGTCAGCACTTTACGATATTTATCTCTGAGACTTATTTATCAGCCTCATGCAGAGAGGCTGTAGGAAACCATGTGGTTAGTGAAAAAAATCGACACTGGTACAGCAGGGTGCATTCCTCCTAGGTTAGGGTTAAGGTTCTCCTAGATTATGGAGAAAGCATGATATTTGGGAACAGCGTTTAATAATATTGACTCATTGGTTGGCTGTACAACATCTGGCCTGGAAATTCTTGGTACTGACATTGTGTGAGAAAAGTTGAAAAAGTGTTCCATTCCCTAGCATTGATAACCATCACCTTGATAATCCTAAAATTAATTAAAAAATTGTTTTAAACAGAAATATGATAACAGAAAAAGGTATTTTTCCAAGCATAGTGTAAATAAGGCCATAGATAATATTTATAGACTCGAATATGTACTTTTGATTAGTTTCAACTAACAGATGATGTCATGATCTGTGTCAGGAGCTAAATAAGGACATAAATGGAATTTCCGGGGGTGGGGGGGCTTCCTAATTGTTCGTCGTAACTCTGGCGGAAGAGCAAGTGAACACCCATGGAAATTTACCCCCAAAGTGTTTCAAAGAAGAGCAGGGAGTAATTCCAGGGTCCTGGCCAATATTCATCCTTCAACCAACACCATCAAAAGAGATTAACTGGTCATTTATCTTACTGCTGTGTGTGGGACCTTGCTGTGTTCAAATCGGCTGCTGAATTTGCCTACAAAACAACAGTGACTACACTTCAAAACAATTGATTGGCTGTGAAGTACTGTGGGACATCCTTAGGACATAAAAGGCACCTTAAAAAATGCAAGTTCTTTCTTTCTTTCTTTGGGGTGGAAATTGGAAAAGGACCTTTCTCGAGCCCATAACCAATGGCGGGCACAGAGTGCGTGCCCCAACCGGAAGGCATCTCCTTGCATTAGTCTACAATTTGTAACAACCAAGTTCAACTACCTACAAATTATTTCTTCTTTCACCTGCCCTGGACCTTATCTGCAACTGGACAACTTTACTGGGTAAGAGAACCAAACTTAAAAGCATGTGGATTCACTCCTGGTTGGATGGCTCAGTTGTGATCTGATACAAGTGTTGATGACTTGGATAGCTTTCCTCAGTAAGGCTTCCAATTCATTTTTGCCACAAGAATCAAGTATAAAGGTCAAAGTGCATGTCAATGCCAAACCTCCTTCTTGCAGATGTAGAAATGTCTACTTAAATGGTCTTTTTTGCAGGCACCTCGAGGTACATTAGATATGGTGGACTGCAGAGATAAAGATGCCTTTAGCACTTGATATCTTGAATTAGCTCAATAAAATTTGGGGAGGTTCTGCTTCTCTCTTGTCTTGTAAGGCTTATGGCTGATGAATGGTAATTGCGCTGAGGTGGAAGATGGGAGCCCTATTTTGGGGGAAGAAAGAATTACATTTTAGTGCATATCCTATGGAGGACATGTTGAAAGTTAAGATACATTTTGCCATTTGTTACAAAAAGCTGTGTCTGTTTTTTATTGGTAATTGATAGCAACATAGTCTGCTTACCTTTGGTAGATGGACTAAACTGCTGTGATGTGCCATCCTGGAGGTTCTTCTCTCCTATTCTGCACTTCATTCTCCCTGCATGTGGTCTGTGTCACTGTCTTTTGTCCTGTACTTCCTTCAGTGAGATAACATCCATTTCATCCAGGTCTGGCAAGATTTATTAGTCCCTTCCTGCTGTGCAGAGAGGCAGAATAAGGTGCCTGCTTCTCCTCTGGTGGCCTGCATCTCACCATTTTAGTTGGAAATTATTACCATTCACTCTCCTGTTCACATTTTCCATCTTCTTCTGTAGTCTGTGGTTGTTCTTTCAGTCATAGAGGTGCCATTAAAGGGGCACAGCCTTCCTGAAATTTTATTTGGCACTTTTTCCTGTTTTTTTGGAAGAAGGAAAAGAACAAGAGCTCAAGTAATGTGCAGATGCTTTTAACTATTTTTGTATCCTCGTGTTGAGTCTTTGCATAAAAACAATAAAAGATTTGCTGAACACTTTTTCATTAAGGCAATAGTTCTTTACTTTGACTTACAGTTTCTACCA
The DNA here is from genome assembly GCA_030390025.1 of Squalus acanthias. NCBI lineage: Eukaryota > Metazoa > Chordata > Chondrichthyes > Squaliformes > Squalidae > Squalus > Squalus acanthias. Next base: position 168,560,955 of record CM059427.1, on the reverse strand, counting down.
CAGGATTAATATATGTTGTTGATCTTTAATGTCAAGTAGAGGCTCTTAAATAGTTTCTTCTCTCTTTATTTCTGGAAAAGATGTGCTGATCCATGAAGTGCTCCTTCCACAATTTTGCTTCTCTTCCCTATGGAAGCTATGCATATATGACAGCACAATCATTTGCTCCAAGTCATTAAAATTTATGTTAATTAAAATTACATGCTACACATGACTGATTGGTACAGTGCTGATGCATTATAAAATAAAACTTTTTTTGACGAGGATCAATGGAAGCACATAAGCAGTGGGAAACCAGCGGGAGGTGGGCAGGGCGAGAGCAATGGCCACCCAGAGGAGTCAGCTGAGTCCTCTTCCCAGTTTCCAGGTTGCCATTTATTTGCATGAATGAGGCGAGCTTGCCAGCATAAAACACACTCCTCATAAGCCCGAATGCAGGGTTTGTTGGCATCTTCCCTATCTCTTTTTTGACTTAACTCTTTTGGTTATACGCTCATTAACTTGCTGAACATGACAACTGGTAGGACTGTCAGTGTCTGCAAGTGCTCGCCTTTGAAACTACATCCTGTCCCTTGTCTCTCTCCGCTTTTCTAGACTCAGACGCTCATGCCAGACAGACTGACGATGAAAATCCTGATGATGATGCTCCATCACTTGCTCTTACCCTGCTGGGCACCAGCACAGAAATCAGCATCCCACGTGACATGGATAGTGAGTTTGAGGGGACTGCACTGAGAGATTCACTGAGCACAAGTGAGCAGGAACAGGAGGAGGTGGCAAGGAAAGCCAAATAAATCACTAACTGGAGGCCAGCTCATACCCTATTTCTGTTGAAGAAGGCAGAGATGCAGCCCACCATTTAAAAAAAAGTGATTTCTGTGCACCAACAATTGTTGAAGGCATTGGACTGCCTGCCATGGAGCTTCCAAAATGTGTCAGATAGTATAATAGGGTCCACAACCCACTAGTGTAGGGTTCTCACGCATGGCATCAACACTTTGCAGTCAACCATGGAACATGTGGACACCTCAATGGACACTGCAGCTGAGCCACCCTGCAGAAGTTTGTAACACCAGTAACAGCATCTCTCAGGTATGCTCATACTGAAGCCATGCAAACTCAGGTCTTAAGCATTTCCTCCACCTTGGACAGAGTGGGAGATAGAAAAGATAGGGGCTTGACTCGGATCGCTGACCTCCTGGAGTCTGAGTCACAGCTCAGTAGCAGGGGCAACCATAAAATGGAAATGGAAAATGATACCATCTCTCGTGATGACTTCACTTCTGTAACCTTATGTCTAACTACTGGCCTCCCTGGTGCCAGAGAGAAAGCTGGTCCAGACTACCCCGGCACACACCAAATTGTTATGGTCTGTGATGGGCCCTCTCAGGCCTGAGCTAGAGGTTGCTTACTATAAGTATCTCATAAATGTCTACCTCTTCCCATGTTACTGCTATGGGGAGGCCACCTTGTAGAAAGACTAGAGTAGGTAATGGAACACGTCAGACAGGCACTAGCAGCTCACACAGGGGTGACAAGTCATGTGTAGGCCTTTCTCTAAGCCATTAAAACCACAATGCTATACGAAATCGTTGTGGGCAGAGTGTTCCTGTACTAACTGGTGATCTTGTAATGTAGGGCGACATGAATACCAATTCTGGCATTTGAGCAGATGCTGTTGATTGTAGAGTGGAAGGACTGGGTCAGATGTTAGACATGACTGTTAATTCAGGGGGAGCACAGATTGTTCAGTTGAAGTTCTCTTCAGGGAGATTCTGCCAAAGAGCTTTGGTTGCAGGCAACTGTTGAGCCCCTCTCACTTCCTTGCCATCTTTCACATCATCAGTGTCCTCCCCCTCAAAATGAAGAAGGTCCTCCTCCAATGGTGGTTCTGTTTGTTGTCTCCATTGGAGAGCAGAGTTATGCAGCATTCAGCACATCGTAATCAGATGGAACACTCTTCCTGGGCTGTATTGCAAGAAGCCACCTGAACTGCTCAGGCATCTGAATTATTGATTGAGGGCTCCAATGGTCTGCTCAATGAGGGCTCTAGTTGACCCATTCATCTGATTGTAGTGCAGTTCCGATGCTGAACATAGGTTCCTAAGAGGTATCATAAGCCTGGTGATAACCCTTGTCTCCAAGCAACCAGTTTTTAACTTGCTGTGCAGGGACAAACAGTGGGGGAATGAATGTCTGATGTAATATAAAAGCATCATGGCAACTGCTAGGAAAGTGGATATAGACCTGCATGATGTGCTGCTGTTCATCACACACCAGTTGCAAATTATTAAAGTGGAACACTTTGTGATTCACAAAAGTGTTTGCGTTGTATGAAGGAGCCTGCAGGGTGATGTGTGTGCTTATGCCCTGGACTTGCGGGAGTCCTGCAAACCCCAAAGCCCTATCCTGTTGTTTCTGGATATCCATGGAGAAAGTGAAAAATTTGTTTGCTCGAACAGACAAGGCATGAGACACCTGTTTAATATAAGCATGGATTGCAGACTAATTTATGTTGCTCATATATATGTCCCTTATGACAGTCTGGAAGGGGCTGAAGGCAAAGAAGGTCAGGACTGCAGTGATCTTGACCACAACAGGGAGTGTTGTGCTAGCTGTAGCAGTTGGCTGCATGTCTTCTTGCAGGATGTGACACAATTCTGTCACTGACTCCATGGAGAATCAAAGCTTCCCTTCTCTGAGAACTGATGTTCTTTCTTTGATTCCTAGAAGGATCCCCCATCAAGAAACAACTGAAATGCCAAAAGTTCCATTACAGTTCAGGACCTACAATAGCGAGTAGAAGCACTTTTAAAACTTTTATGCTGGAAAAAAACCCCACAAGCTATTGCAAGAAAAATGTCTCCAAAGGCTTATAGAAGCATAGAAGATAGGAGCAGGAGTAGGCCATTCGGCCCCTCGAGCCTGCTCCGCCATTTAATGAGATCATGGCTGATCATCCAAATTCAGTACCCTGTCCCTGCTTTCTCCCCATATCCCTTGATCCCTTTAGCCTTAAGAAATATATCTATCTCCTTCTTGAATATATTTAATGAATTGGCCTCAACTGCCTTCTGTGGTAGAGAATTCCACAGGTTCACCACTCTCTGGGTGAAGAAATTCCTCCTCATCTCAGTCCTAAATGGCTTACCCCTTATCCTTAGACTGTGACCCCTGGTTCTGGACTCCCCCGCCATCGGGAACAGCCTTCCTGCATCTAGTCTGTCTAGTCCTGTTAGAATTTTATAAGTTCATTCTCATTCTTCTAAACTCTAGCGAATATAAGCCTAATCGACCCAATCTCTCTTCATACGTCATTCCTGCCATCCCAGGTATCAGTCTGGTAAATCTTCGCTGCACTCCCTCCATGGTAAGAACATCCTTCCTCAGATAAGGCGACCAAAACTGCACAAAATACTCAAGGTGTGGTCTCACCAAGGCCTTGTACAACTGCAGCAAGACATCCTTGCTCCTGTACTCGAATCCTCTCGCTATGAAGGCCAACATACCATTTGCCTTCTTAACCGCCTGTTGCACCTGCATGCTTACCTTCAGCGACTGGTGCACAAGGACTCCCAGATCTCGTTGTACTTCCCCTTTTCCCAATGTATTGCCATTCAGATAATAATCTGTCTTCCTGTTTTTGCCATCAAAGTGGATAACCTCGCATTTATCCACTTTATACGGCATCTGCCATGCGTCTGCCCAATCACCCAACCTGTCCAAATCATACTGGAGTTTCTCTGCATCCTCCTCGCAGCACACACGCCCACCCAGCTTTATGTTGTCTGCAAACTTGGAGATATTACATCTAGTTCCCTCGTCTAGATCATATATATATATATTGTGAATAGCTGGGGTCCTAGCACCGATCCCTGCGGTACCCCACTAGTCACTGCCTGCCACTCGGAAAAAGACCCGTTTGTTCCAACTCTTTGCTTCCTGTCTGCCAACCAGTTCTCTATCCAAATCAGTACCATACCCCCAATCCCATGTGCTTTAACTTTGCACGCTAATCTCTTATGCGGGACCTTATCGAAAGCCTTCTGAAAGTCCAAATACACCACATCCACTGGTTCTCCCTTATCTATTCTACCAGTTACATCCTCAAAAAATTCCAGTAGATTAGTCAGGCATGATTTACCTTTTGTAAATCCATGTTGACTTTGTCCGATCCTGTCACTGTTTTCCAAGTGCTCTGCTATTACATCTTTTATAATGGACTCTAGCATTTTGCCCACTACCGATGTCAGGCTTACCGGTCTATAATTCCCCGTTTTTTCTCTACCACCTTTTTTAAATAGTGGGGTTACATTAGCTACCCTCCAATCCATGGAAACTGTTCCAGAGTCTATAGAATTTTGAAAGATGACCAGCAATGCATCTACTATTTCTAGGGCCACTTCCTTAAGTACCCTAGGATGTAGATTATCAGGCCCTGGGGATTTATCGGCCTTCAATCCCGTCAATTTCCCTAACACCATTTCCCTACAAATACTGATTTCATTCAATTCCTCCCTCTCATTAGACCCTATATTCCCCGACATCTCTGGGAGTTTATTTGTGTCCTCCTTTGTGAAGACAGAACCAAAATATGTATTTAATTGGTCTGTCATTTCTTTGTTCCCCATTATAAATTCCCCTGATTCTGACTGCAAGGGACCTATGCTTGACTTCACCAATCTTTTTCTCTTCACATATCTATAGAAGCTTTTACAGTCAGTTTTTATGTTCCCTGCAAGCTTACTCTCATACTCTATTTTCCCCCTCTTAATTAATCCCTTTGTCCTCCTTTGCTGAATCCTAATCCCTTTGTCCTCCTTTGCTGAATCCTAAACTGCTCCCAATCCTCAGGTTTGCTGCTTTTTCTGGCCAATTTATATATGTCTCTCCTTGGATCTTATGCTATCCCTAATTTCCCTTGTTAGCCACGGTTGAGTCACCTTTTTTGTTTTATTTTTATACCAAACAGGGATGAACAAATTCTGTAGTTCATCCATGCAATCTTTAAATGTTTGCCATTGCCTATCCACCGTCAACCCTTTAAGTAATGCTCCCCAATCCATCCTAGCCAACTCGCGCCTCATACCATCGTAGTTTCCTTTATTTAAATTCAGTACCCTAGTCTCTGAGTCAACTACTTCACTCTCCATCTTAATGAAGAATTCTATCATATTATGATCGCTCCTCCCCAAGGGGCCTCGCACAACAAGATTGCTAATTAATCCTTTCTCATTACATAATACCCAGTCTAAGATGGCCTGATCTCTAGTTGGTTCCTCGACATATTGGTCCAGGAAACCATCCCATATACACTCTAGGAATTCAACTTGAGCCGACAACAGCTGAAAGAACCCTTTAAATAGCATTTTAAATGGCTGCCTCAGAACTTGTACAGCTTATGGTTCATGGGCGGGAGCAAGAAGTGGTGTTAGTCAGGCAGTAAGGGCGGAAAATGGCATCAGTGTTGTAATGAAGTCATGTGACCATGATTTAAATATATTCACAAGGCTCCCACCTGTTTCAGACAAAAGATTTGGTTGCCAGGAATTACCCCCCAACCCCATCACCCCCCCACCCCCACCCCCACCCCGCACAGAAAATCAGTTGGGTTCTGGGTGGGCAAAATTACCATTCGAACTTCTGCCCATTACCACCCCATTTTTAGTGCACTCTGCAGTCAATCATGGCAGCTGCTAGGAAAGTGGATATAGGCCTGCATAATATTCTGCTGTTCGTCACACACCAGTTGCAGAGTATTAAAAATGGAACTCTTCGTGATTGATGAAAGGGACTGTGTTGTATACGGTGCCCATTATGTAGGGGAGTCCTGCAATCTGTGCAAACCCTAGGGCCCCATCCCGCTATGTCTGGATGTCCATGAGGAAAGTGATGAATGTGCTTACTCTAACAACTCAAATTTCTATCCTCGGGGAAGCCTTGGTGTGAAAATCTGAGATTCCAACCTAGGTCATCCAGTCCAAGGCACAATGCATAACCGTGCTGCTAGATTTGGGCTCCTCCCCTTGCATTAAGTATAAAGTGATTTTTGTTGTCAATGTCAATTAAACAATTTTTACTTATAAATATATTACTCACTATTCCAGAAATTTCATAAATTACTTTTAAAGAAGTAGAATGTCAGAAAGAGTTATCTAATATAACCAAATCAAAAAGCCAAGTTTGAGATAAGTTTCTGAACAACAGCAGAGGCCCAGGAACAGCTTGTTTGCCTGGCCTCTGGTGACGATACATTGGGGGGGGGGGGGGGGGGGGGCGCGGGGGGGAGAGGAATCTTAAGGAGAACAAAAAGAAAAATCATTTAAATTGAGGGGAAAATAAAAAGACATCAAATCTGGTGTTGTGGCAGACATGGTAGGCACTGTGTTGATACCCCAATACACTGTGCTACAGTAATATAAGACACCCAAAAATTCCTTCATGTCCAGTTCTTGATCTTGATCTTGCAATCAAATTGAAACATTGAGTAGAGGTGCAACCTCACAGTGCAGGAGAATAGACCCTGGCTAGTCACCCCTACTTGCTATCACATGCCTTGAGTGGGCCAAACCAAGGGTAGCATCAGTAAAGTTTGGAGACAAGTTGCCTGCCCAACATCTGACTGGGGAATGATTCAAAGATTGGCAGAAAATTAACTCTTAACTACTGTAGAAAAAAAACTACAAATATGATGTTGCTAATTATAGACAACAATGAGGGGGAAAAGGCACTGTAGTTTATAATATTCCACATACTTCATTTTGAGTCATTGTCACTTGTGATTTTCCTCTGTTTGCTAATTTTAGCAAAATAAAAGCAGACATGAGTGTAAAGTGGGAATACTGCTCCATTTCAAAAACTTTTTCACCAAATTAGCAAACGGAGGAAATATATTTTAACTTTCTAAATAATGGCCCGGAACTTGCAGTCCTGATGATGACGAACTGGCAGTGTTCGCCATCATTTCACCTTTGAAACTGACCATAACTTCAGGATTTAGTGCATGCACAGCCTAATGCGGAAATCCTGAAGTTGCAGTCTGTCATTCACTGCTCCTTCACAGGCTGCGCTGTGGACCACCCACCACCCCCCCGCCACCCCCCGGCCTCCAGAGTCGGCAATCAGTGTAATCTCTGACATCATGGAAACTGGCGAAAACTTCGGCTCTTCCGCGGCAATACCGCTGTTAAATATCCCATTAAAAGGTAGACCCTTTTGGATTAGGTGTAACTGGGGTTTTAACAGCATATTGACTGCTATACAAAGGTTATCGCACTGAAAAGCTAATTTCAATTTTGCAGAGTGTCAAAATTTATCAATTTTAATAAAAAATAAAATTTTTATGAAACTTTAAATTTAATTTTTTTTTTAAGTTTGTTCATCTTTATTTCAGGTTTGCCTTTTCCCTATGTGAGAGCCCCAATCTTTGTTTTACTCTCTCTAACATTTTAAAAAAGTTAGAATCAAAGGAGCTTACCCACTTGGCTGTCTGTGAGAATTCTGCATTTTGATTGATTGCTTAGACAGCTTGTTGACGGCACAGCAGCTCGCGTTAGGGATTCCCCATTAACTTGCGTTGATTTCAATTACGCGTCGGAAAAGCCAAACTTCTCGCCACAGAGATCGCGAGATCTTTGTGGGAAGCTTACTTCGGGGCCAGCGGCGAACGCCTTTGTTTCGCCGCTGACCGCAAATTATGGGCCATTGTTCTTTATGTGTTAACAAGTAAACGACACCTACTTGATGCAAGTACACCTCGTCTAACCACTTACTGGGGCTGGAAGTGTTTCTGCCACTTGGCTGCTACAAGGGCTTGCTTTTTTCTTCACCTTTTCTTGTGCCCTAAAAAAATTGGAAAGTTTATTTTCTCAACAAAAAAGCAACATGACTTTAACCTGGTGCACCCAAACAGGAGCGAGGGCATGCTGACGGTGGTCTTTATGCATAGTACCCAGGAAACCAAGTGGCGTGATGAATTAATAACGTCCAGTCACCTCTGGGACTTGGATTTGAATCCTGCCCCGATTTATGAGGTGAAAGGTTTTTTCCTAGTTGTATGGGTTCTCTTTGAAAAGAATTTGGGGCAGTATTGATCCAGCTCCTACTGGGTATGGCCCCTTTGCACAAAACAGTTTATCACTTGGCAGAAGTTGGCTTTAAGCTTGTAAATTCAGTCAGAGGGACAATAACAGCAGCAAGTGTGGGAAACGGAAATGTGACATTAATGTAGTAGGGCCGCTCTTCTGTGGTTGAAATAAAAGCACATTTTTGCAGCAGAGTAGATGGAGGTTTACTCTGCATCTAATCAATTCTGTAACTAACATGGTGCCAATGTGGAAAAGTGATCCATTTCCCAACACTGACATTCCTCACCTAACAAACACAAATTCAAACTCTAGTTTTTTTAAATCAGTGTTTAAAGCTGATACAATAAGTAGGCTAGGTTATACAAAGAGCGAGTTTGATGTATTTCAAATGGATAGGAAGCTGTAGACAATGTATGTGTTATATCAAAATGTTGTTGTGAGTGGTATTAGACAACATTATGATGAGCAGGGGTGTGTGATATATCAGTGATTGTTACTTTAACAGAGTAAACAAAGGGTTAAATCAGGATTCAGTTTACACTTAGATGACAGTGGAATGGCAATTAAGTTAGTAAATAAGGGCCTGCTCCAGCTCGTCCTGCATGAGAATATAGTGTATGTTTGTGCAATATAGGCCTTCAAATGAAAGACAAGGAAGCAATTGTCCTTTGTCTAGATATAGTTATAGTGATAAGACATTATGCAAGAGAATGCTGCACTGAGGATTGCGGTATATCAAAGTGAGAAGATGACTTTTTCCCTCTTAGTATTGTCTCAGTTGTGCCACTCACACACTTCCTCCCTTACCTGGAGCCTTCTCCAAGGCCAGTGTCAAAGAATGACCATTATACAGGGGATTTTGTCAATTTTGTTCCACCCCGCTCCTAACCAGCTTGACCATAACAGCCAATAAATGAACCAACTGCAGGTCACAGGTAAAGCTTGCCAAATTAACTACTATATGGGATTTCAACTAAGCATTGTATAGAAGGTCTTTAATGCTGCTGCACAGTCTCATAGAGAAGTCTATTCATAGACTGGTATATTACTGATGATTATAGAGTTTTGTAACATATTTCCTGAGTAGTTACCTTGAGTTTGACACTGAAATATCGTTGGTGTCAGTATTGAGATTTTTATTGGGAAATACGTAAGTAGTCATTCCTGTATGCATGCCAATTGGAGGGATGCTGGCAGCTGTTGTAGTCATTTGAGCTTCCCCAACATTGGTCAAATCCTTAAGAGAAGTGGCTGCTGGATTTGCTTTATTACAGTTACTATACTTTCCTTCAGTTCCTGTATTCTTTGCTTCAGTTCCTGTATGCTTCCCTTCAGTTCCTGTATGCTTTCCTTCAGTTCCTGTATGCTTCCCTTCAGTTCCTGTATGCTTTCCTTCAGTTCCTGTATGCTTCCCTTCAGTTCCTGTATGCTTCCCTTCAGTTCCTGTATGCTTTGCTTCAGCTCCTTCAGAAGGATTTCCCTGTGTGGCTTCCTGAGGCATTGGAGAAGATTTCCGTACAGTCGGATGATCCACTTGTTCTGCCTTTATTGTGTCTGCTTTTGAGCTAGTACGTTTGTATTTCCTGCTTTTAGGCTCTTTGTCCTTTATTGCATCCTATGAGAAAAAAATTGCATTCTGCATGATTAAGAAGTGTAAAATATACCTGTCCTTTAGGAGCATCTTGGATTAATTTTGATCCCAAGAATCATTCGAATGCACCAACAAACCCAACAAAGCACATCAGTTTTTTTAAAATATTGGCCAGTATTTAGATATTTTTTAATTAAATGCTGCAAAAGTCACTCTGGAGTTAAAAACATTAAAGTGAAATTTTCTAAAAGGTAAAATCAGTTGACAGTCGATTATGATTATTGATTTAAGGCTCACAACAAGAGGGTGTACATTCTCGTGTGTCACGATGAATCCACCATACCTGGTGCCACTGCACTGAAGTACACAATGCGATTTTGCCTCTGCTGCCAAGTCCCTGATCTGAGTTGTGCTATTGTGGGCAGATGCCAGCACAGGTCACACTTCATGTTGTTTCTTTAATCAAAACCACAAACCCCACAATTGTTCTTAAATTATAATTTGAGAAATATTCATTAAAATATTGAGCTTCTCAATTTGTTTCTTAAATTAACCTCGGTTTGCAGTTATGAACATTTCTAATGGTGCGATCCCTGTCCTGGCCATGCAGAAGAATATAGGAACAGGAGTAGGCCATTCAGCCCTTCGAGCCTGTTCCGCCATTCAATGATCTTTATCCTAACTCCATCCACCCGCCTTCGCTCCGTATCCCTTAATACCCTTGTCTAGCAATAATCTATCAATCTCAGATTTAAAATTATTACTTGAGCTAGCATCTACTGCTTTTTGTGAGAGAGAGTTCCACACTTCTACCACCCTTTCTGTGAAGAAGTGTTTCCTAACTTCTCTCCTGAATAGCCTTGCTCTGATTTTAAGGTTATGCCACCTTAACTTTATAAATGGTAAGTGAACAAGAGAACTGATTGAATAGATGAACTACATTGTTGTCCTGTGTGGGGTAATATTATGCATAATTAGCTCTGAATGCTGCAGTTTACAACCACAGTAAAATATCACTTCCAGCAGTTATCACTGCTCATTATCCAAATTATATTTTGAACTACTTTAGTTGAGTAGAATCAGTTGGCTGAAACGTCAATTTGGTGAACTAATAAGTGATGGATCTCATCTGAATCAGTAAGTTTGATATACTTGCATTTTTTGGGTACTAAATACTCTTGAAGTCACTTGTGCATTGGAAGTGTGGATTTATACTATCCTCTGACTGAAATGATAATCACTTTTTTTTAATTTGTTCATGGGATGTGGGCGTCGCTGGCAAGGCCAGCATTTATTGCCCATCCCTAATTGCCCTTGAGAAGGTGGTGGTGAGCCGCCCTCTTGAACCGCTGCAGTCCATGTGGTGAAGGTACTCCCACAGTGCTGTTAGGGAGGGAGTTCCAGGATTTTGACCCAGCGATGATGAAGGAATGGCGATACACTTCCACATCAGGATGGTGTGTGACTTGAAGGGGTACTTGGAGGTGGTGGTGGTCCCATGCGCCTGCTGCCCTTGTCCTTCTAGGTGGTAGAGGTCGCGGGTTTGGGAGATGCTGCCGAAGAAGCCTTGGCGAGTTGCTGCAGTGCATCTTGTAGATGCTACACACTGCAGCCACGGTATGCCGGTGGTGGAGGGAGTGAATGTTTAAGGTGGTGGATGGGGTGCCAATCAAGCGGGCTGCTTTGTCTTGGATGGTGTCGAGCTTCTTGAGTGTTGTTGGAGCTACACTCATCCAGGCAAGTGGAGAGTATTCCATTACACTCCTTACTTGTGCCTTGTAGATGTTGGAGAGGCTTTGAGGAGTCAGGAGGTGAGACACTCGCCGCAGAATACCCAGCCTCTGACCTGCTCTTGTTGCCACAGTATTTATGTGGCTGGTCCAGTTAAGTTTCTGGTCAATGGTGACCCCAGGATATTGATGGTGGGGGATTCTGCGATGGTAATGCCGTTGAATGTCAAGGGGCGGTGGTTAGACGCTCGCTTGTTGGAGACAGTCATTGCCTGGCACTTGTGTGGCGCGAATGTTACCTGCCACTTATCAGCCCAAGCCTGAATGTCATCCAGGTCTTGCTGCATGCGGGCATGGACTGCTTCATTATCTGAGGAGTTGCGAATGGCACTGAACACTGTGCAGTCATCAGCAAACATCCCCACTTCTGATCTTATGATGGAGGAAAGGTCATTGATGAAGCAGCTGAAGATGGTTGGGCCTAGGACACTGCCCTGAGGAACTCCTGCAGTGATGTCCTGGGGCTGTGATGATTGACCTCCAACCACCACAATCATCTTCCTTTGTGCTAGGTATGACTCCAGTCAGTGGAGAGTTTTCCCACCGATTCACTGTGACTTCAGTTTTACTAGGGCTCCTTGATGCCACACTCGGTCAAATGTTGCCTTGATGTCAAGGGCAGTCACTCTCACCTCACCTCTGAAATTCAGCTCCTTTGTCCATGTTTGGACCAAGGCTGTAATGAGGTCAGAGCCGAGTGGTCCTGGCTGAACCCAAACTGGGCATCAGTGAGCAGGTTATTGGTGAGTAAGTGCTGCTTGATAGCACTGTCGACGACACCTTCCATCACTTTGCTGATGATTGAGAGTAGACTGATGGGGCGGTAATTGGCCGAATTGGATTTGTCCTGCTTTTTGTCATACCTGGGCAGTTTTCCACATTGTCGGATAGATGCCAGTGTTAAAGCTGTACTATTTATTTGTATAAATGTCAATCTGCTATTACAAATACAAATGTGACCCTATTCCTTCAATATTATAAAATATCTGAGGCAATTTAATTTTATTATAAGCACTGAGCGCTGTTGGTCTATCAAGAAAACAAGCAGTTGCCACAACTGATTTGTTCCCAGGTTTAATCATTGGGTTTGGAATATGAGGTATCTAGTTAATAGAGTACAAAATTCATTTCTCCAAACCATTCCCCACTGGACATTTAGGTAACAGAGTTCTGGACTAATCAGAGTGGACTGAATATCAGTGTTTGTGGAATTATCACAGCAGGGGATTGGAACTGAGTTACCCCTCCCACCAGACTTACTAAAAGTCAGGCAGGTCAGCAGTACTCCCGGCTGGCTCATTAAATGGATCAGGAGGTGTAGATCTGTCACTGGGGACTTCAATTCTTCCCACTTTGCTCCCAACATCCACGCAAGTCAATGCCCTAAAGGGTAGGGTAGTCCAAGCTGAATAAGCAGCAGGAAGCTAACCAGTGCTCTGTGCTGCTAAGCTTTGTGGATTTAGCTGAATACATTTCAGGAGGACCCCCTATCTACACTTGGGGATTTCTAAGCTCGTGCTGAACTGCAGCTAAGCTCTTTGGACAAAGGTAAGTGGAATTCAACCCTATGGACAGAAAATGTGCAATCCATATCAGGCAAACAGAAACTCGACTTGAGGCGACTTCTTGGTGGCTTGGTTTGGCGACTCTTAAGCATGATAATGTGTTTTTCATGGGTGGCAGATTCCCAAGAATCATGGTTAAAAAAAATTACCACAGCAGAATGTTTCCATAATGTCTACTCCCACTTTCCTATCTCATTCCCCTCCCCACTCAGTTTGTTTTCTGATGCAAAACTAGTTAGTGTTACTGCTGTTACCTGTTAACTCAAAAGGCTTTCTCTCCCAAGCACCAGTGCGACACTTACATTTGCCAAACCAGCCATCCTTGTGCACTCTTCTGAGTGTGATTGATGGTTTAATTCCATTTACAGGAATTAGGAGCAACTTTGTATTATAGATTCACATTGACCAGAAACTAAGAGGAGGCTGTCCAATATCATTTCAAGTAGGGTCCTTACAGCCAGTAGAGAGAGAGGAGGATTTCCCCCATCAATCCGGGTTTGATTCTCACCCACGTCCCGGCAATGAAAGGGCAGTGCCTAACTCATTGACCCATTCAGCGTTTTTTAAAATATTATTGTCAATAAATGTTTACCCAAACAAAGGTCTTATAATTATAAACTCATAACAGAACACAAATATTCTCACCTTTCCATGCTTTTTCGCACTTTGTTTTACTGTTAACAGTGTCTTTTCATATTCTGTGATTTCTTTGCTGATGTTTTTACGTTTTCTAATCAAGAGTGGATTATCTTTCATATCCTTAAGAACTTGAGCCTGAATCTCTGGGATAAATCTGCAAATACAAGGAAGGTATTTCAAGGGATCCTGCAAACAAACCTCAGTTCTTGTGGGTTAATTATTACTAGGACTGTCATTTAATCACAATTAACTTCTGCAATTAACGCATTACTTTTTTGGGAAATCCATTTTTTTTAAATGCACGTTAATTGCAGAAATTAACCCACCGCCACTCTGATTCGTCGAAACAATGTCCGCTGGTCCCAACTAGGTAGCTCCCACAGCCCAGGCAAGCTTTCCATGTTTCCAGTCCCCGGGCTGCCAACCTCTTTGTATCAATTCTCAGATGCTTCCTTACAATGTAACATGTATTGTCAGGTAGCAAGTATTATCTCTGGCAACCTCAGCCTTCCTTCTCTCTCCCCCATCATGATGACAGTGTTGATGATGCTAATGATGACTAGTGGAGAAAGTGGTAGGGAGAGAGGCTTTGGCAGGTGTATTGGCACAGGGTTTCGGGCTGCACCCCTCCCCACTCAATGGCTCTTGTTTTTAAAAGGTTCTTGACCCCCCCACGCTTGGGCTGCTGCTGCAGCTGGGAAGGTAGTAGAAGGACGAGAAGGATTAGGGACTGAGGGGCTTCTAGCTGGAGTCTGCTGCTTCCCACTGGCGAGGGCTTCATATTTGGCTGGGGCCCCTGGGCACAGGTCCCATAGGCATTTGCGGTAATGTGCCCTTAACTAACATCAACCAAGTGGGCAGGCAGGATTAAAACTTCCTGCACGGTCCTGTCCTGAAGTCCACTCAGGATGCTGCAAAGCAAGGCACTTCTGTCCATATGCTGAGCTTTAGTGCAATCACAGCCACGGGATCAAGTGGCTCTGACTCGTGAGCATAAATTGGATGCCCAGTATATAAGTACAATGCATTTAGCTATGTTAGAAGTACAGAAGATTTGTCTGAATCTAGAAATAGGAAAACAGGGTTGTATACTGGGTTGTGTTTTGGCTGATAATAATAGCATCAGTACTAAAGCAAACATGAAAAAGATAGATGCAGTAATTGTATCAATTAAATTTGTGATTAAAACCAAGATTAACTGAGATTAAAAAATGTAATCGTGAAATTAATCACGATTAATATTTTTAATCGCTTGACAACTCTAATACATTAATACTTCAGTCAGTTTCACATGCCCTATTTTTGCAAATGCATTTTTTCCCTATTTTATTAAACACTCTTAAAATATAACCCAAATCAATTTGAAGTGATATCAGTTCTCTATTACTGCAATCTTTGCTGTACAAGGGATATTCTTAGAGGCAAAATCTCAACAGCTACAGATCCATCAAGAGGTATATATTTTTTAATTCAGTACTGATATGGGTTTAAGGGAGATCTTTTCAATCTTTGTTATACCCAATAATATTATTCAGTTTGGCCCATACTATATTGTTGTTGCTACATGGCTCTGAATAAATTTATTTCCTGTTAATATACTCTACTTTTGATCTAGTAATGGGGAATGAACCAGAGCAGATAAGAGAAGTAAAAGTAGGGGAACATCTAGGCAATAGTGACCATAATTAATACGTTTTAAGATAATAATTAAGAAGGGCATAAGTATGACGAAGACCAGGGTAATAGATTGGAGAAAAGTTGATTCTGAGGGGCTGAGAATAGAACTTGGGAAAATAAAATGGACATCAATATTGGCAAACAATGATGTAGAACAGCAATGGGAAACATTTAAAATATTCAACAGAGTCCAGGAAAAATATATTCCGCTAAACAAAAACCAAAATAAGCACTAATGGGACACCATGGATGAATAAAGCCATAAGGGAAAAATTGAGGGTAAGGAAAGAGGCATACATTAAGTACATGGACAGCAGGGGAGAGCATGGTAAGGGAGAATATGAAAAGTTTAGGAGAGAAGTCAATAAAACAATTAGGAAGGCAAAGAGGAACTATGAAATTAAATTATCAAGGAACATAAAACAAAATAGTAAAATATTTTATAGGCACATAAATAAAAAAGGAAGGTCGGGATGGAAATCGGTCCACTAAGGGATGGATAGGATAATATCACAGGCAACGATAGAGAGATGGCAGAAATATTAAATAATTACTTTGCTTCAGTATTTACCAGGGAGATAGAACAGATGGACATGACAATGGATGATGAGATTAGTAATGAAATAAATGCATTTAAAATAAAAAGAGGAGATATATTAAATAAACTAATCAAACTCAAAGAGGAAAAAAACCCTGGTCCGGATGGATTACATCTGTGCATTTTAAAAGAATTTAGGGAAGAGATAGCAGAGGCATTACTACACATATTTAATAATTTGTTAAAAAATGGTGCAGTGCCAGAGGACTGGCGGATAGCTAACGTAATACCTATATTTAAGGTGGGAGCTGGAACATGTCCAGGGAACTATAGACCAGTCGGCTTAACATCGGTGGTAGGAAAAATAATGGAATCCCTACTAAGGGAGAAAATAGAAGAACATCTAAAGAAGCCAAAAATATAATAATGAATAGTCAGCATGGATTTCAAAAGAGAAATTCTTGCTTGACCAACCTCATTGAATTTTCTGAAGAGGTAACAGAGAGAGTAGACAAGGGTAATGCAGTAGATATAATTTATCTAGATTTTCAAAAGGCCTTCGATAAGGTACCACATAATAGACTAATGAATAAGGTCAGAGAATGCGGAGTCAGGGGACAAGTAGCAGAATGGATAGCTAGCTGGCTTCAAGACAGAAAGCAGAGTGTAGGGGTAAAGGGTAGCTATTCACAGTGGCAGAAGGTAGGTAGTGGCGTTCCACAAAGATCGGTGCTGGGACCACTATTGTTCATAATTTAAATTAATGATTTAGACTTTGGAATCAAAAGCACAATTTCTAAATTTGCGGATGATACCAAATTAGGGGGAATAGTCAATACTGAGGAGGAATGCAACAAATTACAGGAGGACATTAATAAACTTGCATAATGGGCATATAATTGGCAAATGAAGTTCAACACAGATAAATGTGAGGTTTTACATTTTGGTAGGAAGAATAGGGAGATCATTTATTACTTGGAGAGTGTGAGTCTGGGTGAGGTAGAGGAGCAAAGGGATCTCGGAGTACAAATACACAAATCACTAAAAGTAGTGACACAGGTTAACAAGGCCATAAAAAAAGCAAACCAAGCACATGGGTTTATTTCTAGAGGGACAGAATTGAAAAGTAGTGAAGTTATGCTAAACTTGTATCGAACCTTGGTTAGACCACACTTGGAGTAATGTGTACAGTTCTGGTCGCCATATTATAGAAAGGATGTAGAGGCACTGGCAGAGGGTGCAGAGAAGATTTACAAGGATGATACCAGAAATGCGAGGGTATACCTATCAGGAAAGGATGAACAGACTGGGTCTCTTTTTGCTTGAAAAAAGAAGTTTGAGGGGTGACCTAATAGAGGTCTTTAAAATTATGAAAGGTTTTAATAGAGTAGATACAGAGAGAGTGTTTCCACTTGTGGGGAAGAGTACAACTAGAGGCTATCAATATAAAATAGTCACCAACAAATCAAAGAGGGAATTCAGAAGAAACTTCTTTACCCAGAGGGTGGTGAGAATGTGGAACTCGCTACCACAGGGAGTAGTTGAGGCAAATAGTATAGATGCATTTAATGGGAGGCTAGATAAGCATATGAGGGAGAATGGAATAGAGGGTTATGCTGATAGAGTTAGATGAGCAAAGAGGGGAGGAGGCTCGAGTGGAGCATAAATGCCGGCATGGACTAGTTGGGCTGAATGGTCTGTTTCTGTACTGTATATCCTATGTACTTTTGATGTTTGTTCTCCTTTCATAGTGACCAATAAGGTTAGTGATATCACTGCTGGAGAATCGAGCACTTGTACACCTTGGTTTTTGCATCAAAACCCCCTGGCTCAGCTATGACACAAGATTGACTCAAAATAAAGATCTATACTTACCCATTAACTACTCCTAGGTCAGTTATACCACAAGGGTATGGTAGCCTAGTGGTTATGATACTGGACTAGTAATATCAGAGAGCTGCTCTAATAATCTAGTGAGACGTGAGTTCAAATCCCACCAAGGGGGAATTTAAATTCAGTTAATTGAAAAAAAAAATTGAATTAAAAAGCTAGTATCAGTAATGGTGACCATGAAACTACCGGATGGTCGTATAAAACCCAACTGGTTCACTAATGTCCCTGCCATCCTTACCTGGTCTGGCCTATGTGTGACTCCAGGTCCCACAGCAATGGTTGACTCTTAACTCTGTTCTGAAATGGCCTAGAAAGCCACTCAAACAAAGTCAGTACTATGGGAGTACCTTCACCACAAGGACTGCAGCAGCTCACCACCACCTTCTCGAGAGCAATTAGGGATGGGCAATAAATGAACGAATAAAAAAAAGGCTTGATTCTGAGTAAAGTTCTGTCTACATTGCCTCAACAATATAACTGCACACATGTTTATTTCATAATTATGTAGATCAGTGACTCTGACGTCAAGGTGACTGAGTTTTGTTTCTGCGCCAGTAGCCTAAATAAAATTTCAATCTCCAGTAACTTGCTAACATAGTTGGGACTAAATCTGCCTCTGCACTAGCCGACACTAAAGGCAACTTCTATCACCATTGCGATAAAACAGCATTTTAATCTGTGACACAAATGTGCCATTACCGAGCTGAGACAAGAGGCAAATAAGCTGCTATTATTGATGCTTTGTGATTGACTTTGAGAAGTCATGCTAGAGAGAGTTGGGCTAGAAATTGGCCTCCTTAGTGCCTCCCCTAATCGCCTCCAGGGGGCGATAACGGGGCACTAAGCACTTACCAACTGGGCGCGGCGAGAAGATCGACTCCTGCTATATTCGGTGGAAGGTTTGCGGCGGCGGTATGGCGTTGTGCCCTGATCTCTTTCGCCCGGAAATCATAACGTCATCGCTGTGCGCATCGCCCCGGTAGCGCCCCGGACCCAAACTTCGGTTCCACCCCCTGCAGCATCACCAGGCGAAAATACCAGCAGCTGCAGGAGGTGTTCATCGGGAGGCGGGGCGCTTCGGGGGCGATTACTTAAAGGCGAGGTGGCCGAGGTAAGTGAAAAAAATTGTGAAATACTCTTTATCTTTTTTTTTCATTTCTCTTCACCAGCGATTGATCAGCCTGGCACTCTGCTGCAGTGCATCGGGCTGATCGGGCCGGATCGCGGCTGCCGTCGGGGATCAGGTAAGTTTTCCTCTTGCAGAGCCTGCAGCGATGGGCCTTCCCTTTAAGGGAGGGAAGGAGCCTTCCAACGCGGCAGCGCTACACGACCCATTGTGCAGTACTGCTCACCTACCGCCCCGCCTGCTGCCTGCTGCGCTCCAGGAAGGAGGTGGAGCGCTTGATTTAGTTCTCCACTTCCTTCCTGGAGCACAAACCCCGATTTTTTTAAAGTTGAAAAGCATTAACGCCTGGGGCTAATTTTTTCAACTTTTAAAAGTTAGCGCCACAAACAGGCGAGACTGAATTTCTCCCCCTGAGCCTTTTGTTCACTTGTTCTTGGGATCTGGGTGATGCAGGCAAGGCCACATTTACTGCTTATCTCCAGTTGCCCTGAGAAGGAAGGTGGTGATGGGCCTTCTTCTTGAACCAAAGCAGTCCTTGCGGTGACGGTGCTCCCACATTGGTTTCAGGTATGGAATTAACATAGTAGTGATAGTTTACAACTTGGTTTGCTAGCCACTTGATAGGGCATTTAGAGTCAACCACATAATAAGGGACTGGAATCACATGTAAGCCAAAATGGGTATGGGTGACAGGCTTCCTTCCCTAAAAGACATTACTGAACCAGTTGGGTTTTAGGTGACGAGTCCTCCAATTTTTCCTTCCTCCTTGTGGAAGAGCACCGAGCTTTGATTCATTGCCTCTCATTTCAACAGTAAAGTTGAGATGTGAGGAGACCCACCAGAACAGACTCAAGTTGTTGCCACTATGCATGTGTTCCAGTCTGTGCGTTATCCTTCTTCCACCCACTTTCCAAATCAAACTTGCAGGGCAAGGCACTGGGAAGGCCTAGAAACCACAGTCCTCTCACTGCAAGTGGCCCATGATTCGCTGGGAACTAGGTAGAGAATAAAGGGATCTAATACAATCACAATTTTTAAAAACTGGAATCAATTATGTATTATGGTGCTACACTCCCATTAATATGTGAATCTCTATTTAATCAGTTAGGAGAAAAATAAGTGCTAATGTGATAAATATCCAGTAAAATAGCTTTCCTTCTGATTTAAAAAGTCCTCACTTCTCTGAGAATCCATCCGCTGTGAAATATTCATGTTTCAGCAGCTCTGTACATGAAGATCGCTTATCTGGGTCCATCTGTAAGCATTTCTGTGAAAATATCATCAATTTCCAATCAATTCTACTGTCAAGCAAAACCTGTAACTGTCTCTGTTATTGAGTGACCAAAAGCCCCAACATGAACAGCGAAATCACACAGAGGGTAAATTAGCCTGGCTCCCAACAGTAGCTGTAGCTGGCTTTCCAGGAGTTCAGGCCTTTCAATCAGGACTCACCAACAGAATCCATTTCAAAGAGGATACCTCACTATAATGCCTCACTTTAGAAAGGGAATTTAACTGTTTGAGGGAAAAGAAAGAACTTGGATTCATATAGCACCTCATTAGATCCAGCTGTGGCTCAGTGGGCAGCACTCTTGTCTCTGAGGCTGAAGGTTGTGGGTTCAAGTCGCACGCTAGAGACCTGAGCACAAAAATCTAGCTTGACAATCCAGTGCAGTACTGAGGGAGTGCTGCACTGTCGGAGGTGCTGTCTTTCAGATGAGACATTAAACCGAGGCCCTGTCTGCTCTCTAAGGTGGGTGTAAAAGATCTCATGGCACTATTTCAAAGAGAGCAGGGAAATTATCCCCAGTGTCCTGGCCAATATTTATCCCTCAACTGCCACCTAAAAACAAATGATCTGGTCATTATCACATTGCTGTTTGTGGGGCCTTGCAAATTAGCTGCCATGTTTCCTACTTTACAATAGAATCATAGAATCGTTACAGCACAGTAGGAGGCCATTCGGCCCATCGAGCCTGTGTCAGCTCTCTGCAAGAGCAATTCAGCTAGTCCCACTCGCCCCTGCCCCCGCCCACCCCTCACCGTAGCCCTGCAATTCTTTTTCCTTCAGGTACTTATCCAATCCCTTAAGCCACGATTGAATCTGCCTCCACCACACTTTCAGGCAGTGCATTCCAGATTTTAACCACTCGCTGCGTAAAAAAGTATTTGCTTATGTCGCCTTTGGATCTTCTGCCAATCACCTTAATCTGTGTCATCTGGTTCTCGACCCTTCCGCCAATGGGAACAGTTTCTCTCTATCTACTCTGTCTAGACCCCTCATGATTTTGAACACCTCCATCAAATCTCCTCTCAATCTTTTCAGCTCTAAGGAGAACGACCCCAGCTTCTCCAGTCTATCCACGTAACTGAAGTCCCTCATCCCTGGAACCATTCTTGTAAATGTTTTCTGCACCCTCTCCAAGGCCTTCACATCCTTCCTAAAGTGCGGTGCCCAGAATTGGACACAATACTCCAGAAATGGCCAAACCAGTGTTTTATAAAGGTTCATCATAACTTCCTTGCTTTTGTACTCTATGCCTCTATTTATGAAGCCCAGGATCCCATAAGCTTTTTTAACTGCTTTAAGAACATAAGAACATAAGAAATAGGAGCAGGAGTAGGCCAATCGGCCCCTCGAGCCTGCTCCGCCATTCAATAAGATCATGGCTGATCTGATCCTAACCGCCAATCTACTATCTATCACAGAACCATCTCCTGCATCTAACAGAATTGCACACACGAAATAGGAGCAGAATCAGGCTACACAGTCCCTGGGCCCGCTCCACTACCCACAGGGCCATGACCGATCCGAACCTAGACTCATGTCCAAATTCCTGCCCGCTCCCCGTAACCCTTAATGCCCTTTACTTCTAGGAAACTGTCTATTTCTGTTTTAAATTTAATTAATGTTGTAGCTTCTACAGCTTTTTGTGGCAGCATATTCCATGGACCTACCACCCTCTGAGTGAAGTAGTTCCTCCTCATCTCAGTTTTGAAAGAGCAGCCCCTTATTCTAAGACTATGTCCCCTAGTTCTCGTCTCACCCGTCATCGGGAACATCCTCCCCGCATCCACCCGATCCAACCCCTTCACAATCTTATATGTTTCAATAAGATCGCCTCTCATTCTTCTGAACTCCAATGAGTAGAGTCCCAATCTACCCAACCTCTCCTCATATGACCACCCCCTCATCCCCGGGATTAACCGAGTGAACCTTTTTTGCACTGCCTCGAGAGCAAGGATGTCTTTCCTTAAGTAAGGACACCAAAACTGTATGCAGTATTCCAGGTGCGGTCTCACCAATACCTTGTACAACTGAAGCAATACCTCCCTATTTTTATATTCTATCCCCCTAGCAATGAAAGCCAACATTCCATTTGCCTTCTTAATCACTTGCTGCACCTGCATACTAACCTTTTGAGTTTCGTGCACCAGGACCCCCAGATCCCTTTGCACTTCAGTACTCTCCAGTTTCTTGCCATTAAGATAATAAATTGCTCTAGGATTTTTCCTGCCAAAGTGCATCACCTCACACTTTCCAGTGTTGTATTCCATCTGCCAAATCTCTGCCCACTTACTTAGCCTGTCTATGTCCCCTTGCAGGTTTTTTATGTCCTCCTCACTCACTACTTTCCCTCCCATCTTTGTATCATCTGCAAATTTTGATATGTTACACTTGGTCCCTTCCTCCAAATCGTTAATATAGATTGTGAAGAGTTGGGGACCCAGCACTGACCCCTGTGGAACACCACTAGTTACTGATTGCCAGTCTGAGAATGAACCATTTATCCCAACTCTTTGCTTTCTGTTAGATAGCCAATCCTCTATCCATGCCAGAATATTACCCCCAATCCCGTGATTTTTTACCTTAAGCAATAATCTTTTGTGTGGCACCTTGTCAAATGCCTTTTGGAAGTCTAAATACACTACGTCCACTGGTTCCCCTTTATCCACTCTATATGTTACTTCCTCAAAGAACTCCAGCAAATTTGTCAAACATGACTTCCCCTTCGTAAAACCATGCTGACTTTGTCCTATTAAATTATGATTATCCAAATGTCCTGTTACTGTTTCCTTAATAATGGACTCCAAAATTTTACCTACCACAGATGTTAGGCTAACCGGTCTGTAGTTACCAGCCTTCTGTCTACTGCCCTTTTTAAATAAGGGTGTTACATTAGCAGTTTTCCAGTCTGCCGGGACCTTAGCGGAATCCAGGGAGTTTTGAAAAATTATTACCAATGCATCTACAATCCCTACCGCCACTTCCTTCAAGACTCTAGGATGTAAGCCATCAGGTCCAGGTGATTTATCCGCCTTGAGTCCCATTATTTTACCGAGTACCACTTCCTTAGTGATTTTGATCGTGTTTAGCTCCTCTCCCCCTATAGCCCCCTGTTTGTCCAGTGTTGGGATATTCTTAGTGTCCTCTACTGTAAAGACTGATACAAAATATTCATTCAGTGTTTTTGCCATCTCCATATTTCCCACCATTAATTTCCCGGTCTCATCCTCTAAGGGACCAACATTTACTTTAGCCACCCTTTTTCTTTTTATATAACTATAAAAACTCTTACTATCTGTTTTTATATTTTTTGCTAATTTACTTTCATAATCTATCTTCCCTTTCTTAATCAATCTTTTTGTTATTTTTTGCTGCCTTTTAAAGTTTTCCCAATCCTCTGTCCTCCCACTAGATTTCGCTACCTTATATGCCCTTGTTTTTAGTCGAATACTATCCTTAATTTCTTTACTTAGCCACGGATGACTGTCCTTTCTTTTACACCCTTTTCTTTTCAGTGGAATATATTTTTTTTGGAAGTTGTAAAATAACTCCTTGAATGTACACCACTGATCATGTGTCGTCTTACCCTTTAATCTATTTTCCCAATCCACTCTACTCAATTCCGCTCGCATACCTTCATAGTCTCCTTTATTCAAGCTTAGCACGCTTGTTTGAGATCCAACCTTCTCACCCTCTAATTGAATATGGAATTCAACCATGTTATGGTCACTCATTCCAAGGGGATCCTTTACTAGGACATTTTTAATTAATCCTGTCTCGTTACACAGGACCAGATCTAAGGTTGCTTGCCCCCTGGTCGGTTCAGTTACATACTGCTCAAGAAACCCATCCCTAATACACTCAATGAACTCATCCTCAAGGTAGCCCTGCCCCATTTGATTTGTCCAATTAATATGATAGTTAAAATCCCCCATAATTA
This sequence comes from Squalus acanthias, assembly GCA_030390025.1. Classification (NCBI taxonomy): domain Eukaryota; kingdom Metazoa; phylum Chordata; class Chondrichthyes; order Squaliformes; family Squalidae; genus Squalus; species Squalus acanthias. The sequence goes on along the minus strand of CM059427.1, from coordinate 168,536,821 downwards.
TAGATGTTCCCTTATTACATGCCTCAACTATTTCCTGATTGATACTCCGTCCAATAGAGTTGCAACTGTTCGGAGGCCTATAGACTACGCCCACTAATGTTTTTTTCCCCTTATTATTCCTTATCTCCACCCAAACTGTTTCATTATCATGATTTTTTGACCCAATATCATTACTCTGTATTACAGTGATTCCTTCCTTTATTAACATAGCCACCCCACCTCCCCTTCCTTCCTGCCTGTCCTTCCTGATCGTTAAATAACCTGGTATGTTTAATTCCCAGGCATTGTCACCCTGCAGCCATGTTTCTGTAATGGCCACAATATCATAACCATATGTAGTTATTTGTGCCATTAACTCGTCTATTTTGTTACGAATGCTACGTGCATTCAGATAGAGAACTTTCAAATATGCTTTGTGGCACTTAGTTCCTGCTTTTTCACTTTTTACCAGTTTACCTTTTACTCCACACACTCTGTCCCTTCCTGCCACGCTCTGATTTGTGATTCCCCTACTGCTACCTATGTCTATGACCCTCTCTGTTGTCATTTTTATTTTTTGCTCTCTTGAAACCTCCCCCCCACTAATTAGTTTAAAGCCCTCTCCACAGCCCTAGTTATTCGATTCGCCAGGACACTAGTCCCAGCACTGGCCAAGTGAAGTCCGTCCCAACGGAACAGCTCTCTCCTGCCCCAGTACTGGTGCCAGTGTCCCAAGAAGCAAAACCCATTTTTCCCACACCAGTCTTTGAGCCACGCATTCAACTCCCTGATTTTATTTACCCTAGCCAAATTTGCTCGTGGCTCAGGTAGTAATCCAGAGATTATTACCCTTGAGGTTCTGCTTTTTAATTTGGCCCCTAGCTGCTCAAACTCCCTCAGCAGAACCTCTTTCCTTGTCCTATCTATGTCATTGGTACCAACATGGACCACGACAACTGGATCCTCCCCCTCCCACTCCAAGTTTCTCTCCAGCCCAGAGGAGATGTCCTTAACCCTGGCACCGGGCAGGCAACACAGCCTTCGGGACTCTCGCTCTTGGCTGCAAAGAACCCTATCTATCTCAACTTGCCCTGCCACCTTCAATGATTTGTGCACATATACCCTCAGGTCTCTCTGTTCATGCACACCCTTCAGGATTGTACCATTTAGTTTATATTGCCTCTCCTTTCTACCAAAATGTATCACTTCGCTCTTTTCTGCATTAAATTTCATCTGTCACGTGTCCGCCATGCCATCAGCCTGTCTATGTCCTCTTGAGGTCTATCACTATCCTCCTCACTGTTCACTATACTTCCAAGTTTTGTATCATCTGGCAGATCTTGAAATAATGCCCTGTACACCCACGTCCAAGTCATTAATATATATCAAGAAAAGCAGTGGTCCCAGTACCAACCCCTGGGGAACACCACTGTATACCTTCCTCCAGTCCGAAAAACAACCGTTCACCACTACTCTCTGTTTCCTGTCACTTAGCCAATTTCGTATCCATGCTGCCACTGTCCCTTGAATTCCATGGGCTTCAACTTTGCTGGCAAGCCGATTATTTAGCTCAAACGCCTTTAGGAAGTACATGTACACCACATCAACCGTATTGTCCTCATCAACCCTCTCCGTTACCTCATCAAAAAATTCAACCAACTTAGTTAAACACAATTTGCCTTTAAGAAATCTGGGCTGGCTTCCCTTAATTAATCCACACTTGTCCCAGTGAATGTTAATTTTGTCCCGGATTATCATTTCTAAAAGCTTCCCCACCACCGAGGTTAAGCTGACTGGCCTGTAGTTGCTGGATTTATCCTTGCACCCTTTTTTGAACAAGGGTGTAACATTTGCAATTCTCCAGTCCTCTGGCACCACCCCCGTATCCAAGGAGGATTGGAAGATTATGACCAGTGCCTCCGCAATTTCCACCCTTACTTCCCTCAGCATCCTAGGAGGCACCCCATCCGGTCCTGGTGACTTATCTACTTTAAGTACAGCCAGCCTTTCTAGTACCTCCTCTTTATCAATTTTTCGCCCATCCAGTATCTCAACTACCTCCTCTTTCACTATGATTTTGGCAGCATCTTCTTCCTTGGTAAAGACAGATGCAAAGTACTCATTTAGTACCGCAGCCATACCCTCTGCCTCCATGCGTAGGTCTCCTTTTTGGTCTCTAATCGGCTCCACCCCTCCTCTTACTACCTGTTTACTATTTATATGCCTATGGAAGACTTTTATGTTAGCTGCCAGTCTATTCTCATACTCTCTCTTTGCCCCTCTTATTTCCTTTTTCACTTCTCCTCTGAACTTTCTATATTCAGCCTGGTTCTCATTTGTATTCTCAACCTGACATCTGTCATAAGCCTCTTTTTTCTGCTTCATCTTACTCTCTATCCCTTTCATCATCCAGGGAGCTCTGGCTTTTGTTGCTCTACCTTTCCCCCTCGTGGGAATGTACGTCAACTGTACCCGAACCGTCTCCTCTTCAAAGGCAGCCCATTGTTCAATTACAGTTTTGCCTGCCAATCTTTGATTCCAATTTACCTGGGCCAGGTCCGTTCTCAACCCACTGAAATTGGCCCTCCTCCAATTAAGTATTTTAACTCTAGATTGCTCCATGTCCTTTTCCATAGCTAATCTGAACCTTATGATACTATGATCACTGTTCCCTAAATTTTCCCTGACTGACACTTGATCCACCTGACCCACCTCATTCCCCAGAACCAGATCCAGCAATGCCTCCTTCCTCGTTGGGCCGGAAACGTACTGATCAAGAAAGTTCTCCTGAACACACTTCAGAAATTCTTCCCCCTCTCTGCCCTTTACACTACCAGTCTATATTAGGATAATTGAAGTCCCCCATTATCACTACTCTATAGTTCTTGCACCTCTCTGTAATTTCCCTGCAAATTTGCTCCTCTCTATCCTTCCCACTAGTAGGCGGCCTATAGAATACACCTACCTGACCTGCTGAGTTTCTCCAGCATTTTCTGTTTTTTATTTCAGATTTCCAGCATCTGCAGTATTTTCTTTTTGTATAGAATACACCTAGTTGTGTAATGGCACCTCTATTGTTTCTTAACTGTAACCAAATAGATTCTGCCTTGACCCCTCCAGGATATCCTCTCTCTCCAGCACTGTAATATTCTCCTTAATCAATACTACCACCCCACCTCCTTTCTTTCCTTCCCTATCTTTCCTGAACACCTTATATCCAGGAATATTTAGTACCCAATCCTGCCCTTTTTTGAGCCAGGTCTCCGTTATCGCCACAACGTCATATTCCCATGTGGCTATTTGCGCCTGCAGCTCACCAACCTTATTTACCACGCTTCGTGCGTTTACATACATGCACTGTAAACCCATCTTAGACCTTCTTGTGTTCTCTCTTAGTCTGACCCCACCTAATACCGTACTATTTCTTACTCTAGTGTTATCTGTCTCTCCCACTCCTTTGTGCACCTTGTTTCTCCTTTCTAATACTACATCCTGGTGTCCATCCCCCATCCAAGTTTAAACCCTCCCCAACAGCACTAGCAAACCTCCCCATGCAAGGATATTGGTCCCAGCTCTGTTGATGTGCAACCTGTCCGGCAGAATGTTCTGCAGCCGCTCAGTGACATCATTGACCCTGGCACCAGGGAGGCAACATACCATCCTGGAGTCACATCTGCGGCACAACAGTGACTACACTTCAAAAGTACTTCATTGGCTGTAAAGCACTTTGGGTTGTCCTGAGGTCGTGAAAGGCGCTATAGAAATGCAAATCTTTCTTTCTTTTAGGTCTCTCAGAAACACTGCAAAATGCTATCCATAAAATGAATTATTGTGAACTGCAGTCACTGTTAGTGAGATAAATAAACAGTATTCTGCTATTCGTGGTATTGGTTGAGATGTGAATGTTGGCCAGATCAAAAGAACTCCCTGCTCTGCAAATAGTGCCTAGGATCTTTTACATCCACCTGAATGTATGATTATGAGGGCGGTGTGTATGATGGTCAGCATGATTGTTTGCGTGAGAATGTATGCAAATGTGACTGTAGGAATGTGAGTATAAATATCGCTATTAGTGTGAGTGTAATTAGGAGTATGTGCGTAATTGTGAGTGCAAGTATGTGAGTATGAATGCAAGTGTGATTGCGAGGGCATAAGCAAGAGCATGTGTGGGATTATGACTGGAAGAGTATGAGTGTCTGTGATTTACAGATCTTCAGGTATATCTGACGTTTCAAACAGTTGTCAAACAATGTCTTTGCAATTTTTGGACTTTTTGGATCTGCAGTCACACTTCTATGTTCTGTGTCTGGCACTTAAAGTTGATTCTGAAAGACTGCCGCTCTCCAGAAGACAAAGATTACCACTTCACCCCATAAAAGAGCCGAACTGATCTGGAATTAATACACTCAGCTCATCCTGAAACAATGCTGGGTTAACATGTGCACATGTACTACTGTTAATTTAGCTCCACCGTACTGTAGAGCTCAGTATCTCCTCCCAGGCATGGTGACCCTGAAAATGCTTAGTCTGTTATGCCAGGATCCCACCCACCAGGGCCCCCTGTGTAGGAACAGCGGAAGGTTCTGTCATTTGAATATTCATTGCAGGCGCCTTCAACACTAGGGGCACATTTTGGGCACCTGCCTACCCATACCAGGTGGTAAGTCTGGAGCCTGCTGCCCTCAAAAGAAGATTTGTAAGGGGTTTGACAATATCTATAGGACAATAATTATTGCTGTCTTTAGAGGTCTAGGCTATGACCCAGTTTGTAACCCTTCGATTGCACTCCTGCCGGAATTGCAATGGGAAGTGGAAACGTGCCGGAAAGGCTGTGGAATTTTAGCCCAGTGTTTTTTCCCCCAGTGGCACAATGAAAAAGGTGTTATTTTCAGTTCACCATTCCTGCTGATTATGTCATTTGAATGGAATGTCATGATGCTATATTGGGGAGGGTAATTCTATAGAAAATGTCTGAATCCACATTTGAGAAGTCGCACAACACCAGGTTATGGTCCACCAGTTTTATTTGAAATCACAAGCTTTCGGAGCGGCTGCTCCTTCGTCAGGTGAAGGAGCAGCGCTCCGAAAGCTTGTGATTTCAAATAAACCTGTTGGACTATAACCTGGTGTTGTGCGACTTCTCACATTTGTCCACCCCAGTCCAACACCGGCATCTCCACATCATGAATCCACATTGACTGCATTCAGCAGTTTTAAAGCAGTAACAATGGCTGACTGAGAAACACCAGTAAGTGTATACAGTATCTTCCTTTTAAACATTAGGTGGCATTCAGTGGAGTACAATTCCCATTTAAGAAAACTGAATAATCACAGAACACATCCGTCTGATAACTGATTAATAATTGTCTTCCCCTCAACCACTTTTACCTTTACCAGCAGAGTCAACAAAGGATTACATCTTAATAGTCTCTTTTCTGGCGATTCAGGTCTTTGGATGTCTGGTAGACATACCCCGGCAAACGTAGGATTTTTGCTAAAAAGACTCTTGAGACGTGGTGTTAAATTTCCTGATCAAAATAAACAGCGCAGATTAAAATAAGGCAGCTCAGAAGTTAGTTAACTGCAACTAATACTGTAAGAGTCCTTAAACAGAACAGTATTTATCTGAATTACCATATAGCTTAAAGATTCTAACACTATATTTACACTCACTGGGATTTCTCAGTTGGTCCTTTTGTTCATGGGTTGGATTTTGCTGTAGAAATCACGATGAGGCTCACAGCGCTCACTGTTATTTACGTGGAAATCGGACAGCAACTTCTGGCGACCGCACATTTGCAGTTAAAAGTGGAAATCCGGAGGGTGCTGTCTGAGATGTGACATTCCTCCAAAAGCTTCCCAAAAAAGGCATCTCGCCATCTGGCTCCCCATCAAATACATTGAATGGCGTGGAATTGTTGTACTTACCTCATAGATATGGATTAAACTCACCAGAAAAAGTTAGGGCTTGTCCATTCCAGTGTAAGTACCCTTTTAATGGTGTGGTAAGTCTTAATTACTGCCAAACAACCTCTCTGGCATTGAAAATTTACTTTTACAAGTGTGGAATCTCACTCCAGCTATTAATTATTGTTGATTTTTTTTAAATTAAAAAATGTTTTTAATTATGTTTTCTTTCTGTCTCTTTTATCTCTCTCTCTTAATCAAATCTTTCTTTCCCTCTCTTTATTTTGCTTTCAGTCCCTGATTGAGATTGAATTCAATATTCTGACTGACAGTTCCTGGTTCAGACTCTGCACTGCTCGTAAATGATTCTTCAATCTGATTGGTTAAGGAGATACACAGTTCACACAGGTCCCAGATGCTCTGTAGAGGGCGCTACACTTTTTGGCTCTCTAATTTACAGTAAGTTGCATTGCAAAACCCCATAGAAAGTCTATGGACAAGCGTAAGTGTAGCATTCGTTCGCTGCTGAGAGCATAATCCAGCCCCATGTGTTTTTATACCCCACCTCAATCTTCTCTCCTCCTTTCCTGCAAGAGTACAGTTCATGTACATGCTTTGCCCAAGTGGCTATTCACCATGGCCACGGTGAGTGTAGACAGTCTATATGACTGCGGCAGCCATCACAGCTGACCCCAATTCCCAGCAGGAGTGGCTGGGTGGTAATCATGAACTATGGTCATTTTATTTCTCCTCGTCAACAGTGACACTGACACCAATTATAGCAGGGCTTAAAGGGCTAAATTATGAGGACACGTTACATAAACTTGGCTTGTATTCCCTTGAGTTTAGATGACTGGGGTGATCTAAATGAGGTGTTTAAAATGATAAAGGGATTCAATAGAGTAGATAGAAACTATTTCCTCTGGGTAGTAAGGGGCAGTAATAGTCAAGGGAAGCACTTGGGGTTGAGGTTGAGGCTGGACCTCAAGTTAAATTTACATTCTAGTACAAATGTGTCACATGCCCGCAACACTCAGAGAAGCACTAAAATACTCAAGCATGCTCAGACCACATCCATAACTCATAAGCTTACTCTTTGGCCAGGCAAAAGATTAGAAGCTTATAAATTATCAGCTGTTGCAAACTCCTTGGGCAATGAGAACATAAGGCATCCAGGCCTGAAAAATATTGGGATCCAAAGTCCAGCTGAAACGTCCAAGCTGCCGGAATAAAGTGGAGGAAAACCCAATGCTCCCCGGTGCCAGAAGGACCATAAGAAGAAAGGTTCTCAGAGGGATTGTAAGATCTGATGGGTGAGTTTTCTGATCTATTTTCAGAACTATTGATTTTTGTTTAGGAGGATATAGTGCACTGGGGGAGGAACTCTCATTGCAGCTCAAAGGACTTTGAAATATTTTGATGACAGATCTGATTGCTTTTGTGGTTTTTGACTGGGATTTCTATTACATTTTTTAAAGAAATAATGGTTTATGATTGGCTCATACTCATTCACTATAAAAACAACTAATAATAGCCTTTCCCATGATCTACGGACACATCAGACAGACACTAGACTTTTAATGATATAGTTATTTTGCAGGCGTTATTCAAGAGATTCAAAAAGGAGCATGTCTACAGTCCAGGGTGAACTTTACTGTGAAACTGCCAACTCAGGTCTACAATGATTCCAGCAACCCTGCTAGTCTGCAACCTAAGTTGACTACACTGGCTTTATATAGTCTGAGGTACTTAGTCACATATATAAATATTGGAACAGGAATATAGATATATATATATATATATATATATAAATGTTTATTATGCAATATTCATGCATTCATATCTACAAACATAAATATTGCACAAACAGTTGTACTCAGTGCCCGTGACTGTTCACCTGGATTGTCAAACTAAATAGTCAGTTACTATGGAAAATGCCAAATTTGTCATTCCCAAAATTCAATAGATATGTCCCAACTACTATAAATAATAATGTGGGACAATTTGTTCCAGAGTGTGAGTGGCTGACACTTACTAATGATGCAAAATCAATTTAAAAATTCTCAACCTTGTTTTCAAATCCCTCCATGGCCTCGCCCCTCCCTATCTCTGTAATCTCCTTCAGCCCCTCTACCCTCCGAGATA